>OZ020552.1:61934937-62670815 GCA_963971465.1 Lepidochitona cinerea | reverse complement strand
GGACCCTGTTGTTTTTTTAGACTCTCCCTTGAAGAACAAGAAGATTACCAGTTAGCTCAAGCCCTGGCTGCCAGTGAACAGGAAGCCAGGAATGCCCGGTCACGTAGGGTAAGTCAGTCTCATATCATTCAGGAGACGATTTTTGAAGTCAATTTTGAACAGCAAATTTGCCTGGAGCCTGTTTCACAAAACGCCGTAGATGTATTTTTTGCGTAACTTTCTTACTACTAACGTATCTCTACAGTATGGGTTGCTATGGCAGTTACGTAAAAACTTGTGCTACGCTGCTTTGTGAAACAGGGTCCTGGTATTTACAATATACATTATTTGGTCTTGTTAACCTGCAATTGTCCAATTTGTCCAATTTGTTTCCCCACTTACCCTTGCAACACAGTCATATATTTTTGAAATTATCTTGAGTGTGGCTTGGAACACCGATCAATCAATCAATTCACAAAAGTTAAATGTGTGAATGGGGTACATGAAATAAGCTATCGTTGTCACCATACAACCATAACTGTTAGTTGGAGCGTTGGGCCACCAACAATCTAACAAATAACATCAATTCAACGCTAACAAATCAATAAATATAATTTTTTACATTTTTTTTTGTTGGGTCAGGCTCTTAAAAGTAGTGCATGAGATGTCAAGTGACCTCCCCAGGCCTAACAGATTCTCTTGCACTATTTCTGTTGTAGCAAGAATCCGAGAGCACCAAATCCTCCTGTCAGCTGTCCTGAAACAAGCCAGCTCAAGGCCCCAACACCGTGGAGTATTTTATTCTCTTTTAGATATCTCACAAAATTCTTTATATTTATTATATGATACAAAGGTTGAATTTGAAAAGAAAAGAAATATATACCATAAGCAATGCAAGGGAAATAACTCTTTGTTCATCAATGTGGAATATGCTCTAATTACTAGTGAAACAGAGATATAATGGTTTGAAGCTTTTTACAGAGCAAACCATTTTCATAACTGAAACATTATACAGATTCGTGTTTCAAAACTGTTACTGCATAGACTGTTTTTAACTTAAAATTGTATAAAGTTTTTACAGAGCAAACCATTTTCATAACTGAAACATTGAACAGATTCGTTTTTCTAAACCGTTACTGCCTTCTTTTCGTGTAATCAAATTCAACTTAAACATTCCTTTATTGGGAAAGGCGGCTACCATTTTTTCTCTGCTTTTTTTCTGTTAGTACAATTGTAAATTCTCTGTTTACGATTTCCCAATTCTGGCAGGCTAGTTCCACTATTGGTTCGAGGATCCGAAAATCTGTCCCCGAAAATCTGAACACTTGTCAGCTGGTTGATTTTGTGTTTAATTAGTTAGTGTCTTTTAGGAAGTGAGCATAACAGTATTCTCGTTATTTTTTGTGTTTACACCTTCTTGAAAAATGGCAGAAATTCTTCTACCGATTTTGGGTGAAACCTGTAACGGGAATCGAACCCAGGTCCCAGAGTTTGGCCTGAGGAGGCTGGTTGGCTGAATGGATAAGGCAGCCGGCATTTAGTGCTGAGATAGGTGCCATACTCTGGGACCCTGGTTCGATTCTCGTTACGAGTTTCACCCAAAATCGGTAGAAGAATTTCTGCCATTTTTCAAGAAAAGGGAATCCCACAAAATAACGAATACTTGTTGATTTTGCCATTGGCCTATATTAAATGTTTGAGGCACATTGATTCGTGGACCAACTGCTCGTGTAAAATATTATTTGGGATGTAAACATTGAATGGCCTTCACATGAAAATAAAGAAAAGTAGCCTGTAAATGGAATGAGCCAAACACAGCCGAGTTAAACAATTACCTTTTTACGGCCACTTCATAAGTATTTGTATTTTCTTTTTAAAAAATGTACTGTAATGTCTGGTCTAATTAAGCATTATACTATTGAAGTAAGAAGTTTTTATTTAACTTTTAAGGGTGGTTGTGTCCAACTGGTAGATAGTCACCCGATTCCTCTCCACTAACATTTTACACTGGCATGAGTTGCTAAAATCTAGATATTTTGTCCTGTTTAAAGTGGCATGAGCTGCAAGAATTCAACTTTTTTTCATTATTTCTGATCATCACAATTTTGGCAGCTCATGTCACTTTAAAAGGAAGTTTGGATATCACTTATAGTGCTATTGGACTCAAATGAAGATTACCTAAAAATGTCTTTTCTTGACAATGAGAATTTATGTAAAAAGTGTGAACTCTACCAGCTCATGCCACTTAAAGTTGTCCACTTATTGTTAATGTGTATGACCAATTGTACCTTTATTATCTTTTTCATATGCTACATTATTTAAGAGAATTGAAAATGCTCATTTGAGCGTGCAATCATGTGCAAATTTACCTTTTAATGTTATCAATAAAACAATTATAAATAAATATATATTTTTTGTCTTGTTTGTGGCAGAAAAATTGAGCATGGCGTAACATTTAGCTGCAATCATTCTAGAATTACCAAGTGGATTTTCCAAAGGTCCAATTTTTATACGCCCGGCTTGAAAAGCGGGCTGTATTATGGTATCATCTCCGTCCGTCCTTATTGGTAGAAGGTGTGACACGAACTATTTTTGACATCGCTCGTTACATGATATGGCAGTTATATTGGATTATGTAATATTCTCTTCCGCTCCATAACTTCTAAAGTTTTGATTCCATCTTGACAATTTTTTCTGAGTATATACCTTATGGGTGGAAGGTGTGTCGCGAACTATTTTTGACATTATACATTGCGTAATATGGCAGCCATATTGGGTAATGTAATATTTACTTTTTCTCTCCATAACTTTAACAAATATGATCCAATGTTTTCCAATCTTTCATGTTACATACCATATTAACAGACAGTGTGTAAAAAAAATTGTTTATGATATCAACTATTGCAAATTGTTGGATTATGTATATTCCTTTTTAATCTTACTTTCATTTTCATGAAAATAACCTTTAAATTATAAAATGGCTTCTACTTGTCCGATTCTCATCAAAAAAGGATTTTTTCAAACTGCAATAATGTTTCTAAATTGATTAAAACTATTCTTAAATCAATATATAACGTTTTAATCAAATGAAAAATACATATAAGGATTAAAGTTTTATCTACAGACCAAGAGATAAGTATCCCAGCTTTGGTCTATTTACCTTGTCAACTTACAGTTAGCTCTCAGTCTCTCTTGAAAGATTTATGGCCCTGTGTACAACATGCCCAACTGTTATATATTTTTTTGTAGCCAAATAATGTAGATAAAAAATATTATGAGAAAAATTGTCAAATCTACTTGAATTGGTGTGAGCTGCTAAATTGCCAAGTATGATTAGTAAATTATAAACTGCTTTTCTAAAAAAATTGAAACATTTTAGTGCAACCTATATTGACAACAAACACAATGTTTAACATCGCGATTTAACAGCAGCAACGATGACTTGTACCGTGTACAAATCTTGTTAATAATTGTTGATCCAAATAGCCCATTTTAAATTTGATACAGATGGATTTTAAAGGTTTTAGTGGTAAGATTTCATTTTGTTGACATAACATCACCTTTTACTAAGCTTCAACCTCTTCCCTCTGAATTTTGAAAATTAAATTCAAATAAATATGGAAGGATTTGTTTTGGTATGGCTGCAGTTACTGTGCCTTTCCGGGCGTATTTTGGGTTTCCCGAAACTCTTATTTTAAGTATTTGTTTGGCTTAAATTCTTCAACAGATTTGGGGGCCTCGGTGGCTCAGTCAGTTAGAGTGGTCGTCCCTCAGTCCAAAAGAGACCAAACAAAAAATTTCTGAGTGGATTTTTCGCTCCATCGCTGTATGTGGGAAAGTTGCCCGGGGTTTCCTCTGGGTAAGGAGCCTGGCTTCCTCCCCATCAAACCTGGCTACGCTGCTATATAAGTGAAATAATCGCTAGTGCGGTGTAAAACATCACTCAATCGTGATCTTTCATTGCTACTTTTTCTGGCGTTTTCACCTGGCAAATGATCCAAGTTATAAAATAGCTGTCAATCAACTGGAAACACTAGTGTGCAATTTTTTGATAGTTTGACCTGTTGATTGATTGATTTTTTTCCGACGCACTCAAGATTATATCGCTTATAAGGCTGCTTTGCCAGGTTTAGAGGGGGAGGAAACCAGGCTCTTTGCCCAGAGGAAACCCCAGGCAAATCTCCCACATACAGAGATAGAGCGAAAAATCCACTCAGAAATTTTTGTTTGGTCTCTTTCGGACTGACTGAGCCACCGAGGCCCCCAAATCTGTTGAAAAAATGTAAGCCAAACAAATACTTATAAAAATATACATTTGCCCTAAAGGTTTCTTTGAATTGACCACTCCAGAGGAGATTTAATGTCGCTAACAACATTTTTTCAGTCGCCTACTGAAGACTCTATGTTACTAGATTTTGTCAGAAGAAACAACCTGATTATTGCAAAAATGGTTATTAGAAAGAACTTCAGTCAAACAATTACATTTCTAAGATTATTCTTTGATTTATTACATATCATACATTATATACAAACAGAGAGAGAGACAGTAATATACATAACAAGGGACTTTGCACACAAAGAAGTAGGAGGAGGGGGGGGAAAGGCAGTAATATACATAACAAAGGACTTTGTACACAAAGTAGTAGGGGGAGGGCGAGATAGTTAATACATGTGAAGGAGCAGGGAAAGCGTTATCCAATACATATGAGGGAGAGAGGAGCCATGAAGTCTTACATTAGCCCAGTTATTGGCCTTGTTTCTTTCTGATTTGTTCGTATGGGCCCAAGTAACCACGTATGGTTATTTTAGACAAGAAGATTTTCCCTGTGCCCGTGTGTTTTAGTGATCCTAAATATAAATGAAGAGCAATTGACCGCTCCACGAACCCTCTGTATTTCTCGAACATTGTAACATTTGTGCAAAAACGAGGACGCTGGCGGGGAGATCAATTAGCAGATTCTGTTAAAACAAAATTAATGCCATACATGTATTAGGCAGCTCATACCCCTTTACAAGTAAATTTAGGTTTGTGAAGCATAAAGATTTTAAATAAGGATTGACTTCAATGTTTCTCTGGTTCATCGAGTTATGAACGAACTTGCCCCTGTGCAAACTAAATAAATCCGCGAAGCGGTTTATGAAAAGTTTGCACAGGGGCCAGTTCGTTCATAACTCGATGAACCGAAGAAACATTGAAGTCAATCCTTATAATTTAATTATTATCCCATAAACTTCGTAAACAATACAAAATATCCAAAATAAGTGATATATTTTTTTTTCAAGAATCAAAACAAACGCGCGCAAAGCTACACGTAATGACAAAGCTGTCTACCAAGTGACGTCACAATCACAGGCAAAGGCGATTGTATGTGATGACGTCATCTCGTGTCATAGCGTTGAGCCTGTCAATGCAGTTGTGCTGACAAGAGTGCAAACATTTTCGTATACCAACATAATAAGTTCTTTAAATCCTGGAAATCTTATCGAAATGAAAAATAAATGAGCAGGTATTTATTCAACATATTTTCAAATTAATTGCATTCTCCGTTTCAATAAATAGCAGCACGTATATAGGCCTATGTCGTTGTCAAAAATAGTCCGGAGCTGGTTCGTTCATCAGATTATGAACGAAAGCAGATTAGCCAATCAAATTGCAGTATTTGTCGTAAACACACTGGAAATTAAATTATAATTAAATGGATCTAATTTTGATAGTTTTCGCTCGCAGTCATAGAGACATTTGTGTTCTACTTGACCATGTCACAATGCGCTCCCTTTAGCCAGATCCACTCGGATTATACTTCCATGTAAATTACAACCGTTCATTTCACGCATTGCTCGTTGTGCAGATGACGGCTGTTCAAACCAAACAAAGCCATAGCCTCTTGAATTTTTATTCCTGAAACCACCTCTCCCAGTCATAACCTGGAAAAAAGAAATTTTTATCAAGAATAAATGTGACAAAAGATTGATGTTAAGCACCATCCTGGAGATAATTTGTCTAAAGCGGAGACATCGTAAGGTTTAGAAGAGGATTACGCTCAAGAAAATTTCACTGAAGAGCCGCTTAGATTGATATTTTAAGCAACACTCAAGATTATTTCACTTATATGGCAACATTGCTGGTTTAGGCAAGGAGAAAACCGGTCTCTTTATTCAGTGTCTCGTCAAGGAGAAAGCGGTCAACTCTTCCACATAGGCCGACTGACTGAAAAACCAACTCAGTTAACAATTAACGAGCAATTAGTGTGAATTCTGTAGTAGCCTACATTGTTTACCGTCTGACAGACATTTTCAGAGAAAATGTAAACAGAGGTCCTCTGTGGTCAACAGAGTTTCCCCGTAATTTGGCAGTTCATGCCACTTAAAGGTATAATTTCAAGGGTAGTATCTACTACGAAGAATAACTTCTTCATTTGTGCAACTTGGAAAAAAGAAATCTCTGTAAAAGGAGAAAAATGTTTAAATTTAAGCTGTTCAGGAACCTAGAGTTACCTTTGCGCTTATAATCCTGCCAAAGGGGGAGAACTCTTGGATAAGCTGATCAGTGGTTAATGAAGGTGGCAAGTTCTTCACTTTCAGGTTCACACCGCCAAACACTCGAGAGTTTTCGTACACATTCACATCACCATGCTGTAAAGACAACTGTTTTCAGAATAAAAGATGATGATTGATTTAATAATATAATATTTTAAAATACATAATCAATACTTTCTAAAGGTAATCAAACCTGAAATAGCATAAAATGCGCCCAACTAAGAGTTCTGATATTGGATTGGAACCCCACTGTACAGGAGGTCACTCACCCCCAACTAACAGTTCTGATATTGGATTGGTTTCCGATGTTATAGGTCACTCACCCCAACTAACAGTTCTGATATTGGATTGGTACCCCAGTGTATAGGAGGTCACTCATCCCCAACTAACACTTCTGATATTGGATTGGTGTCCCACTGTATAGGAGGTCATTCACCCCAACTAACAGTTCTGATATTGGATTGGTACCCCACTGTATAGGAGGTCATTCACCCCCAACTAACAGTTCTGATATTGGATTGGTGTCCCACTGTATAGGAGGTCACTCATCCCCAACTAACAGTTCTGATATTGGATTGGTGTCCCACTGTATAGGAGGTCATTCACCCCCAACTAACAGTTCTGATATTGGATTGGTACCCCACTGTATAGGAGGTCACTCATCCCCAACTAACAGTTCTGATATTGGATTGGTGTCCCACTGTATAGGAGGTCATTCACCCCCAACTAACAGTTCTGATATTGGATTGGTACCCCAGTGTATAGGAGGTCACTCATCCCCAACTAACAGTTCTGATATTGGATTGGTACCCCAGTGTATAGGAGGTCACTCACCCCAACTAACAGTTCTGATATTGGATTGGTACCCCAGTGTATAGGAGGTCACTCATCCCCAACTAACAGTTCTGATATTGGATTGGTACCCCACTGTATAGGAGGTCACTCACCCCAACTAACAGTTCTGATATTGGATTGGTACCCCCACTGTATAGGAGGTCACTCACGCCCAACTAACAGTTCTGATATTGGATTGGTGTCCCACTTAGGTCACTCACCCCCAACTAACAGTTCTGATATTGGATTGGTGTCCCACTGTATAGGAGGTCATTCACCCCCAACTAACAGTTCTGATATTGGATTGGTGACCCACTGTATAGGAGGTCACTCACCCCCAACTAACAGTTCTGATATTGGATTGGTACCCCACTGTATAGGAGGTCACTCACCCCCAACTAACAGTTCTGATATTGGATTGGTGACCCACTGTATAGGAGGTCATTCACCCCCAACTAACAGTTCTGATATTGGATTGGTTCTCCTGTGTATAGGAGGTCACTCACCCCCAACTAACAGTTCTGATATTGGATTGGTGTCCCACTGTATAGGAGGTCACTCACCCCCAACTAACAGTTCTGATATTGGATTGGTGACCCACTGTATAGGAGGTCACTCACCCCCAACTAACAGTTGTGATATTGGATTGGTAACCCACTGTATAGGAGGTCACTCACCCCCAACTAACAGTTGTGATATTGGATTGGTGACCCACTGTATAGGAGGTCACTCACCCCCAACTAACAGTTCTGATATTGGATTGGTGACCAACTGTATAGGAGGTAACTCACCCCCAACTAACAGTTCTGATATTGGATTGGTGACCCACTGTATAGGAGGTCACTCACCCCCAACTAACAGTTCTGATATTGGATTGGTACCCACTGTATAGGAGGTCATTCACCCCCAACTAACAGTTCTGATATTGGATTGGTACCCCACTGTATAGGAGGTCATTCACCCCCAACTAACAGTTCTGATATTGGATTGGTACCCCACTGTATAGGAGGTCACTCACCCCCAACTAACAGTTCTGATATTGGATTGGTGTCTCACTGTATAGGAGGTCACTCACCCCCAACTAACAGTTCTGATATTGGATTGGTGACCCACTGTATAGGAGGTCACTCACCCCCAACTAACAGTTCTGATATTGGATTGGTACCCCACTGTATAGGAGGTCACTCACCCCCAACTAACAGTTCTGATATTGGATTGGTTCTCCTGTGTATAGGAGGTAACTCACCCCCAACTAACAGTTCTGATATTGGATTGGTTCTCCTGTGTATAGGAGGTAACTCACCCCCAACTAACAGTTCTGATATTGGATTGGTACCCCACTGTATAGGAGGTCACTCACCCCTAACTAACAGTTCTGATATTGGATTGGTGTCCCACTGTATAGGAGGTCACTCACCCCCAACTAACAGTTCTGATATTGGATTGGTTCTCCTGTGTATAGGAGGTAACTCACCCCCAACTAACAGTTCTGATATTGGATTGGTTCTCCTGTGTATAGGAGGTAACTCACCCCCAACTAACAGTTCTGATATTGGATTGGTACCCCACTGTATAGGAGGTCACTCACCCCCAACTAACAGTTCTGATATTGGATTGGTGACCCACTGTATAGGAGGTCATTCACCCCCAACTAACAGTTCTGATATTGGATTGGTACCCGACTGTATAGGAGGTCACTCACCCCCAAATAACAGTTCTGATATTGGATTGGTGACCCACTGTATAGGAGGTCATTCACCCCCAACTAACAGTTCTGATATTGGATTGGTGTCCCACTGTATAGGAGGTCATTCACCCCCAACTAACAGTTCTGATATTGCATTGGTGTCCCACTGTATAGGAGGCCACTCACCCCCAACTAATAGTTCTGATATTGGATTGGTACCCCACTGTATAGGAGGTCACTCACCCCCAACTTACAGTTCTGATATTGGATTGGTGACTCACTGTATAGGAGGTCATTCACCCCCAACTAACAGTTCTGATATTGGATTGGTACCCCACTGTATAGGAGGTCACTCACCCCCAACTAACAGTTCTGATATTGGATTGGTACCCCACTGTATAGGAGGTCATTCACCCCCAACTAACAGTTCTGATGTTGGATTGGTACCCCACTGTATAGGAGGTCACTCACCCCCAACTAACAGTTCTGATGTTGGATTGGTACCCCACTGTATAGGAGGTCACTCAACCCTAACTAACAGTTCTGATATTGGATTGGTGTCCCACTGTATAGGAGGTCACTCGCCCCTAACTAACAGTTCTGATATTGGATTGGTACCCCACTGTATAGGAGGTCACTCACCCCTAACTAACAGTTCTGATATTGGATTGGTACCCCACTGTATAGGAGGTCACTCACCCCCAACTAACAGTTCTGATATTGGATTGGTGTCCCACTGTATAGGAGGTCACTCACCCCCAACTAACAGTTCTGATATTGGATTGGTGTCTCACTGTATAGGAGGTCACTCACCCCCAACTAACAGTTCTGATATTGGATTGGTGTCTCACTGTATAGGAGGTCACTCACCCCCAACTAACAGTTCTGATATTGGATTGGTGTCCCACTGTATAGGAGGTCACTCACCCCCAACTAACAGTTCTGATATTGGATTGGTGTCTCACTGTATAGGAGGTCACTCACCCCCAACTAACAGTTCTGATATTGGATTGGTGTCTCACTGTATAGGAGGTCATTAACCCCCAACTAACAGTTCTGATATTGGATTGGTACCCCTCTGTATAGGAGGTCACTCACCCTCAACTAACAGTTCTGATATTGGATTGGTACCCCACTGTATAGGAGGTCACTCACCCTCAACTAACAGTTCTGATATTGGAGTGGTACCCCACTGTATAGGAGGTCACTCACCCTCAACAAACAGTTCTGATATTGGATTGGTGTCTCACTGTTTAGGAGGTCACTCACCCGGGACCCCCAACTAACAGTTCTGATATTGGATTGGTACCCCACTGTATAGGAGGTCATTCACCCCCAACTAACAGTTCTGATATTGGATTGGTGTCCCTCTGTATAGGAGGTCACTCACCCCTTACTAACAGTTCTGATATTGGATTGGTACCCCACTGTATAAGAGGTTCCTCACCCCCAACTAACAGCTCTGATATTGGATTGGTGTCTCACTGTATAGGAGGTCACTCACCCCCAACTAACAGTTCTGATATTGGATTGGTGTCCCTCTGTATAGGAGGTCACTCACCCCTTACTAACAGTTCTGATATTGGATTGGTACCCCACTGTATAAGAGGTTCCTCACCCCCAACTAACAGTTCTGATATTGGATTGGTGTCCCACTGTATAGCAGGCCACTCACCCCTAACTAACAGTTCTGATATTGGATTGGTACCCCACTGTATAGGAGGTCACTCACCCCCAACTAACAGTTCTGATATTGGATTGGTACCCCACTGTATAGGAGGTCACTCACCCTCAACAAACAGTTCTGATATTGGATTGGTACCCCACTGTATAGGAGGTCATTAACCCCCAACTAACAGTTCTGATATTGGATTGGTACCCCACTGTATAAGAGGTTCCTCACCCCCAACTAACAGCTCTGATATTGTATTGGTACCCCACTGTATAGGAGGTCATTAACCCCCAACTAACAGTTCTGATATTGGATTGGTACCCCACTGTATAAGAGGTTCCTCACCCCCAACTAACAGCTCTGATATTGGATTGGTACCCCACTGTATAGGAGGTCACACACGCCCAACTAACAGTTCTGATATTGGATTGGTGCCCCACTGTATAGGAGGTCACTCACCCCCAACTAACAGTTCTGATATTGGATTGGTGTCCCTCTGTATAGGAGGTCACTCACCCCTTACTAACAGTTCTGATATTGGATTGGTACCCCACTGTATAGGAGGTCACTCACCCCCAACTAACAGTTCTGATATTGGATTGGTACCCCACTGTATAGGAGGTCACTCACCCTCAACAAACAGTTCTGATATTGGATTGGTACCCCACTGTATAGGAGGTCATTAACCCCCAACTAACAGTTCTGATATTGGATTGGTACCCCACTGTATAAGAGGTTCCTCACCCCCAACTAACAGCTCTGATATTGGATTGGTGTCCCACTGTATAGGAGGTCACTCACCCCCAACTAACAGTTCTGATATTGGATTGGTGCCCCACTGTATAGGAGGTCACTCACCCCCAACTAACAGTTCTGATATTGGATTGGTGTCCCTCTGTATAGGAGGCCATTCACCTCCAAATAACAGTTCTGATATTGGATTGGTACCCCACTGTATAGGAGGTCACTCACCCCCAACCAACAGTTCTGATATTGAATTCGTACCCCACTGTATAGGAGGTCACTCACCCCCAACTAACAGTTCTGATATTGGATTGGTGACCCACTGTATAGGAGGTCACTCACCCCCAACTAACAGTTCTGATATTGGATTGGTACCCACTGTATAGGAGGTCATTCACCCCCAACTAACAGTTCTGATATTGGATTGGTACCCCACTGTATAGGAGGTCATTCACCCCCAACTAACAGTTCTGATATTGGATTGGTACCCCACTGTATAGGAGGTCACTCACCCCCAACTAACAGTTCTGATATTGGATTGGTGTCTCACTGTATAGGAGGTCACTCACCCCCAACTAACAGTTCTGATATTGGATTGGTGACCCACTGTATAGGAGGTCACTCACCCCCAACTAACAGTTCTGATATTGGATTGGTACCCCACTGTATAGGAGGTCACTCACCCCCAACTAACAGTTCTGATATTGGATTGGTTCTCCTGTGTATAGGAGGTAACTCACCCCCAACTAACAGTTCTGATATTGGATTGGTTCTCCTGTGTATAGGAGGTAACTCACCCCCAACTAACAGTTCTGATATTGGATTGGTACCCCACTGTATAGGAGGTCACTCACCCCTAACTAACAGTTCTGATATTGGATTGGTGTCCCACTGTATAGGAGGTCACTCACCCCCAACTAACAGTTCTGATATTGGATTGGTTCTCCTGTGTATAGGAGGTAACTCACCCCCAACTAACAGTTCTGATATTGGATTGGTTCTCCTGTGTATAGGAGGTAACTCACCCCCAACTAACAGTTCTGATATTGGATTGGTACCCCACTGTATAGGAGGTCACTCACCCCCAACTAACAGTTCTGATATTGGATTGGTGACCCACTGTATAGGAGGTCATTCACCCCCAACTAACAGTTCTGATATTGGATTGGTACCCGACTGTATAGGAGGTCACTCACCCCCAAATAACAGTTCTGATATTGGATTGGTGACCCACTGTATAGGAGGTCATTCACCCCCAACTAACAGTTCTGATATTGGATTGGTGTCCCACTGTATAGGAGGTCATTCACCCCCAACTAACAGTTCTGATATTGGATTGGTGTCCCACTGTATAGGAGGCCACTCACCCCCAACTAATAGTTCTGATATTGGATTGGTACCCCACTGTATAGGAGGTCACTCACCCCCAACTTACAGTTCTGATATTGGATTGGTGACTCACTGTATAGGAGGTCATTCACCCCCAACTAACAGTTCTGATATTGGATTGGTACCCCACTGTATAGGAGGTCACTCACCCCCAACTAACAGTTCTGATATTGGATTGGTACCCCACTGTATAGGAGGTCATTCACCCCCAACTAACAGTTCTGATGTTGGATTGGTACCCCACTGTATAGGAGGTCACTCACCCCCAACTAACAGTTCTGATGTTGGATTGGTACCCCACTGTATAGGAGGTCACTCAACCCTAACTAACAGTTCTGATATTGGATTGGTGTCCCACTGTATAGGAGGTCACTCGCCCCTAACTAACAGTTCTGATATTGGATTGGTACCCCACTGTATAGGAGGTCACTCACCCCTAACTAACAGTTCTGATATTGGATTGGTACCCCACTGTATAGGAGGTCACTCACCCCCAACTAACAGTTCTGATATTGGATTGGTGTCCCACTGTATAGGAGGTCACTCACCCCCAACTAACAGTTCTGATATTGGATTGGTGTCTCACTGTATAGGAGGTCACTCACCCCCAACTAACAGTTCTGATATTGGATTGGTGTCTCACTGTATAGGAGGTCACTCACCCCCAACTAACAGTTCTGATATTGGATTGGTGTCCCACTGTATAGGAGGTCACTCACCCCCAACTAACAGTTCTGATATTGGATTGGTGTCTCACTGTATAGGAGGTCACTCACCCCCAACTAACAGTTCTGATATTGGATTGGTGTCTCACTGTATAGGAGGTCATTAACCCCCAACTAACAGTTCTGATATTGGATTGGTACCCCTCTGTATAGGAGGTCACTCACCCTCAACTAACAGTTCTGATATTGGATTGGTACCCCACTGTATAGGAGGTCACTCACCCTCAACTAACAGTTCTGATATTGGAGTGGTACCCCACTGTATAGGAGGTCACTCACCCTCAACAAACAGTTCTGATATTGGATTGGTGTCTCACTGTTTAGGAGGTCACTCACCCGGGACCCCCAACTAACAGTTCTGATATTGGATTGGTACCCCACTGTATAGGAGGTCATTCACCCCCAACTAACAGTTCTGATATTGGATTGGTGTCCCTCTGTATAGGAGGTCACTCACCCCTTACTAACAGTTCTGATATTGGATTGGTACCCCACTGTATAAGAGGTTCCTCACCCCCAACTAACAGCTCTGATATTGGATTGGTGTCTCACTGTATAGGAGGTCACTCACCCCCAACTAACAGTTCTGATATTGGATTGGTGTCCCTCTGTATAGGAGGTCACTCACCCCTTACTAACAGTTCTGATATTGGATTGGTACCCCACTGTATAAGAGGTTCCTCACCCCCAACTAACAGTTCTGATATTGGATTGGTGTCCCACTGTATAGCAGGCCACTCACCCCTAACTAACAGTTCTGATATTGGATTGGTACCCCACTGTATAGGAGGTCACTCACCCCCAACTAACAGTTCTGATATTGGATTGGTACCCCACTGTATAGGAGGTCACTCACCCTCAACAAACAGTTCTGATATTGGATTGGTACCCCACTGTATAGGAGGTCATTAACCCCCAACTAACAGTTCTGATATTGGATTGGTACCCCACTGTATAAGAGGTTCCTCACCCCCAACTAACAGCTCTGATATTGTATTGGTACCCCACTGTATAGGAGGTCATTAACCCCCAACTAACAGTTCTGATATTGGATTGGTACCCCACTGTATAAGAGGTTCCTCACCCCCAACTAACAGCTCTGATATTGGATTGGTACCCCACTGTATAGGAGGTCACACACGCCCAACTAACAGTTCTGATATTGGATTGGTGCCCCACTGTATAGGAGGTCACTCACCCCCAACTAACAGTTCTGATATTGGATTGGTGTCCCTCTGTATAGGAGGTCACTCACCCCTTACTAACAGTTCTGATATTGGATTGGTACCCCACTGTATAGGAGGTCACTCACCCCCAACTAACAGTTCTGATATTGGATTGGTACCCCACTGTATAGGAGGTCACTCACCCTCAACAAACAGTTCTGATATTGGATTGGTACCCCACTGTATAGGAGGTCATTAACCCCCAACTAACAGTTCTGATATTGGATTGGTACCCCACTGTATAAGAGGTTCCTCACCCCCAACTAACAGCTCTGATATTGGATTGGTGTCCCACTGTATAGGAGGTCACTCACCCCCAACTAACAGTTCTGATATTGGATTGGTGCCCCACTGTATAGGAGGTCACTCACCCCCAACTAACAGTTCTGATATTGGATTGGTGTCCCTCTGTATAGGAGGCCATTCACCTCCAACTAACAGTTCTGATATTGGATTGGTACCCCACTGTATAGGAGGTCACTCACCCCCAACCAACAGTTCTGATATTGAATTCGTACCCCACTGTATAGGAGGTCACTCACCCCCAACTAACAGTTCTGATATTGGATTGGCACCCCACTGTATAGGAGGTCACTCACCCCCAACTAACAGTTCTGATATTGGATTGGTACCCCACTGTATAGGTCACTCACCCCCAACTAACAGTTCTGATATTGGATTGGTGCCCCACTGTATAGGAGGTCTGGTCACTCACCCCCAACTAACAGTTCTGATATTGGATTGGTGTCCCTCTGTATAGGAGGCCATTCACCTCCAACTAACAGTTCTGATATTGGATTGGTACCCCACTGTAAAGGAGGTCACTCACCCCCAACCAACAGTTCTGATATTGAATTCGTACCCCACTGTATAGGAGGTCACTCACCCCCAACTAACAGTTCTGATATTGGATTGGCACCCCACTGTATAGGAGGTCACTCACCCCCAACTAACAGTTCTGATATTGGATTGGTGTCCCTCTGTATAGGAGGCCATTCACCTCCAACTAACAGTTCTGATATTGGATTGGTACCCCACTGTATAGGAGGTCACTCACCCCCAACTAACAGTTCTGATATTGGATTGGTGCCCCACTGTATAGGAGGTCACACACCCCCAACTAACAGTTCTGATATTCGATTGGTGTCCCTCTGTATAGGAGGCAATTCATCTCCAACTAACAGTTCTGATATTGGATTGGTACCCCACTGTATAGGGGATCACTCACCCCCAACCAACAGTTCTGATATTGAATTCGTACCCCACTGTATAGGAGGTCACTCACCCCCAACTAACAGTTCTGATATTGGATTGGCACCCCACTGTATAGGAGGTCACTCACCCCCAACTAACAGTTCTGATATTGGATTGTCACCCCACTGTATAGGAGGTCACTTACCCCCAACTAACCGTTCTGATATTGGATTGGTGTCCCACTGTATAGGAGGTCTCTTGCCGCTAACTAACAGTTCTGATATTGGATTGGTACCTCACTGTATAGGAGGTCACTCACCCCCAACTAACAGTTCTGATATTGGATTGGTGTCCCACTGTATAGGAGGTCACACACCCCTAACTAACAGTTCTGATATTGGATTGGTACCCACCTGTATAGGAGTTCACTCACTCCCAACTAACAGTTCTGATATTGGATTGGTACCCCACTGTATAAGAGGTCACTCACCCCCAACTAACAGTTCTGATATTGGATTGGTGACCCACTGTATAGGAGGTCACCCACCCCTAACTAACAGTTCTGATATTGGATTGGTACCCCACTGTATAGGAGGTCACTCACCCCCAACTAACAGTTCTGATATTGGATTGGTGTCTCACTGTTTATGAGGTCACTCACCCCCAACTAACAGTTCTGATATTGGATTGGTACCCCACTGAATAGGAGGCCACTCACCCCCAACTAACAGTTCTGATATTGAATTGGTACCCCACTGTATAGGAGGTCACTCACCCCCAACTAACATTTCTGATATTGGATTGGTGCCCCACTGTACAGGAGGTCACTCACCCCCAACTAACAGTTCTGATATTGGATTGGTGTCTCACTGTATAGGGGGTCACTCACCCCCAACTAACAGTTCTGATATTGGATTGGTGCCCCACTGTATAGGAGGTCACTCACCCCCAACTAACAGTTCTGATATTGGATTGGTGTCCCACTGTATAGGAGGCCACTCACCGCCTACTATTAGTTCTGATATTGGATTGGTACCCCACTTTATAGGAGGTCACTCACCCCCAACTAACAGTTCTGATATTGGATTGGTGTCCCACTGTATAGGAGGCCACTCACCCCCAACTAATAGTTCTGATATTGGATTGGTACCCCACTGTATAGGAGGTCACTCACCCCCAACTTACAGTTCTGATATTGGATTGGTGACTCACTGTATAGGAGGTCATTCACCCCCAACTAACAGTTCTGATATTGGATTGGTACCCCACTGTATAGGAGGTCACTCACCCCCAACTAACAGTTCTGATATTGGATTGGTACCCCACTGTATAGGAGGTCATTCACCCCCAACTAACAGTTCTGATGTTGGATTGGTACCCCACTGTATAGGAGGTCACTCACCCCCAACTAACAGTTCTGATGTTGGATTGGTACCCCACTGTATAGGAGGTCACTCAACCCTAACTAACAGTTCTGATATTGGATTGGTGTCCCACTGTATAGGAGGTCACTCGCCCCTAACTAACAGTTCTGATATTGGATTGGTACCCCACTGTATAGGAGGTCACTCACCCCTAACTAACAGTTCTGATATTGGATTGGTACCCCACTGTATAGGAGGTCACTCACCCCCAACTAACAGTTCTGATATTGGATTGGTGTCCCACTGTATAGGAGGTCACTCACCCCCAACTAACAGTTCTGATATTGGATTGGTGTCTCACTGTATAGGAGGTCACTCACCCCCAACTAACAGTTCTGATATTGGATTGGTGTCTCACTGTATAGGAGGTCACTCACCCCCAACTAACAGTTCTGATATTGGATTGGTGTCCCACTGTATAGGAGGTCACTCACCCCCAACTAACAGTTCTGATATTGGATTGGTGTCTCACTGTATAGGAGGTCACTCACCCCCAACTAACAGTTCTGATATTGGATTGGTGTCTCACTGTATAGGAGGTCATTAACCCCCAACTAACAGTTCTGATATTGGATTGGTACCCCACTGTATAGGAGGTCACTCACCCTCAACTAACAGTTCTGATATTGGATTGGTACCCCACTGTATAGGAGGTCACTCACCCTCAACTAACAGTTCTGATATTGGAGTGGTACCCCACTGTATAGGAGGTCACTCACCCTCAACAAACAGTTCTGATATTGGATTGGTGTCTCACTGTTTAGGAGGTCACTCACCCGGGACCCCCAACTAACAGTTCTGATATTGGATTGGTACCCCACTGTATAGGAGGTCATTCACCCCCAACTAACAGTTCTGATATTGGATTGGTGTCCCTCTGTATAGGAGGTCACTCACCCCTTACTAACAGTTCTGATATTGGATTGGTACCCCACTGTATAAGAGGTTCCTCACCCCCAACTAACAGCTCTGATATTGGATTGGTGTCTCACTGTATAGGAGGTCACTCACCCCCAACTAACAGTTCTGATATTGGATTGGTGTCCCTCTGTATAGGAGGTCACTCACCCCTTACTAACAGTTCTGATATTGGATTGGTACCCCACTGTATAAGAGGTTCCTCACCCCCAACTAACAGTTCTGATATTGGATTGGTGTCCCACTGTATAGCAGGCCACTCACCCCTAACTAACAGTTCTGATATTGGATTGGTACCCCACTGTATAGGAGGTCACTCACCCCCAACTAACAGTTCTGATATTGGATTGGTACCCCACTGTATAGGAGGTCACTCACCCTCAACAAACAGTTCTGATATTGGATTGGTACCCCACTGTATAGGAGGTCATTAACCCCCAACTAACAGTTCTGATATTGGATTGGTACCCCACTGTATAAGAGGTTCCTCACCCCCAACTAACAGCTCTGATATTGTATTGGTACCCCACTGTATAGGAGGTCATTAACCCCCAACTAACAGTTCTGATATTGGATTGGTACCCCACTGTATAAGAGGTTCCTCACCCCCAACTAACAGCTCTGATATTGGATTGGTGTCCCACTGTATAGGAGGTCACTCACCCCCAACTAACAGTTCTGATATTGGATTGGTGTCTCACTGTATAGGAGGTCACTCACCCCCAACTAACAGTTCTGATATTGGATTGGTGTCTCACTGTATAGGAGGTCATTAACCCCCAACTAACAGTTCTGATATTGGATTGGTGTCTCACTGTATAGGAGGTCACTCACCCCCAACTAACAGTTCTGATATTGGATTGGTGTCTCACTGTATAGGAGGTCATTAACCCCCAACTAACAGTTCTGATATTGGATTGGTACCCCACTGTATAGGAGGTCACTCACCCTCAACTAACAGTTCTGATATTGGATTGGTACCCCACTGTATAGGAGGTCACTCACCCTCAACTAACAGTTCTGATATTGGAGTGGTACCCCACTGTATAGGAGGTCACTCACCCCTTACTAACAGTTCTGATATTGGATTGGTACCCCACTGTATAAGAGGTTCCTCACCCCCAACTAACAGCTCTGATATTGGATTGGTGTCTCACTGTATAGGAGGTCATTAACCCCCAACTAACAGTTCTGATATTGGATTGGTGTCTCACTGTATAGGAGGTCACTCACCCCCAACTAACAGTTCTGATATTGGATTGGTGTCTCACTGTATAGGAGGTCACTCACCCTCAACAAACAGTTCTGATATTGGATTGGTGTCTCACTGTTTAGGAGGTCACTCACCCGGGACCCCCAACTAACAGTTCTGATATTGGATTGGTACCCCACTGTATAGGAGGTCATTCACCCCCAACTAACAGTTCTGATATTGGATTGGTGTCCCTCTGTATAGGAGGTCACTCACCCCTTACTAACAGTTCTGATATTGGATTGGTACCCCACTGTATAAGAGGTTCCTCACCCCCAACTAACAGCTCTGATATTGGATTGGTGTCTCACTGTATAGGAGGTCACTCACCCCCAACTAACAGTTCTGATATTGGATTGGTGTCCCTCTGTATAGGAGGTCACTCACCCCTTACTAACAGTTCTGATATTGGATTGGTACCCCACTGTATAAGAGGTTCCTCACCCCCAACTAACAGTTCTGATATTGGATTGGTGTCCCACTGTATAGCAGGCCACTCACCCCTAACTAACAGTTCTGATATTGGATTGGTACCCCACTGTATAGGAGGTCACTCACCCCCAACTAACAGTTCTGATATTGGATTGGTACCCCACTGTATAGGAGGTCACTCACCCTCAACAAACAGTTCTGATATTGGATTGGTACCCCACTGTATAGGAGGTCATTAACCCCCAACTAACAGTTCTGATATTGGATTGGTACCCCACTGTATAAGAGGTTCCTCACCCCCAACTAACAGCTCTGATATTGTATTGGTACCCCACTGTATAGGAGGTCATTAACCCCCAACTAACAGTTCTGATATTGGATTGGTACCCCACTGTATAAGAGGTTCCTCACCCCCAACTAACAGCTCTGATATTGGATTGGTACCCCACTGTATAGGAGGTCACTCACGCCCAACTAACAGTTCTGATATTGGATTGGTGCCCCACTGTATAGGAGGTCACTCACCCCCAACTAACAGTTCTGATATTGGATTGGTGTCCCTCTGTATAGGAGGTCACTCACCCCTTACTAACAGTTCTGATATTGGATTGGTACCCCACTGTATAGGAGGTCACTCACCCCCAACTAACAGTTCTGATATTGGATTGGTACCCCACTGTATAGGAGGTCACTCACCCTCAACAAACAGTTCTGATATTGGATTGGTACCCCACTGTATAGGAGGTCATTAACCCCCAACTAACAGTTCTGATATTGGATTGGTACCCCACTGTATAAGAGGTCACTCACCCCCAACCAACAGTTCTGATATTGAATTCGTACCCCACTGTATAGGAGGTCACTCACCCCCAACTAACAGTTCTGATATTGGATTGGCACCCCACTGTATAGGAGGTCACTCACCCCCAACTAACAGTTCTGATATTGGATTGGTACCCCACTGTATAGGTCACTCACCCCCAACTAACAGTTCTGATATTGGATTGGTGCCCCACTGTATAGGAGGTCTGGTCACTCACCCCCAACTAACAGTTCTGATATTGGATTGGTGTCCCTCTGTATAGGAGGCCATTCACCTCCAACTAACAGTTCTGATATTGGATTGGTACCCCACTGTAAAGGAGGTCACTCACCCCCAACCAACAGTTCTGATATTGAATTCGTACCCCACTGTATAGGAGGTCACTCACCCCCAACTAACAGTTCTGATATTGGATTGGCACCCCACTGTATAGGAGGTCACTCACCCCCAACTAACAGTTCTGATATTGGATTGGTGTCCCTCTGTATAGGAGGCCATTCACCTCCAACTAACAGTTCTGATATTGGATTGGTACCCCACTGTATAGGAGGTCACTCACCCCCAACCAACAGTTCTGATATTGAATTCGTACCCCACTGTATAGGAGGTCACTCACCCCCAACTAACAGTTCTGATATTGGATTGGTACCCCACTGTATAGGAGGTCATTCACCCCCAACTAACAGTTCTGATATTGGATTGGTGCCCCACTGTATAGGAGGTCACACACCCCCAACTAACAGTTCTGATATTCGATTGGTGTCCCTCTGTATAGGAGGCAATTCACCTCCAACTAACAGTTCTGATATTGGATTGGTACCCCACTGTATAGGGGATCACTCACCCCCAACCAACAGTTCTGATATTGAATTCGTACCCCACTGTATAGGAGGTCACTCACCCCCAACTAACAGTTCTGATATTGGATTGGCACCCCACTGTATAGGAGGTCACTCACCCCCAACTAACAGTTCTGATATTGGATTGTCACCCCACTGTATAGGAGGTCACTTACCCCCAACTAACCGTTCTGATATTGGATTGGTGTCCCACTGTATAGGAGGTCTCTTGCCGCTAACTAACAGTTCTGATATTGGATTGGTACCTCACTGTATAGGAGGTCACTCACCCCCAACTAACAGTTCTGATATTGGATTGGTGTCCCACTGTATAGGAGGTCACACACCCCTAACTAACAGTTCTGATATTGGATTGGTACCCCACTGTATAGGAGTTCACTCACTCCCAACTAACAGTTCTGATATTGGATTGGTACCCCACTGTATAAGAGGTCACTCACCCCCAACTAACAGTTCTGATATTGGATTGGTGACCCACTGTATAGGAGGTCACCCACCCCTAACTAACAGTTCTGATATTGGATTGGTACCCCACTGTATAAGAGGTCACTCACCCCCAACTAACAGTTCTGATATTGGATTGGTACCCCACTGTATAGGAGGTCACTCACCCCCAACTAACAGTTCTGATATTGGATTGGAACCCCACTGTATAGGAGGTCACTCACCCCCAACTAACAGTTCTGATGTTGGATTGGTGTCCCACTGTATAGGAGGTCACTCACCCCCAACTAACAGTTCTGATATTGGATTGGTACCTCTGTGTATAGGAGGCCACTCACCCCCAACTAACAGTTCTGATATTGGATTGGTGTCCCACTGTATAGGAGGTCACTCACCCGCAACTAACAGTTCTGATATTGGATTGGTGATCCACTGTATAGGAGGTCACTCACCCCCAACTAACAGTTCTGATATTGGATTGGTGTCCCACTTAGGTCACTCACCCCTAACTAACAGTTCTGATATTGGATTGGTACCCCACTGTATAGGAGGTCACTCACCCCCAACTAACAGTTCTGATATTGGATTGGTACCCCACTGTATAGGAGGTCACTCACCCCCAACTAACAGTTCTGATATTGGATTGGTTCTCCTGTGTATAGGAGGTAACTCACCCCCAACTAACAGTTCTGATATTGGATTGGTTCTCCTGTGTATAGGAGGTCACTCACCCCCAACTAACAGTTCTGATATTGGATTGGTGACCCACTGTATAGGAGGTCACTCACCCCCAACTAACAGTTGTGATATTGGATTGGTTCCGCTGTGTACAGGAGGTCACTCACCCCCAACTAACAGTTCTGATATTGGATTGGTGACCCACTGTATAGGAGGTCACTCACCCCCAACTAACAGTTCTGATATTGGACTGGTTCCGCTGTGTACAGGAGGTCACTCACCCCCAACTCACAGTTCTGATATTGGATTTGTGACCCACTGTATAGGAGGTCACACACCCCCAACTAACAGTTCTGATATTGGATTGGTACCTCACTGTATAGGAGGTCACTCACCCCCAACTAACAGTTCTGATATTGGATTGGTGACCCACTGTATAGGAGGTCACTCACCCCCAACTAACAGTTCTGATATTGGACTGGTTCCGCTGTGTACAGGAGGTCACTCACCCCCAACTCACAGTTCTGATATTGGATTGGTGACCCACTGTATAGGAGGTCACTCACCCCCAAATAACAGTTCTGATATTGGATTGGTGACCCACTGTATAGGAGGTCACTCACCCCCAACTAACAGTTCTGATATTGGATTGGTACCTCACTGTATAGGAGGTCACTCACCCCCAACTAACAGTTCTGATATTGGATTGGTGTCTCACTGTACAGGAGGTCACTCACCCCCAACTAACAGTTCTGATATTGGATTGGTGACCCACTGTATAGGAGGTCACTCACCCCTAACTAACAGTTCTGATATTGGATTGGTACCCCACTGTATAGGAGGTCACTCACCCCCAAATAACAGTTCTAATATTGGATTGGTAACCCACTGTATAGGAGGTCACTCACCCCCAACTAACAGTTCTGATATTGGATTGGTGACCCACTGTATAGGAGGTCACTCACCCCCAACTAACAGTTCTGATATTGGATTGGTTCTCCTGTGTATAGGAGGTCACTCACCCCCAACTAACAGTTCTGATATTGGATTGGTGACCCACTGTATAGGAGGTCACTCACCCCCAACTAACAGTTCTGATATTGGATTGGTACCCCACTGTATAGGAGGTCACTCACCCCCAACTAACAGTTGTGATATTGGATTGGTGACCCACTGTATAGGAGGTCACTCGCCCCAACTAACAGTTCCGATATTGGATTGGTGACCCACTGTATAGGAGGTCACTCACCCCCAACTAACAGTTCTGATATTGGATTGGTGTCCCTCTGTATAGGAGGTCACTCACCCCCAACTAACAGTTCTGATATTGGATTGGTGACCCACTGTATAGGAGGTCACTCACCCCCAACTAACAGTTCTGATATTGGATTGGTACCCCACTGTATAGGAGGTCACTCACCCCCAACTAACAGTTCTGATATTGGATTGGTACCCCACTGTATAGGAGGTCACTCACCCCCAGCTAACAGTTGTGATATTGGATTGGTTCCGCTGTGTACAGGAGGTCACTCACCCCCAACTAACAGTTCTGATATTGGATTGGTGACCCACTGTATAGGAGGTCACTCACCCCCAACTAACAGTTCTGATATTGGACTGGTTCCGCTGTGTATAGGAGGTCACTCACCCCCAACTAACAGTTCTGATATTGGATTGGTGACCCACTGTATAGGAGGTCACTCACCCCTAACTAACAGTTCTGATATTGGATTGGTGTCCCACTGTATAGGAGGTCACTCACCCCCAACTAACAGTTCTGATATTGGATTGGTGACCCACTGTATAGGAGGTCACTCACCCCCAACTAAATGTTCTGATATTGGATTGGTACCCCACTGTATAGGAGGTCACTCACCCCCAACTAACAGTTCTGATATTGGATTGGTACCCCACTGTATAGGAGGTCACTCACCCCCAACTAACAGTTCTGATATTGGATTGGTGACCCACTGTATAGGAGGTCACTCACCCCCAACTAACAGTTCTGATATTGGATTGGTTCTCCTGTGTATAGGAGGTCACTCACCCCCAACTAACAGTTCTGATATTGGATTGGTTCTCCTGTGTATAGGAGGTCACTCACCCCCAACTAACAGTTCTGATATTGGATTGGTGACCCACTGTATAGGAGGTCACTCACCCCCAACTAACAGTTCTGATATTGGATTGGTACCCCACTGTATAGGAGGTCACTCACCCCCAACTAACAGTTCTGATATTGGATTGGTGACCCACTGTATAGGAGGTCACTCACCCACAACTAACAGTTCTGATATTGGATTGGTGTCCTACTGTATAGGAGGTCACTCACCCCCAAATAACAGTTCTAATATTGGATTGGTAACCCACTGTATAGGAGGTCACTCACCCCAACTAACAGTTCTGATATTGGATTGGTACCCCACTGTATAGGAGGTCACTCACCCCCAAATAACAGTTCTGATATTGGATTGGTGACCCACTGTATAGGAGGTCACTCACCCCCAACTAACAGTTCTGATATTGGATTGGTGACCCACTGTATAGGAGGTCACTCACCCCCAACTAACAGTTCTGATATTGGATTGGTACCCCACTGTATAGGAGGTCACTCACCCCTAACTAACAGTTCTGATATTGGATTGGTGCCCCACTGTATAGGAGGTAACTCACCCCCAACTAACAGTTCTGATATTGGATTGGTGACCCACTGTATAGGAGGTCACTCACCCCCAACTAACAGTTCTGATATTGGATTGGTACCCCACTGTATAGGAGGTCACTCACCCCCAACTAACAGTTCTGATATTGGATTGGTACCCCACTGTATAGGAGGTCACTCACCCCCAACTAACAGTTCTGATATTGGATTGGTACCCCACTGTATAGGAGGTCACTCACCCCCAACTAACAGTTCTGATATTGGATTGGTGTCCTACTGTATAGGAGGTCACTCACCCCCAAATAACAGTTCTAATATTGGATTGGTAACCCACTGTATAGGAGGTCACTCACCCCCAACTAACAGTTCTGATATTGCATTGGTGACCCACTGTATAGGAGGTCACTCACCCCCAACTAACAGTTCTGATATTGGATTGGTTCTCCTGTGTATAGGAGGTCACTCACCCCCAACTAACAGTTCTGATATTGGATTGGTGACCCACTGTATAGGAGGTCACTCACCCCCAACTAACAGTTCTGATATTGGATTGGTACCCCACTGTACAGGAGGTCACTCACCCCCAACTAACAGTTCTGATATTGGATTGGTACCCCACTGTATAGGAGGTCACTCACCCCCAACTAACAGTTCTGATATTGGATTGGTACCCCACTGTATAGGAGGTCACTCACCCCCAACTAACAGTTGTGATATTGGATTGGTTCCGCTGTGTACAGGAGGTCACTCACCCCCAACTAACAGTTCTGATATTGGATTGGTGACCCACTGTATAGGAGGTCACTCACCCCCAACTAACAGTTCTGATATTGGACTGGTTCCGCTGTGTACAGGAGGTCACTCACCCCAAACTCACAGTTCTGATATTGGATTGGTGACCCACTGTATAGGAAGTCACTCACCCCCAACTAACAGTTCTGATATTGGATTGGTACCCCACTGTATAGGAGGTCACTCACCCCCAACTAACAGTTCTGATATTGGATTGGTGACCCACTGTATAGGAGGTCACTCACCCCCAACTAACAGTTCTGATATTGGATTGGTGTCCCTCTGTATAGGAGGTCACTCACCCCTAACTAACAGTTCTGATATTGGATTGGTGACCCACTGTATAGGAGGTCACTCACCCCCAACTAACAGTTCTGATATTGGATTGGTACCCCACTGTATAGGAGGTCACTCACCCCTAACTAACAGTTCTGATGTTGGATTGGTGTCCCACTGTATAGGAGGTCACTCACCCCCAACTAACAGTTCTGATATTGGATTGGTGACCCACTGTATAGGAGGTCACTCACCCCCAAATAACAGTTCTAATATTGGATTGGTAACCCACTGTATAGGAGGTCACTCACCCCCAACTAACAGTTCTGATATTGGATTGGTGACCCACTGTATAGGAGGTCACTCACCCCCAACTAACAGTTCTGATATTGGATTGGTTCTCCTGTGTATAGGAGGTCACTCACCCCCAACTAACAGTTCTGATATTGGATTGGTGACCCACTGTATAGGAGGTCACTCACCCCCAACTAACAGTTCTGATATTGGATTGGTACCCCACTGTATAGGAGGTCACTCACCCCCAACTAACAGTTCTGATATTGGATTGGTGACCCACTGTATAGGAGGTCACTCACCCCCAACTAACAGTTCTGATATTGGATTGGTGACCCAC
Source organism: Lepidochitona cinerea (assembly GCA_963971465.1). NCBI lineage: Eukaryota > Metazoa > Mollusca > Polyplacophora > Chitonida > Tonicellidae > Lepidochitona > Lepidochitona cinerea. The sequence goes on along the minus strand of OZ020552.1, from coordinate 62,643,633 downwards.
TGTATAGGAGGTCACTCACCCCCAACTAACAGTTCTGATATTGGATTGGTACCCCACTGTATAGGAGGTCACTCACCCCCAACTAACAGTTCTGATATTGGATTGGTACCCCACTGTATAGGAGGTCACTCACCCCCAACTAACAGTTCTGATATTGGATTGGTGACCCACTGTATAGGAGGTCACTCACCCCCAACTAAATGTTCTGATATTGGATTGGTACCCCACTGTATAGGAGGTCACTCACCCCCAACTAACAGTTCTGATATTGGATTGGTGTCTCACTGTATAGGAGGTCACTCACCCCCAACTAACAGTTCTGATATTGGATTGGTAACCCACTGTACAGGAGGTCACTCACCCCCAACTAACAGTTCTGATATTGGATTGGTGTCCCACTGTATAGGAGGTCATTCACCCCCAACTGACAGTTCTGATATTGGATTGGTGACCCACTGTATAGGAGGTCACTCACCCCCAACTAACAGTTCTGATATTGGATTGGTACCCCACTGTATAGGAGGTCACTCACCCCCAACTGACAGTTCTGATATTGGATTGGTGACCCACTGTATAGGAGGTCACTCACCCCCAACTAACAGTTCTGATATTGGATTGGTACCCCACTGTATAGGAGGTCACTCACCCCCAACTAACAGTTCTGATATTGGATTGGTTCTCCTGTGTATAGGAGGTCACTCACCCCCAACTAACAGTTCTGATATTGGATTGGTGACCTACTGTATAGGAGGTCACTCACCCCCAACTAACAGTTCTGATATTGGACTGGTTCCGCTGTGTACAGGAGGTCACTCACCCCCAACTCACAGTTCTGATATTGGATTGGTGACCCACTGTATAGGAGGTCACACACCCCCAACTAACAGTTCTGATATTGGATTGGTACCTCACTGTATAGGAGGTCACTCACCCCCAACTAACAGTTCTGATATTGGATTGGTGACCCACTGTATAGGAGGTCACTCACCCCCAACTAACAGTTCTGATATTGGACTGGTTCCGCTGTGTACAGGAGGTCACTCACCCCCAACTCACAGTTCTGATATTGGATTGGTGACCCACTGTATAGGAGGTCACTCACCCCCAAATAACAGTTCTGATATTGGATTGGTGACCCACTGTATAGGAGGTCACTCACCCCCAACTAACAGTTCTGATATTGGATTGGTACCTCACTGTATAGGAGGTCACTCACCCCCAACTAACAGTTCTGATATTGGATTGGTGTCTCACTGTACAGGAGGTCACTCACCCCCAACTAACAGTTCTGATATTGGATTGGTGACCAACTGTATAGGAGGTCACTCACCCCTAACTAACAGTTCTGATATTGGATTGGTACCCCACTGTATAGGAGGTCACTCACCCCCAAATAACAGTTCTAATATTGGATTGGTAACCCACTGTATAGGAGGTCACTCACCCCCAACTAACAGTTCTGATATTGGATTGGTGACCCACTGTATAGGAGGTCACTCACCCCCAACTAACAGTTCTGATATTGGATTGGTTCTCCTGTGTATAGGAGGTCACTCACCCCCAACTAACAGTTCTGATATTGGATTGGTGACCCACTGTATAGGAGGTCACTCACCCCCAACTAACAGTTCTGATATTGGATTGGTACCCCACTGTATAGGAGGTCACTCACCCCCAACTAACAGTTGTGATATTGGATTGGTGACCCACTGTATAGGAGGTCACTCACCCCAACTAACAGTTCCGATATTGGATTGGTGACCCACTGTATAGGAGGTCACTCACCCCCAACTAACAGTTCTGATATTGGATTGGTGTCCCTCTGTATAGGAGGTCACTCACCCCCAACTAACAGTTCTGATATTGGATTGGTGACCCACTGTATAGGAGGTCACTCACCCCCAACTAACAGTTCTGATATTGGATTGGTACCCCACTGTATAGGAGGTCACTCACCCCCAACTAACAGTTCTGATATTGGATTGGTACCCCACTGTATAGGAGGTCACTCACCCCCAACTAACAGTTGTGATATTGGATTGGTTCCGCTGTGTACAGGAGGTCACTCACCCCCAACTAACAGTTCTGATATTGGATTGGTGACCCACTGTATAGGAGGTCACTCACCCCCAACTAACAGTTCTGATATTGGACTGGTTCCGCTGTGTATAGGAGGTCACTCACCCCCAACTAACAGTTCTGATATTGGATTGGTGACCCACTGTATAGGAGGTCACTCACCCCTAACTAACAGTTCTGATATTGGATTGGTGTCCCACTGTATAGGAGGTCACTCACCCCCAACTAACAGTTCTGATATTGGATTGGTGACCCACTGTATAGGAGGTCACTCACCCCCAACTAAATGTTCTGATATTGGATTGGTACCCCACTGTATAGGAGGTCACTCACCCCCAACTAACAGTTCTGATATTGGATTGGTACCCCACTGTATAGGAGGTCACTCACCCCCAACTAACAGTTCTGATATTGGATTGGTGACCCACTGTATAGGAGGTCACTCACCCCCAACTAACAGTTCTGATATTGGATTGGTTCTCCTGTGTATAGGAGGTCACTCACCCCCAACTAACAGTTCTGATATTGGATTGGTTCTCCTGTGTATAGGAGGTCACTCACCCCCAACTAACAGTTCTGATATTGGATTGGTGACCCACTGTATAGGAGGTCACTCACCCCCAACTAACAGTTCTGATATTGGATTGGTACCCCACTGTATAGGAGGTCACTCACCCCCAACTAACAGTTCTGATATTGGATTGGTGACCCACTGTATAGGAGGTCACTCACCCCCAACTAACAGTTCTGATATTGGATTGGTGTCCTACTGTATAGGAGGTCACTCACCCCCAAATAACAGTTCTAATATTGGATTGGTAACCCACTGTATAGGAGGTCACTCACCCCAACTAACAGTTCTGATATTGGATTGGTACCCCACTGTATAGGAGGTCACTCACCCCCAAATAACAGTTCTGATATTGGATTGGTGACCCACTGTATAGGAGGTCACTCACCCCCAACTAACAGTTCTGATATTGGATTGGTGACCCACTGTATAGGAGGTCACTCACCCCCAACTAACAGTTCTGATATTGGATTGGTACCCCACTGTATAGGAGGTCACTCACCCCTAACTAACAGTTCTGATATTGGATTGGTGCCCCACTGTATAGGAGGTCACTCACCCCCAACTAACAGTTCTGATATTGGATTGGTGACCCACTGTATAGGAGGTCACTCACCCCCAACTAACAGTTCTGATATTGGATTGGTACCCCACTGTATAGGAGGTCACTCACCCCCAACTAACAGTTCTGATATTGGATTGGTACCCCACTGTATAGGAGGTCACTCACCCCCAACTAACAGTTCTGATATTGGATTGGTACCCCACTGTATAGGAGGTCACTCACCCCCAACTAACAGTTCTGATATTGGATTGGTGTCCTACTGTATAGGAGGTCACTCACCCCCAAATAACAGTTCTAATATTGGATTGGTAACCCACTGTATAGGAGGTCACTCACCCCCAACTAACAGTTCTGATATTGGATTGGTGACCCACTGTATAGGAGGTCACTCACCCCCAACTAACAGTTCTGATATTGGATTGGTTCTCCTGTGTATAGGAGGTCACTCACCCCCAACTAACAGTTCTGATATTGGATTGGTGACCCACTGTATAGGAGGTCACTCACCCCCAACTAACAGTTCTGATATTGGATTGGTACCCCACTGTATAGGAGGTCACTCACCCCCAACTAACAGTTCTGATATTGGATTGGTACCCCACTGTATAGGAGGTCACTCACCCCCAACTAACAGTTCTGATATTGGATTGGTACCCCACTGTATAGGAGGTCACTCACCCCCAACTAACAGTTGTGATATTGGATTGGTTCCGCTGTGTACAGGAGGTCACTCACCCCCAACTAACAGTTGTGATATTGGATTGGTTCCGCTGTGTACAGGAGGTCACTCACCCCCAACTAACAGTTCTGATATTGGATTGGTGTCCCTCTGTATAGGAGGTCACTCACCCCTAACTAACAGTTCTGATATTGGATTGGTGACCCACTGTATAGGAGGTCACTCACACCCAACTAACAGTTCTGATATTGGATTGGTACCCCACTGTATAGGAGGTCACTCACCCCTAACTAACAGTTCTGATATTGGATTGGTGACCCACTGTATAGGAGGTCACTCACCCCCAAATAACAGTTCTAATATTGGATTGGTAACCCACTGTATAGGAGGTCACTCACCCCCAACTAACAGTTCTGATATTGGATTGGTGACCCACTGTATAGGAGGTCACTCACCCCCAACTAACAGTTCTGATATTGGATTGGTTCTCCTGTGTATAGGAGGTCACTCACCCCCAACTAACAGTTCTGATATTGGATTGGTGACCCACTGTATAGGAGGTCACTCACCCCCAACTAACAGTTCTGATATTGGATTGGTACCCCACTGTATAGGAGGTCACTCACCCCCAACTAACAGTTCTGATATTGGATTGGTGACCCACTGTATAGGAGGTCACTCACCCCCAACTAACAGTTCTGATATTGGATTGGTGACCCACTGTATAGGAGGTCACTCACCCCCAACTAACAGTTCTGATATTGGATTGGTACCCCACTGTATAGGAGGTCACTCACCCCCAACTAACAGTTCTGATATTGGATTGGTACCCCACTGTATAGGAGGTCACTCACCCCCAACTAACAGTTCTGATATTGGATTGGTGACCCACTGTATAGGAGGTCACTCACCCTCAACTAAATGTTCTGATATTGGATTGGTACCCCACTGTATAGGAGGTCACTCACCCCCAACTAACAGTTCTGATATTGGATTGGTGTCTCACTGTATAGGAGGTCACTCACCCCCAACTAACAGTTCTGATATTGGATTGGTGACCCACTGTACAGGAGGTCACTCACCCCCAACTAACAGTTCTGATATTGGATTGGTGTCCCACTGTATAGGAGGTCATTCACCCCCAACTGACAGTTCTGATATTGGATTGGTGACCCACTGTATAGGAGGTCACTCACCCCCAACTAACAGTTCTGATATTGGATTGGTAACCCACTGTATAGGAGGTCACTCACCCCCAACTGACAGTTCTGATATTGGATTGGTGACCCACTGTATAGGAGGTCACTCACCCCCAACTAACAGTTCTGATATTGGATTGGTACCCCACTGTATAGGAGGTCACTCACCCCCAACTAACAGTTCTGATATTGGATTGGTTCTCCTGTGTATAGGAGGTCACTCACCCCCAACTAACAGTTCTGATATTGGATTGGTGACCTACTGTATAGGAGGTCACTCACCCCCAACTAACAGTTCTGATATTGGATTGGTACCCCACTGTATAGGAGGTCACTCATCCCCAACTAACAGTTCTGATATTGGATTGGTGACCCACTGTATAGGAGGTCACTCACCCCCAACTAACAGTTCTGATATTGGATTGGTACCCCACTGTATAGGAGGTCACTCACCCCCAACTAACAGTTCTGATATTGGATTGGTGACCCACTGTATAGGAGGTCACTCACCCCCAACTAAATGTTCTGATATTGGATTGGTACCCCACTGTATAGGAGGTCACTCACCCCCAACTAACAGTTCTGATATTGGATTGGTACCCCACTGTATAGGAGGTCACTCACCCCCAACTAACAGTTCTGATATTGGATTGGTGACCCACTGTATAGGAGGTCACTCACCCCCAACTAACAGTTCTGATATTGGATTGGTTCTCCTGTGTATAGGAGGTCACTCACCCCCAACTAACAGTTCTGATATTGGATTGGTTCTCCTGTGTATAGGAGGTCACTCACCCCCAACTAACAGTTCTGATATTGGATTGGTTCTCCTGTGTATAGGAGGTCACTCACCCCCAACTAACAGTTCTGATATTGGATTGGTTCTCCTGTGTATAGGAGGTCACTCACCCCCAACTAACAGTTCTGATATTGGATTGGTGACCCACTGTATATGAGGTCACTCACCCCCAACTAACAGTTCTGATATTGGATTGGTTCTCCTGTGTATAGGAGGTCACTCACCCCCAACTAACAGTTCTGATATTGGATTGGTTCTCCTGTGTACAGGAGGTCACTCACCCCCAACTAACAGTTCTGATATTGGATTGGTGACCCACTGTATAGGAAGTCACTCACCCCCAACTAACAGTTCTGATATTGGATTGGTTCTCCTGTGTACAGGAGGTCACTCACCCCCAACTAACAGTTCTGATATTGGATTGGTGACCCACTGTATAGGAGGTCACTCACCCCAACTAACAGTTCTGATATTGGATTGGTGACCCACTGTATAGGAGGTCACTCACCCCCAACTAACAGTTCTGATATTGGATTGGTGACCCACTGTATAGGAGGTCACTCACCCCCAAATAACAGTTCTAATATTGGATTGGTACCCCACTGTATAGGAGGTCACTCACCCCCAACTAACAGTTCCGATATTGGATTGGTGACCCACTGTATAGGAGGTCACTCACCCCCAACTAACAGTTCTGATATTGGATTGGTACCCCACTGTATAGGAGGTCACTCACCCCCAACTAACAGTTCTGATATTGGATTGGTGACCCACTGTATAGGAGGTCACTCACCCCCAACTAACAGTTCTGATATTGGATTGGTGACCCACTGTATAGGAGGTCACTCACCCCCAACTAACAGTTCTGATATTGGATTGGTACCCCACTGTATAGGAGGTCATTCACCCCCCAACTAACAGTTCTGATATTGGATTGGTACCCCACTGTATAGGAGGTCACTCACCCCCAACTAACAGTTCTGATATTGGATTGGTGACCCACTGTATAGGAGGTCACTCACCCCCAACTAACAGTTCTGATATTGGATTGGTACCCCACTGTATAGGAGGTCACTCACCCCCAACTAACAGTTCTGATATTGGATTGGTGACCCACTGTATAGGAGGTCACTCACCCCCAACTAACAGTTCTGATATTGGATTGGTACCCCACTGTATAGGAGGTCACTCACCCCCAACTAACAGTTCTGATATTGGATTGGTACCCCACTGTATAGGAGGTCACTCACCCCCAACTAACAGTTCTGATATTGGATTGGTACCCCACTGTATAGGAGGTCACTCACCGCCAACTAACAGTTCTGATATTAGATTGGTACCCCACTGTATAGGAGGTCACTCACCCCCAACTAACAGTTGTGATATTGGATTGGTTCCGCTGTGTACAGAAGGTCACTCACCCCCAACTAACAGTTCTGATATTGGATTGGTTCTCCTGTGTATAGGAGGTCACTCACCCCCAACTAACAGTTCTGATATTGGATTGGTGACCCACTGTATAGGAGGTCACTCACCCCCAACTAACAGTTCTGATATTGGATTGGTGACCCACTGTATAGGAGGTCACTCACCCCCAACTAACAGTTCTGATATTGGATTGGTACCCCACTGTATAGGAGGTCACTCACCCCCAACTAACAGTTCTGATATTGGATTGGTACCCCACTGTATAGGAGGTCACTCACCCCCAACTAACAGTTCTGATATTGGATTGGTACCCCACTGTATAGGAGGTCACTCACCGCCAACTAACAGTTCTGATATTAGATTGGTACCCCACTGTATAGGAGGTCACTCACCCCCAACTAACAGTTGTGATATTGGATTGGTTCCGCTGTGTACAGGAGGTCACTCACCCCCAACTAACAGTTCTGATATTGGATTGGTTCTCCTGTGTATAGGAGGTCACTCACCCCCAACTAACAGTTCTGATATTGGATTGGTGACCAACTGTATAGGAGGTCACTCACCCCCAACTAACAGTTCTGATATTGGATTGGTTCTCCTGTGTATAGGAGGTCACTCACCCCCAACTAACAGTTCTGATATTGGATTGGTGACCCACTGTATAGGAGGTCACTCACCCCCAACTAACAGTTCTGATATTGGATTGGTACCCCACTGTATAGGAGGTCACTCACCCCAACTAACAGTTCTGATATTGGATTGGTACCCCACTGTATAGGAGGTCACTCACCCCCAACTAACAGTTCTGATATTGGATTGGTGTCCCACTGTATAGGAGGTCACTCACCCCCAACTAACAGTTCTGATATTGGATTGGTACCCGACTGTATAGGAGGTCACTCACCCCCAAATAATAGTTCTGATATTGGATTGGTACCCCACTGTATAGGAGGTCACTCACCCCCAACTAACAGTTCTGATATTGGATTGGTACCCCACTGTATAGGAGGTCACTCACCCCCAACTAACAGTTCTGATATTGGATTGGTACCCCACTGTATAGGAGGTCATTCACCCCCAACTAACAGTTCTGATATTGGATTGGTGTCTCACTGTACAGGAGGTCACTCACCCCCAACTAACAGTTCTGATATTGGATTGGTGTCCCACTGTATAGGAGGTCACTCACCCCCAACTAACAGTTCTGATATTGGATTGGTGACCCACTGTATAGGACGTCACTCACCCCAACTAACAGTTCTGATATTGGATTGGTACCCCACTGTGTAGGAGGTCACTCACGCCCAACTAACAGTTCTGATATTGGATTGGTGTCCCACTTAGGTCACTCACCCCCAACTAACAGTTCTGATATTGGATTGGTACCCTTCTTTACAAGTAACAATCTCTGTTCAGATATAGAGCGCTGTTAAGGTACCCCTGGTCAGCGCTGTTATAAACTACCTACCAAACTGGTCAATGTTGTTATAAACTACCTACCAAACTGGTCAATGTTGTTATAAACTACCTACCAAACTGGTCAATGTTGTTATAAACTACCTACCAAACTGGTCAATGTTGTTATAAACTACCTTCCAAACTGGTCAATGTTGTTGTAAACTACCTACCAAACTGGTCAATGCTGCTATAAACTACCTACCAAACTGGGATCAGCATCTAACTGACTGAGGTAAATAGCTTTAGCTAGGTCCTCATCTTCTGTATCTCTAGTGCCAGTAGTCACACCAGGGCTACAACGACAGTATATTAGAATTGAGCATAAATGATTGATTAAACGCTTGTTGTCAAAGTTAGATAATCAGATACTTCGAAATGATCAAATTTCCCTGTTATATAATCCGTAAGCCTTATTATGAATATGAACAAGAAACTGCTTGCGACATCACAAAACGTGTCCGAACTCCGCCAAAGTGGAAGAGCGGGCAAAGCGCTACAATACTTGTACGAGTTTTTTTTATACCTGTGATATGCTGTGAAGTAAGTACGTGATAGAAAAAATGGTGTAGGTATTGAGTATATGTTTGAGTGGAGTCTACTGGCAAAGTCTAGTGCATCTGCCGTGTCGGTGATGACCGAATATCTGTTTGACACGACATTAAGAGGATTGGAAGGCTATCGAAAAACTAAATGATTGGCGTTGGAATGAGGAAAATCCATACAGTATGTGGCCTGTACGAACCGCAAATGTGTTCGAAAAGTAAACAAAATTTAAATAACCGGGACGACCATTCATTCATTCTAAGCCAAAATTAGTTCAAAACAATACTTTATCGTACATTATCGAGACTAGAAGCACTAAAAAAAACTCTGAATCATATGTCTTGAGGAAAATAGCTAATAATTTCAACATTCTGTTTTAACGTCAAAATATCAACATTTTGGCAACTCATGCCACTTTAATGTCGATATCAGTCAGGTGTTCTGGCTCCAAAAATCGGTGTCAATGGTGCAGAGAATCTATGATTCGGTGTCAGTGGTGCAGAGAATCTATGATTTGGTGTCAATGGTGCAGAGAATCTGATTCGGTGTCAATGGGGCAGAGAATCTATGATTCGGTGTCAATGGTGCAGAGAATGTATGATTCGGTGTCAATGGTGCAGAGAATCTATGATTCGGTGTCAATGGTGCAGAGAATCTATGATTAGGTGTCAATGGTGCAGAGAATCTATGATTAGGTGTCAATGGTGCAGAGAATGTATGATTAGGTGTCAATGGTGCAGAGAATCTATGATTCGGTGTCAATGGTGCAGAGAATCTATGATTAGGTGTCAATGGTGCAGAGAATCTATGATTCAGTGTCAATGGTGCAGAGATTCTATGATTCTGAGCCTGAATCAGACCTTCTTTGGAAATTGATACAAGTGAAAGGACAATTTGTTTTGCTTTTATAAAGACACAAATGCCAGGTCATTTTCAAAATGATGAAATGTCACCAATCACCTTTCTGTCCTCAAACGTTTTAAATAACCATTGTTGGTACGAACTTATAAGATGTGTAAATAAAGTGTCATCATCAACCGAATAATTTATCGTGGCTTATATAGCAAAAGATCATGTACTTCTGCGGAAGCTCGAATCAGGTCAACGTCATGTGATAGATCATGGCTCACGTGTATCAACAGTTCATGGCACAAAATGTCAAACAGAAAGTCAGGGAAATCATACTTAGGGTTTTGACTGCACACGCTGAGACAAAGCATCCCATAGTCCGACAAAGTTGGCAAACATTTTCTTTTTAACCCATATTATCACACATAATGTCTGTTCTAACAAAATCAGACAAACAAAAAGATTCGGCAGCTTTCCCAGATTTCTTGGCTACCAGGCGTTATAGTAGCCAGACTAAGGCAGAGTAAGTCACAGTTTGAAATATACCTAAACCCCATAATTTCAAAAGGACGATCATGAAGATGTGTGTTATACAACTATTCTTTACATGAAGATGAGGTTTATATTTTAATATGATCACTAAAACACACGGGCACAGGGAAAATCTTCTTGTCTAAAATAACCATGGAGATGAGGTTTATAAAGGGCCTTTTATAAATTTCTTACGATAAGCTACCACTGACCGCTGGATAGGGAATTTGGGGGTAAATTCCTTCCTTGGCTTTATTTTTATAAGTTGCACCATATGGACCCATTGTGGCTGCGCGTGTGATGCATTCTCAGCTGTTAGTTTACTGTCAGACAGAAAACAATAGCAGCAGGGAATTCCCTAAATAACTCTTTAAATGTAAATTATAGTGGAAAGTCAACTTGCATCTTACAAATTCAAAGGTCAACAGAGAATCACATTAAACATTGACGACTCGGTGTATCCTTTTAAACACTTAAAATTTTTAAACACTTGAATCTTTCATGGGGTTGGGCAAGACAGAAAAAATGCTGGAAGTTTTGGGTAATATTCATGATGATTTTTACAAAAGTATAAATTGTCCCTGTGCCCGTGTGTTTTAGTGTTCATAAAAATAAATTGGACAAATTGTTTCACCGGAGTGTATTGGAAAAGTGAAAGAGTCCAATGTTTTATCAAGAAAGATACAATGAACAAAGCCCACTGTTTCATCCCCAACATGCAAGTCCATCCATATTTTGGCAACTAAAGCGTCGAAGCTGAATTATTTATCAGTGCTAATTATAGGGCAATCTTACCCGTCTTCTTCAAGTGACATGCTTAGTGCCAATCGCAATTCTACTTCGTCAGTTTCAGACAGGCTTGCACCGACTTGACTAGGGAAATTTTGCTGGAAATAGGAAATATTGATGACATGTATTCCATGACAGCATCAGTCGTCAAACTTTTTCACAGTACAAATGCGATCTGACCATTTGTGAGATCTAACAATTAATTTTGGTTAATAATGGGTACATTTTAAAGCCCACTTTTTTAATTTTTCTCTCTCATCAAATAACCTGGAAAAAATATCAAAATAATAAGCCCCCCAAAATGGCACAGACTTTGGCCCCCTTAAAACTAAAGGTCAGTAAGATTCAACTTAAATAGGGCTCAAAACCAGTACCAAGAAAACCAGTACCAGGAAAACAATATATGATATCAGTATAATTTTACTAAATAAAACGAGTAACAATTATGAAAAACGTACATTGTAACTGATTATTATCACCTAAAGCAGCTAAACATTCATTGTCGGAACCCACTATTAAAACCTACGCTCACACTCACTTTACCCGTGGGACAAATGGAGCCAAATCCGTCGTTTCTAATTTAATATGCATGTAGACTTCGATTGGTTCTGCCACAAAACTGTGGCGGAAATTTCACCAATCAGAATCGGCGTTACGTAGGCAACCAAGCAGTGGTCAAAACATACATGGACGACTTTTCGGTTTACACTTCAATTCGATAAACGTGTCTCCAAAACTGAAGATAACTTTTGATTCGTCCGACAGTAAATGGGCGTTCCCAGAAAATGAATCTTTGAACAGCAGTTGGCCCAGGGGTAAAAGGTGAGCTTGTTGAGAATTTAACCCTGGGTATCCGAGGATGCTCAACATTGAGCTTATCAGAACACATATTACCTGTCTCGTAGAACTGTTTGAGGAGGGAGTATTTAATGGGCGTGTATTTGGGGTGTGTGAATTTGATGGTCTTGCCCTTGAGGGGTGTGCATTCGAAGAGCGCTCATCTCTGCTTGGAGGACTATTCCTGGCTGATTGTTGATTTCTTTTCATATTTTCGATCACACTTTCTAGCTCAAAATTCCTTGGCAAGCTGTCAATGTTACGATCTGAAATGCCAGGATGTGTTTGCTTACACACTGGGCAGGAAAAGAGTGTTGGGCTATGCTGGGCACATTGTACCAAACAATTTGAACAGAAGCTATGACCGCAGGGCAGGACCCTTGGCACTGTAAGTGGACCATGACAGACGCCACATTTTGGTAACTCCATATTTACAGCTCCGATTTCAGCGGATCTGTAAAATAAAGCATAACATACTTTTTTTCAGACCAAATCAATATGCAGCAAGTCACTTGTAGACCATAAATGACATTTAGGAGTTGAGTACATGAATACATAACATGTAGAACGCATTGTCAACGATAACAAACTTCTGAATCCCTTAACACTTCCTTTAATATGGTACATCTTAATTGTTATTTACTACATGTATTTGTTATAATCATAATTATATATCTTTGTAACCATAGTTTAAGAATGGTTTCAGAATCTAAACTAAAATGTTGCTGAGATGTCAAATAAATTCTTAATAAGCCACAGTATGTTGATGTTGTGCCGGTCATTAACATTGGGAAGTGTATCGGGTTAAATATATATCCATCTCGCACATCTGAGTTCACATCCAATGCCACAAGGAAGCAAGTCAGTTATTTGGGGGTCCTCCAAAAAACAGTGAGGATATCGAACAAATTTGAGTTCTTGACAATTTTTTCATATGAATGGTCACCTAATTTGGGTGCTTAGAAAGTTTTGGCCGGGTGATTCTCCAAAATTATAGGATGGCCATTTTTTTCCACAAGCTTAATTTAGGTCTACATATTTCGTTTTAAGTGTGGGATGGTCTAGTCAAATCCAAAGTACTGTTATGGAGACAAGTGATATACATTTATTAATTTTCTAATTTTCTTTTCCTTATTAACATAAATTTGGACTCTTCTTTCCCTGATACTCATTGCACCATGGGTATAAATGTGTACCGAAAGGACGTTTATTGATTTTGTAGATTGCTAAATAACTCGAAAACTTATCACCCAAAAGCCTTTACAGCTCTCCTGCACTCTCCTGTCTTTGGGAAATTCCATTTTCCCTTTGACAATAACAAGCCCATATGCGTTTGATTCTTTAAAGTGATCTAAGGATTTTCATTCAAAATAAAATCAAACACCTGGGACCAAAGGAAAAATATAAAAAGTAGCCCGAACTCCTCTCGAGACGACGGATAAGTTATTATTTGAGAAGTTAAGACATATTTATTATTAAATTCACAACCACAGCTAGCCTATGTGTGCGACTACGTAATGTTACTAGCTTACATTCGATCCCAAATCGCCGCTGTCAAAGTAAGTGTGGAAAAACAACAGTCCAATAACGGTTGGCAATTCCTCCCCATTGGTTTTTGTCTACTACAGTTTGCAGATATTGTGCAAATTACGATCAGGAAAAAAAAACCCAAAAAACAATTGATCATCTGTACTTTAAGGGGTGATTAATATATAGTTCATGTGATCAGCACCTGTTATATATATTGAGGCCTGCTTTGGCCAGAGAGAAAAGACATTTCTATCTAAATGCATGTGAGCGTCTTCATGTTTTAATTTAAAATCTAAAAGGGCTTTAAAGGGTTTAACTTTAAAACAACATTATCCCATACCTGGGCCAAGTGACAGTATTTTTGGCTAAAAAGTGGCTCACGACTGTGTGGGGATGCTAGGTAAGGATGGAAACAATTTCTAGAGAGAAACTAAAAAGTTTTCTCCAGTCCAACATAAGGAAGTTATAATCTTCAGCCAGGAAACACCTCAGCCTGTATTCAATCCGACAGTCTTCGGGTTTCTAAATTTGCTTTGTACATTGTACACAATTCCAACAGAAAGTTTGTCACTCAAGTTGTTGCGTCATTTACCGTGGAATTGCCCTAGGACAGACTATAGAATTGGTCCGTCAGTCTCAAACCGCTATAATCGTCAGGGGGGGCAAGTAGTCCGGGCTTCTGACTCCAAAATGACTATTTTTTATACTGACGGCCGTATTTTGGAGTCAGGGTTCACTGCAATCAAGCCATAGTTGACTGCCCGCTCAGAAGCGGGCAGTATGTGGTCCGATTTAGACAATGAAATAGCAATGTAACCTACTCAGATCGTGTCTAAACGGTCATAACCACGTTCATGGAAAATTTCTCTACCTACCAGTGCCTGATATGGACGAGCAGGATCGGCCAGTAAACTTTATTCTTCCCCTGAATTCACTTTTGCCTTCTCCAGTCTCAAACTCTCCGCCATTGATGATGCAACACCGTTTAGCGGTTTTTCACTTTTTAAACCTTTAAATTCACTTTACAAAAGGCTAAATTATTAATGACTGTCGTGCTGACACTATTTGAGTTAGTTATGTTGTTATTTACTGTCTAAATCTGACCGCAAACTGCGCGATCAGAAACGTGCAGGCTACTCTGACTTTTTGATTGCAATGAGCCCTGACTCCAAAATACGACCGTCAATACAAAAAAAAGTAATTTTGGAGTCAGAAACACGGACTAGGGGGCAAGCCTCCCTGAAACCCCCCGTTTTATTCATTTCTCCTAGAACTTATGACTAATTTAATATTACAAGCTTAAAACTAAACTATCCCTACTAAAAGCTAAAAGAAATAACATCTAAAACGTAAAAGACGAATTTGAAGAGAAGTTAAAAACGACGGACGTATTCTACATTTGCACCTTGCCCTAATAATACATTTTTTATAATTAATAATCATATATTTAGACAAG
This sequence comes from Lepidochitona cinerea, assembly GCA_963971465.1. Classification (NCBI taxonomy): domain Eukaryota; kingdom Metazoa; phylum Mollusca; class Polyplacophora; order Chitonida; family Tonicellidae; genus Lepidochitona; species Lepidochitona cinerea. The sequence goes on along the minus strand of OZ020552.1, from coordinate 62,628,320 downwards.
AAGATTTTCCTTTAGCCGCACTCGTGTGTCTCTATCCTGGTTTACTTACTTTGCCGGTCAGGTTTTTCCCTGTGCCCGTGTGTTTTACTTTTAGTGTTCATAAATATATTATTATATATAATTTATATCATATTCCAATAATGCGATATTATCGAAAGCACTATAGATTAGAAGTAATTCACCAAACCATCGTTCGCTTTCATGATACACTGGGCAGTTTGTTTCATCGAATTTTGTAATCAACCAAGAAATAACTCACCAGAAATGTCAGGAAAAAATAATCGTACAGTTTCGAAAACGAAAGCAAAACGAGCCATGTTACCAAACCGGAAGTAGGCTGCACAAGCAGCGCCCTCAAACGGCAATACACAGTCTACACTTTTTCATTGTAGACAAGTATATAATCAGAAGGAAATGAATGACAATGAATGTCATTCATTTACTTCTGAAACTGGTATTTTTCTCACCAAAGGAGCCCTTCAAGAAAAGTATAGGCAGTAATATGACAGTAGAATTTAACTTCGATTTATAAAATGTAGGCCTAGGGCCATAAAAAACAAAAAAGCATAGGCCTACAAATGTGTTCAGTAGGTTTTCTGCCTCATTAGATAGAGATTTTGATGATCCACCCAAAACACTTACTACATGTCCAATCAATTCTTGTTTCTTTTACAACATTTAAAGGAGTACATTTCTGGCAATCCCAGGGGCGGTTAATGTTACAAATATTGGTCATTTATATAGGCTGCCATTGGATAAAAAAAAAAACAGTGAATCTTAATAATAATGTGTAATACTGACCCCGTCCGGTTTTTGTGAATATAGGCCTACGTAAAATGTGTAATATTGTCTCTGTCATATTCGGTAAATGTGTGTAATCCTAGCTCCGGTATGTAGCGTTATTGACTATTGTGACCGCTCCCAGCTGGTTAGACCATTGTTTTCTACAATTAGTGTAATCCGTACCGTAAACTGGGGGGTATTCGGACAGCGAGGTGAATTCGGACAGTGACCCAAAAAAAGTATTAATCTGTATCATCATTGTTGCGCTTTGGTCATTTTATCCTCTTTGCGCTGCATATACAATGTGCACGTGCTACCAGCCCCCAAAGTCCTACTCTGTTTCAGCTTGCAACACTCACTTGTTTTAGAGAGCCATTACAAGGTGGGTGGGTAAAATTGCTCATTTTCAAAAATCTGCCAAACTTTCTTGTCGTAGCGTAAACTGCTTAACAGATGCATATCTAACTTAAAATCCTTCAATCGTCATTTATTCACGCATCTTATTATAAAAAACCTCCATTCGAATACCAAAGTCCCTCGGCACATTCAGCAAACTTTATCGCCTTACATTTTTATTTTGAAATCAGGGGTGAATTCGGACAGACTTTGTTGACTCTCAATAGGGACCTACAACTCTAGAAATGCCACGGAAATATAAGAAGGTGATTGGGGGTCGGGCAATAAATACATCTGACAGTGACATGTTGGAAAAGGCTGTTCAGTCGGTGAAAGTGGGCACCTTGTCGATACGGAAGGCTGCTGAAAAATTTAATGTGAAACGTTCAACACTGCAAGATCATGTCAAAGGACTTCACTTAGGGAAACAAGGTGGCCAGTCTGCCCTTTCCAATGAAGAAGAGAAGTTTTTGGTTGATCGTCTCATTCTGTGTGGCACATGGGGGTTTCCGTTAACTTTGATGGACTTGACACTCATTGTAAAGGCTTACTTGGATCGCCGTGGGAAAGTTGTGCGAAAATTTCAAAACAATCTCCCCGGGATGGAATGGGCAAAAGCTTTTATGAAACGACATAGCAAAGATCTATCAGAGAGATTTTCTCAAAATATTAAATTAGCTCGTGCAGAGGTTGGGCCTGAAACTGTCACTTCTTATTTTGAAAACCTGAAGAAAGAAACTGAAGGAGTGCCACCCAGCAATATTGTGAATTACGATGAGACCAATCTAACCGACGACCCAGGTCGCAAAAAGGTGGTCGTGAAAAGAGGTAGTCGATATCCAGAAAGGGTTCAGAATTTTTCAAAGTCGGCAACATCGCTTATGGTTTCAGCGGCTGGAGATGGAACAGTTTTGCCGTATTACGTTGTTTACAGAGCCAAGCACCTGTACGACACTTGGACATTCGGTGGTCCACCTCTTTGTCGTTTCAATCGTAGTAAAAGCGGGTGGTTCGACCAAGTTTGTTTCGAAGACTGGTTTTCCAATGTCGTTCTACCTTACATGAGGAGACAGAATGGGAAAAAAGTCTTAATAGGTGACAACCTGAGCAGTCATTTATCAGCCTTCGTAATTGAGAAGTGTGAGGAGCAAGGGATCTCATTCGTCTTTCTTCCTCCGAATTCAACACATCTAACTCAACCGTTAGATGTGGCATTTTTTAGGCCAATGAAAATATTCTGGCGGCAAATATTGGACAGGTGGAAAAGCAGTGGTGAAGGCCGACGATGCACTTCTATACCGAAAGATGTATTTCCAAGACTTCTCCAACAGCTAGCTGAGAAATTGACAACTACTCAGGCAGACAATGTGATGTCTGGATTTAGAAAGTGTGGTATTATCCCGCATGATCCAAATCCTGTCCTCTCTCGAATTCCCAGAGAAGAGAGGAATAATTCTGATGGATTAGCTCCCGTTGAGGTAGACAATGCCCTAATTGCTCTTTTAAAAGATATGCGCGGCGCAGATAACCAGCAACCAAAGAAACGAGCAAAGCGCCTTCTGGTTGACCCTGGTAAAAGTGTCTCTTCGGCTGAGGTGTCTCTAGACCAGGAAGAAACCCAAGACAGCTCGAGTGAACAAACGATTTCTGCAGAAAGTTCCGACAATGAGGAACAGGACGAAATCGTCATTGCGGAAGAACAAAGTCAGGGCAGTTCTTCGCAAAATGAAGTTCAAAATGAAAGCGGATTGACAGGGGTGGTTCCAATAAATTCCATCAAGGACTTGAAAGTAGACCAGTGGGCTCTTGTGCGACTTGGGGCTCGTGTGAAGAAACTCTTTATAGCTCGCATCGATAATGTCTATTACCAAGACGGAGATCTGGATGTTTCTTTCCTCAGGCGTAAGGGTTTGAATATGAACATCTTTGTTCACCCTAAGGTTGCCGACTGTGCATTGGTGGATTTTGAACAAATAGTCGGAACATTAAATCAGCCACAAACACTAAGAAGAGGTCTTCTGAAATTCGCTGTCGACACTAATGAGTGGGTTTTGTAACCAATACATCAGTTTGTATGCGCAACACATTTGTTAACTTTTCAATTTCACGTGTTGAAATTTTTTTAAAAACATAAATAAAGTCCGAATCAACCCCTATTGCGTGTTTAATTCGTTAAGTTCTGTAACTGTCATATGCGTCCGAAGTCACCACCTCCTAGTGGGCGAATTCGGACGATTTTCAAGACAATTTTTTTACGCTTTCTGCTATATATTTAATAATTGCATTAGTATGTGCGTAAAGGTATCCCATCATATTAGATTATCAGCGAGAAACTAGCCACTTAAGTCAAGGCTACTGAAGTACAAAGTTTGAAAACCCCTGAAATCGTCCGAATACACCCCAGTTTACGGTAATACTGTCTCCGTCATGGTTTGTGAATGTGCGTATAATAATGTGTTTCTTTATGCTAGTAGGCAGGCCTACCGTCTTTGTCGCCCGTATCCCGTGGGTATGTAGGGCGTTTGTAAAATCGCGATCTATGTGCCAAAATAAATTTGGAAATTTGGAAATTGTTTATGGGCACTGCTATTTCAAATGTAACTGTTTGGCGAATAACTGTTTATGGAGAAAATGACGACGGTATTTATAACTGTATAATGAGTGCAGTGGAGGGAGGTGGGTGGGGGATATAGCGGTTTATAGAGTAAACGTTGGGGGTGGGGGGGTGGGGGGTGGGGGGGTAGAGCCGTTTATAGAGTAAACGTTGGGGGGGGGGGGGTATAGTCGTTTATAGAGTAAACGTTGTGGGGGGGGGTATAGCCGTTTATAGAGTAAACGTTGGGGGGGGGGGGTATAGCCGTTTATAGAGTAAACGTTGGGGGGGGGGGGGTATAGCCGTTTATAGAGTAAACGTTGGGGGGGTATAGTCGTTTATAGAGTAAACGTTGGGGGGGGGGTATAGCCGTTTATAGAGTGAACGTTTGGGGTGGGGGGTATAGCCGTTTATAGAGTAAACGTTGGGGGGGGGTATAGTCGTTTATAGAGTAAACGTTGGGGGGGTATAGTCGTTTATAGAGTAAATGGGGGGGGGGGGGCGTATAGCCGTTTATAGAGTAAACGTTGGAGGGGTATAGCCGTTTATAGAGTAAACGTTAAGGGGGGTATAGCCGTTTATAGAGTAAACGTTGGGGGGGGGGTATAGTCGTTTATAGAGTAAACATTGGGGGGGAGGGGTATAGTCGTGTATAGAGTAAACGTTGGGGGGGGGGGTATAGCCGTTTATAGAGTAAACGTTGGGGGGGTATAGCCGTTTATAGAGTAAACGTTGGGGGGGTATAGCCATTTATAGAGTAAACGTTGGGGGGTTATAGTCGTTTATAGAGTTAACGTTGGGGGGGGGGGGTATAGTCGTTTATAGAGTAAAAATGGGGGCATAGCCGTTTATATAGAGTAAATGGTGGGGGTATAACCGCTTATAGAGTACATGGTGGGGGTATAACCGCTTATAGAGTAAAAATGGGGGTATAGCCGTTTATATAGAGTAAATGGGGGGGGGGGGGGTATAACCGCTTATAGAGTACATGGTGGGTGTATAACCGCTTATATAGAGTAAATGTTGGCCGGGAGGGGGGGGGGATAACCGCTTATAGAGTAAATGCCGGGGGTATAGCCCGCTTATAGAGTAAATAGTGCTGCTTATAGAGTAAATGTTGGAAGTAAAACAGCTTATAGAGTAAATGGTGGGAGTAAAGCCGCTTATAGAATAATTGGTGGGAGCATAGCCGCTTATTGAGTAAATGGTGGGAGTATAGCTGCTTATAAAGTAAATGATGGGAGTAAAGCCGCTTTTAGAGTAAATGGAGGGGGTATAACCGCTCAAAGAGTAGAGGGGGGGTACCACCATTTATAGAGTAAATGATGGGTTAAACTTATAGCCGCTTGTAGTGTAATTGATGGGAGCATAGCCGCTTAAAAAGTAAAGGGCGGGAGTATAGCCGCTTATAGATTAATAGTGGGAGTATAGCCGCTTATGGAGTAAATGGTGGAAGTATAGCCGCTTATAGAGTAAATGGTGGGAGTATAGCCGCTTATAGTGTAAATGGCGGGAGTATAGCCGCTTATAGAGTAAATTGTGGGAGTATCACCGCTTATAGAGTAAATGGTGGAAGTATAGCCGCTTATAGAGTAAATGGTGGGAGTATAGCCGCTTATGGAGTAAATGGTGGAAGTATAGCCGCTTAAAAAGTAAAGGGCGGGAGTATAGCCGCTTATAGAGTAAATAGTGGGAGTATAGCCGCTTATGGAGTAAATGGTGGAAGTATAGCCGCTTATAGAGTAAATGGTGGGAGTATAGCCGCTTATAGTGTAAATGGCGGGAGTATAGCCGCTTATAGAGTAAATGGTGGGAGTATAGCCGCTTATAGAGTAAATTGTGGGAGTATCACCGCTTTTAGAGTAAATGGCGGGGGTATCACCGCTTACAGAGTAAATGGTGGGAGTATCACAGCTTATAGAGTAAATAGTGGGAGTAAAGGCGCTTATAGAGTAGGCCTAAATGGTGGGAGTATAGCCCGCTTTATATAGAGTAAATAGTGGGAGTAAAGCAGCTTATAGAGTAAATGGTGGGAGTAAAGGCGCTTATAGTGTAAATGGTGGGAGTATAGCCGCTTATAGAGTAAATAGTGGGAGTAAAGCAGCTTATAGAGTTAATGGTGGGAGTATAGCAGTTTATAGAGTAAATGGTGGGAGTAAAGGCGCTTATAGAATAATTGGTGAGAGTATAGCCGCTTATTGAGTAAATGGAGGGGGTGAAGGCGCTTATAGAGTAAATAGTGGGAGTATAGCCGCTTATAGAGTAAATGGTGGAAGTATAGCCGCTTATAGAGTAAATGGTGAGAGTATAGCCGCTTATAGACTAAATGGTGGGAGTAAAGCTGCTTATAGAGTAAATGATGGGAGTATAGCCTCTTTTAGAGTAAATGGAGGGGGTATAACCGCTTAAAGAGTAAACGATGGGGTATAACCATTTATAGAGTAAATGGTGGGTTAAACTTATAGCCGCTTGTAGTGTAATTGATGGGAGCATAACCGCTTATAGAGTAAATGGTGAGAGTATATTTACTCTATAAAAGCGCTTATAGAGTAAATGGTGGAAGTAAAAGCGCTTATAGAGTAAATGGTGGGAGTATAGCCGCTTATAGAGTAAATGGTGGGAGTATAGCCGCTTATAGAGTAAATGGTGAGGGTATAGCTGCTTATAGAGTAAATGGTGGGAGTATAGCCGCTTATAGAGTGAATGGTGGAAGTAAAATCGCTTATAGAGTAAATGGTGGGAGTATAGCCGCTTATAGAGTAAATGGTGGGAGTATAGCCGCTTATTGAGTAAATGGTGAGGGTATAGCTGCTTATAGAGTAAATTGTGGGAGTATAGCCGCTTATGGAGTAAATGGTGGAAGTATAGCTGCTTATAGAATAAATGGTGAGAGTATATAGCCGCTTAAAGAGTAAATGGTGGGAGTAAAAGCGCTTATAGAGTAAATGGTGGGAGTATAGCCGCTTATAGAGTAAATGGTGGGAGTAAAAGCGCTTATAGAGTAAATGGTGGGAATATAGCCGCTTATAGAGTAAATGGTGGGAGTATAGCTGCTTATAGAGTAAATGGTGGGAGTATAGCCGCTTTAAGAGTAGATGTAGGGGGGTATAGCCGCTTAAAGAGTAAACGGTGGGGTATAACGATTTATAGAGTAAATGGTGGGTTAAACTTATAGCCGCTTGTAGTGTGATCGATGGGAGCATAGCCGCTTATAGAGTAAATGGCGGGAGTATAGCCGCTTATAGAGTAAATGGTGGGAGTATAGCCGCTTATTGAGTAAATGGTGGGAGTATAGCCGCTTATAGAGTAAATTGTGGGAGTATAGCCGCTTATGGAGTAAATGGTGGAAGTATAGCTGCTTATAGAATAAATGGTGAGAGTATATAGCCGCTTAAAGAGTAAATGGTGGGAGTAAAAGCGCTTATAGAGTAAATGGTGGGAGTAAAAGCGCTTATAGAGTAAATAGTGGGAGTGTAGCCGCTTATAAAGTAAATGGTGGAAGTATAGCCGCTTATAGAGTAAATGGTGAGAGAATAGCCGCTTCCAGAGTAAATGGTGGGAGTAAAGGCGCTTATAGAGTAAATGGTGGGAGTATAGCCGCTTATAGAGTAAATAGTGGGAGTATAGCCGCTTATAGAGTAAATTGTGAGAGTATAGTCGCTTATAGAGTAAATGGTGAGAGTATAGCTGCTTATAGAGTAAATGGTGGGAGTATAGCTGCTTATAGAGTAAATAGTGGGAGTATTACCGCTTATAGAGTAAATAGTGGGAGTATCACCGCTTATAGAGTAAATAGTGGGAGTATAGCCGCTTATAGAGTAAATGGTGAGGGTATAGCCGCTTATAGAGTAAATGGTGGGAGTATCACCGCCTATAGAGTAAATGGTGGGAGTATAGCTGCTTATAGAGTAAATAGTGGGAGTATCACCGCTTATAGAGTAAATAGTGGGAGTATAGCCGCTTATAGAGTAAATGGTGAGAGTATAGCCGCTTATAGAGTAAATAGTGGGAGTATCACCGCTTATAGAGTAAATAGTGGGAGTATAGCCGCTTATAGAGTAAATGGTGAGGGTATAGCCGCTTATAGAGTAAATGGTGGGAGTATCACCGCCTATAGAGTAAATGGTGGGAGTATAGCTGCTTATAGAGTAAATAGTGGGAGTATCACCGCTTATAGAGTAAATAGTGGGAGTATAGCCGCTTATAGAGTAAATGGTGAGAGTATAGCCGCTTATAGAGTAAATGGTGAGAGTATAGCTGCTTATAGAGTAAATGGTGGGAGTATAGCTGCTTATAGAGTAAATAGTGGGAGTATCACCGCTTATAGAGTAAATAGTGGGAGTATCACCGCTTATAGAGTAAATGGTGAGAGTATAGCTGCTTATAGAGTAAATAGTGGGAGTATCACCGCTTATAGAGTAAATGGTGGGAGTATAGCCGCTTATAGAGTAAATTGTGGGAGTATCACCGCTTATAGAGTAAATGGCGGGGGTATCACCGCTTATAGAGTAAATGGTGGGAGTATAGCCGCTTATAGAGTAAATGGCGGGAGTATAGCCGCTTATAGAGTAAATGGCGGGGGTATCACCGCTTATAGAGTAAATGGTGGGAGTATCACCGCTTATAGAGTAAATGGTGGGAGTATAGCCGCTTATAGAGTAAATGGCGGCGGTATCACTGCTTATAGAGTAAATGGTGGGAGTATAGCTGCTTATAGAGTAAATGGCGGGGGTATCACCGCTTATAGAGTAAATGGTGGGAGTATAGCTGCTTATAGAGTAAATAGTGGGAGTATCACCGCTTATAGAGTAAATAGTGGGAGTATAGCCGCTTATAGAGTAAATGGTGAGAGTATAGCCGCTTATAGAGTAAATGGTGAGAGTATAGCTGCTTATAGAGTAAATGGTGGGAGTATAGCTGCTTATAGAGTAAATAGTGGGAGTATCACCGCTTATAGAGTAAATAGTGGGAGTATAGCCGCTTATAGAGTAAATGGTGAGAGTATAGCTGCTTATAGAGTAAATAGTGGGAGTATCACCGCTTATAGAGTAAATGGTGGGAGTATAGCCGCTTATAGAGTAAATTGTGGGAGTATCACCGCTTATAGAGTAAATGGCGGGGGTATCACCGCTTATAGAGTAAATGGTGGGAGTATAGCCGCTTATAGAGTAAATGGCGGGAGTATAGCCGCTTATAGAGTAAATGGCGGGGGTATCACCGCTTATAGAGTAAATGGTGGGAGTATCACCGCTTATAGAGTAAATGGTGGGAGTATAGCCGCTTATAGAGTAAATGGCGGCGGTATCACTGCTTATAGAGTAAATGGTGGGAGTATAGCTGCTTATAGAGTAAATGGCGGGGGTATCACCGCTTATAGAGTAAATGGTGGGAGTATCACCGCTTATAGAGTAAATGGTGGGAGTATAGCCGCTTATAGAGTAAATGGCGGGAGTATAGCCGCTTATAGAGTAAATGGCGGGAGTATAGCCGCTTATAGAGTAAATGGCGGGAGTATAGCTGCTTATAGAGTAAATGGCGAGAGTAAAGGCGCGTAAAGAGTAAACGATGGGGACAGGGAAAGTCTTTTTGACTTAAATAAACAAGTTTATAATTGTGTTAAGAAAAAGGTTGGGAGGGAGGGAGGGGGTGTGTCATTAAGATCTTAATATCCAATCATAGGTTGTTTTAGCAAACCAAAACCCCTGATATTTCATTAGGTTAAAGACAGACAGGATTTGGCTTTAGTCAGTAGAATTTATAATTGAGTAGACAATGGCAACATTCGGATTGATTGATTGATTATATAGTACGAGATTTGAAACCCCGAAATGTTAAAACAAAATTTTTTTCTAACAACCAAATTGGAATTATAGGTCCTTGTATCTCTAGAATTCCATATTTTCAAAAAGAAATCAAAAATTTCATAAAGGAATTGAACAGCAATTATCGGCTGTAAGTGGGTTAGGCCTAATCAAGTTTACAGTGATGCAAACTTTGTAATAGTTCGATTGATTGATTGATGTGTTACACGGAACTCAAAATTATTTTACTTATATGGAGGAAAGTGGGCTCCTTGCCCAGAGGAAACCCTCATCCTCTGCTTCCAAAGGTCTAAGTTTGATAGATTTCATTGGACTGTGTAGGATGCCAACCTGTGTTTCATCAACGGAAGGCCTGTGTTGGACACTGTGTTGCCACCAAAGTATGATTGATTGATTGATGTTTTATGCCGCCCTCAAGATTATTCCCCTTATATTGCGCCGTTGCCGGGTTTAGTGGGGGAGGAAACCGGGCTCATTGCCCAGAGGAAACCCTCGACGAGTACTTATCAACTCTTCCATATACATGTATATATACTCTAAAAGAATTGGAGAGATTATATCAAAACAAAAGAAGTTCTGGAGCCGAAAGGGAATATTACATAATCCAATAGGGCTGCCATATTATGCAACAGGTGATGTCAGAAATGGTACGTGAAACACCGTCTGCCCATAAGGTATATACTCTGATAAAAACGTCAAGATCGGATCAGAACTTTTGAAGTTATGGAGCGGAAGGGAATATTACATAATCCTATATGGCTGCCATATTATCCAACGGGCGAAATCAGAAATGGTACACGCTACACCGTTTGCCCATAAGGTATATACTCAGATCAAAACTCTTCAAGTTATGGAGCGGAAGGGAACGAAGATATAGACTGACAGAATATTACATAATCCAATGTAGAAGCCATATTATGCAATCGACAATGTCCTAAATGGTTCATGACACACCTTCTACCCACAAGCTATATGTTGTGAAACAATTGTAAAAATTAGATCAAAACTCTTCAAGTTATGGAGCGGAAGGGAATGGGGGATGGAAAGACGGCGCTGGTGATACCATAATACGACCAACTTTTTTGTAAGTCGAGCGTATAAACACTGACAGCTCCAGAGCCACAAGCGGATACAAAACTAAAACAACAAAATAAAAAGAGCAAACAACCAGGTATGTTTATATTCTATAAGTTTATTCAGGTGAGATCTGCAATGACTAATGCGGTTTTGCAACTATTGCTACAAGAGAACTCGCGCTGGAGTGGGTTTTATAGAAAACCAGGAATAAATTATCACCATGTAAAAAAAGTGAGATCAAACAAAATGTTCCATTACCAAAATAAAATAGCCAAGTAAAAAGTAGCACTAACTGTAATCTTTAATTAATTAGTCTCTTAGAAAGTGGGTATAGCAGTATTCTCGTTATTTTGGGATTACACTTTCTTGAAAATATGGTAGAAATTCTTACTCTGGGACCTGGGTTCGATTCCCGTTTCGGGCGTCACCCAAAAATCGGTAGAAGAATTTCTACCATATTTTCAAGAAAGTGTAATCCCAAAATAACGAGAATACTAACTGTAATCGTTTGCGATGCAAAGTTAACGTTGTTAAGGTAATGATTGTTCTAAACCTGCATGGGCTTAGGGTCTTATAACACCAATAAAAAGTCAAAGGCATTAAGATAATCAATGAAGGAACATTAAATGAAAAAAGAAGGAGAAGATACAGCAACCAACACCATGGGCAATGATGTCTGAATGTTGCAAAGGAAGTAGGTAGTATAGGGAGCGCAAGTCACGTGTGAATTCCAAAAATTTCATGTCACCGGCACTGCATTGCGCATGTGACTGGGTGTTTTTCGTTCCAAAATGACGTTAAAATCTGACGTTATGGAACAAAATACGTCAAATGGAATTGCAACGTCATCAAAAACGTTCTTAACGGCGTCATCTGTCACACAATCTTGTAATAATTCTTTTGAGACTTGCGCTCCCTATTATATCATCTCTGACCTTGACTGATTTGTTTCAGAACATGCATATTAGGCCACCTGGCGACATATGTGTGACTCTTTGCTCGGGCAGTACATATTTCTATCAACTGATGAGTAATGCAAGACACTGCTCTACTTTAACCTGATATTTGGAGTATTTTACAGGACATAAAATCTCCACACTCAAGGATTACCATAGACGTACATATGATCACAAATTAAGACATCACCACGCAGTTAGTTGTTTTTAACTACACAAGCTTTCATCACCTGTACCGGTGTCTTCGTCTAGTGTAACATGACATCGGTACAGGTGCCGAAAGCTTGTGTTGTTAAAAATAACTAACTGTGTGGTGATGTCTTAATTTTTCATCATTAGTATGGAACCCACGTTTAAAGAGAGTTTCAAACATTTCTTTTAGGCTATAGACGTACATGTACAGTCCAGATGGTCCAAATTTCAATTGGATGCATTTTATCAACATAAGGAATGGTTTTCCTTCGGTCACAAAATGTTGGTATCCTGTATGACCCTTTTGTTTCACTTGGACACTAAACTGAAATCAGATTAATCTGGATATAAGCATTCGATTTAGACACTCCCCAATGTATATACTGGATGGTACAGTCCAATTTGAGTAATTAAATTCAACAAACAAATCTCATCGCATTTTTGTGTCGAAAAATGAGGGTCAAAGATTTAGGTTTTCACGGGTGTGGTATAACCCTGTTTAAGGCACCACAGTAAATGTTTGTGACGGGCACAGAGGTGCAGATGGCTTTTTATAGTGAAATTTATTTGCCTTTTTCAAGTTAACGTTTTATTTAATTTCCTTCTGCATGTTAACCTTGATAAACTGATGCCAGTATGAGCCAACATATTATCCTTTCAGTGGCATACTAGTATAAAAATACTCTTTAATGCACTTCAAAGCTTTTGTTCTTACCATATAAGTTACTACCGTATAATGCCTAAAGCTTTTCTAATCATAAAGAAATCCACGTTTTTGAAACAATATTTATATTGAAATATGTAGCCCAGACAATTTTCAAAATAAATACTACACTTGTAACATGTACGAGGCGACTTGTTAAAAGTGTGTCATGTTTTTACAAGGAAGTTGACCTGAGACACGACATAAAGTTCTGTCTTAGTTGATGCCCAATGCTTTAAACCATGGCTTGACAATCTACCCATTATTAAATGAATTTTGAAAATGGAAAAAATTATATACAGGAACAATGTAAAGAAGATGTTTTTGACTAGAAAAGCTATTTAGAAAAGTTACTTAAACTTTTTTTTATGTAAGCATGTCATCACTGATGTAGACGGTCAAATTCAAACTTTTTTCTAAATCTCTAGAGAGCAATTTACTATTCTTAGAATAAAGCCGAGTCAATTACAAAAAAAAAAATGATTATATAAAAAAACAGAAAGCTTAAACAAATAATGAGTATGATAATCTCTAACCCAAATAAACAAAAAATAAGGGGGAAAAAAAGAAAATTAATCTTCGTTACGGCAATGTTGTAAGAAAATAAATCCGCAGAAAACAAATAAAAAATGTACAACATAAGAAAACCAAGAAACAAACAAAATTATTAGAATATATAACACCCCAAATATGATTGCACAGCACTTTACACTACCTAACATAAAGGTATTTGCCCAATGTCATTTCACTGCCTGTAAAGTCAGGACAAAAATACATTCTTAATACAATTTTACAGGGACTTGAAATGTAATAACCTCTCTTCCTTGAATTACATTTCCACATTGAGAAAAGTTTCCAGATTGGGGCAACAAAAACACATTTTCAGACAACCAAAATTTACCACTATTCTGCCTGACAGGCCGCAACTTTAAAAAAATGACTAAAGGCAAACCGTCAAACAGCAACAAAAATTCAAATAATTTAAAAATAACAAGTTGAGAACTTAAAACTTAAAACCGTCTCAAAGATTGAAAACATATTACCAATAAAATATGATGAAAATCATAGATTTTGATGTAAAATGACCAAAGAGGATTTTTTATTGTAAGTAATTACTACAGCAAATATGACTGAAATTTTCTCAAAATATCTTTCGAACTTACATAAAAATGTGCTATAAAATGTTTCTAGAAATTATGTTTTATGGGTGTTCAGAAACGTACTTTCACACTATATGACGAAAGAAATTATGTTTTATTGGTGTTCAAAAGCTGACTATTAAATGCGCTTTCACACTATATGACGAAGTTTAAGTCGGGTTTTGGACAGAGCAGCGTTTTCAGTTTGGTATGTTTACATTATAACGAATAATCAGCTGATAGTATCATGCGATTGATTTACAATAGTGTCAGAATAAAGTCCAGCCTGGAATCGGGGTATAGGGAGCGCAAGTCTCATAAGAATTATAATGAGATTTTGTGATATCCGGTGACAGATGACGCCATTAAGAACGTTTTTGATGACGTTGCCATTCCATTTGACGTATTTTGTTCCATAACGTCATTTTGGAACGAAAAACCCTCAGTCACATGCGCAATGCAGTGCCGGTGACAGGAAATTTGTGGAACTCACACGTAACTTGCGCTCCCTATTATTTGAATGTACTTACAAAGTGAAAGGCTCATCTACAGAGAGTTGCAAGACCTTAATCCGGAACTCAATGCCTGGAATCAAAATATTATTTGGAAATATTCCTGAATAAATCTAATGAAAGACAATGATTCAAGTGATTGATTGTCATGTGATTTTTGTCAATGATTGAATCCCTTTGACAGAATCTGGCATACGTTCCACTCAGAATTATTTCATTAAAATGCCCTACCAAAAATCAGGAGAAGACAAACAACATGAAAGGCGCCGCAATGATAGCTAGACAATCCTCTAACTAAAACTATTTTGCCCAGAGAAAAACTTTAACGTTATTCTACGTTTACAAACTACTAATACATGTAAATACTGTAATTGTCTATTTGAGCATACCATCTACATGTAGCACCGTGGTCCTAGTCCTAGTGAAAGATTCTTAAGCTAGCACAATGTTAGACAGACTTACCGCAGAAAAGAGTAACTAAGATAAGAATTCCACTAATTCAAGTACTCAAAACATTACGAAAAGCGCTCTAAAAGTTTGAGACTTTTTGTTGGGTGCCTTACCTCCTGCATGGAGCGACCGATAATCCTATCGAGCAATTGTTATTGTTGTTGTTTCAGACCAAACATGGCAGAAAGCAGTCTAATAATTTGTTATCTTCACATTGCTTGTCCTTGAATTAGCGGAATTCTTACGAAGTCTTCAATAAATAATTTGGTTCATTCTCAACAGTTGAATGATACCACATTATCCAGAGACTTGATGTATAAACAAAACAGTGCTTCTTTGAGAGAGTAAAAAAGCCAGGAGTGAAAAAAAAAAAAAAAAACAGGGGCAAATATTGGTAATTTATCAGTAACACAAGCAATAGTGACTGTCAGACGCTATGGACATGATGAGTGTATATTTAATTCTTGAGGTGAATGGTCATATATTTATAACTTCAGGTAAAAAGCCCCGGCTTTCCCGGCTCATTTCCATCCAGCTGTAAAATTGGTAACATTCAGTATCCAAACCAAATCTCAGCAGATGTCACTAAAAGCCAACTTCTTTGTAAAACAAAGGCCTTGTGTACAATAAAACATAATCAAGTGAAAGCCTGTCGTTTATCAGTGACCAGTGACACCCTGTGGATTAGGAGGCTTTCTGGGTAAGTCTTTCTTTGGTGTGCGGTGATGAGATGTCGGTGACCGATGTGAATGATGACTATGATGATGGTGGGATGAGTTTGTATTGTGAATCGGGGAGGCGGGCCAATTGTCTGATAGAGGGGGTAGCATAACATTTGCCTGAATCATAGCCTCTTCGGGGACGAGTTGACGTAACTTTGTCACGGCATTCAGTAAAGCTGCGCGTTCAATCTCAAGGGTTCGGATGTGTGACTTAAGTTTTGCTTCACTCGTCTGACAGTTATGTACAACAATCTCGAGACTGTGATTCTGGCTGTTTGCATGCTGAAGTTTTTCCAACAGTTCCATGTTCTGTCTCTTCAGGTTTCTGTTGGCTTGTTCTAACTTATGAACAATATCGTTCTCTCCCTTTTGGGGTGATGTCATCATCTCTTCCTGAAGAACATGATATTCCACCTCATACGCTTGCAGTTGCTTCGAAATGTCCATCTCAAATATCTGGAAAAATAGATTTCAAGATACGTAAAAAAGTCGCAAATCATTGGACACTCTCAGCCCCCCCCCCCCCCCCCCCCCCCCCCCATTAATTATGAGAAATGATTAAGGCATCACCACAAAGCTTTTGTGTGAACAACATAACTTTTCGACTCTTGCCAGTGTCATTATTTATTACACTGATAAAGACACCAGTACAGGTGTCGCAAGCTTGTGTTGTTCACAAAAAGACTTGTTTTGTGGGGAGACCTCAATCATTTCTCATTACTATAGAACCCACATTTTTATTGTGGTCCACATTTTCGTTTGCTTTGGAGTTCAAATTCAGGAATGTTTTGGTTAATATGTTGGTGTTGACAGAATTATTAGGAAGGGAAATTGTATGTTACATGGGTTATTTTAGACAAGAAGATTTTCCCTGTGCCTGTGTGTTTTAGGGATCATAAACAATAACATTAGTACAATTGAACTCTCCACAAGTGCCTCGTCAAATTCTTTCAAATGATTAGACAAATTCAGGAAAAGTGCTGTGTAACGTTGTAATGGCTTTGGTAACGTGATAAAGTGTCCATGCTGGCTTGTCTTAACTTTTCCCTGTCAGAGAGGCCAATTTGTTGACTGAATAAAGCTATGCTTGCTGACCGATGTCAATCAGTCAATAAGGATCTCACAGCCGAGCAGCCCACCTGAGGGCTGTCTCTCAACACATAGCCGAGCAGCCCACCTGAGGGCTGTCTCTCAACAAATAGCCGAGCAGCCCACCTGAGGGCCGTCTCACAACACATTTACGTTCCACATAACTTTGCACCTGGTCATAATATAATATTGAATGTGTTTGTTGTCATGACAGTTAGGCCTTGTATAGGACTTTAAAGGGGCTCGTTTCACAAAGCTGTCGCATCGCAAATGAAGCGTAGTTGCCAATGGATACCATAATGAAGAGATACAAAATATGGCAACTGTGATTGATCGCACTTTGCGACAGCTTTGTGAAACCACCCCCAGAACCTTGCACACTTTTATTCCTGGCCCATATAGGAGGTCCACTTTCATCACTCTGGGGAAATCAGTGGACATCCAAGGGGAGGTAACCAAGTTACCTAAACAAATGGTCAATACAACTGGAACACTTTGTAATACATTGACAATGCTTACGGATCTTGAGCTATGGCAAGAATATCGGTAGACTGAGGTTGAACCCCATAGGATCATGGGAAAAGAAAGCAAAAATTTTGCTTCCTGAGAAAAAACTAGGTAGAAGACAGACAAGGGAGTTTAGGCCTGACCAGTATATCTTTCAAACACTTATTCTTTTTATAAACAATGACTGTCCTCTGGGACAGAGGTCGATCCATATATACCATATTTTTTCTAAATATTCAGCCATTCTAATGGCCTAAATTTTCCATTGAGTCAGACAAAAATTGAGACGTGGAGTTGTGTTTAAGGATAACCATTTTCACACACTGCAATATTGCCTTAAATTCCCTCTAATGAGCCACATTTAGCATATTTCTTTTCTTATGGTCAAATCCTTAAAGGAAAAAAAGTGGCTGAATCTTTAGAAGAAATACGGTATATATATTTTGGTGAAGTCAACAAATTAGTATATTTAATTAAGATTAATTACCTGGTTAATGATTCTCTCCATTTGAATAATTCCCATTTCAGGTAATGTACTCTTCAGGAATTCTACAATACTCTCAAACGAATCACACTGCTTAATCAACTCTTTATGGTTACCCAACAGAACCATGGCTATTTTGAATATCACATCTATCCCCTGTACAAATATCAAATCTGAAACAAGGAACATAATTACAGAATTATTGTAAAAAATATGTATTCAATGAATGCTTGGTATCTGACAGTTGATTGAAAGTGACATGAGCTGCCGAAATTCACACTTTTTTCATAATGTCTGATCTTCACGACAGTAAGAGGCTTTGAAGGCCATCGAAAAACTAAATGATTGGAGTTGGAATGAGGAAAATCCATACAGAATGTGGCCTATACAAACCGGAATAGTGTTCGAAATGTAAACCAAATTTAAATAACCAGGACGACCATTCATTCATTCTAAGCCAAAGTCGTTCAAAACATTACTTTATCGCACATTCAAGACTAGAAGCACTAAAAAGCTTCTAAATTATACGTCTAGAGAAAAATAACCGATAATTTTAACATTCTGTTTCAACGTCGAAATATCGACATTTTGGCAGCTCATGCCATTTTATATTCATAATGCAGCTTTACGATGCTTATTGGATAGGATACCCTTTGGTCCCTGTCTTACTAAGCTCTTTCATGATTATTTGACTTATATGGCAACGTTGCCAGGTTTAGTGGGGGAGGAAATCCGGCTCTCTGTCCGGAGGAAACTCTTGACCTTTGGGGAGTATCTAAACTCTTCCACATATGGTGATCAATTGAAAAATCCACTCCTAAATTTTTCAATTTTAATTTGGTCTAAGTGGGATTTGAACCCCCGCCACATCAATGGAAGGCCTGTGTCTGACTGAGGGACAATCACTGTAACCAATTGAGGACCCCGCTGATAATGGAAATTATCCCACATAGCATATTACAACAAGATGGCAAAGAAGTAGTCAATGAAAGTTGCTAAATGTTTAAATAATTCAACATAAAAGCGTTCACTATTTCCCCCATGTAGTGTTTGTATCACATATAATATTACTTGTACATACCAAAAACTCTGGCCACAAATCCCAGAGGGAATTGAGAGGCGAACAGTGTGAGGAACCAGGGGGCTGCGTACAGAGTAGGGACAATCTCATGTGACTCAAAATGGTCGTACAAATCCTTCTCATTGTCGTGTATCAACCGAGTTAACTGGTACAGTTTGATCTGAGGAAACAACGACACAAATATTAGGAGAAAACTACTTTTAAAGCTGCTCCTAATTTTTTGGGAAAAGAAATAAAGAAAAACATAATTGGAGAATACAAGGAAAAGTTTTATCGTTCGTTTTCTTAAAGGTACACTCGCCACGAAAATCCAGGAAACTGTTTATATAAAACACTTTCTTATTTTTGATTTTTGTTATTTAACTAAATAAATTGAAAGTTCTGCACCATTTAGTATTTTTAATTTGAAATTGAAAATTAGATTCATCAGGTACCAGCAATGTAAACAAACTCCGAACACAAGAGTCATCTGAGTTTACTAACGGCACATTACAATATAATTTTACGTACTTAATCTGGGAAATATAGACTGATGATCGGGTAAGAGGGACTCAGAGAGCCTATCGGTAATTTTAGAGTGTAAACTTCAGACAAAGAAGCCTGGAATGAGGGTAATCCAACCTTTTTACGTCGACCGATACTGATGGCTCTTGTTGTAATCGGGGTTCGATTCTTCGTTTATTTTTTTACCCCCATTTCTAAATTCAAAACCTAACTAGACGTCACATGTTTTATGAGTCCTATGTTTAATTTTAGTTGTTTTAGTTGTCGTAACAAATGTCAAACAGGCTACGGGGGCAAGTGATCTTTTAAACCTTTGAATGACAGCACATGTAACGTGACCCAGTAGATTTGAGTCTCAAAACTAATTTTGAATCTAAAGAAGCTATTTCTCACTGGAATTTTCAGCAGATTTAAGTCACATGATATCACTTGTATGATCGTGTTATCAAAGAGAGTAGATTGACAAGAGTGGTCACTTCGTCCAATCAGCATGTTCTTCTGGCCCCCTAGCGGAAGGGTGTTCCGACTGTACACGATTCGACTGTAGGGCGCCCCCAACAGATTGATTGATTGTTTGGTGTTTTACGCCGCGCTCAAGATTATTTCACTTATATGGCGGCGTTGCCAGTTTTATTGTGGGAGGAAACCCGGCTCTGTGCCCGGAGGAAACCCTTGACCTTCCGTTGGTAGCCCTTAACAGAAAAGAGGTAACTAATAATCGAATCGTGTCAGTTCAAACTCAACATGGCGCGGACGAAGTGACCACTCTTGTTAATCTACTCTCTTTGGTGTTACCACGTTTATATGGGGAGGAAAATGGGCTCTGCTGTTGATGCAGATACAAGGGACGTTTTTTGTTCCCAGCCTTTGAAAACTTTCCAATTGTTGTGAAAATGCCTAGATGAACTTTTAACTATGTAACTGATTATTCAAATTAAAAATGAATCAATGATATGTTTTACGAAAAAAATATACATATGAACTAATATTCAAATAAGGGTAATAAACATAACCATTTTCTAAATCTCTGAACATTAACAACTTCATGTTCACAGGCTATAGGATTTCATCGTAACGATCGGTTTCGGTAGCCTGTTGTTACCGTTGCTATATATCTATGAAACTAGCATCGATACCAGTTGGTTCCCAGCATTTCAATATACGGAACTGATTCAATGTTTCTGACCAACATCAAAATTTATTAATACCACCATTGTAATTTTCTCATATTTCAGATGATTATTTCTCTTATACGGTGACGTTGCCAAATTTAATCTGGGTAGGAGAGTCGGCTTTTCGCCCACAGAACCCCCACCAGAAGGTATTTGGTAACCCTTCCACATATAGGGCAATCAAATGAATTGATTGATTGTTTGGTGTTTTACGCCGCGCTCAAGATTATTTCACTTATATGGCGGCGTTGCCAGTTTTATTGTGGGAGGAAACCTGGCATAAACCCACAACCTTCCGTTGGTAACTGGCAACCATCCCACATAGGTCGTTCGAGTGAAAACCCAGTCAGAAAATTTTCCATTTTTTTTGGACTGAGTGGGCAATCAAATGAAAGCCCACAGAGATGAGATCAGCTGAAATAGGCGATCTATTGATAGAAGATAGTAAGTATTACCTGCAGAGCCATCATGTCAGGGCGATATTGCTTCCGTAACCCCAGTTCAAACATCAAATATCTCATCGTTTCAAAGGCTACAGTTTCCTCCATCTAGAAGAAGAAACATCACATATGGAAAATCATAACAAGTAATAACAAAAATAAATTACTTACCGAAAATCATAACAAACTTAACATATGGCTCAGAAATTTCAGCTCTGATGGAGGACTTCCATCAGCACGAACAACTGTCACTTGGAGACATTGATTGAAGACCATAAGTGACAATTGTATTGCTTAAAAACACTAGGACATGCCAGAGATGGCCCTACATACATCTACATGTATCAGGCAGGCAGAAGAAGTTTATACTCACATGCATCAGTAAGACGCCAGCCACAAAACTTAACCCCTGACAATATCCTACTTCCTTATCCAGTAAGCTGTAAGCCTTAAGAAGGTTAAAAAGTGCCAGTTGACCAGGGCCGAGTTGAGGTGAGAAGTAAGGGTGACCGGGAAAGGTACGCCCTGTAATAGAAAGCACAGCTTGTGATATGAAGGAATAGTCCTCTATTCAAAATTCTGCACCAATATTGTGCAGTACAAAATAAGAGCTTTCCATTGACACCAATCTTATAAAAATACATTTAGGTTGTTTTAAAAGCAATGAGAAATACCAAAATTTACTCGTACGTCCCAGCTGATTTTGTTAAAGTGGCATGAGCTGCCAAAATTCACACTTTTTTCATAATTTCTGATTGTCATGACAGTAAGAGGCTTTGAAGGCCATCGAAAAACTAAATGAGTGACGTTGGAATATATACAGTATGTGTGGCCTATACGAACTGGAATAGTGTTCGAAAAGTAATCAAAATTTAAATAACCGAGACGGCCATTCATTCATTCTAAGCCAAAGTTAGTTAAAAACAATGCTTTATCGCACATTCTCAAGACTAGAAGCACTCAAAATCTTCTGAATCATACGTCGATAATTTAAACATTCTGTTTCAACGTCAAAATATCAACATTTTGGCAGCTCATGCCACTTTAAATATCTTCAGCTCGTAGGGGCTAGTGGGTTTATCAATATTGTTCATTTCAAAGCCATTCCTTGATAAAGACACAGGCACAGCTTGTGTTGCTCAAGAAACAAGGTCACATTGTACTTAGTGTTGATACCTTGGTCATTTTTGATTGGTCAATCCCTTAGTTTTGCAAGGTATTTCAAAGGCTGAACTTCTCTTGACAGTCCGAATTTATGAAAAAAGTCCAAATTTATGAAAAAAGTCTGAATTTATGAAAAAAGTCCAAATTTATAAAAAAAGTCAGAATTTATGAAAAAAGTCCAAATTTATGAAAAAAGTCTGAATTTATGAAAAAAGTCCAAATTTATAAAAAAAGTCAGAATTTATGAAAAAAGTCCAAATTTATGAAAAAAGTCCGAATTTTGGTAGCTCAGGTTGTTTGAAAACCTACCTAGATCAATAAGAATAGCATGTTGGTGAGTTGTCAGCTGTTTAAGAAGGTCTTCGTACGACGTTGACGAGTCTCGTTCCGGATGCAGGTCCTTCAGACTGGGGTAATTACGCCGGTGTTGCTCCACCAAATATTGCCAAATATCGCCACGTTTTGTCCGAGGGACACCAATCTTTACAGAATTTAATAATACCGTTGGCTCTAATGTCTTTGAGGAACAGTCCACAGATTCTAAAATATCGTCCCAGACGCGTAACACCTCCGCGAGATTCCCCGGGGTTATCTCTGTGTAGTCTAACTTTAACCTCTTGGTTTGAACTTCATCCTGACGTGCTATAAATTAAAACGGTGATAAAATATATGTAACATTTCATAGATTAAAATAATACAAATTATGAGCTAAAATGTTAAACTTAAATTAAACGTTTTAATGGATACTTCTAAGTTTCGCCATTTAGTAGTTAAGAAATGGTTATCAATTATTAATTCATACAAAAATTAGGTCCTTATAATTAGGTGACTCCAAGCTATCTCCTGGCCGCAGACCTTAGGTTCTTTCTACCTCTGATTGGTAGATGACTTCGTTGCTGTAATTTTTTCAAAGCTGACGAGGTACATGTATGTGGTCATCAAATAAAATCAACGAAATGATTGTTTTATTAACATTTATAATGTCTGAGCTTGGTAAAGGCTGTAAATACACTTTCAACATTAAGATAAATATACAATAAACCAGCTTATAAAAATAATTGCTGAAGTACGTTACAGAACTAATAATATGTGCAAAAACCAAAGAGAAAAGTAGATCAATAAGGCTTGTAAGTGATCTATTAGATTTTATATTATTATCAGCATAAAGTGTATCAGTGATATGTTTGTAGCAGGAACTTGGCGACCTCCCACATAGACCATGTAGTGGAAACCAACTCATAATTTGTTCTTTTGATTGCCTGGGTGGGATTAGGACCTGTAACCCATTGATGGAAGGCTTTTGCCCGGCGTGTGAAAGATTGATTGATGTCTTACGCCGCATTCAAGATTATTTCAATTTTATGGTGGCGTTGCCAGATTTAGTGGCGAGGAAACGGTGTTCATTGCCTGGGGGAAACCCGACCTTTGGCGAGTACCGGCGTGAAAGATGTTGGAGATGAATGTCAGGTTATCTATCCAATGGTTGAGACGATATAGGCAATCAGTATGCCTGTGCACTGGCCACATTTTTGTCACTTGTGCACTTGCAGGAGCCTGTTTCACAAAGCGGCGTAGATGTATTTTTTGCGTAACTTTCAGACTAACGTATCTCTACAGTATGCGTTGCCAAGGCAGTTACGTGAAAACTTACGCTACGCCGCTTCATGAAACAGGGTAATGTAATTTCAATGCTTATATAAAAATAGAGAGGGCAGAGTTTCAGTGGATCAACTTTAGCCTTTACCAATAAATTGACATTAATAAATAAGTATAAACCCTCCTGTGAATAAAAATAAAATCCATTAATACAAAAAAAATGTGTATCTAAAGAACAGAAAAGCTAACTAATGGATGCAAGTAATTATAAGAACGAAGATACCGTTTACCAAGAAGCGAAATGAAACAGAGAAAACTATCTAGACAGAAGAGTTGCGAGAGAATAAAGAGCAGGAAATTCAAGCACTAATCTCACCTCTGAATACAACCACCGACCTTGACCCATATAATACAAAGTAGCCTGTTTGCATGGTAGGTCAAGAGATAGAAATACATATGAGCTAAATAAAGTTAGTATACTACTGATTGACGTTTTAACCCGCTCTTACAAAGTAGCCTGTTTGCATGGTAGGTCAACAGATAGAAATACATATGAGCTAAATAAAGTTAGTATACTACTGATTGCCGTTTTAACCCGAGCTAAATAAAGTTAGTATACTACTGATTGACGTTTTAACCCGCTCTTACAAAGTAGCCTGTTTGCATGGTAGGTCAACAGATAGAAATACATATGAGCTAAATAAAGTTAGTATACTACTGATTGCCGTTTTAACCCGCTCTTACAAAGTAGCCTGTTTGCATGGTAGGTCAACAGATAGAAATACATATGAGCTAAATAAAGTTAGTATACTACTGATTGACGTTTTAACCCGCTCTTACAAAGTAGCCTGTTTGCATGGTAGGTCAAGAGATAGAAATACATATGAGCTAAATAAAGTTAGTATACTACTGATTGCCGTTTTAACCCGCTCTTACAAAGTAGCCTGTTTGCATGGTAGGTCAAGAGATAGAAATACATATGAGCTAAATAAAGTTAGTATACTACTGATTGACGTTTTAACCCGCTCTTACAAAGTAGCCTGTTTGCATGGTAGGTCAACAGATAGAAATACATATGAGCTAAATAAAGTTAGTACACTACTGGTTGACGTTTTAACCCGCTCTTACAAAGTAGCCTGTTTGCATGGTAGGTCAACAGATAGAAATACATATGAGCTAAATAAAGTTAGTATACTACTGATTGCCGTTTTAACCCGCTCTTACAAAGTAGCCTGTTTGCATGGTAGGTCAAGAGATAGAAATACATATGAGCTAAATAAAGTTAGTATACTACTGATTGACGTTTTAACCCGAGCTAAATAAAGTTAGTATACTACTGATTGACGTTTTAACCCGAGCTAAATAAAGTTAGTATACTACTGATTGACGTTTTAACCCGAGCTAAATAAAGTTAGTATACTACTGATTGACGTTTTAACCCGAGCTAAATAAAGTTAGTATACTACTGATTGACGTTTTAACCCGCTCTTACAAAGTAGCCTGTTTGCATGGTAGGTCAAGAGATAGAAATACATATGAGCTAAATAAAGTTAGTATACTACTGATTGACGTTTTAACCCGCTCTTACAAAGTAGCCTGTTTGCATGGTAGGTCAAGAGATAGAAATACATATGAGCTAAATAAAGTTAGTATACTACTGATTGACGTTTTAACCCGCTCTTACAAAGTAGCCTGTTTGCATGGTAGGTCAAGAGATAGAAATACATATGAGCTAAATAAAGTTAGTATACTACTGATTGACGTTTTAACCCGCTCTTACAAAGTAGCCTGTTTGCATGGTAGGTCAAGAGATAGAAATACATATGAGCTAAATAAAGTTACTATACTACTGATTGACGTTTTAACCCGAGTTAAATAAAGTTAAATTTTACTATAGGGAGCGGGAGTAACGTGACCATTCCACAAATTTCCTGTAACCCCCGTTGTCATTACGCATGTGAGGAGTCTTTCTTGTTCGAACATGACGCTCATTTATGAATCTAGAGCAAAAAACGTCAATCGAACTGACAACATCATGAAAAAACGTCATCTGTCACCGGATATCGCGAAATCTCTCGGTAGACTCCCAGGCCCTATTGAGGGAGGCTACTGAGATTGACAATGCACAGTCTACATTGTACATATGTAATTTGCCCTGTATCGTCTTTGTCATTTCCTTTAATCAAGACCAAATTTAACAACGTGGCCTTGAAAATGGGTGCCCTTAACTTACGGCTTGACAAATGTGTAGTTTTGTGGCTATCGTTTGAGTAGAAGCCCAGATGTTTATATCACATTCAAGATTATATGATATGGTGGCATTGCCAGGTTTAGTGGGGGAGGAAAGCAGACTCTTTGTCCGGATGAAACTTTTGCCCATTGGTGAGTACCTGGCAGCTCATCCACATAGGGTGATCGAGTAAAAATTCCACTCATAAATTTTCATTTCAGCCAGATAAGACTTTTTTTCTCAATTTTTTTTTGGGGGTTGGGAGGGTGGATTATGTGTAGGCTTCAAGAGCATAGAGAGGTGACAGGCTGGTTTAATTGTTCAAGTATAAGTATTTGACACTGTTGCGCTCCTGTGGGCAGTAGGCCTGAATCTCCAATAACGCACTTAGACTACTCAGTTAGTGCCACCTACTTTACAGGGCGTATCAACCATTTTTTTTGTCTTAATTAGTTAATTCGCGAATTACCAAATTTCTAACCAATAGGTTAACCCAGTCACCAACTGATTTAGTAGCATGCGAATGAGTGTTAATAAGTCACAGAAAAACCAATGCTCCGATCCCATAGGCTACATGTACAATGTATATACACAACCAAGGGTTAGCCAGTTACATACCCATCTACCTGACCAAGTGGACGAGCAGTTTAAAAATTTAAACACCTTTTCAACAAATTTATAATGACTTTAGCTGCCAAAATTTTTATATTTTTGCGTAAAAAATTTTGTGTATGTAAATTTTTTCTGTTCTGCATGTCTCGAGAATGTCCACTAAAATAGGATCCACTATTTTTGAACATTTAAATTTTGTTTACTTTTCGGACGCTACATGTATTTAGGTCCATACAAGTCCCACTTTAAAGATTTTCCTCTTTTCAATGTTGCTCATTTCTATAAGCTTAAACCCCTATCATAACAATGGCAATTAATGGAGAAAAAAGTTTGAATTTTGGCAGCTCATGCCACTTAAACATGAGTGAGAAGATGGAATTTAAATCTGAACATCCACTTCAAGGAAAATATCAGCAATAAGGGTAAGTTGGATACTCTATTTCAAATTCTTTGCTAACCCCCTGATTACAGTTGTCATGCTAGTGTCTGTCTTACCCTCGGCTTCCCCAATAACCTGTTCAGTTGCAGACTCTGATTAATAAAGCAACAATTAAAACAGTGAACAGAATTACACAGAGTTAAAATAGAATACGTCTTAATAGTTAATGGTGATTTTTAGTCTCTGGTTAAGATGATATGATTGATTGTTGGTGTTTTACGCCGCGCTCAAGATTATTTCACTTATATGGCGGCGTTGCCAGTTTTATTGTGGGAGGAAACCGGGCTCTATGCCTGGAGGAAACCCACGACCTTCCGTTGGTAACTGGCAACTATCCCACATAGGTCGTTCGAGTGAAAACCCAGTCAGAAAATTTTTGGTTAAGATGAAGAATGACACAGTTAGATATAATACAGAACACAAATTTGACCGCAATTAATGTCTAGTAAAACTAATTGAATGTAAAAAGCTGGTCAGAAGGACTAGATAAATAAATAGCACAGGCCAGTTAGCTTAATAACAGGATAACCCATGTTACATCCGAGAAGAATTCATTTGCGATTGATTGAGTGATGTTTTACGCCGCACTCAAGATTATTTCACTTGTATGGCGGCGTTGCCAGGTTTAGTGAGGGAGGAAAAAAGGCTTGTTGCCCGGAGGAAACCCCCGACCATTGGCGAGTACCTGGCCACTCTTTCACATAGCACGATTGAGTGAAAAATCCACTCAGAAATTTTTCAGTTTTATTTGGTCTGAGTTGGATTTGAACCCGTGCCGCATAGATGGAAGGCCTGTCTTGGATTGAGGGACGATCCCTCTAACCAACTGAGCTACCAAGAACACTAATTAATTTTCAAGGACATCCTTAAGCCCACTGTTAAGCTAACAGTGCTTTGTTACTGGACAAGGATAACAATGGTTGAATCAAGATGTATAAAGGCCGGTATACACTGAGAGTTTTGATGCGACCAACCTAGAAAGTCACACCGCAGACAAAAAGTGTAGTGTATACTAGTCTACGACGCAAATCGGTTTCAGTCGGCTTCAGTTACATCACATGTCCGGTGTGATCTGGACATCTCGTAAGACAGTGTATTTGCTACTACTGTTCCATGCAGTGTACGTATTGTTCTACGATGTGACACAACTGAAGCCGACTGACCCCCCCTCTGGTCAGGGACAGTCGCGTAGGGTTACAAAGCTTGGTGTATACATGTACCAGCTTTTAGTTTGTATCAAAACCTTTTAGTTGATCTCTTCACCAGGGCCACGTGTCCAATTGTTCAACATGTACAGGGTTAGATAAACTGGGGTCGTATAACCTTTTGGAGCGTTTGGCCAAACATGTGGCATTGGTGCAGAGGTCGATTCACTGATGTTTTACCCCACACTCAGCATTTTTTGGAACAGACTCATTGTTTGTTTCAATGTATGTTGTTTTCCCTGTTGCACATCAGCTTTCCTGTCCCCTCCTTCCCACCCTTTGTTTGAGCTGTGTTGGCATGAGTTTCAGTGAACTATCT
Organism: Lepidochitona cinerea; assembly: GCA_963971465.1. Taxonomy (NCBI): domain Eukaryota; kingdom Metazoa; phylum Mollusca; class Polyplacophora; order Chitonida; family Tonicellidae; genus Lepidochitona; species Lepidochitona cinerea. Next base: position 62,600,133 of record OZ020552.1, on the reverse strand, counting down.
CATTGTATGTCACATGGATTTGTTGAATTTAAAAAAATCTAATTAGATTGGCCAGCAAGATTATTTCCAATGAGAAATAGTTAAGCTATCTCCATGATTTTTGTGAACAACACAGGCTTTTGACAGCTTTGGCCATGTTTTCATCAAGACAGTTGCACTTCTTGGCATTGCAGTCATCGGTATAGATGCCTAAAGCCACTTTGTGGTGTTGCATAAATTCCTAGTAGAAAGGAACCCATGTTAAAAGAGAGTTTCAAACAGCTCTTAGATTATTTTTATTAGGTGTCAACTATCAAACAATCAACAATTATACCTAATCAGAAAGAAATAATCAGAAAATCTAAAAACTTTTGAAACCAAGAGGCATGACTATGAAATGTTTGAAACTCTCTTTAAACGTGGATTCCATACTAATGATAAAAAATGAAGACATCACCACGTAGTAAGTTGTTTTGAACAACACAAGCTTTCGACACCTGTACTGATGTCTTTGTCAAGTGTAACTGAGTTAGTCTGAGTTTCACTTGAGTGAGTGAGTGATTGGGGTTTTACGTCCTGCTGAGTTTCACTTAACAAAGACACTGGTACAGGTGTCGAAAGCTTGTGTTGTTCAAAACAACTTACTACGTGGTGATGTCTTAATTTTCTATCCTTGGAATGACAATGTTCTACAAAATGCCCCATTGGACAATGAGGAACAGTCAGAAAGTAACCCATATATTACAAACTATCGCATGAACCTCAGTCTGCTTAAAACAGACAAATAAAACACAGTATTCTCGTTATTTTGGGATTACACTTTCTTGAAAATATGGTAGAAATTCTTCTACCGATTTTTGGGTGACGCCCGAAACAGGAATCGAACCCAGAGGCCCATTGGCTGAATGGATAAGGCAGTCGACATTTAGTGCTGGCGATAGGTGCTATACTCTGGGACACGGGTTCGATTCCCGTTTCGGGTTTCACCCAAAATCGTTAGAAGAATTTCTACCATATTTTCAAGAAAGTGTAATCCCAAAATAACGAGAATACTGTTATATTCACTTTCTAAAAGACACTAACTAATTAAACTCAAATAAAACACAAAATAACCATATCTGTACCTCTAAGGTTTTGATTTTCCTTCTCCATTCTGATAAGCAGCAGGGTTTCTAAGATAGCCTTTCTCCACATGTACCTGAGGGTAGCCGGTGAAAGATTGCCGGATCTTTTCTCCTCCAGCTCTTCGCAGTCTGAAAGTAGATCTGTCTATATAAGTTACCATAATATTACCTTGTTAACTTCAGCATATTTGGTTGATTGATTGATGTTTTACGCTACATTCAGGATTATTTCCCTTAAATAGCGGTGTTGCCAGGTTTATTGGGGGAGGAAACCAGGCTCTTTTTTCCAGAGGAAACCCCTGACCTTCGGCAACTACCTGGTAACTCTTCCATATGCAGCTATCAAATGAAAAATCCACTGACGAAAGTTTTCAATTTTTATTTGGTCTGAGTGGGATTCGAACCCATGCCGCATCGAAGGGAGGCCTGTGTCGTCAGACTGAGAGACGATAACTCTAACAAACTCAGCCAGCGAGGCAGCCAGCATATTGAAAAATTTTGGACAATAACTTGGGAGGCCGGGTTCCACAATACGTATTAAGTTTAAGTCAGTCCTTAATACATAGAGTCACAAAGGCTTTAAATTATGACCTTCCAATGAAAAAAAAATTGAGGCATCACCAAAGCGTTTTTTTCTGAACAACACAAACTGTTAATACATGCAAGCCGATGTCTCTAATGAGCATTCATTATTTCTTGTTAGAAGGAGACATTGCTGAAGTCTGTTGTGGTTCTCCGTTGAACTTCAGATTAATAGAAAGTGATCAATACCGGAAAAAAGGCTGCCAGTCAACTTACCGCCAAAAATATACATTTAGCAAGTTATTTAGAGAATCCGGTATTGCTATTGCTTTCTGTCTGACAGTCAGTAAACAAACAGCTGAGAGTAGACCAAACGTGCAGCCAAAAAGGGTTCTACTGCGTACTAGATTATTTTTACCAGAACAAAGCAGACATTGGAATCCTCAAATAAAATTCCCTACCCAGTGGTTCGTGAGAGCTAGGAAAGTTACCAATGGCCACCTGGAAACCTCATCTTTATATAAACAGCATGTGGAATAGCACACATTTTAACGATGATTGTTACAGGCACGTCCCTTTAAAGGGCATTGATATAAAGACAGAGGACAATCTTAGCATCAATCATCCACACACAATTTAGCGAACTTACCCAGATTCAGTGTATCGGGAACATGGACAGGGGAGACAACTCTATTAAAGATAGCCTGTCTCCAGGACCCCCTCCTTCCTGGGCTGGGCTCTAGCGCAGAATCATCCCCTGAAGAATGCTGTTTTCTGATAGAGCTAGGTTTACAACCTCCACTGCCAGCTATCATAAACCTAAACATGTACAGACAAAATCAATCTAAAGGTATTTTAAATGGCAACGAGATGTCAAAAATCAGACTTTTAAACATTAAAGTGGCATGAGCTGCCAAAATGTTGATATTTTGACGTTAAAACACAATGTTGAAATTATTGGCTATTTTTCTAAAGACGTACAATTCAGAAGCTTTTTAGTGCTTCTAGTCTCGAAAATGTACGCTAAAGTATTGTTTTGAACTAACTTAGGCTTAGAATGAATGCATGGTCGTCCCGGTTATCTAAATTTTGGTTTACTTTTCGAACACGTTTTCAGTTCGTACAGGCCACATACTGTATGGATTTTCCTCATTCCAACGCCAATCATTTAGTTTTTCAATGGTCTTCAAAGCCTCTTACTGTCGTGAAGATCAGAAATTATGAAAAAAATTTGAATTTTGGCAGCTAATGCCACTTTAAGGCTTTCAAACTCAAAGGCATTCACACTGAAATATAAACTATAGCATGCGCAAACATATTTTAAGCTAACGGACAGAATGTAAATAACTTGGATGTTTCCCAATTTTTGTTGTTGAATTGATTGATGTTCTACACCTTATTTCAGATTCTCTCACTTAGAAACCCAGCTTTATTTAATATTAATTAGAGCTAATCCCACTCTTGGTTCAGTAAAAACACTTCCATGATATAGGGTGATTTAGAGAACAAAACGGGCTCAGAAAATTTAATCACTTCTCAACAAACATCAATAAAAACTTCCTTGTTTAGATATTCGAGAACATAGTCAGCAAAAATTGAACTGAAATTACAACAATTTATGGGGTATAAAGGTCTAAATGATATACCTCTTTTTAACACAATTAGAAACTTGTCTCCATGGTTATTTTAGACAAGAAGATTTTCCCTGTGCCCGTGTGTTTTAGTGTTCATAAATATAATACATGTATATAGCTTTTTTGACTCATTACAAAGATTAAACTTAACACCTTATTAACATATTTATATTAGGATTCCAACTTAGTATCATGTGTGACAGGAGTTTTTTTAATGTATGTTAGCTGCAGAGTTTTCTCTACAAGAGCTATTGGTTTGTTCAAATTGATCTCAAGGAACCCTAAGTTCAACCAAACCTAAAGGCATCTAAATGGTGCAAAAAATTAACACACCAGTCTACATACATGTACATATTGGGAAAATACATTGATTATTTCAAAATATAGATCAATTACGGTAAGAAAATACAAAAATAATACATGAAAATGAAATTGTACACTAAATGTTAGATCAATTGATGTTGATCAAAGAAACGAATTTGCAACAAATTTGTGAAGTAACGTACTTTTCGAAAAGTACCAGAGGATGGCTAGCCCTAGTAATATAAATAACTTTGACAAGTTTGACAAAACGTCAAAAAGATTGAATTAGTAGAGTAAATCTGAATATGATTGCATTCGACATTCTAGTTTATCATCCAATTTCTATTTGATTTTACAATAAACTTACATGTGTCTCATAGGACTTGTGCTGTTTGTTGAATTATTGGATCCATTTTTATCCTCATCTCCGATAGGTAATGTGTCGGATGGTTCAATCGGCAAGGAGTACTTTCTGTGGGACGATTCTGGGACAGATCCTACAGTCGAGCTCCGCGGACGATGCTTGGGGTTCGGGGAGCGGTGTGGACTCGAGAACCTGTCTCGATTGACGGGCGATCGAGGGGGCGTTACATCAGGAGTTGAGTGAGTGGAGGAGTCCTGTGAGAATTAACATTACACACGTACATTACACTTCAAGTAAAGCAACTGAGTAGCAACAGACAATGACTAAGAATTCACATCAATATAATTCAAGTGACACATGGTAATATATATGTGACACCTGATAGGACTCACAGCAACTAACAAGGTCATCCAGACACTATGTATGTGGCAGAAGTAAGACAAGCTGTGTATAATTAACTGCCTCATTGTATCATGTCTTCAGATTTTAATTCAAAAGAAAATTAGTGCAGAAACATGTACTTTCTAGATTCTAAATAATGGCTGGAAAAAATTTGACTGCCATCAAAGAATAACATTTGGACGTCAATTTTAAAATTGTAAGATTTTGCAAAATAGCTTGAGAAAATACCGAGAAAAATTCATCAAAGTTTCAAACAAACTCCCAAATATCAATAGAAAATTCCCACCTAATGATCCAATCATATGTTTTAGTCATAGTGACGCACAAAAATAAGCAGATTCAAATATGTGGATATGTTAGTTATCGGATTGATTGATTGTTTGGTGTTTTACGCCGCGCTCAAGATTATTTCACTTATATGGCGGCGTTGCCCGTTTTATTGTGGGAGGAAACCGGGCTCTGTGCCCGGAGGAAACCCATGACCTTCCGCTGGTAACTGGCAACCATCCCACATAGGTCGTTCGAGTGAGCTAGTTATCTGTGTGTATAAGCAAAAAAAATAAATCTTACCACTGAACGCTCGCGAATGAGTTCGTTGTCAAGGGTAGCACTTCGTGTACGAAAAGCTTCTTTCGCTTCATCACGCGAATTTTTTCGGCCCTGGATTTAAGAACAATTTGGGTTACAATTTTTGTCAGAAAAATATTTAACCATTGTTAAAAAAAATGATTGGTGGTCTTGTTTATAGCCAATAAGACTAAAGAATAATGATATAAACATTCAGAAGTAGAAGAAAATATATTGATTTTTAAATTAGAATGCTAAATTCTTGCATTATCAAACTAATTATTTTGAATTTGAAAGAGAAAGCCATACATGTATATTGGAATTTTCATGATTTAAGTTAATGTAATGTATAAATTTATTCCCTGATAGAAGTACAACTGAACACACAGACATGCATTTTTTTTATATTAAAAAGGAAATCTCCAAGAAATCAGAAAAAAAAACAACAAGTTAGGGACACACATAAAACTCTGAAGAAAAAAAACAGTGTACATGCATACAAAACAGAAGAACCATAACAGTCGGAACAAATTTCGGCTGTCTTTGTCCGATACCGATCGACTTTGACATGATTCTGACAGTCTGCACTTTTTAGTAAGCGATAGTTCATTGTAATTGCAGTTGTTGGAAAGAACCAGCACCCCCCCCCCCCCTCCCCCTTCCCCACAAAAAAATAACAAAAAAAAAAAAAAAAAAACAAGCAAAAAACAAGGATATTTAAAATAATAAAGTCAAAAGTTCATTTCAAGTATAAAAATATTAAATATTACAGGTACAGCATAATGCATAGTTAAAAAAAGGTATATACATATTTACGGTTTATAAAAACAGAAAGGCAGTGTATTACATGTGCGAATACAACATCAATTTAACCTGTGTTTTACTGACTTTGAAATTTAAAGTTGTTCGCTTCAATTTCTCAAACTTTGGGTTCCTTATGCTTCCCTGGAACAGTTAGTAGCAATCAAAATAAAATTAACTGATTTTGTATCTGTCAGTGTAATAAAGGCTTGTTGTCCATTCAAACAGGCTGAATCTTATTTTCATTACATTTCTTCTAAAGATTCAGCCACTTTTTTCCTCATAAGGATTCGATCATTAGAAAAGAAATATGCTAAATGAGGCCAGACAAATTTGCCATTAGAGGAAATTTAAGGAAATATGACCCGCTGTGCAGTGTGTGAAAATGTTTATCCTGAAACACAATTCCATGTCTCCGTTTTTGTCTGACTCAATGGAAAATTTAGGCCATTAGAATGGCTGAATATTTAGAAGAAATACAATATCAAATGTTGAGCGGCTTTGAGGAGTTCACAAAATCTTGAGCAACCCAACATATACTGAACCGCAAAAAAAAAGTCACTCCTTTTTGGATATTGATAATCAGTGTATTTCAAATAGATGTAAGCAACATCAACGGAATGATTCCAAATTTGACATGATTATCATCATCATTGGCAGACAAACGTTAGAGAATTTCAAGAGAAAGTGAGGACAGGTGGCGCCACAGTGCGATCTGGAAGTCAATGATGTGTATGGCCACCATGGACGTTGATTACAGCGTTGCATCATCTGAACATTGAGTGGATGAGACAGTTGATAAAGATGATAGGAACTTGGGCCCAAACTCTGTGATACGCATGAGTGAGTTCAGCTGCAGTTGTCGGCCGCACGAGATTGAGCCTCCTCTGTTGCTTTGAAGGAGGAAGTCTCTCGTTGCTCTGGCAGTATGGACTCGTGCGTTGTCCTACTGGAAGACATGATTTCCATGACAAGCAAAATGGGGCACGATGAAGGTCTCAGCGCCTGATCCATGTAGCTGGCAGCTGTTACAACATTTCCTCTACCAGGACCAACATTCTGGAACACCATAGGCCAAGTTTTTGATTCAGTGCTATAGCACCCATACAATAATGTTGGGACCTCCCCACGCGTCTCTTTCCAGAACACACTCATCTGCAAAATGCTCCCCTCGTATATGCCACATTCTCATTCGCCCATTAACCGCCGAGATGCAGTATCGACTTTCATCGGAGAAGACTACCGTTCTCCACTCCCGGTGACGCCAATTCCGATGCTGTGTGGCCCATTACAGACGAGCGCGGCGATGTTGGGCAGTGAGGATTGGACCCCTGTAACGCCTGTGACATCGGACATTTGCCTACCTCAACCCCCTGCGCGCCGTGCCATCTCTGGTGATTGCCAATGGTTGTCATTGCAGTTTCCGCAGCTGTAGCGAAGCGGTTTTGCAGGTGTAGACGGACAATCTGTCGATCTTGGCTCAACGTTGTTACAGACGGTCTTCCACTACGAAGACGGTCTGCTGTGCTTCCAGTGGCTTGAACCCGTTGCTGCAAGTGGTATATTGTTCGGACATGAACATTGAAGTGGTTGGCCACAGGTATTGCAGTCTGGCCAGCATGAAGTCTTCCCAAGGCTTGGTCTCTCTGCTCACGTGACAGTCGTGGCATGTCACTACTGTCAAACTGTGAATGATTCGGTGCATGCTCAGTGGGTTTTTTTTATAGGGATGACACCTCGCAACACACGTGCATTGTGACCTTCAGGCAAAACGAACCGAAAAAGCACCCCATCATTACTTTAGTAACTGTGCTTTGACAACTTGTTTTGCATATTAGTAACATGATCAGAAACCAAACTTTCCTGACCACTGGCTTCAAACCAGGTCTAGCAAGGATATCAAAAGAGAAAAATTATTGAAAATTATGATAATATATGCATTTAACAACATTTGAATAGGGTGATGTTTCTTTTGCGATTCAGTATATATTTATGAACACTAAAACACACAAGCACAGGGAAAATCTTCTTGTCTAAAATAACCATGGAGAAAAGTGTCTAATTGTGTTAAAAAGAGGCATATGACCTTTATACCCCATCATAAATTGTTGGAATAAACTAAACCTGTAAACCTGTAGAAACTTGTCTCCATGGTTTTCCTTTTGTCTGTGTGTTTACAAATATTCTTGACTTTTCCATCTTTTGAGAAAACATGTTCATGATAAAAAGGCACGGACATTTTTGAATCGGGGTACTCATTTGTACAAATACACAAGTACATGTATGTTAGAGTGTAAACCACAGACAAAAAAGCCTGAAATTAGGGTAATTCAACACTTACATTAACCGATATAGATTGTTGTTATTGTAATCGGGCTTCGATTCTACATATATCCTTATTGGCTATTTTTCTCAAGACGTATAATTCAGAAGCTTTTTGGTGCTTCTAGTCTCGAAAATATATGATAAAGTATTGTTTTGAACTAACTTTGACTTAGAATGAATAAATGGTCGTCCCAGTAGTTTAAATTTCAGTTTACTTTTCGAACATGTTTTCGGTTCGTACAGGCCACCTACATTGTACTGTATGGGATTTCCTCATACCAACGCCAATCATTTAGTTTTTCGGTGGCCTTCACCCGATCGTCTTCTGTTTCTAACTCGCGTTACCTCCAACTCACGATGCATGATAATTATAATAATTTTATTTATTTTGAGCAATATACGAGCATAAAACTATGCAACATCCCCATTCATCCGCACATCAAGACCAGGTCTAATTTGAACTGCAACCGTTTGAAAACAGCGCCAGTGACCGCAAGTGTAGTGTGCGTCTGGCTGGGACATGTATTAGATAAAAATAGTGGTTTAAAGTAGGAGATCTCTCCATGCAGCCTTCATGGGCCCTGGCAGGATATCGTCAAGCCGTACTATGGGTGCCCAAAAGTTTGCCATACATTATGTCCTGGCTATATTCATCTATACAATTAAGGGGAGTTAACTTGAATACAGCTATTGATTTTATCAAATCAGTCGGCAAAAAATATGCCCATGTACCATAAAGTGCAGTAGTGGAAATTAATAAAAACAACAGAAATTTATATAAAGGCCGACTCACACACATCAACATTTTCCTCAACGTTTGTATCCGATGTATCAATGAATTCAGTTGTTAGAAATGCTTTGTATGATCTTAGTACATGTAAAGTTTCATTGGATAGAGTTGTTTCGAATCAAGTCGCATTGCATACAATTTGACATAGAGATTAAAATAGCATTTGGAAACTAGTACATGTAGTATCCGATTGCATGCATTTTATAGCGAATGAGAGGAAACGGTGGTTTGAAGTATCGGATAGAAAAGTTGGTGTACATGTATGTGAGCCGGCCGTCAGTGGGGCAGGGTGGGGCGGGTAGGATTAGGTGGGATGGGGCATGGCGGTTAGTATTATAACACAAATGGTATACAGCCCATCACCTCACCTACCCGACTAAGTAAGTTTTCAAAGGAGCTTGTCAAACTCTTTTTAGCTTTGTTTCTGAAACTGTCAAATTTGGATTTGCTGGACAGCTTCAGATCCATAAGGTTGAACTGAAAGAAAATAAACTCAAAATCAAACAAAGAAAAGCAACAAAATTGTGACTAAAACAAAAGAAAATCAGCTGTATATATTTTTGTAATTGTGGATAAAATTAAGGAACGAAAACCAAAAGTATTTCACCCACATATTGAAGTTTTAAATGATTATTTAAATGAAAAACTAAAAATGAATTCAGTAACTACATTGTAGCTGTGTCCTTTAAGATGTTATTTTTGGATTTTTAACATTGAATATTACTTTTTTTTAACAAACCTCTGGGCCCTTAAGAAACCCTAAAACGCTTGATAATACCTGGCTTCACTGTGGCAGACTCATGATCATTTCACTGGTTTCATGGTTTCCCAGCAGGGGGGGGGGGATAATCAATTGTTTAAATAAATACATTATGATAAGAGTATAAAGAGAGCTTGTTATGCAGTTAATTCTTAAGTTTTGTTGTCAGTTAAAAACCGGGTCTTCGTCATTTATAAAAAAATAAAAAAAACATCAAGCTTTTCATAGAATTGCAACATTGGCAGAGACAATTAATTAGTGTCTTTTAGAAAGTGGGTATAACAGTATTCTCGTAATTTTGTAGAGGAATTTCTACCATATTTTCAACAAAGTGTAATCCCAAATAGCGAGAATACTTTTGGCAGAGACAGACAAACTAAAATTTTGAAGATATCTTTATCAGGAGACTTACGTCGTGTTTCCAGGCGTGCTTGTTGCTGTCTGATATATGTGTATGGTCTTTTTGTTTGCTCTCACAGAGTTTCCGCAGCTGTATCATCAGCACCTCAACCATTTCACTACATTTCTGGGGATTTTCCTCCTGTTTATAAACATGTGATAAAACACTGAGGGACAATAGCAGCTATTACAATTGTTATTATTGTCCATAAGCAATAACAAAAACAATTGTTATTATCGTTGATAAGCAATAACAATTGTTATTCTGTGTATGTATTAAATGTATTTAATTACATAACTTTCCAAATGATGTATCCTGTCTATACAGTTAATCACACTAAAGGGAGGTAAGTATGGCGAATTCCAAATATTTTCCCCAGCTAGTATAATGTTTATTCCTCCAATGTTCTTAAAGTCTGACCATGGTTTAAGTCATCTTCATCTACCCTTTCAAGTGAGCGAGTTTTACCGAAATTGAAACAATTTGTAAAGACCGTTTTCAGAAATTTAAAAAAAAATAAAAAATAAAAAAATTGGACATATAATTAAATTTCTGGCTCTGACAGCCGTAAACGTAAAATAGAATGAGAACTTTAAACGGTCTCAGTGAAAACTCAAGTACCCGAATATCTCAGAATATCAGAGATTCTAGCGGCGGTATTTTAAGCAAGTTTCAAAAACTTATTATAGTTATTGTTAAGGTTATCGCATACCCTACCTTGTATTTTGTCAGTAATTCCTTTGCATCTGCTTCAGGTAGCTGTTGAATGCGTTTCATAACCAGTTCGTATGATGTTTGTGGCGTCAGGCCTGATAAAACGTATAAACAGATTAATGAATTTCTCTATCAGAGTTATGGGGCTGTCCTCAAAATATGTTTGCTTTGGGTAAAGTTTGGGTGGGTAGGTAGGTAGGTCTTTTTTTTAATTTTTATATTTTGCAATTGTTTATACATGTTAATCTATCAAAGTAATTTTGTATTCATTGTTTTGGGCGGGCGGGTTAAGCAAAGCAAACAACCTTTTAATGACGGCCTGGGAAGCAAGTACAAAAAACTTTCCAAACAGAGCCCACCTCTGTCGACTGTCCAGAAATGTATAGAAAAAAAAAATTAATAAACACTTATTTTCAAGACATGTACCTTGACCTAGGTTTCTTTTTTAAGAAGGTATGATGAAATATGTTTTTATGGTCAGGCCAAATTATTACTCCCGGGCTCTATACAGAGAAACAAGAAGATTTTCCATGTGTCCGTGTGTTTTAGTGTTCATAAATATAATTATATTTATGAACACTAAAATACACGGGCACAGGGAAAATCTTCTTGTCTAAAATAACCACGGAGACAAATATATTTGCCTGTGCCAGAGTTAAAAATAATCCATGGTCTCCATGGTAATATGAGACAAGAAGTTTTTCCCTGTGCCGATGTGTTTTAGTGTTCATAAATATACAGAGAAAAATGGATTTATCTAGTGTTTAACATTAGAATTGTCATTGCCCAAACTGCTAAATTACCAACCAACTCTATACTAGCGATAAAATATTGAATCTTTCAACAAGTTAAAACATGCTCTTATGTACAGAGAATTTAACCTGATTAAAAACATAAATAATTCATAGCTTATATGAGAACAATAAAGTGATATTGTTTTGATATGAGGTAAATGTATGATGTTTTCTAGTTAAAATGTTCACTTTAAATTTGTTTGATTGATAGATGATTTTCTTCACACTCCACAAGATTGTTTCATTTATATGGAGGCGATGCCAGGTTTACTGGGGGAGGAAACCAGGTCCATGGACCGGAGGAAACCCCCAACCTTTGAGGAGTACCGGGCAACTCTCAAACATACAGCGATCAAAAAAAAAAAAAACCCACTCAGAAATTGTTCAATTTATATTTTTTCTAAATTGGATTCGATTCCTTACCGCATTGATGGACGGCCTGTGTTGGACGGAGGGACTTTTACTCTAGTAGCCGACTGAGCCACCCAGGGGCTCGTTTCACAAAGCAGTCGCATCGCAAATGACGCATAGAACTAATGGATACCATAGTGAAGAGATACGACGTCATGGCAAATGCGATTGATCGCACTTTGCGACGGCTTCGTGAAACGACCCCCAGTACTTTAAATATTAGGCCAGTGCATGTCAATGGTCAATGATATTAGTCATAGATAAGGAGAACAATGGAAGTACCTTCAATTTCCTGACAGAGTTTATGAAGTTGATGCAGAGGGCACATGGTACAGATCTGTAATTTATTATGTTCATATGCTGAAGTAAAGGCCACCCGTAATGCAGTCATCACATCATCTACCTGTTAACACAACAATACAAACATCAATCACAGGGCTCGAATTATACCAGGGCACCGAGGCCATTTGCCTCCATGCCCTTCTTTTTGGCAGTGGTGCCCTATTTTTGTCTCCAGGTTATTTGATAGAGGCAAGGCCAAAAATAACCAAAGTGGCCTGAAAGTGGGTGCCCTAACTAAATAATGGTGTCTCAAGTCTAGCAATCGAGACCTGACACTACTAAAAAATGCAGGGTTTCATAGAAGTTCAAATTTTTTACTTAATTTCAAGACCAATTGAGTATTTGAGCAGGCAGAAATTAAATATTTTTTATGCTAAATTAACAGCAATTCAGTTTTTTTATGGGGTGATTTAAGTTTTTATGGTCATTTTGAAGCAAATATTCGACCTCATAATTTGACTTTCAGGAAAGCCTGCAACGTTGACTTACATTGAAGGTATAGATGGGGCTCTGGATTTGATTGATGTTTTCAAGATTATTTCGCTTACATGGTGGCGTTGCCAGGTTTAGTGGAGGAGGAAACCAGGCTTATTTTTCGTAGGAAACCTCCAACCTTCAGCGAGTACCTGGCAATTCCAAATATGGCGATCCGATGAAAAATCCACTCAGAAATGTTTCAGTTTAGATATGGTTTGAGTGGGATGCTAACACGCACCTCATCAATGGAAGGCCTGCGTCTGACTAAGGCACTACCACTCTGACTGAGCCACCGAAGCCTGGGGCCTGGTTTTTAAGACAAGCCCTTGAGCCCCACTCTTGTTAGCCAACTGTACTAAACACTTTCCGTCGGCCAGGCCAAATACAAAAAAACACTGATAGATGTTTTATGCCATACTCTGACTCAGGATTACTTCACGTATATTGTAGTGTTGCCAGATTCAAACCCTGTGTCGGACTGAGAGACTATCACTCTGCCGAATGATCCATCAATGCCCCACTTTTAAACTAAGAAAGTTAATCTTGCATTTTATTTATTGCCACTAGTATCAGCTACATGTACAGATATTAAACTTCATCAGATATTAACTTGTAGATGCCATACAGTAAAGCTGCCATATGTACAGTTACGTGTATGTCAAAGTTACTAGGACAAAAGCATTGCTATTAAAGAAGAAAACAAAAAAAAACTTTATGCTTCAAAACAAGCGCGCTTGTTTTTCCTTTCCAACGGTACTAAATACATATTTTTGCGATTTTTTCATGGGACATGATGCAGTTATAGAATACCGTATTATGTTACACACACAAAACAAATTGGTCAACTTTCAAAATCTCCCATTAAAACCCAAGTTAATTTCACTCTCTTTAAAGTATTCCTACTGTATGTCCAGCAAATTGCTTTCAGTTTCACGAAACTTACATTGAATCACAAAAAAAGCCTTGAGGAAAATGTGACTAGCAAAAAAGTTGTCTGCGTGCCATATTGGTGAATTACAAAGACCTTAAAGAGGATGAATTTAACCAAGGCTTAAATGGGAGATTTTGAAAGTTGACCAATTTGTTTTTTATAAACTTTACTGTTTGGAGTAAAAATCGCAAAAATATGTTTGGTATCGTTGGAAAGGAAAAGTTAGTGCGCTTCTTCTGAACCCTAAAGTGATTTTTTGTTATCTCCCCCTTTAAGAGCATTGAATTGTACACATAACAACAGAAATGTTAGAAACTCTCTTTAAACATGGGTTCCATACTAATTTAAATGATTAAGGCATCACCACGTAAGTACATGTAAGTTGTTTGTGAACAACACAAGCTTTGGTCACCGGCATAGGTGTCACAAGATCGTGTTGTTCACAAACAACATGCTTTGTGGTGATTCCCTAATCATTTCTCATATACACAAATGTCCTTGAGTCTGTGTGGTCATCCACCAGGAAATAGTTTCACTTGGTCTGCATATAATCCTCTAATCCAAACAGTTAAAATTCTATTATTAGACTAAGACTTATATGTACCTATATTTAGATAAAACCAAATTCAGCGTATTTTACTCATTCTAACAAGCCTGTGACATGTTGTAATACATGTAGCTTGTTTGTGATTAAGGTTATAACTACTGTAAATATGCACTCCCAATGAACGTGGGGATGCTTGGGTTTAACCAAAACAATTTTTGAATACCTACTTATATACTGTAACAAGTCCTTTTTTGCCTGTTACATGTATTATTAGGTCATATAATTGTTTTTGTTAAAGTGGCATGAGCTGGCAAAATGTTGATATTTTGCCATGAAAAAAAGAATGTTATCCACTACTTTTCTCAAGAAGTAGGTGGCTTAGGCATTGAGTGATTGGCCCTCAGGGGGACACAGGCCGTCCATCGATGTGGGGCGGACAAAATGAAAATTGCTAGGTACATGTACCCGCTGAAGGGCGGAGATTTCAACCGGGTATAGAGTCTCGAGTCCTCCCCCACACAACGTCGTCATACATTTAACATGTATCAGTGAAATAATCTTGAGTGAGGCATAAAACATCAATCAATCAATCAATCTCAAGAAGTACATGTACAATTCAGACGATTTTTAGTGGTTCTGGTCTCGAGAATGTGATAAATGAATGAACCCTTGTCGCAGTTATTCAAATTGTGTATACTTTCAAACACTATTTCGGTTAGTATAGTACAGGCCACAGACTGTACAGTGTGTAATTTCCTCATTTCAATGCCAATCATTTAGTTTTTTGATGACCTTAAAGCCTCCTACTTTCGTGACAATCAGAATTTTTAAAATCAGTTCTAACTTTGGCGGCTCATGCAACTTTGAAGACTTACCACATCCTTTGAGTGGCATTTTCGAGGTCATTAAGTTTAAAACAAAGACCAAAATGGAAACTTACCACATCCTTTGAGTGGCATTTTCGAGGTTATTAAGTTTAAAACAAAGACCAAAATGGAAACTTACCACATCCTTTGAGTGGCATTTTCGAGGTTATTAAGTTTAAAACAAAGACCAAAATGGTAACTTACCACATCCTTTGAGTGGCATTTTCGAGGTCATTAAGTTTAAAACAAAGACCAAATTGGAAACTTACCACATCCTTTGAGTAGCATTTAAGAGGTCATAAAGTTTAAAACAAAGACCAAAATGGAAACCTACCACATCCTTTGAGTGGCATTTTCGAGGTCATTAAGTTTAAAACAAAGACCAAAATGGAAACTTATCACATCCTTTGAGTGGCATTTTCGAGGTTATTAAGTTTAAAACAAAGACCAAAATGGAAACTTACCACATCCTTTGAGTGGCATTTTCGAGGTTATTAAGTTTAAAACAAAGACCAAAATGGAAACTTACCACATCCTTTGAGTGGCATTTTCGAGGTCATTAAGTTTAAAACAAAGACCAAAATGGAAACTTACATGTACCACATCCTTTGAGTAGCATTTAAGAGGTCATAAAGTTTAAAACAAAGACCAAAATGGAAACTTACCACCTCCTTTGAGTAGCATTTAAGAAGGTGACAAATAAAGACATGATTGGCTTCTCTACAAATAAAAGCAAATACTTCTTTCTTCCTACTTCCCTGTAAGTGAGAAGACAATGAATTAGTGAATAAGACAAATTTACAAAGTCTGATCAAACGTAATTTCTAGATATGTAGCCTGTACCAACAGTAAGTTAATATACATATGTGTACAATGTACGTACATGGAAAGAAATAGTTTACATTGTGATTACATGTAGTTCTGTGTAAGGGGTACACTATATCAATGAGTACAGTTTAAAAGAAAATTTATTGATTGATTGATGTTTTACGTTGCTCTCAAGATTATTTCACTTATATGGTGGCATTGCCAAGTTTAACCGGGGAGGAAACCAGTTACTTTCCAGGAGGAAACCCTTTGACCTTTGGTGAGTACCTGAAGATTCTTTGCCATAAGACAATGCGTTTTTACATGATCGCCATACCTGTGGAGGAGTTGGCAGGTACTTGCCGAAGGTCGGGGTTCCCTTTTGTCAAAGAGCCTGATTTCCTCCCCCACTTACCTGGCAACCCACCATGTAAGTG
This sequence comes from Lepidochitona cinerea, assembly GCA_963971465.1. NCBI lineage: Eukaryota > Metazoa > Mollusca > Polyplacophora > Chitonida > Tonicellidae > Lepidochitona > Lepidochitona cinerea. The sequence continues at coordinate 62,583,836 of OZ020552.1, read as the reverse complement.
CAATAATCTTGGGTGCAGCATTGAACATCAATGGATTGATTGATTGTTTGGTGTTTTACGCCACGCTTAAGATTATTTCACTTATATGGCGGCGTTGCCAGTTTTATTGTGGGAGGAAACCGGGCTCTGTGCCCGGAGGAAACCCACGACCTTCCGCTGGTAACTGACAACCATCCAACATAGGTCGTTCGAGTGAAAACCCAGTCAGAAAATTTTACAATTTTGGACTGAGTGGGATTCGAACCCGCGACCCATTGGTGGAAGGCTGTTCGGATTGAGCGTCCAACGCTCTACCTACTGAGACACGGAGGCCCCAACATCAATGGATCAATCAATACTAATGCAGATACAAGTGTCACTATATTTGTTTCATGTCAGATATGCATTATGACAGCACAAGACAGTTCCAAATGATCAAAATTGAAATCAGCTTACCTGTGAAACTGATGGGATATCTTTGAACTTTCGCTCCAGCATGGAGGATTTCAGATCTGGGCTTATCAGCGTTATTTCATTTTGCCCCAGTCTAAACAGCATGGTTCTGTTTCTATCCATCTTGCTGTAGATAGGTGGGGGATTATTCGGGGCCGTGCCATTAGAAGGGAGAGCACTAATGTCTGTAAAAGGGGGTGGAGGTTTGACCGAGCCCTCCAGACTGTCTGTACTACTAGGGTAGTTACACATTGTAGTTGTTGTATTCCTGAAATTGCATGTTTCTGCTGCATCTAAGTGTTCCCCTGAGCTACCCTCAACATCATGACAAGAGCCTAGATCCTCCCCGCTACTACCAACACTATCAGCATCAACAAAACCAAATTTCTCGTGTTGCCGTCCCAGCTCGTTTTCTGTGACCGTGACACTGTTTTCTAGATTAGCTGGGAGGCTTTTCACACTCGCCCCGCTTGCATGTCGATTTCTAGTTTCTTCCTCTGGTTCTATCACTGTATTATTTTGCAAATCAGGATCCTTGGATTCAAATTTCTCAACCAAATCGTCCACATAATGCGATGTGATTTTCTCTCCATGTACGACAACCCGCCCCATGTAGAGAACCTCGTAAAACGCCTTCGCTGTACACTGATCATCGGTCATATCATCCCAGAGTGTCCCCAGCCCGGGTCTTTTACTACTCGCTTCCTGTGTAGCATCACGGATAGCTTGGAAAAGGTCAGGTACCTACAATAAGTAAAACCAATGTTAAAATAATTGATTGATAGATTGATGTTTTATGCCGCACTCAAGATTAATTCACTTATATGGCAGCGTTGCCAGGTTTATTGAGGGCCAGGAAACAGAGAGCATTGCCTGGAGGAAACCCCCGCCCTTCGGTGAGTACCTGCCATACGGCTACTGAGTGAAAAATCCACTCAGAAACCTTTAAACAAATCAGCACAATAGGAAAATACAGTCAAATTAAGATGTTGAAGATCTACATTATAGCAACCAACTTTTCGAGAAAAACTACGCAATTATGAGATACCCTGTAGGTGTACATGTAAGTGTCTTCTGATAAAAATTGTTTTTTTCCCCTCAAATACTGAAGTAGCAATCAAATAACAAGAGTTTCGGGAAACCCAAAATACGCCCGGAAAGGCACAGTAACTGCAGCCATACCAAAACAAATCCTTCCATATTTATTTGAATTTAATTTTCAAAATTCAGAGGGAAGATGTTGAAGCTTGGTAAATGATTGATTGATTGTTTGGTGTTTTACGCTGCGCTCAAGATTATTTCACTTACATGTATATGGCGGCGTTTTATTATGTGAAGCTTGGTAAAAGGTGATGTTATGTCAACAAAATGAAATCTTACCACTAAAACCTTTAAAATCCATCTGTATCAAATTTAAAATGGGCTATTTGGATCATCAATTATTAACAAGATTTGTACACGGTACAAGTCATCAATTCTCGCTGCTGTTAAATCACGATGTTAAAAATTGTTTGTTGTCAATAAAGGTTGCACTAAAATGTTTCAATTTTTTAGAAAAGCAGTTTATAATTTACTAATCATAAACAAATGTAATTAATTGGCAATTTCACAGCTCACACCAATTCAAGTAGATTTGACAATTTTTCTCATAATATTTTTTATCTACATTATTTGGCCATAGACATCTTGACAATATTCTAAATCTCCCCATATACCTACAGGTTATTACTTCTAATTTTATCATAGACAAAATGGATTTACAATAGATTTGGCTATAGGTCCATTGCTAATGTCACCCACTGTTTTTTGGAGGCCATGTGGTACATGTACACAGGGCCGTAAATCTCTCGAGAGAGACAGAGCTAACTGTAAGTTGACAAGGTAAATAGACCAAAGCTGGGATACTTATCTCTTGGTCTGTAGATAAAACTTTAATCCTTATATGTATTTTTCATTTGATTAAAACGTTATATATTGATTTAAGAATAGTTTTAATCAATTTAGAAACATTATGGCAATTTGAAAAAATCCTTTTTTGATGAGAATCGGAAAAGTAGAAGCCATTTTATAATTTAAAGGTTATTTTCATGAAAATGAAAGTAGGAATAAAAGGGAATGTACATAATCCAATAATTTGCAATAGTTGATATCATAAACAATTTTTTTACACACTGTCTGTTAATATGGTATGTAACATGAAAGATTTGAAAACATCGGATCATATTTGTTAAAGTTATGGAGAGAAAAAGTAAATATTACATAACCCAATATGGCTGCCATATTACGCAATGTATGAGGTCAAAAATAGTTCGCGACACACCTTCCACCTATAAGATATATACTCAGAAAAAATTGTGCAGATGGAATCAAAACATTGGAAGTTATGGAGCGGAAGGGAATATTACATAATCCAATACAACTCCCATATTATGTAACCAGTGATGTTAAAAATAGTTTGCGACACACCTTCTACCCATAAGGTATATACTTAGAAAAAATTGTGCAGATGGAATCAAAACTTTAGAAGTTATGGAGCGGAAGGGACAGCGGACGCCGGACAGCCGGACTGCCGGCCGGCCGGAGATGATACCATAATACAGCCCGCTTTTCAAGCCAGGCGTATAAAAATGTATCTCATATTAGCTGTTACATTAATTAGACAATGAGCCTGCTTTCCTCCAACCATAAACCCGGCAAGGCCGGCGTATAAGTGAAATAATCTTGAGTGCAGTGTAAAATATCAATTTATTGACAATTAATCAATAAATTTTGGTGACGGGATGAAACACAAGTGGCTTTTCTTAATAACAGATGACAAATTGTGAAAGGCAAACTACATTACATGTAGCTAACAGTATAAATGTAAATATATCTAAAACAAGTTACATATGTCCGCTTGCAGACAAAAATATGGAAACGCATTAAGACAGCCGTTTGAAGCTACATGTACATGTAGCATCAACTATAACATAGGTGGATCAAATTAAGTCAATTACCAAACTTTGTTTTCTCTTTACATTAAAGTTATTATTATAGATATTTAGGATCACTAAAAGAAACGGGCACATGGAAAATCTTCTTGTCTAAAATATGTTATTATTATAGATTATGTGTTAGAATAGAAATAATGAAATGGTTCTCTGCGTATACGCTGTGATAACTGCAAGAAAAAAGGAAGTCTCTACATTGTTTGAACTCGGCCCTCGTCCAAAAACAATGGCCACCTCCTTTACTCTTGCAGTAATCAATATACGTACATCGCTTAACTATAATTATAAATTTGCTTTATTTACACTGTATATATTTATGATCACTAAAACACACGGGCACAGGGAAAATCTTCTTGTCTAAAATAACCATGGAGACAAGTTTGTATAATGATACTGCACTGCATGTACATGTACACAAACTCAAATGAATCCATGTTAAGGGCAGAATTAATCTCAGATATGTAAATGCACATATATCCCCGGGGCCAAAAAAATGGATTGATTACTTGTTCAGATTTGTGCTGAGAGAAGCATTTCTAATTTGATTATTATTAATCAGAAAGGGCCAACTACATGTACATTGTATGCTACACTTTAATAATGTAAAAAGTTGTGATCCACATCAGGCCATATAATTTGGTGTCCGTCAGAAACATGGAATCGGTTCCGTATTTTGTAACACTGGGAACCAACCGGTACCGATGCTAGTTTCGATATACATCATACCATACAATGTATATTGGCTTTCCTAATGGGTAATATTTTTCATTTCCATAGTTTTAGAGCGAAGGTACATGTAACAGCAGGCTACCAGAACCAATCGTTTCCGTGAAATCATACATGTGTGACCAGTTAAATATGTAGCACTTGAAATTAAAAAAAATTAAGTACAGAAATTGTTATTCTATTTTGATAGCAGAGAAATCAATACACTCATGAATTATTCAAAATTTGCAACCTTTGTCTTGGTTATAACTAATCTCATTGGGAAAAGTTTTTGTACAGTTTGTATGCAGCTAGTGCCTAAACACATACATGTATAAAATCAAATATCATGGGTTCTGGTTTATTTCAACAACTTAAAGGGTATTTACCCCATCCTTTTTTTTAAAACACAATTAGACCCTTGTCCCTATTGTTATTTTAGTCAAAGATTTTCCCTGTGCTGTTAACTTAGGTTCAAAAATATATAAAACAAGCTACATAGATACATACAGTAGTAAAGACTGTGTGAGCTCATTTCCAAACTGGGCTCTCCTAACATACATGTACATGCAAATGGATTTATTGTTAAAGTGTAACGGGTATGTAATTTACAGTATACATGAATTGTCAAGTGAAGAAATTGTACAGACGAGGATATTATTAGTTACAGGGGTTTGTTTAAGAAGGGGGGGGGGGGGGGGGGAGGGGTATTATCAGGCCATAAAGTGTCGGTGTCAGTCAGAAACATTGAAATGGTTCCGTATATTGGAATGATAGGAGCCAATCGGCACCCATGCTAGTTTCGTTATACATCATACCAAATACTAACTTTCATACAAATGGGTAACAGATTTTCGTTTACGTAGTTTATCTGATAGACTAGCGCGTACGATAACAGCACGTTAAGTGATTAAAATTCCTTCTTCTAAACAAACAAGGATCTTCGCTTTCAATATCGGCAAAGTGAGAGCAAAAATTACTATACCACAGTACGGGACCCCATGATTACAAATCAAATGCCTGAAATGGAGCGTGAACCTGAAGGAAATCCTCTGTCACTCCCCCTAAATGGGAACACAACGTAAATCAGGACTGTTTAGATTAAGATAAAATTATCACACATTTTGCTTGAAGTTTTTCTTTCAAAAAGCATGTTTACATTGCTGTGATATAATACTACATGTAAGAGTAATTCAAATTTGAAGCTATTGAAACGATTGTTTGTGATCCAAGACCCACGTAACGAAATAAGGTGCAGAGTGAAATCAAGAATCCATGTCATGATTGTCATCTGCACCAACTACAACTGTAGCCTCACTCATGTGTCTCATCCTGTTTTTCTTATGTTGCTGTACAACAAGCTTCGTCCATGTGCTAATTTCTTGAATAAGTTTTTTTTCAATATGAGGTTTATATTTCTCTTAGTTTATCAAGACAATCTAACTGCCATCCAAAACAGCCATGTTCACTTCAACGGTGTTCAGAGGAAAAAGAACATTCTGATTGGAAAAAACACAAAAAATTACTTTTTGTCTTATACTTTAGCACTTCAAAAGGCTATAAATACTTTGCATGTTACACATGTATATGTTGAAATCTCAGATCAACACTAACTGGGGATACACACTGTAGGCCTACACAGCCTTCAGAAGGAACGTAGCTTCTACATGTACACACACACACACCAACATTAGCTTGTGCTCGCTATTTACGCGTGAATATTTTTATTTTCCTTCAACAATTTTGAATTTCAGATGAAATTCCTTCAACAAAATTTGTTAATTTAAACAAAATTATAAAGTGTGAACTTTTTTATCATTCAAACACAGGGCAAATCAAATAGTTATAATTCAACATCAGTGGTGTTCGTCGATACTCTACAAACCACAAGTGTACGCCTCCAGTAACAAAATAAGGATTAATGTACGCCTTCCCAAAAAAAAGTTATCTGGAGCACTGCTTGGAAAACTAAAAGATTGACATTTAAATAAATATGTGCCGTAGGAACGGTAGACTACTAACAGAAAAAATTCATATATATTGTATTCATGTACAAGTACATTTTTGTGCTCTTGTTGTTTATAAAACCACATCACCTAAAAAAAAACATACATCTTGAAGATTAGTATGAGCGAAAAGTTATAATTTCATTATGAAGAACAGTTAATAGCTTATTTTGTTTCAACAAACATTTCCCTATTTGCCACTTTAACCTAACCTGAAATCAGAGGATGCAAATGTTTTTTTCAATTACCTGGTCAGAGAAATGTACATTTTTGTTGACTTTCATATGGTGACAAGAGGTAGATGGTTTCAACACGGAGGTTTGTGTGCTGTGCCGAGACAAACCACCAGGAGGCATTGTCCGCTGGCATCAGTCAGTCAGTCAAACCAAGTAAACGATTGATTAATCCTCAAAGAAATGTTTTCACGCCTGTAGGTGAGACAGGTTCAGCCACCTTTTCTCACTTTAAATAGTTCACCTTCTTATTGTCTGTTCCTACCGTTGTTAAGAAAGTCCAGTACAAATCTAAATCACAAGCAAGCTGCAAAGTACAAAAACTTGTAAGTAATTATTTTTCACAGGATCAACAGGGTTGCACTTGCTTCAACATCGACCTCTCTGTGTCCTTATGGAGACAAATTTAACAGCACTGGCTGGAAAATTAAATAAACTCCAACCGACCAAGTCTAGAATCAAATTTAGGTGAGTTTTGTATTCACACTGCTTCTAAGCATTTTACTCAATAAGTACTAAGTCTTGCACAGAGTTCAAAGATTGTAAAAAAGTAGAATGTAGTACACTTGTACATGTATATGAACTTCCACTGAGCAAGCCAATGAACACTTTGTCTAGAGCAACAATCAAATAAACATGGAGTAAGAAGCTGTCACACTTTCTGGTTCTACGTACAGACAGCTTTAAAGGAGATAGCTAAATTAATAAAGCTACAAATCCCGGCTTATAAATATTGATGGGAGCTTCTATTGCAGTAAATTCACTCAAGGGCCAATAAATAACACCACTGAGTAAGGAAAATCCAGAAGTCAGATATAAATCAAAAGTTATTTTTTTCTTCCAAAGGGCACATACTGACGATACTGTACATGTGCACACTATGTTACATGTAACTTGCAATACAACAGTCCAATTGCATGCACAGTAGGTATTATATCGATATTTTCACACCCGAATCAAACAGAATCTATGGATTCAAATAAATTAATCTGGCTTTTAACAATCACTGCATGAACATCCCTGTCTTAATACACTGACTTACAAAACAAATGGGGACAACGAAATCAACAAGTTGTCTGTATCATGGTCACACTTCAATGGAGATTTGATTTCTACTGTCAGCTCTTATTTTATCCATATCAAAACAAAGCCTTTTATAGTTGAGTACAGGGTAAAAAGTTAAACTGCCAGCCACTGCTAGAGTATTTAGATAAGAGTTTTCAAAAGCCCCTTTTAAATTATTTATAAATAGAGAGTATATCATATTTTAACCACATGTCAGGGCATGCACTTAGGAAAACAAGTTAAGACATTTCCGATCTAGATTAAAGGAAATAGGGAGGAGGAGATCATACAAATCTCTCTCAGGACAAACACACTGTCCTAAATTAAGTTACAGTAATAAAGTCATAGATATACAGTATTACACATACATCTATACATGTATGTAGAAACTTGTCTCGATGGTTATTTTTATAGTCAAAAATATTTTACTTGCGCCTGTGTGTTTTAGTGTCTGTAAATATATTAAGTGGCTTAATCCCCATAAAAAACTTACCCCTATCATTTCAACAACCAAAATGCTGATATTTCTCCGTTAAATAAAATTTGAAAATTATCGTCTATTTTTATCAAGAAATACAACTTACACGTTTATAATTGCTTTATCAGTTTCAAGAACGCGTGTTTGTGTTTTGAACTATCTAATTCTTATGCCTAAAATGAATGCTCATCTCTGTTGTTTATAGTGGAATGAGCTGACAAAATTCGAATTGTGTTCATAAATTCTGGTACAGTTGTCAAGAGAAGTTCAAGGTTTAAACCGCCGAAGATGTGCGCAAAAAAACCCACAAAATAGTTTTAAATAGTAAGGCCTGTTCTACAGTTAAATTGGCATGAGCTGCCAAAATTCACACTTTTTTCAGAATTTCTGATCGTCACGACAGTAAGAGGCTTTGAAGACCATCGAAAAACTAAATGATTGACGTTGGAATGAGGAACCGAAAACGTGTTCGAAAAGTAAACAAAATTTAAATAACCGGGACGACCATTCATCCATTCTTAGCCAAAGTTAGTTCAAAACAATACTTTATCGTACATTTTCGAGACTACAAGCTTTTTAAAGCTTCTGAATTATACGTCTTGAGAAAAATAGCCAATAATTTCAACATTCTGTTTTAACATAAAAAATCTACATTTTGGCAGCTCATGCCACTTTAAGAATAGGCTTACAGCATGGAGTTGCGATTTAACATGCAAAAGAGAACGAGCCTCTGGGATGTACGAGTTGATTTTGGGGGGTTTTGTTGCTTAAATGTATATAACTACATTTAAAGGCACACTTGCAGCGAAAATCCAGAATATTGTTTATATAAAATACAGTGGACGGTTTTCTGTATTTTTCACAGACAGACCAAGTTTAGTTAGGAACTTTCTATTTTTACCAAAAATAGAAAGTTTTGGCACCATTTAGTATTTTTAATTTGAAATTGAAAATTAGATCTATCCAGTATCCGCAATGTAAACAAACCCCAAACCTGAACATGCGCACAGGCGCTCTTAATGTTTGAGTTGTGTGAGTGATATAATGGCACAGTATAATTTTACGTACTTTATCTGAGAAATACAGACTGACGATAATGTAAGAGTGACTGCCGATAATTGATTGATTGTAAACCACAGATAAAAAGGCTTGAAACGAGGGTAATCCAACCACTATGTAAGTTAACTGATACTGATCGTTGTTGTTGTAATCAGATTTCTATTCTTCGTTTGTTTTTCACCCCCATTTCTACATTTTATACCTACATGTAACTGGACATGTTTCATGTGTCCTACATGTATGTTTAATTTTAGTGGTTTTAGTTGTAGTAAGCTCATGTAAGTTGGTTTTCTTAACAAATGTACAACAGGCTACGGCGGCAAGTGGGCCTTTAAGCACACATGTACATCTGCAAGATTAAGTGGTAGGACTGTCGTACAAACTACATGTATTTTATAATTTTGTTTCAACAAAATGTCTGGTATATTCAGTAGATCACTTACACAGCTATGCACAGGTCACAGACGGGACTGAATGACTTTACCTCCTTTATATTCATTCGCCAAAAGCTTCAAATCCTCTTATTTTCTTGACAATCAGAATTACCCAATAATAAAAACGTGTGAATTTTGGCAACTCATTCCACTTAAAATTCCGTAAAATGCAGCTGCCATCATATGCAAAATCAGGGTTCGAAATAAGCGCTGGCCCGCTATCCCGAGGCTAGTGAAAATTTGGTCGGTCTAGTAGAAAAATAAATCCACTGGCCCGCTGGGATACTAACTTTTTGGGACCTTTGTCGTATTGGGTAAAAAAATAGTAACCAAAAATAAATACTTTAACTGTCAAAGCATAAATCAAATTACGCGTAAGTATTAAACTCTTCCATTTAATATGTTGTAGATTGGGATAGTTGATACCTTGAGGGGATAGTAAATTCTCAGACTTACTATCCCGTTTGTCTTGTGTAAAATTTTCCCTTAATTCTAACCCTGATAATTAATATAAATAACATCCATGGCCATAAAATCTAGCACAAACGTTTACCTTCTGTATTAAGGTGGTATGAGCTGCTAAAATGTTGATATTTTTTGGTTTTAAAAAATCAAAACAGAACTATTTGCTACTTAATACTTGAATTCAATTAATTTTTGTGCAAATTGGAAGAAGCAATTGAAGCTGTCAGTCTCGGAAATGTATCTTGAGATAATGTTGAAAAATAAATTGACTTTCGCGGTACAGGTAATCTATTTTCGTTTCTTTTTTGAAAAAAGGAAGTTTTTTTTAATTTCATTGTCAGCAAATGAAATAGTTTTGGCTGAAATTCAGACTCTCATATTCTGTTGAAAATAGAAATTCTTGAAAAGAGTTTGAAATATTTTCACACGTTCCACACTGGCAGTAAACATGTAATTATATGGCAAGATTGCAAGGTTTGGCTCATTGCTCGGAGGAAACCCCCGACCTTCGGCGAGTGCCTGACAACTCTTCCAAATACGGCGACCAAGTGAAAAATGCACTCAGAAATTTGTCATTTTTTTATTTGGTCCGAGTGTGATTCACCTTCACCGCATCGATGGAAGGTCTGTGTGGGACTGAGGGACAATCACTCTAACCCACTGGACTACAGAGGCCCCCGTCTAATTTTGACCACACAGTGTCGAAAAGATGCCTGGGCCTAGTTTCACAAAGCAATCTTAGCTAAGTGTGATCTTAACTACCATGGCAACCAATGCTAAAGGTATACGTTGCCATTGGCAATTAAGATAGCCTAAAGCTAAGATCGCTTTGTGAAACTGGGCGACACCCTTCTGAACAAGACTAACTTTTTAATGCATCTGAGGGGTATTGAATTTACATGGATTCAAATGTAGTACTAGTATGGGAAACAACAGTAATATTACAAGCTTAGAACTATGTACTCACATCCTCCCATGAATCTGTGGATACGGTACGAAGTAGTTTTTTAGGAATATCCATAACACCTTTCACAGCTTAAAGGGACATGTTCAGGTTCAAGAGGACAACCTTACACAGGGTCTTTGTTATAAATTGTACCATAATATGTATCCATGATATGATATGTGTCAAATAGCTCAAGTTAGAAATTGAAACTGGTAAAATATAAATACAGAATGTGTCATGTATCCCAACTCCTATCTCTCAATAAACAAAGTTCATCATCTGACTGACCTCAAATACTTGTACATACTGGTGGGATAGTATAACATAACTACAATATTATCTATGTCAATAAGGTGCATACATACACTGTACATGTACACTAATCTAGAACAATGCAATAAAATTTGACGGCGTTAAAAGGACCTATTGCCCTGTAATGCTTAAATTCTTCATTAAACTTCTGCTCAAAAGAAAAATACATGTAAGGGTGGAGTGACTGTGGATGAAAGGTGATACACTGTAAGTTGATTTTTCAACAAACAATGTAAAAATAACGAGTACAGTGTAATTAATGCAAATTCCTTATGTTAATTACATGTAGGTCACATGAACCTACATGTATCCACACATTTTAAATATATATAGGAAGAAAAATATTTGATATCGATATCAAACTTTAAGTCTGTTTTGTAATACTGAACAGTACTGTTAAATGCAGACCAGATATATTCGGTGTTAATCAGAAACACATAATCAGTTCTACTTAAGTATATTGAAATGCTGGGAACCAACCGCTACCGATGTTTTGTTAAACATCATACCATTTGCTGGCTTTCACCATGGGAAACAGATTTTTATTTGCACGGTTGTAAAACAGTTACAGCAGGGCCATGTCTTATGAAGCCCGCGTAAGTTACGGCGGACGTAAATTAGTGTTAAAACTATTATAATTTGCACCCTGGACGCAACCTGTCCATGTTGTAGGCCTATGCGCAACTTTACGTTAGCTTCGTAAGACAGGGCCCAGGCTACCAGAGGGCTGTTTTTCAATACCCATTGTAACTTTGCGCCTGAACGCCTACATGTAGTTGTACATGTAAGTTCGTAACATAATGTAGAAGGTACATGTTCCCATGATAGCTAGGCCTTGTGTTGGACTTACGTCGGCTGTAAATGTTTTGAGAAACAGCCCCCTGAACCGTTCGATTGTTATCGTGAATTCAAATCATTAGATTGATTGATGTTTTACACCACACTCAAGATTATTTCCCTTATATGGCGGCGTTGGCAGGTTTAGTGGGGAAGGAAATCGGGCTCATTGCCCGGAGGAAACCCCCCACTTCTGCGAGTACCTGGCAATTCTTCCACATATGGCGACCAAGTGAAAATAGTTTGTAATGTTTGAATCCAAAAACTTTCCCATTCCAAACGTTTGTGCTTTGTATCTTCATGGTTAGAAAGAAAAGGGATCTTTTCAATGGACATGTTTAGAAATGACATAGGATGTTCTAGCCCAGGGGCCGGTTGTTCAAAAGAAAATTAGCTAACGGCAGGTTAGATGACGTCGCGTCACAAAGGAATTTCTTTGTTACGCCACGTCATTTAACCTGCCGTTAAGCTAATTTTCTTTTGAACAACCGGCCCCAGAATAAGATTTTGAGCCTAGACACGCAAACATGGTCATGAAAGTGAAATTTACAATTGAATACATGTACATGTAAATTCTACTGACTAAGGCTAAGCTCCTGTCAGTCGTCGACCTAATGAAATATCATAGGTTTGATTTGTTACAACAATTTATGGGGTATAAAGGTCTAAATGTTATACCTCTTAATACCTAATACAATTAGAAACTTGTCTCTATGGTTATTTTAGACAAGAAGATTTTCCCTGTGCCCGTGTGTTTTAGTGTTCATAAATATATATCCCTTGTAACTTAAAGGAAAAATGACCAGTTTAAGTTAATGCGTCCTATTTGTTAATCAATTTGTTTAAAAACATGCATCGTATAAACCTACAAACTCTGCCAAAACCAAAATGAGATCTCAGGAACAAAACCTACAAAATTCAAGGCATTCTTTTTCTCTCTTCAGCCTACATGTACATGTAGATACGGAAAAAAATTAGCTTTAGCGCCGTGACGTCCTAGTAGACATCTAATATGTACATTGCTATTGTTGTGACGTCATACGCGACATTCAGCCAATGCAAATTATGGTTGCTTGAAATGATGATGAAAGCATTCAAATGTCAAGTATGACGTCAAATACGAAGATATTATGGGTGATGGAAGATGATGATACTGTACATGTATAATATTTTCCATCGAGTTTTCTTGGACACCCTGAGATCTACATGTAACAGGGAGCTCGTTTTGTTTCAACATCATGTTTTTAATTACATAATATAACAATACATAACAATATCCAATCACTGCTAGGTGACAATGACGGTGTACAGAAAGAAATTGGCATAAAAATTTATCCTTAAAGTGTGACAATCTGACCATACTGTAGAGAGTTCACTGAAATCACATGATGTTGATCTTGTGAAAGATTTCCTGCTGCTGGATGTCATATTGTGTGTTAATTCCTCTTTCTCTCTTCCCTATAGTCATGTGCTTTACACTTAATCAACTACATCTAATCATAACTGATTCAGTTTCACTTTACGTCAGAGATAAGACTTCCGAAGCTTCTTTCTATATTAAATCATTTATAATCGATGCACAGACAAGGCATATATTTATGATCACTAAAACACACGGGCACAGGGAAAATGTACTAAAGTAAAAGGATTGCTTCATCTGACAAAATCAATAAAAATATATTTTTCTTTTTGATACATGTACATGTCGTCCTGCAATTTTTTGTTTTATATTTTGTTATTTTTTTTTTTGCTCTAACCCTAAGGCAATTGTATTGCATGATGGAAGGTCATGAGTTTACAGCTGTTTTAATAACAATCCCTCTTTCCCACATGATCTAGGATTAGGGAGTGTAATTTTGATCATGGGATTAGATCAGCAAGCAAGACTGACCTGACATCAACACTACAGTACAACAAAATTGAGGTTTTAAAAAAAGATAATGTTTTCGTCAAATTTTGAGATAATAAAAATCCACTTTTGTTTTGTGTTTTGGGACATGGGTCTCATGTACTTTTTACAAAGAGTGGTTAGTTCGTCATAGACTGATCCAGAGACATTTTGATACCTGTATACAGGTATGGGCGCCCAAACTCACAAGCAAAAAATCCGCCCAAATTCTTAATAAAACCAACAGATTTTAATGTCAAAATAGCACTTAATGTTGAATTTTGGGCCAGATATGTTGTTTTTGTCTTATTGTTGCAACATTTTGAACCGAAATGGTATGCCCAAACTTTCCCTGGATCAGTCCCTGTTCGTCCAATCAGCATTGCCTGCATGTTCTTCTGGCCCCCTAGCGGAAGGGTGTTCCGACTGTACACAGTTTGATTAGGGCGCCCCCAGGCCCTACAGAAAGAAGGTTCCTAATAATTTAATCGTGTCAGTTCAAATTTAACATGGGGCAAACAAAGTGCCACTCTTGTCAATCTACTCTCTTTGCTTTTTACACCCATGTGTGTTTGAGAGAGCATAATTCTTCAATTGATAAATGTTATAAGCTGACATATATTTAAGAACACCAAAACACACGGGCACAGGGAAAAGCTGAAATATACATGTACTTAATTGAATGTCATCTGATTCAAATGTAAATAACAATCTTTTGAATGCCGTCAGGTTTAATTTTGAACCAACAAGACAATGAACAATGAAAATCTTATATCAGATTTGATCATAAATCGTTTATTATAGCTACATGTATTTGAGAGATTGTGAATGAATGTAAATAAAATGCTATTGTAGAAGCTGTTAAGAGTTATCAACTTTGCATTTCAAATGAAAATCTGTTATCTCAAACTATACTATCTAATAGTGCCCTATTTAGTTTGGTTAACTCTTTTTAGAATATTTCCATCTATTAAAGGCAATAATACAAAATTTGCAAGAGAAACATCTGCAATATACAACAACACTTTATTTATATTTTTTTTATGTGGGAATCTAAATGGATTCACATAATATTTATTTATATTATCAGGGGAGTTACATGTATTGTTTAATATGTTTAGCCAAATACCCAACCTCTGGACCATTGACACTTATCTACATTTTTACATGTACATGTATCTGACGGAAGAGAAATTGACGCTAGCCCATAAACTGTAGGTTGATTGACTGATTGATCGATTTCATACTACATGTACAAACTCGTGGTTATTTTTTTCCCCTGTGCCCGTGTGTTTTAGTGTTCATAAATATATTTTATTACAGTATTGCCAGGTTTCAGAAGGTTCATGTACATTACATGTAAGTGTGGGGCCAGGGTGTTGTTGTTGCTGAAGTAACGATTGTTCAAACTTTATTATGGATTTAGTATGTACAGTGTAGTAAAACGAGGTGATTTGAAGAAAGTTACATGAACAAGGTTAAAGAATTCACTCTGAATTAATCTGTACATGTATATCCCACCTTTAACACAATTAGAAACTTGTCTCCATGGTTTTTTTAGACAAGAAGATTTTCCCTGTGCCTGTGTGTTTTAGTGATCATAAATAAATCCCTGATGTGGTATAGAAAACCAATATATTTTTAATACTGCCCTGATCCACTTTATACATGTAGATTAGATATCCTAACCAAATGCAATTTTCACAAATTTATAAATGTACATCTATATTTTACTTAAAGCTGGTTTGTGTATGGACTCATTTTTTTATATGAAAAACATGAATTAAAATAAAACAATCTTCGAATTACTTTTCTTGACTAAAGAAGGAGTGAGGAGGAAATATGCATATTTTCAGTAATATTTGTGTCGTAATACATAATTACATTCTATGTCATGAAGACGCACTGACACAGCTCGTGTATTACATCATCACCGTGAGGGTAAATACAGTACATGTACACAACGGAGGATGTCATATGTCACTGAGATACATGTAGTTCCAGACCGCATGTATGTTCTTCGACAGAAAGTTTAAGTTTACATTGCGGATACCGCTACTTAAAAATCTAGTTTTCAATTTCAAAATGAAAAATACTAAATGATGCCAAAACTTCTAATTTTGGTAAAACTAGAAAGTTCCTTACTTCTTCTGTCCAGGGAAAATACAGAAAACCGCCCACTGTTTTTTATGTAAACAGTATTTTGGATTATCGTGGCAAGTGTGCCTTTAAGAAATGAAGTAACAGGGCTTTTGGTTGGTCCACACAAACTATGACTACGTACCATTATTCGGTCTCAACAAAGTCACTTTTCATTTGCTTGAACATTAATGATAAATCTGGGTAACCAGTTTTGCTATTCAGCTGCTTGCCCTAATGACAACCACCCTTCAAAGTCAAGTTCCAGCACAGGCATGTGATCTATTTTTCTGCACATGTGTGATGATGTGATAGACTTGAAATTCAGATCAACATAACTTTAATTAGATAACAGTAATACGTAGAACACGTAAAAACTCTTTTCTATTAGAAACAATTGAACAAATCCATAAAATATACATAATGAACTGATGTTTACTTTAATTAATATAATATTTGATTAATTTCATTTTTACCATAGGGCGATTCCACCGAAAGTGAGCCTAACAAGCTAAACTTTCAAATCCATTAGATTAGATTTTTTTTGCTTTTATTCAAGAAATTAGTACTCCTAGTGTTAGAAAAGAGAAAAAAAATTAAATATATATCTTCAATTAGCACCGAAAATTGTCTGGCATAGGAATGTCAGTATTTTTTGCGTGCTGATGCTGATTTTTTCTCTTAAATTCAGAGCAAGGTAGCAGTGAAGACTTCTAATAGTATAGAATATTATATCTCATAAAGTATATCTCTAGCCATTAAAATAATCAACAAACCCAATAGAATGGCATCCTGGAAAGAATAGATTTCATAAAAAAGTATATTTCCGACTATATCTCCCTGGGTGTCACACACGTAACGTTGGAAACATTAAATTAGGTTTCAGAGAAATATTTACAATCCATATAAAAATTGTTCAGTGTAATAAGTTTGCTTCTATATCTGAACACTTTTATATCCTATTTTTTTATTTTCATGCAGCAGAGAAACCTCAGCATTCTATATAAACAACTGTCACACACGTAACCTAGCGTTACGTGTGTGACTGTTACGTGTGTGACACATACTTTTACATGTACTCATGTTCAAATGTTTTCTCCATTTTGCAATGAGACTTACTCCCCTTGATCGCCAACAAGCAGCACGTGTCCTCCTAAACTGAATTGCCATCACACAAGTGCCACAGGAGGGAAGTTTTAGTCAGGTTTATAAGGATTTAAGCTGAAGACTTTAAGACTGAACTATCATTAGGCTAGGTCAGTGATTTTTCAGGCCTTTACGGGCTCTAAATTAATGGTTGCCACAACTGTTAGCTATGCATCACAGGATCAGATAGATGAAAACATCAGGGCTCTTAACCCATGGGTAGATGTGGATATGGTTCCGCGAATTCAAAAAATGCATATAATCCATTGCTACACTGTATGTCCAAGAGGATATTGGTATGTTGCTGGTCAAAAAGAACCTGATATTGTTTCTGATTTAAATGTTGGTCAGATGCAAGTTACCTCTGAATCAGATACAGGTTGGATCCTGGTGTATTGTCAAATATGATCATGAAATAGACCAGGGTGAGGTGACTGAAATTGTTAATGTAGAGTACAAGGTTTCAACTACATGTATGGTCAAATCTGATAACTTTTGGAAGTGTCCATCTCTGACAGATGCCTTATTTTATTTTCCCAGAATACTGTTTACATAAAAAACAATGGACGGTTTTCTGTATTTTTCCCAGACAGGAAATGTCTATTTTTTCCTATTGTATTTTTTATTTGAAAGAGAAAATTTGATTAACAATATACTCAAAATGTAAACAAGATCAAAGCCTGAGGATGCGCCCTTATGATTTGAACAGTGTGAGCGATCTAACGGCACAGTATACAGTATGAACTTTATCTGAGAAATACAGACTGAGGATCGGTTTGAAGGACACAAAAAGCCTACCGATAAATTTTAGTATATACAGACAAAAAGGCCTGAAATAAGGGTAACAAAACATTGATCGTAATTGTATTTGGGCTTCAACGTATGCTTTCACACTGCACTTTATACATTTTAAAGATAACTGAAATTCATAATGTGTCCAATGTTAAAATGTTTCTGATGGTTGTTGTTGGAATTGGGCTTTGATTCTTCGTATGCTTTTCTCCCTCATGTACAGTGTATACTTCCTAAACCTAAATGTAACTGGACATGTACAGTATGATGTGTCCAACGTATATGTTTAATCTTAGTGGTTGGCTTGCAATAAGCTAGTGTAAATTGGGTTTCTTAACAAATGTCAGAAAGGCTATGATGGAGACTGTGTCTTAAAGGTTCTTGTGGTCAGTTTAGATTTGACTGTATATAACAAGTTATCCTGGGTACAGTAGAATCAACAATGTGTTGGTTAGAATTTCAAGTTCATATTTTGAATTTTTAGTATTGTTTGTTTAAATAAGAATTTTATATATTTTTTTAAATTCCATAAAGTTGATTGACAGCCATGATGATGTCAAGTAACAACATCCCAAAAGAAACTTTAATTCTCATTGTATAATCACAATTTAATGATTTTAATGTTTTCCAATTCACACGATGTCACACACATAACACAAATGTCACACACGTAACAACAGTTGTTTCGAAGGTATAGTAAAAACAAAAATGTGTTTAACAACTTAAAGGAGCATATTGTATGTGGTGTTCACTGTAGTTTTATGTGTCTAAAATTATTGAAAGAAATACCATCTCAATTCACACGTTTTTGAAGATTTATCTCCCTACCCCTCAAATTCAATTCCGTGTGAGTCACACACGTAACATCACTTTCTATCGCTGTGTCAGTAATAATGTTAAGTGATAAGAACCAACTTGCCATCTGTAAATGACAACCACCAACAAGTGAAACAGGATTCTATATTAGATGTTCATATTTTTTGTTAAGAAAATTTCTGATGAACAAAACTTCTCCAAAAAACTGTCTGAAAGTCACACACGTAACGGTGGAATCGCCCATACCAGGTACAGTACTCAAAACTTCTTTGGTGTGCAATTGAATTTTATTACAATGGGCAAGTTTGATGATTTCATCATTCATGTCCATCCTAAAAATAATTTGCAGTTTTTGGACTGCTAACGGGCATCACATGTGGTACATTATTAGCATTACAATGCGAAACCTTTACTACATCGTAACATGTAACCCCGGGGTTAGGGTTAGTAGGTACATGTTATTGTATCACATCGTGTTATTGTGGGTCACCCAGTGAAGGCCATACATAATGATATATATCTTTAACATCCCCCCCCCTCTCTCACCACCACCATCTTCTGTTGTTAGCCAGCTCAAGTACGGTACTGTAAATGTAGGTTATAATTTATTAATTATCTACAATGCCTGCCTTTGTAAACCCTACCCGAAATGCCTTCGTGTGTTATAGTGTTAAAAAATATAACAAGATTTTAAACATGAAAATGCAATCATATACTAACTGCTGTAACAAACATACTTATTGGTTGATTGATTGTTTGGTATTTTACGCCGCGCTCAAGATTATTTCACTTATATGGCGGCGTTGCCAGTTTTATTGTGGGAGGAAACCGGGCTCTATGCCCGGAGGAAACCCATGACCTTCCGTTGGTAACTGGCAACCATCCCACATAGGTCGTTCGAGTGAAAACCCAGTCAGAAAATTTTCCAATTTATTGGACTGAGTGGGAATCAAACCTGCGACCCATTGGTGGAAGGCTGTTCGGATTGAGCGTCCAACGCTCTACCTACTGAGCCACGGAGGCCCCCCATACTTATTGGACCTGAATCTCTAGATAAAAGTTTGGGCACCCATAGATAGTACGGCTTGATTATCCAAGCCTGCATGGGGTCCCTGATTAGTGATTGCCGTTAGACTTAGAGCCAGTGTCTGGTGAGAACTTTTTTGTTTGATATCATATGTGTTCAATAATTCAGTTTTAAATATAATGCAGAGTAGTACCGGTAATTAATTGTATTTGACATAAATGATACAAAACACGTGTAGTGTTAATTTTTTTCTCTATATCATGTTTTGGAGCCCAAACAGCAGACTCCAAAAACTCCAAAAATACAGGGTTCAAAATTAACCTAGTTGGGTCCACGGGATACGGTATCTAGACTGTAAAAATAATGAGCACCAGCAATCTTCATAAAGGTTAACATGGATATTACAAATGTGTACAAATTAGATTCATTTCTAGAGTGTGGCTACTTATGAAGGGCATAGTATGTTGATACAATCAATGTATTGGAAAATCAAGATCTTCAGCATGTCCCAGACAGAGCTCAGAGAAATTAACATCTATTAACAAGCAGACAATGAGGAGCAAAAGTCTCGTAAGAATTCCACAGATGACCTGTCATCGATGCGATATTTGCACATTTGGCTGATCGTCTTTGGTTCTAACAATAACATGACTTTTGCATCTGAGATGGTATTGGTAGAGCAAAATGGAATTGCGACGTCACTAAAAGGTTCTTAATATCTGTCACCTCGGACGACCCGTTATCACAGAATCTAAACGGTTATTTCCAAACCCTATGTCTGCCCATGCCTCGCATCTTAAGCAGATGATCAACAATTATTTAAGTAAATTTGCGCTTGAAATTAATAATTTTTCTAGCTGTACTTACCATGTCCTCTTCTTCAGCTAAAAAGACATGGCACTGGAAATTGTTATGAAGTTGCTGTCTAGTCAAATAACCAAAACAGCAGCGGTCATTGAAGGTTCTGGCAAATCTTGATAGACTGTGAAGTCTGTGATCAAACAACACCTCAGCTTCTTTGTTATTTTTCGTTGTTCCGCGAAGAGTACTTTTTGTGACCTCAAGGTTTATTTCGATAAAATTTTTCTTGCGCTTAACTTCGGCCATGACCCAAGGCATAACAGTTTGCGTATATCTTCGATCCAATTCTGCGGACCCCATGTAAATGACAGAGTACATTTTACTTGGATCTGACTTTTCCTCCAGAGAAATAGCACTGCTGGAAACGGTTTCTTCTTCCATCTCTGATATAATGTTAAGAGGGCCACTGCCACTACCATTACGAGTCAGGGCTGAGTCTAATTTCATCTTATCTCCCTGGTCGATCATATTTTCACTGAGATCAACCGAGCCTAAGTGGTCATCTTTCGTACTTCTGTCATATGATTCAGTGACTGGGCTGACCGGTACGTCAATCGTGGAGGAAGACATAAAAACGCCACTATCTTCAGAGCGATTCACGCTGTTGAAGTGAGGACAGACTTCCTCCATTATGTTAACAGCTGCGACTAGCTTATCAAATTAAACATAAAATCACCTGTCATGATCAAAGAGGCTGAGAATTGTTTATAAACAGATTGACAGCATCAGTCTGCAAAACTTCACGTTGACCGCCAATGTTCTGCTCGACTCATGACGTCATGCTGATCCGTAAACTGCAAAGGTTATGCGATCAAACCACAATAATGCCGGCTAATTAATGCTGCGCGTACGCATGTAATCGCTTAATGGATAAGACATCAGTATTTCTAATAAGCGACAGAAGCAGCGATCAGAAATAACACAAGTGAATAAATTATGACAGATATGAAGTAATCCCAAATCCCGGAAATAGCATCACGCAAGGCATTGTGGGTGAGCAGACGGCATAAACAAGCAGAATGTCTGGTCAACGTTGGTTACCTCTGGAATCAAATCCCGACGTATGTCATCCATGATTTAATATAAATAGAGTATCAGATTGTTTTCTTAAGACATCGTTATCTTTTTCTATCCATTGCGATTCTTAAATAGTCTTTTTTTCTGTTTTCAGGTCTTGAATAAGGTGGGTTGCCGGTGTTTGGACAAGAGGAGATAACTCTTGATATCGACTAACCTGGGAGTGGGATAAAAACTGTAAAATGACATACTGCTAGTGCTAGGGAATCAGGGTCACAGATACTGTGATATTTAAAACTGATTTCTCACACTACACCCCCGATAATTTCACTCCCAGACAGTGTGTTATTTTTGTCATAATCAACGTGTGAAATTATGGCCCAAGTAACGCTATGACCTCACGAAAGATCTGTCAAAACTGACGTCACAAATGAATTACGTCATCAGTCATTATGACGTTAAGATCAAGCGTCCAGGAGCAACTGTATATTGAAGGGCCTGGGATGCCGTCGTTGATGAAGCCTTATCAAGTCTTTTTTGGACAGCCATTCTTGAAAATAGAGCGACGTCGCCAATTTTTTTTTAACTAGTGCCGTGTTTTTTTAACAAAACGCTGTATTTTTTGTGTAGTGTGAGAAAAAGATTATCCAACTCGACCAAATGTGTTACAATGAATATCACTCTCGTTTATTAATTTCCAAAGTCACTCGCCAGAGGCTCGTGACTTTGAAAATTAATAGACTCGAGTGATATTCATCGTAACACACTGGCTCTCGTTAGATAACCTCTATATAAATCATTTTGACTCCAGAATTGACGTTTGTGCAGTAGCCTCGGTGTATGTAAATTCAAAATGACGCTACATTGAGTTTTTCCCAATTTTTGATCAATCAGACGTTGGGATGATTGCAATGCATGTCAGACAGCATCTGCATTGCTGCAACAGAGAAATGAAATCAATGCCATATAATTCCAACAATTTTGTGAAAAACATTCTCAAAAGCCTATTTGATGAAAGCATGCCCAGGGGGCTGTTTCTCAACACATTTGCGCCCGTCGTAACTGCGCCTGGTCGTAACGTAATGTTGAAGGTATATGTTGCCTTGCAGGGATTCATACACGTCCAATTTACTTACCGATATTCGGTTCGTAAAATTGAGTTTAAAACTGAATTTGGTGTTGAAAAACTCAATATTTTCAGTTTAAAATTTCCTTTTGAAAACTAAAATTTCCAAACTCAATTTGGGCGTGAAAAACTGAATATTGTTTGATTGATATCCACTGTTTATGATGAAAAAATCTAAGTTCAAGGGAAAAGTTTATTTCGAAACTGCCGTCAAACGACCATGGCCGTCATTCTCTTGTTGTTGTTGTTTCGTTTTCAGTGTCTCCACAACATGGCTTATTTTGCACTTTGGAAGTCTTTTTAATTACCTAAACATTTCTAAAATAAGCTGATTTTGTTGAACTGAGGAGTTTTGGGGAGTATTACCCACAATAATCGTAATAATTCGCGACTTGTTATATTTATTCAGCTGCTTTTGGTCGTATAGAAAATAAAAGGGGAGGAAACTAGTGTCGATAATAAGTTAGTTACCTCCCCTGAATCATAGTTCTCAAATAGTTCAATTCATTTAAATCATTGTGTATTTTTTTATTGTTGCACATGAAGAAGAGATTAGGGATAACTCTGATCTAGGTTTGACATTACATATATATTATAATCATTAGTTTTTTGTCAAACCTGATTTTTTTCTTGGAATTCATACATTCATGAGAAAAGAAAAAGAAATATTAAATTGGGACTGGTTTGTAACATAGATTTTAACTCAATTTTAACCCTAAAATGGTCGGTAAATTTAAAAAAAACTGAATTTCGCCTTCTAAAAAACTGAATTTTTCAATTTCGGTTCGTAAATTTTGGACTTCTATGAATCCCTGCCTTGACGTTACGACCAGGCGCAAAGTTACATCCGTGTTGAGAAACAGCCCCCTGGTTAGTAATTACTATACTATAGTCTTGTGCAGAACTTAATTATGATATTATGAATTGGGAAACATCCCATTGGCATTACACCATTTTCAGTGCACTAACCATGGGTATGTGACGTATATGTGTAGTGTATAGATTTTGAAATTTTAAAAAGTTGGGCCGCAATTTCAAATCAGAAAATAAATTCACTCTCCACTAAGTGGACTAAAATAATGGACACTCTCAGTATTAACCGCAGTTCTGAGAATGCATTGACTCCGATATCTTCATAGTAAACTTCCTGAATGGTTGAGACACAGTGCTCTCCCCTTACCCCTCTATCTAATACATGTAATATATATGAAGGGTAGAGCACTCCGTGTGCCTGTGCTTGAGAATACAAAACATGACTGCCATGTTCGCAGGACAGCTCTAGATATGGATGTAATGCATAAGTTGAATAGTAAAATAGAAATGTAGAAAATGGCGTCTATTCTACAATCCTGAGCTCCAGCTCATTAGGGGATTGTTTTACTACAATTACTCTGTTATTGTAAAGAAGTTGAGACCTCCATCTCCTTTGTGTTGAAGAAGACGTTGAAAGTTATATTTTTCCTTGCTATTTTTACAACTTTAACTCGATGATTTTACTTTTCCCTTGTTATTTTTGTAGTATGCTTATGGACTTGGTATGGATCAAAAATGGGAGTTTGTGGATGTTTATGGACTTGAGGCGGATCTACTTCAGTATATCCCACAACCTGTATTGGCTGTAGTTTTTCTCTATCCAACCGATGAATTGGTAAACTTAGCTTTAATTTAACCATTACCACGTCGTCACCCAATATCCAAGAAGTTGTTATCCAGAATAGTCTCAGTCTGACAACTATTTGTAACTTTAAAAAAATTTAAATTTTTTAATAGACAGATGGAGTTGAAGCCCAAAATGAGAAACCAATGCCAAATGAGAAGATTTACCATATTAAACAGACAATAGGCAATGCTTGCGGAACTATAGCCATGGTCCATACTCTTGCTAACTGTACAGATAGAATTTCATTTGGAGGTAAAGCATGACTTTTAGTATATATATATATTTTCTAATGTCTGGTTCAGGCTTTATATGTGTATCTGGGCAAGTGAAAAGCTTAAACAACTAAATTATAGATAAAAACTCTCAGACTCTTTAAATGTGAGTTCCATGCTAATTAGAAATGATTAAGGCATCACCATGATGAAATAATTTTTGGTGTGGAAATAATGGTATTGCACTTAATAAAGTGCAGCGGCACAGGTGTCTAAAAATTTCATAGAAGCATAGAGCCCGGTTTCCTCACACAATAAAACTGGCAACGCTTCCATATAAGTGAAATAATCTTGGGTGCGACGTAAAACACTTAACAATCAATCAAACTCTTGACCAAACATTTAGGAAAGTTGGTTTGGTTGATTGATTGATTGGTGTTTTACGCCTCGCTCAAGATTATTTCACTTATATGGCGGCGTTGCCAGTTTTATTGTGGGAGGAAACCGGGCTCTGTGCCCGGAGGAAACCATCCCACATAGGTCGTTCGAGTGAAAAAGTTGGTTTGGAGCTTTCGGAGTACAGCCACGTTCTACCAGAGAAACTCTGTCCTTGTCCAGCCAGCCACCAACTGAAGAAATCACTTTCACAAATCAAGTTTGTGATCCATTTACAAGCAGCCTCACTTTCTGAAAGTGTTCTATGGTGGTCACAAAGATCAGTTCACTAATCTCTTGTTCCATAATCCATATTGGTTTTAATTTTGGAAAAGATAAAAGTTTTATTAATCGGTTTTAAACCAAATAATTATTATGGTGAACTCTGTTATCTTTGTTATGTTTCTGTGATTTCCAGAAGCTACACCATTCCGTAATTTCCTAGAAGCTACAAAAAGTCTGAATTCTTCTGAGCGAGCTACTTACCTGGAGAAGGACAAGGTAATGAAGGAATTTATTCTGATTCTGAGCGTTGTTGTGCACCAACACGCCCACACGCGCCAGCAGACACGTACTTCGGACATTGACGCAAATGAACAATCTGCTTTTAAAGTGGCATTAGCTGCCAAAATGTTGATATTTTGACGTTAAAACAGAATGTTGAAATCATTGGGTATTTTTCTCAAGACATATAATTCAGAAGCTTTTTAGTGTTTCTAGTCTCGTCGTCGAGAATAAACAATAAAGTATTGTTGTGAACCAACTTTGGCTTAGAGTGAATGAATGGTTGTCCCGGTTATTTAAATTTTGTTTACTTTTCGGACACTATTTCGGATTGTATAGGCCGTAGACTTAATGGATTTCCCTCACTTCAACGCTAATCATTTAGTTTTTCAATGGCCTTCAAAGCCTCTTACTGTTGTGACGATCAGAAATAATGAAAAAAGTGTGAATTTTTGGCAGCTCATGCCACTTTAACACAGGGGAGATGAAGTTAACATCAGGGAGATTAAATTAAAATTTTGCACAACCCCCTTCAAGAGGGTTGGATAGCTTGATATGGATTCTATAATTCAAAGTCTTTGTTCAAGCCAGTGAAAAACAAATGGCAGACTACTCCCTTATTTCTTGATAGGGAACAAACCAGTTGCTGAAATAAACAGTGTAAATTCATAATATCCTTATTTTCTTTTTGTATAGGATATGGGTGCAGCACACGAGGGCATGGCACAAGAGGGCCAAACACAGGTAACATTTTATCTATACCTTTGAAGTCTTAACATTTTAAAGCTTTATTACATTTAGCATTAATAATAATAATAATAACTAGAGGTTGATGAAGTTGCAGCGGGGCAACTTCAAGGTCCGGGATCCCCCGTTAAGTTTTTATCAGTTGGGTTTTTGCTTATATTTTTCAATCATAATTTGCGTTAAAATGTTTTGCACTATCTATGATATTATTAGTTTGGCAACGTACTATGTGTTATTTATATAATGTCACATCAAATTGTACCACATTAGGCCTGACTTCTTAGACATAGTAGTTATGGCGCTGGTCACTAAATTAATGTCACCCGTTGAACGAAAGTCATGGTTGGTCTCAGTGGACAGTTGCACTTACAGTTAGCGGTCTGTTTTATTGCTAGCGCCAGATCACAATGAATTTGCCACTATGCTTGTTGTGCTTTTGTTGACCAATTAATCTATATAAAAGAATTATTGCGTTCTTAACTAATGAGTGAGTGATTGCGTGTTATTCCTTTTCCTAATATTTTGCACGTATTCTTATCCTCGATTGTGAAAATACCCGTCTATCATGTTACTTGCCAAGATTCTATCAATAAAATGCACATCTTTCATTAACATCCTAGGTTTTTGTCCTTTCCTTGATAAGGGTTTGTGTCTGTGTGGTCGAAGATCTTATAAATATTTGAACATAGTTTTATTAACATCATATTTTTAAACAGTCATATTTTATTGAGTTTTTATTGAAACTGGTTAATTTTCACACAAGACATAGACCCTGATCAACACTATTGTTATCTTGAATTTAAAGTTGATACCTTGGAGCAATTTTGAAAAACTTAAGTTTTAAATTTTTAAATAAAATTCAATATGGCAGCTAAACGGTTGATCCAATCAAAAATTACCTGGTGGTTCAAAGATGAAGAAAGATGTTGTCTATCTAAATTTAAAAAGCCGATTGCTTTACTAGAAAAATTAGCTGAGATATGACTCATTAAAGTTTTCAAAAATTCAAAATGGCGTCCTGGTCACGTGACTTGTTGCACGTTCATAAAGTTTGCAATTTTATAGATCTATAATAGGTCTACAAGCATAAGAATTTTCGTCAAGTTCCAATAAATGGTTTTCTAGATATTGCATTTTGTTGAAAAGTTAAAAACATCATAACTTTGACGAATAAAAGTCTGCTATGAATTTTCGCGGAGATTCTTGATTTGGACAACTTAGAAGTCCCCCGACTTCTACTAAGTGTATGTGAAATTTGAGCTAAATCGGATGAACGGTTTCAGAGAGGAAAATTTTTGGGCAAATACGCCTTTTTCAAAAT
Source organism: Lepidochitona cinerea (assembly GCA_963971465.1). Lineage (NCBI taxonomy): Eukaryota > Metazoa > Mollusca > Polyplacophora > Chitonida > Tonicellidae > Lepidochitona > Lepidochitona cinerea. The sequence continues at coordinate 62,556,183 of OZ020552.1, read as the reverse complement.
GGCGGACAAGCGGCGTAGCGTAGCGACAATTCAGAAAAAATGGACCTAGATAATTTGTTTAAGACTACGTATGTGAAAGATGAGAGTCGTGTCTAGAAAACTGTTTGAGTTATATCACCTACAAAAACCGTGGAAAACAAATAAGAATAATAATAATAATACGGAAAAAGCAGAACGATTTCAAAAGGTATCCCCTCCAAGTAGGGGATCCCTAATAAACTTTATTTCAGCACGGATAGACCATCAGTTACACTGGTTTTCATATTCATATATTCAAATTTATCATATTCAAAATCATACCTTTACATGCAAGTATTTATTTTTACTATTTAAATTGCAAACGTGTTTCTTGGTGTGTCAGCGCACAAGATTCGTTGCATGTTTTACACAGTCAAGCATACTTGTCAGTTATATTCATCCCTGCCATTGATTTATAATTGTTACCTCTGTGGGTTTCCTCTGGACATAGAGCCTGATTTTCTCCCACTATAAAACTGGCAACGCCACCATATAAATAAAATAATCTTGAGCGTGGCGTAAAACACCAAACAATCAATCAATCCATTGATTTATTGATGTTGCCACACTCTTGCCACAGGGTGTAACAACCGTTTAGCCCATGGTTATTAAATTTAAGGCAGGGCTAGTGAAAACTACCTCACACTTGCACTCACTGCCTAGTTGCAAAAGAGATGTATAAAAAGATTATTCCAATGCTAAAAAAAAAGGCAGGAGAATTTTTTTTTTTTTCGAATTGAAACTGCCTTTCAAAATTAAATTGTTTATGAGAAAACTTCTGACAAATTACTAGGTTAATACTATTATTTAAAGGTCAGTTTTTACTTTTTTGATCTTCAATGCTACCTTCCTGAACAATAATTTTAGACTAGTTAAAAATGTCCCACCCTGGCCCCCAATAGACCATTTCGTTGTAAGGATTGACGCTTGCACAGTAGCCTCTGTGTATGGCAAAATGAGGCTATATCATTTTCTGTCAATGATGCAATGTGAAAGAGGCGTGGCACATTTACTGCAACAGAGAAATGTCAATGCCATACAATTCAAACAACGTCATAAAAACCTTATTCTTAGCCGAAAGGGTCTATAGGCTTGAAGGTTAGCAATATCACTCAGAAAATGTTGGGATATAAAGGGTCTTGTTGAAGCCACTGCTTACTCTTGAGATGCTGTCGTATACATGTAACTGCACCCGTATATCTGAAATAACTGCCAGTTGTGTTACCATTGAGATCACTAAGTATATAAGTAATATATTCTTGATGCTAGGTGGTATACATCAATTGATTGATTGGTGTTTTACGCCGCGCTCAAGATTATTTCACTTATATGGCGGCGTTGCCAGTTTTATTGTGGGAGGAAACCGGGCTCAGTGCCCGGAGGAAACCCACGGCCTTCCTCTGGTAACTGGCAACCATCCCACATACATGTAGGTCGTTCGAGTGAAAACCCAGTCAGAAAATTTTCCAATTTTTTGGACTGAGTGGGATTCGAACCCGCTGCCCATTGGTGGAAGGCTGTTCGGACTGAGCGTCCAGCGCTCTACCTACGGAGGCCCCGGTATACATTTGAATGAACTAATTATATTATTGTTTTATTGTAGGCCCCATCCTTAGATGATAAAGTCAATACACATTTTATAGCTTTAATACACAAGGATGGAGGGATTTTTGAAATGGGTAAGTTTTAGTCGATTATAATTCATTGTATTGATTTGTTCTCTTTAAACTGACATTAGGTTCCCAAAATTTAGATTTTGTTTTTATAGATAAGAACTTAAAAGGGCATGAGCTGCCAAAATGTTGATATTTTGACGTTAAAACAGAATGCTGAAATTATTGGCTATTTTTCTCTAGAGGTAGAATTCAGAAGCCTCATAATGCTTCTAGTCTCGAAAATGTACGATAAGCTATTGTTTTGAACCAACTTTAGCTTAGAATGAATGAATGGTCGTCCCGGTTATTTAAATTTTGTTTACTTTTCGGACACTATTTCGGTTCGTATTGGCCATAGACTTTATGGATTTCCCTCATTTCAACGCCAATCATTTAGTTTTCGATCATTTCGATCAGAAATTATGTAAAAAGTGGGAATTTTAGCAGCTCATGCCACTTTAAAGTGTCAAAATGTTGATATTTTGACGTAAAAACAGAATGTTGAAATTATCGGCTATTTTTCTCAAGACGTATAATTCAGAAGCTTTTTAATGCTTCCAGTCTCGAGAATGTACGATAGAGTACTGTTTTGAACTAACTTTGGCTTAGAATGAATGGATTGTCCCGGTTATTTAAATTTTACAGTTTACTTTTCGAACACTCTTCTGGTTCGTATAGGCCACATACTGTAGGGATTTTCCTCATTCCAACGCTAATCATTTAGTTTTTTGATGGCCTTCAAAGCCTCTTACTGTCGTGACGGTCAGAAACTATGAAAAAACTGTGAATTTTGGCAGCTCATGCATAGAGCTTGTCTGGAGGCTAAAATTCATGAAGCTCCAAGTTCAGTTAGCTTACTGGGTAGTAGACAACAAAACCCTTTAATATTGAAATTTCGTTTTGTCATTTCCACACATCTTTTGTTTGTATGGGTTACATGCTTTTGCCAATATTTTTTACTTCAACATCCAGGGATTTAACGGACCCTTAAAACCTGCATCTCTGACCCTCATTTTCTCACTTGGACCCCAAAATTACAATGAGAAGGGTCCCATGGGATGCAAATTAATAGCAAAATATCACACAATAATGCATATTTAAACACTATTTGAACGCCATCTAATGTATATGGGACTACTTTTTATCCGATGGGGGTCCAATGAAAACCCTGAACATCTTTCCTTTAGTTTGTCAACGTGCTTCTCAAGCTGATCTTCTTTTGAAAATCAGAATTTATAAAGAAAAAGTAGGTTCATTTTGGCACCAAATGTGATTATCTACATTGGTATTTGAATTATCTCCCTTGGTATTTGAATTATCTCCCTTGATATTCCGATTATCCCCCTTGATATTCTGATTATCCCCCCTGATATATATTATCCGGTTTATATTTGGATTATCCCCCTTGTAAAATCTAGACCAAATGTTGATTTTTTTCTGTTTGGGCAAAATTATTTATCTCCTGGCCCGGTTTCCTCCCCCACTAAACCTAGCAACACCCCCATATAATTAAAACAATCTTGAGTGCAGCATAATAAACTCCAATAAACTCAATGATAAACTCCAGCTGGGGTAACCAGTTTATTGAAACTTTCGTAACAATTATTATATTTTTGTTTCAGATGGACGTAAAGAGAACCCTATTCGTCATGCTGACTCTACTCCAGGAACTTTCTTACAGGTCTGTGTCATGTTTTTAAGCTCCTGGGCCCTGTTTCACAAAGCGGCGTAGCGTAAATTTTCACGTAACTGCCATAGTAACCCATACTGTAGAGATACTTTAGTATGAAAGTTACGCAAAAAATACATCTACGTCGCTTTGTGAAACAGTACCCAGGAAATTTTTCGGGGAGCATGTATTGTAGTCTCCACCTCTTTCGTCCAGGCATACCTAAAGTTAATCTTTTTAGTATTAGTTTGAAACTTGACTGGATTAGTTTGAAACTTGGCCTTAGTTTCATCAAATTGTCAAGTTCTGTAGATATCTTTGTCCTGTAAATATCTCCCTAATGAATTTGAGGATAGGTTTGAATCTGAGCTGATATATACTCACTACTAAGTAGTTGTGCAGTGTATCATTTTTCCTGTGTGATGTTGATATGTTTAGAGTTACTGCCCTTACTCTATGTAAATCATCAAATTATATTTAGAGTTACTGCCCTTACTCTATGTAAATTCATAGATATCTTATAATAACTAGATTGGCTAAGCGATATGCGCAAAATGGCGGACGTTAACGTTACAATCCAGAACGAGGTTACCGCTTGAAAAGCATTTCTTGTTGTTGTTGGTGCACGATAGTCAAGACATAGGCCCTACTAAAACCACTTTTACACGTTTGTCATGATGGGCGAGGAATTTTATGCAGCACCTACCATTTGAAACTTATTCCATTCTCGAAAAAATGGCAGAAAAGTTCACATTAGACTAGAAAACAACTTGGTAACACAAGTCAAAAATCACTTAGCAAGATGGTGACTTAGTTGCCGGAAGTCGCTTGTCGTTAGCCAATCTAGTTATTATAAGATATCTATGTGTAAATCATCAAATTATATTTAGAGTTACTGCCCTTACTCTATGTAAATCATCAAATTATATTTAGAGTTACCGCCCTTACTCTATGTAAATCATCAAATTCTGTCCATACATGTATCTTTTGTTTGGCAATATTTCATTTTGGGTTAATATTTTATAGATAGATAGCTCTGAAAACTAGCTGATATATACTCACTACTAAGTAGTTCTGCAGTGTATCGTTTTTCCTGCGGGATGTTGATATATTTAGAGTTACTGCCCTTAATCTATGTAAATCATCAAATTCTGCCCATAGCTTTCTCCTGTCCAACGTCTCAATCAATATTTTGAGGATTATTTTGGAATATATACTACCAAGTTATGGTGCAGTGTAACTTCTTTTCTTTATTATGTTGATATTTTTACATGTCATTTTGATTGTCCTTGGATTCTGCAGATTTTAAAATTTTGCGCATATCTTATCTGATATCTTGAATAATATTTTGTGAATTACTATGAAACCTGATTGACGAATACCCATTGCAGCCGTGCCTTGTCAATTTTCTCCAAGATCATATGATTTTATTGCCCTTTATATATCTGGGATAGGGGAGCATCCTTCAGTTTTACTGATACTTTTCTTGTTATTACTGTAGATCAAATATGTTTTCTCAATCTAGATCTCCCATTGATGCGGCGCGGGTTCGAATCCCACCCAGACCAAATAAAAATTTAAAATTTTCTGAGTGGATTTTTTGATTGTCGTGGCATAAGTGGGGGAGTTGCCAGGAAGGTCAGGGGTTTCCTCCAGGCGATTTGTCCGGTTTTCTCCCCCACTGACAACGCCGTCATGTAAGTGAAATAATCTTGAGTACAGCATAAAACATCAATCAATCAATCTATGTGACATCATCTGTGTCCTAATGTCTACCTACGGTGGAGCTGTTCGTTTGACACCATTTCAGACTTAATGAAATCACACTTTTTAAAAAATATGAGATCTAAAATCTCATTTTCCTATTATGCAGCAATTATATAGGAAGAATTTGGTGTAACGTAGCCAGAAATTAAAATGTTTATAATTCACACTCAAGATTATTTCAATTATATGGCGGCTTTGCCAGTTTTATTGTAAGAGGAAACCGGGCTCTATGCCCGGAGGAAACTCACGACCTTCCGGTGGTAACTGGCAACCATCCCACATAGGTCGTTCAAGTGAAAACCCAGTCTGAAAAGTTTCATTTTTTTTTTTACTGAGTGGGATTCGAACCTGCGACCCATTGGTGGAAGGCTGTTTGGATTGAGCGTCTAACACTCTACCTACTGAGCCACGGAGGCCCCCTGTTGGTCAAGAGGAAACCCCCGACCTTCAAGTACATGACAAATCTATATACATACAACTCCACTCCGAAATTTTTCAATTTTTATTTGGTCTCGGTGGCATTTGAACCCTCCCCGCATCGATGGAAGGCTTGTGTTGGATTTAGGAACTAAGACTCTAAATGACAGAAAATGAGGTTATTTATAAGACCGGTCCATCTCCAAAAACCTTTGTGTTGTAAATATTTTGTTTAACAAGAGTATGTTCCCTTTGTACAGAAATAGCAATCACCTTGTTTTTATGTTCTGGCCAATAAAACTGATACTGGGTTCACTTACAGGCCTGGAACCTGTTTAAAAAAAACGGCGTAGCGTAAATTTTTACGTAACTACCATAGCAACCCATACTGTAGAGATACGTTAGTTTGAAAGTTACGCAAAAAATACATCTACGCCGCTTTGTGAAACAGGCCCCTGCCTGGTGAAGTAATTCCACCCAACCCCCCAAATCCGACATCAATTTACCTAACCATAACATACTAGCAGGGTGTGAAATCAGATTTTGTGCAAGATGTTAGTTCATGAAAGCTGTGACTTTCATGTAATATGAAAGAGTTGAGAAATGTATTTATCTGTCACAGATTATCATTTTCATCAGGGCATTAAGTACTCTAACCAATCCCTGTTATAAGGGGCTATTGAGTTTTCCTCCATGAGTTTTGATTTGATTTCTTTTCTCTCTGTAGAACACATAACCATTCCGTTTTGTTTTGGTCTAAACAAGTGCAGGGGGGTATTGAGGGCAGTATTGATTGTATGACAAGAGTTATTTCCCTTACACTGTAATCATTACAAATGTAACTTTCTCAGATTAATCTTGTCAACTCATAAAAAATATTTCTTTCGAAAAAGACATTAATTCATTCTTATCCTTATTGAATTGGCCCTACCCATTCTCTTCTTTAGACATGTTATTCTGAGCTCAAATTACACTCTGCAACCTGGAATATCAATAACATAGGAAATGTCAAACAGAAATATACCTCTATGTATTAAAATATTTTTGAACACTAAATCACACGGGCACAGGGAAAATCTTCTTGTCAAAAATAACCATCGGGACAAGTTTCTTATTGTGTTAAAAAGAGGTATATAATTTAGACGTTTATACCCAATCATCAGTTGTTATAATAAATCACAACCCATGATATTTCATTAGGTTGATGATGTATTAAAATACATGTTGAATAACCTTGATAAGCAGTGTATAGTCACCTGTCTAAACCAGCCTAAAACCATTATTTTATGCTACTCTTCTAAAAGATGTCATGATAAATTGATAAAACATGCATTTATGAACAGGTATGCAAATTAAAGTGGCATGACCTTCCAAAATGTTGATATTTAAACGTTAAAACAGAATGTTGAAATTATTGGCTATTTTTCTCAAGAAGTATAATTCAGAAGGTTTTTAGTGCCTCTAGTCTCGAGAATGAACGATAAAAGTATTGTGTTGAACTAACTTTGGCTTAGAATAAATGAATGGTCGTCCCGGTTATTTAAATTTTGTTTACTTTCCGAACACTATTTAGGTTCGTATAGGTCACATACTGTGTACATTTTCCTCATTCTAACGCCAATCATTTAGTTTTTCGATGGCCTTCAAAGCAACTTACTGTCGTGAGGATCAGAAATTATGAAAAAAGTGTGAATTTTGGCACCTCATGCCACTTTAATCTTTTTTATGCTGGTAAACAAAACGTTTGCTTTTAATATTAAATTTTTACTGTACATTTACATTTTAGCTTTTGCTTATACTCAATATAAAAGGCATTAACAGTCTTTCAAAAATACCAATAAAGTATGAAATTCCTATACTCCTGTCTATCTGGCCCTTGTGCTCCAGCATTATGGCTCTGCTTTAGCCATGTATGCCGACCCAGCAAAGAGGAACATTAAGTATTCCATATACATTAGCCTTTCTGACCGTTTTAAAAACTCTCTCACTTTCTGTGGGTTGTCTCTCTGGAACCAGATGCCACTTTATAATAAAAAATCTGAGAATGTTAAAATCTTTAAAACGAAAGTCTGATACAATCCCAGTGTTTACCACCTACCCATGTTTAATCAGTTATTTTTCATTGTGTGTGACAAATTGTTATTTAGTCTCTCTTAAAGTGGCTTGAGCTGCCAAAATTCACTTCTTTTTCATAATTTCTGATCGTCATGACAGTAAGAGGCATTAAAGGCCATCAAAAAAAAATAAGTGATTGGCATTGGAATGAGGAAAATCCATACAGTATGTGACCATAGACTAATCCAGAGACATTTTGATACCTGTATACAGGTATGGGCGCCCAAACTCACAAGTAAAAAAAACGGCCAAATTCTTAAAACCAACAGATTTTAAGGACAAAATAGCATTTAATTTTGAGTTTTGGACCAGAGATGTTGTGTGTCTTATTGTTGGAACATTTTGAACCGAAATGGTATGCCCAAATTTTCCCTGGATCAGTCCCTGGTGACCTATACGAACCAGAATAATGTTCGCGAAGTAAACAAAATTTAAATAACCGGGATGACCATTCATTCGTTCTAAGCCAAAGTTAGTTCAAAACAATACTTTGTCGTTCATTCTCGAGACTAGAGGGGCCAGCACTAAAAAACTTCTGAATTATACTTTAAAAAAATAGCGACAAAATATCAACATTTTTACAGCTCATGCCACTTTGGGTTACTAATAACTTTTTTGCTCTGTTCTGATAATATATTTTATACAATTTTTATGTAACATTTTATCATCTCTCTTTTGTTCAGATTATGTACTTATTTTATTTTATTTTTTTATTTTTTTCTCTCTCTCTTCCTTCCATTTTTTGTGTTTTCTTTATATCTACTCAATCTTATTAGAATTTTGTGTGTGCTTGTGTGTGAATGTGTTCGAGGAATTGAACACAAAGTTATTGAAGTCTTATAGAAAAATAATTGAATTTATCCTAGACCTGTTTGGTAAACTGGTAAATTTGGTTTTTGAAATTAAGTTAAAGTTGTTCACTTAAATTTTGGCAGGTAATATTTTCTTTCAATAGTGTAAGACAACATATATTTCCGATGTTTAGTTTTAGCTTCAACAATGTCTATATTAGCTCTTACTGTTGTATTGGCATTTGACATTGAACAGGCCATTCTTTGTGTCTTTAACGACAGCTTTGGACAGACTCAGACTAATTTAGGTAACAGTTTTAAAGAGTTACAGATTCTGTCATGGAAATAATGCAGCTGTCATCAAGATTAAGGATCAGGTGCTATTGTTAGAGCCTACATCGCTTAATATAAACTTAACAGCCACTTTGCATACTTGAAGCATCTGCTCACAGGGACTTAATGGAAACGTAACACACTTACAACTGGTGTTACAACATTTATACACCACTTTGTTTAGAAGTCAATATACATCATGTACTTCATCCTCCATGTTAGAAGACGTTAACATGTCATGACCTCAACTATTACCATCTGTGCTTCACAAACACAAACATGAGGTGATCACTACCTGACTAACAGATCTCTATATTCATTGAAATTAGATGCCTTAGTGACCAATCTTATCCACTGTTAAAGTGCAATAAGCTGCCAAAAATTCACACATAAATTTGTTTTCATCTGGTGCTTTTAGGGGAATTTAAAAATCAAGCCAATTAAGTTATATTAATAACCTTGCCACCTTTCATGCACAAAAATATTTTAAGTATATGTAATTATGAACACTACAACGCACAGACATAGGGAAAACCTTTTGACTAAAATAACCATGGAGACAAGTTTGTGTTAAAAGGAGGTGGAGGCATATGTCATTAAGATAATTATAACCAGTCATTATAGTAAACTAAAACCCATGATATTTCATTAGGTTGGCCTTTTTTTAAAAAATACTTTGTACTTTTTGTATATATATATTTTTGAACACTGAAGCACACAGCCACATGGAAAATCTTATTGTCTAAAATAACCATGGAGACAATTTTTTATGTATTTTGATTGCCAAGACAAAGGTTTGAAGTTCACCTTATTTGTGGATAAATCTTGCAAAACTACTGTAAATGTAAGAAATGTTTGAAACTGTCTTTAAATGTGGGTTCCATACTAATGATAAAAAATTAAGACATTGTGTTACACTTGACGAAGACACCGGCACAGGTATCGAAAGCTCGCGTTGTTCAAAATGTATCTACAAATGAAAACCACTGCTGAAAATCCAGCATTTATTTTAAATCTATGTTTTTGATTGATTAAATGTCTTTGCCAATATAGCTCTGATTGGAGACCCCACGAACATCCATGATGATCCTCGAGTGCATTGTTTTTCATCCTACTGGAATTTTGGCAATGAATCTGTAATGTGCCAGTCAAGGAACAGGATGTGACTAGACTGCCTGATCAATAACCTAACTAATGGTTGAGGGGAGGTCATGGAGTCCATTCACTGCTATCTGGCAATTTAATACAATTGATTGCCTAATAATGTCCCCCTCCCTTTTCCATGCATCGCCACACTCTCCCTCCCAACAACAACAATCTCACTTATTCCCAGTTACACGAACTAACCTGCACTCTGTTATCTTAACTGACTATGTATATGAGATGGGGTACAAGTTTCTTTATCACCAGATTATCCCATCCCATCCATTAACTGTCAGTCATGTTAATTGGGCAGTAATCTAAGTGGTAAAGCGTTTCTTCTCCAATTGGTTAACATTATTCTGCACTCTGTGACTTCTCTCCTTTTAGTTATTTTATGATCTCTCCAAAATCAGAAATGGTTTTCCTGCCTGCATTGACTTTCTGGGGTTTTGTTGTGTAAAGAATGTCGACCGTATGACTGTTTTTTATAGGAATGAGAAGCCTTGACTGTTCACTGAATTAAATGCTGGGCCCCTCTATCTGTGGGTCACAGGTTTAAACCGGCTACATATTGTACGTCACAAATTGGGGGCCTCTGTGGTCCAATGGGTTTAGAGAGACCGTCCCTCAATCTGGCACAGACCTTCCATCGGTGCGGCGTGGGTTCGAATCACAATCAGACCAAATTAAAATAGATAAATTTCCGAGTGGATTTTTCACTCAGTTGCCATATGTGGAAGAGTTGCCAGGTACTTGCCGAAGGTTAAGGGTTCCTCCTGGCAATGACCCTGGTTCCCCCCCCGCTAAACCTGGCAGCGTTGCCATACAGTGTATAAGTGAAATAATCGTGAGCGCAGCGTAAAACATCAATCAATCAATCAATCAAAAAATATTGGACATTTATATTTTTGGGATGCTTAGTAAGCTGGTGTATATTGAAATAACCTATAGTTTTGCATTAACATGGTATAACCAATCAATCAATCAACCTTTTGTTGACATGCGATAAAATGTATGTTACACATCTGAAAGATATTGTAACAGATTCATTCATAAGAGAAATAACAACGGCATCTCCACACAAAAAAAATTGTGAATGGCATAGTGTCTTTGTCAAGTATTATTGAATTTCTGTTGAGTGTTTTTACATTTGCACATTCATGTTTTGAACAAATTATTTCATTTACACATTCAAATAGTTTCAAAAATGAGAGGTTTTGACTCTCAGGATACACAAATAAACAGAAATGACTCTCAGAATACACAAATAAACAGAATTGACTCTCAGAATACACAAATAACCAGAATTGACTCTCAGAATACACAAATAACCAGAATTGAATCTCAGAATACACAAATAACCAGAAATGACTCTCAGAATACACAAATAACCAGAATTGACTCTCAGAATACACAAATAACCAGAAATGACTCTCAGAATACACAAATAAACAGAATTGGCTCTCATAATACACAAATAAACAGAATTGGCTCTCAGAATACACAAATAAACAGAATTGGCTCTCAGAATACACAAATAAACAGAATTGGCTCTCAGAATACACAAATAAACAGAATTGACTCTCAGAATACACAAATAAAGAGAAATGACTATCAGAATACACAAACAAACAGAAGTGGCTCTCAGAATACACAAATAAACAGAAGTGGCTCTCAGAATACACAAATAAACAGAATTGGCTCTCAGATTACACAAATAAAGAGAAATGACTATCAGAATACACAAACAAACAGAAGTGACTCTTAGAATACACAAATAAACAGAATTGACTCTCAGATTACACAAGTAAACAGAAATGACTCTCAGAATACACAAACAAACAGAAGTGACTCTCAGAATACACAAATAAACAGAATTGGCTCTCAGAATACACAAATAAACAGAATTGGCTCTCAGAATACACAAATAAACAGAATTGGCTCTCAGAATACACAAATAAACAGAATTGGCTCTCAGAATACACAAATAAACAGAATTGACTCTCAGAATACACAAATAAACAGAATTGGCTCTCAGAATACACAAATAAACAGAATTGACTCTCAGAATACACAAATAAACAGAATTGGCTCTCAGAATACACAAATAAACAGAATTGGCTCTCAGAATACACAAATAAACAGAATTGGCTCTCAGAATACACAAATAAACAGAATTGACTCTCAGAATACACAAATAAACAGAATTGACTCTCAGAATACACAAATAAACAGAATTGGCTCTCAGAATACACAAATAAACAGAATTGACTCTCAGAATACACAAATAAACAGAATTGACTCTCAGAATACACAAATAAACAGAATTGGCTCTCAGAATACACAAATAAACAGAATTGGCTCTCAGAATACACAAATAAACAGAATTGGCTCTCAGAATACACAAATAAACAGAATTGGCTCTCAGAATACACAAATAAACAGAATTGACTCTCAGAATACACAAATAAACAGAATTGGCTCTCAGAATACACAAATAAACAGAATTGGCTCTCAGAATACACAAATAAACAGAATTGGCTCTCAGAATACACAAATAAACAGAATTGGCTCTCAGAATACACAAATAAACAGAATTGGCTCTCAGAATACACAAATAAACAGAATTGACTCTCAGAATACACAAATAAACAGAATTGGCTCTCAGAATACACAAATAAACAGAATTGACTCAGAATACACAAATAAACAGAATTGGCTCTCAGAATACACAAATAAACAGAATTGACTCTCAGAATACACAAATAAACAGAATTGGCTCTCAGAATACACAAAAAACAGAATTGACTCTCAGAATACACAAATAAACAGAATTGGCTCTCAGAATACACAAATAAACAGAATTGGCTCTCAGAATACACAAATAAACAGAATTGGCTCTCAGAATACACAAATAAACAGAATTGGCTCTCAGAATACACAAATAAACAGAATTGACTCTCAGAATACACAAATAAACAGAATTGGCTCTCAGAATACACAAATAAACAGAATTGGCTCTCAGAATACACAAATAAACAGAATTGACTCTCAGAATACACAAATAAACAGAATTGACTCTCAGAATACACAAATAAACAGAATTGGCTCTCAGAATACACAAATAAACAGAATTGGCTCTCAGAATACACAAATAAACAGAATTGACTCTCAGATTACACAAATAAACAGAATTGACTCTCAGAATACACAAATAAACAGAATTGGCTCTCAGAATACACAAATAAACAGAATTGGCTCTCAGAATACACAAATAAACAGAATTGGCTCTCAGAATACACAAATAAACAGAATTGACTCTCAGAATACACAAATAAACAGAATTGACTCTCAGAATACACAAATAAACAGAATTGGCTCTCAGAATACACAAATAAACAGAATTGACTCTCAGAATACACAAATAAACAGAATTGACTCTCAGAATACACAAATAAACAGAATTGGCTCTCAGAATACACAAATAAACAGAATTGGCTCTCAGAATACACAAATAAACAGAATTGGCTCTCAGAATACACAAATAAACAGAAATGACTCTCAGAATACACAAATAAACAGAATTGGCTCTCAGAATACACAAATAAACAGAATTGGCTCTCAGAATACACAAATAAACAGAATTGACTCTCAGAATACACAAATAAACAGAATTGACTCTCAGAATACACAAATAAACAGAATTGACTCTCAGAATACACAAATAAACAGAATTGACTCTCAGAATACACAAATAAACAGAATTGACTCTCAGAATACACAAATAAACAGAATTGGCTCTCAGAATACACAAATAAACAGAATTGGCTCTCAGAATACACAAATAAACAGAATTGGCTCTCAGAATACACAAATAAACAGAATTGACTCTCAGAATACACAAATAAACAGAATTGACTCTCAGAATACACAAGTAAACAGAATTGGCTCTCAGAATACACAAATAAACAGAATTGACTCTCAGAATACACAAATAACCAGAAATGACTCTCTGAATACACAAATAAATAGAGATGACTCTCAGAATACACAAATAGACAGAGATAACTCTCAGATTACATAAATAAACAGAATTGACTAAAAAAAAAATCATCAATAAATCAAAAAATTTCTAATTCTGTCAAAAATGGAAAATTACTAATTTTAGCTGTCCGGGAAAATACAGAAAACCTCAGTTATTTTAATGTCAACTGTATTCTGGATTTTAGGTACAATTGTGCATTTAAATTTAAGTCTATCATTTGCTGATTGAAACCCTATAAAAAGACGTATTATCCCCATTCAGCCTTTTATTAGTGTTTGCAATAGTGTTATTCAAATCACCAGAGCTCTTGTCACTCAGGGTGTTTGTTCAATGTGCGTGACCAGGTTACAAATACATGTTAAGGTTTTGTGTAGAACAGGCAGACAAGCTTTTCTTCCCACTTTAGTAGTCAGCTTTTTTGTCAATGACTGTATATCTCAGGCTTGTACTGTTAACCCTGTACTGATTGACCCCCAACATGGGTATTCTCATTGGTGCCTTATTATGTAATCTAAGTACAGTTGAACCCAGTGAGTGTAGTGCTATGCTATCGGTGTGAAGTGATTAGTGGGGGTGGGCTGAATTGATTCATTGTAGGTTAATAACTCGAAGAACTCAGTAACTGTTCAGTTGATAATATGTGCACTACTATAGTTAATGGCTATACATTAATACCATTTACACTGGTATGTTTGCCACCATGGAGATGTCCTGACATACATGTAGCACCTTGTGTACTTGGAGATATAATACAGATCTGGTTTATTCTTCAACCAGGTCCATTCTGAAATTCAGTAGTTCCACTGATTAGTTTAACGTAGTATCTGCACTACTTGTGTACAGGTCCATTCATTCATTCATTTTATTCGCTCTGACCAGCATCTCTGGTACCAGTAGAACACCCCTGTCGGACATTTCCACTCGCACTGGACCCCCCTCCCTCCTTTCTTGGGCATTCACCTGTGTTTGTATTTTGGGCATAATTAATTTAGTTTTATAAATGAACTTACAATTGGCCTGGAGCTTATAATGATATCCCTCAAAACAACAAAACCCCTTGAGTCTATTCCTGGAATTTCCTGCATCTATGCTATTTGAATTGTGTCCGTTATCACCACACAATTTGGATGTCGCATGGGCTTTTCCAATATTTTTTATTTCAACTTTTTTTCAGTTGAATTTTTTTGAGGGGGTCCAGTGGGTTAGAGTGATTGTCCCTCAGTCCCACCGACCTTCCATCGCTGTGGCGCGGGCTCGAATCACACTCAGACCAAATAAAAATATCTGAGTGGATTTTTCACTCGGTCACCGTATGTGGCAGAGTTGGCAGGTACTCGCCGAAGTATGGGGCTTTCCTCCGGGCAATGGGCCTGGTTTCCTCTCCCACTAAACCTGGCAACGACGCCATATAAGTAAAATAATCTTGAGTGCAGTGTATAACATCAATCCTTCAATTTATTTTTTCAAGGTATTTCAAAACCTCAGAATTCATGTAAACAGTCTGATTTTGGTGGCTCATGTCACTTTAAAAGAAAAACTAAAAAATGTGTAATTGTTTTATTATTTTGATTGTGGAGTATTGAGAGAGTGATGTTATTCTCAGTGCACATTCCCAATCAGGGCAAACAGTTTACAATCTTCTACATTAAGCCCATCAATCATAGAATTTATCCTGAGCCTTGAATAATTAATCCCTGGTCTCTTCATCTCGTGTATATGCCCTGCATAAGGATTCCCTGCGAGGTTATACTTCTATCCAAACCAATTCATGCGGCACCAAAACTGGCATTTTGTAGACTTATTGATTCCTATCGTAATAAGGGGTCATTCGGTGTATTCAGTCCATGACACATTGAACTGTTTGTATAAGCAGGGTTGGGTACTATTTTACTAGAAAAATATTTGTTAAACATCTGCAAAAAGGGTCTAGTTTTTTTCATTAAAATGTAATTTGTAAATTGTCAGCTACACAAGAGCACAAGATTCTTTCTAGGGATTTAAACCCCTAAAACTTAAATCCTTTACTAAATGTTCAAATTTCATTCGTTCCTCTCTGTTTATTCAATATGTAGCTAACTGTTTCCACGCCATAGAGTATACGGTTGTCTTATACTCTGTGTTATATCTCAATGTTACAGCACAAATGCTGATTGCATGTACTCCATATCTTAAATTAATACATAGTTAATTCTTAACCTATAATAGGATTGCCCCCCTTAGATTGTGGCGATTTTTAACTGCAGCGTAGGAATTACAACCTATCAGTGATCAACTTTTGTATTTGTTTTGTTCATTCTTGCTGTGTATATAATACCTGTTTTACTATGCTGACGTTGTAAGCTGTAATTACTGATGATGAGAGTAGTACTAGTTGCTCTTGAAAGCTCATATTAAACATCACCATGTACAAAGTACTGTATAGTACAAGTTGTCCTATGTGTTTTGATTTTAACAATAACTTATTATCTTAAGAATTTCCTATCTTGTATCGTTTTTAAAAAGAGGAAATTCTTATACTTTCAGGATGCTGTGACGGTTGTGAAAAAGTTTATGGAGAGAAATCCAGACAAGCTGACTTTCAACCTGATGGCTCTTGTGGAGAAGAAATAAAGATAGAGTATAGATCACATCCGATAGGAAGGAGAAGAACTGAAGAGTTGTTCTACTGGTGAAGACCATTATATACATAACCAGTCGTTGATGTGTGGTATGGTTTCCTGGATATGGTTTCAAACCAGCCACAAATAACATTCCTTTCTCTCAGTGGTTTACGCAGCATTCAGTCCGCTTTGAATGTTGCCTCTGTGATAATGTGTGAGTGCCAAATCCAGTGTTATTTGTGCTAGTCAAACCAATGCTCTTCCTGTTGTAAAAACAGTTTGTCCACAATGCTAGACATATGCCATGTATCCCTGTGCCTGGGTAACTTATTGTTTTCAAATATATGTATCTGGAATTGCTTATTCTGAAAATATACGGCTGTCAGCAATGCATAAATGTGCCATATAATTGTACATATGTAATTTTATTTCTATCACCTTTGACGTTTTCGCTAATACTTGTAACGTTGAAAATCATTGCATCAAAACCTCACGACAATGCACCGTTGAACATTGTTCCACACGCGGAGAATTCAGATGTATCCACTCTAGTGTAGAGGAATGTTATATTTGATTTCAAAGTAGAAACCTTTTGAAAATTTAAACAAACAAACAAGAGCTACATGTATAGGCAAAAAAATAAAATCAGCAATTCAAAGTGACGTCACAATCACAGGAGAGACAGGTTACAGAGCAGGATGACCATCACCTCATCAAAAAGTTATCTTGGCTCATCGAACAGCCTTTCATCCCTAGCAGCGGTCAAATCCAAGTAAAATGGGAACAAGCCCACGTGCAGTTGGCGTGACAACAAGCCGCAGACGCAACATTCAAATCCTGACTGGCCTATACGCTCGTTCAAAAATAAAACTCGGCCACATTATCAAACCGAAATCCCACGACAATGAACTCGAACAAAAACATTTTTTCTTAAGTATATCTCGATTGACATATGATAAATGTATTTAACATTCAATCTACATGTATATTGATACACCATGAATAGAACAGAGACAAAGAGTTGTACATTCCATTTATGTGTATATCTTCAATTTAAAACTGAAACAAAAATTAACCCGGAGTCTGACCAGGAGAAATATATCTACAGTATCTGTGTGGCTGGAACAGTCGGTCTTTATGGTTCCGAGAATCATATCTACACTCGCTTGCACCTCAGAGGAGGGGAAAGAAAACAAGAAAATCAAAACTCCAACTCAGCCCAGATTCCTATCATAGCCAAGGAGATCTTATCCAGGTCATCTTATCTGTATCTGAAATCCCTTCACAGGTCTCAATGAACTTTTTGGGGATGGCTTTAATTAAAGTGGCATGAGCTGCCAAAATGTTGATATTTTGACGTTAAAGCAGAATGTTGAAATTATTGGCTATTTTTCTCAAGACCTATAATAAAGAAATTTTTTAGTGCTTCTAGTCTCGAAAATGTACGATAAAGTATTGTTTTGTACTAACTTTGGCTTAGAATGAATGAATGGTCGTCCCGGTTATTTAAATTTTGTGTACTTTTCGAATACTGTTTCGGTTCGTATTGGCCACATACTGTATAGATTTTCCTCATTCCAACGCCAATCATTTAGTTTTTCGATGGCCTTCAAAGCCTCGTACTGTCGTGCCGATCAAAAATTATTAAAAGTGTGAATTTTGGCAGCTCAAGACCATCAAATAAGGATTATGATTACCAATTTTAAAAAAGGTGGTTGGTTGTGACTTTAAGGCCTACAATCATATGTTGTCCATGATAATATTTACATAGGTATGTTTTTCTTATTTTTATAACTTATTTATCAAAATGCATTTGAAGTGCACAGATGGCTAGTAAAAAAAAAATCCTGTCAATTTCAACTTGTAAATGGCGCCCTTCACTGGCGATCCAACAAGAGTTTGTCTGACAGATTTATTTTCAGTTTTCTTTCACACCTTAAATCATGTATAAGATTCACACATGAAAATGATGCTGTATCGAGCCCGTTTGATACACATGCAAATTGTTGTGTTTTTTTTTTTTTTTTCTCCAGATGTAATTTGTGTCGAAACTTCATTTGCAGATATATTTTACCAAAAAACAGCGAGCTTATATTGAATAAAAAAATACTAAACATTTGTCTTATTATCTTAGTCTTTTGAGAAAGCGTGAATATGCTTCTTTTTGTGTCTAATGAAACTGTTTTCTTCGCTTTTTAATTTCCTCACATTCGTATTAGTTATCTGCAAGGCTAAACTTTGGGGCGAAAAGTTACCTCGTCTGATATATCAACAATTTCTATAGGTCCACATTAAAACGTTCGTGTTTCTTTATATATGTTATAGCCGCATGCAAGTGGCTCAAGAGCTGCTGATATTACTGCTACGGCAGTGTAAATGAGTTGAGTGAGTGGAACTTCCCGACATATAGGAAACATAAACAATTGTGATTTTTCCTCTCCACTTAACACTTGTGTCTAAGCTTGACGTCTTTCTTTTTAAGAACTGCATTTTAATTGGACATATATAACTTATAAGCCTGCCGGGTATTTCACAAGAAGCTCCACTCTATATGTTATGAAATTGGAAATGTTTATGTAGGAAATGGTTTATCTATGATTGAAGTAAGAACAAGCTTGTGGAAGCTTGTTTACGGATATGTGAACTGCATACCGGCGATAAGGACACGGGCACTATCCTGTATATTTGCATATCTGGGATCAATTGTATTGCATGTTTTAATATCTTGAGATGTAATGTATAGTTCTGAAACGTGCTGAGATCTATGGACGTACGTCATTCATACAAATGGACCCGCCAATAAGCTAAAACAACTAACAATTCCGGTCGGCATGTACCATTGACAGCGAATTGCCAATGAAGCTGCAATCAGCTTCCTCCGGTGTGCCGACATTATCCCCCCAGCGACATTTTCCACAGCGACATTTTCCCCCGACGACATTTTCCCGTACTCGGACAATACGACAGACTACCTTACTTTTTACTTTCTGCAAAACTGCGCGTCCAATAAACCTTGGAGCCTCAATAAAACTGCGCGTCCAATAAACCTTGGAGCCTCAATCACTTTCGATTTAGCGTCGATTTTTACTTTTGAAATCAGATTTTTACTTTTGAAATCAGATTTTAAGTGTCCCAGCATATTTCGATTTGAATGTAAGCGATCGAAAACAGAGAGTGCAACATTTACGAAGAATGTTAAGGATCTCGCTTGGGAAAATGTCGTGGGGGATAATGTCATGGAGTCGCTTCCTCCCAAAACATGGCGCTTTGAAAAACCTGGCAATCACGTGCACCTGCATGCTGCAGCATAACGTCTTGCCGAAATTTTTTCGAAGCCGTGTTTGTAATAGAAACAACAAATCATCAGGAAAACTAGTTTTGTTTGACCGATGGCTGTCGTTGTCTCCGATCAAGTCGGTGAAATTAATGTATGTTAAAACTGGTGCGAAAACCCGTTTTTGTTGTAAGACTGTGGAAGCAAGTTCTCCAGCACTTTTAAGGGTGGCCTTTTTAAAGATAAGTCATTAGCAGATAGACAATAATAGAAATTAGCTTTTAATGTTTAATCTTATGTTTTTAGGGAAGACGTACAAATAAGCCAGTGAGTGATTGCTCTCTGTGTGGCTGTCCATTTAACTTAAGACAATGGTCCGCCTTGTTAAGAAACTACCCAAAATCATTTCCGCCCACTTTAGTTTTGTCGTGTGTTGAAGACAAAGAATAAATATTTCTCGTTGTTAATTACCCCATTGTCACAATACACGTGTTAATTTGGTCTTTTTCAATCTTCTTAAATCAAGTCTATCCAGTAAACGGAGACAAATTGCAAAAAAAGCCTGCTTTAAAAATCTGTCTCCTATAAAATCCTATAATGAATTAAGCTGGTTGATTAGTTTACGTTAATCTTAAAATTGTAATAATAAGGTGAAGAATTACTTATGGATAACAACTTCTTGGTTTATTGGGTGACGACGTTTCGATGTAGTTCTTACATCGTTATCAAAGGCAATGAAAATTGTAAATTGTACCTTTAAAGTGTGTTTATCCCGTTTTATGCACCCTTGTTTTAAAGGTATAATCAGGTATACGGGAAACATGTCATTGCATTTGAATATTTTACACTTCGTATGTCCCCGGCCAATTGGAATAAATTGTTGCTCTGCCGATAGATTTAGATGTTATTTGATATATCTTTTGTGAGTTTAAAACGTTGTTATTTTAATTCGAGGCCTATGTCGTCATGTTTTCAAGGTCCTCAGCTTCGGTTATGAAAACACAGAGTAAATATTAAACTGGGGTCGTTTGGGCCTATTTCAGGTCACTATTTATGTCGAAATCCCCTAATTGAAGTTTACATATTTCTCAGTTCACTTGCTAGGGTTATAAGTGTACGTTATTTGCCTGTAAAGTGCAGTGGATTAGCCGGCTTTCTCGTGATCACAACCGAGATAATCTCTAACCCCAATATCGCGCACCTGTCGCATCAAGCGCTAAGTCGAACGGATCGCGGTTGCATGCATATGCTGTCCTGCAGCAACGAAAAATAATTCCCACAAACTCAAAAACTCTATGTGATTCGAGATCTAGAGAAATGTCAGCTTTCCGTTGTTTATAGCTGTTAAGGTATACACTGGCTCTCGGACCACGTAAACTTTAATCTCGGTCTAAGATAGATTCAATATCGTACCGAGACAAAGCTGGATAGTCTCTGCAAAACGAAGTGCTTTACAGTTTTGATGCATAAAGAAGACAAACATTTAGTCCTGGGCCAAGTTGAGTGTTCTATACACAAAACATCTTATATATCTAAAGATTTATATATCTAAAGACTGGTTTTCCAGGCACAATGGCTGTGTTGATTTCTAGCTAGCTCCAATGGCCATTCTATTCTACCTCAAGGAAAAAAAAAAAAACAACAACCAAAGCCCGCGTGGGTTTTGACTTGATTGATATATATATTTTGATTGGTTGCCAGATAGCCGCCGAATTTCTGGTGTCTCCTCCGCGTAGAATAAAACAAAACAACGGTTACTTAGCCCATTAAACCTGGCAACGTCGCCGTATACGTAAAATAGTCTTCAATACGGTACAAAACATCAGTCGAGCAATCTATAACCGCTCACCGCATGAAAGTTTACCTGCTAAGAGAAAAAAAGTGCATTTTGTTTAGATTATGTCATTTCAGACTAGCCCCACGTGACTATCCTGCCATTATGTTGTATAGTCACAGAAACGGTGCCATTTGGCTCTGTAGGACGGTTCTAACTTTTGGCCTTGTAGCCTTTATTAGGCCTTTCCATGATTAAATACCATACTTTATTGAAAGTTTGGGTGTCCCGCTTGAATTTCCGATGGTAAAAATCCAAATAAAAGTCTAACCACTAATTCTACTGTTCCCACCACGGTTGAAATTCAGATTATTTCTAGACATCATGTGATTTATCACCGCAGTGGAAATGTTTACACCCCGGAGAAAAGTTTTCTCCGCGGTGAGAATCTTTTCTCTGCGGTGGAAACATTCCCACCGCGGTGGAAACCTTTTCACAGCGGTGATTTGACAGTTATAACATGTGTTTTTCGACTTTCTCAGCAAATCGTTATACTTGAAGGTATGATTGTTAAGACACATGCACCCTTGATTTTTATCGAGATACAGAATCTCTCGTCTCGATTCCAAGTTTCCAATTCTGTTAAAGACGAAAAACACTGGAAATAAGTGTTATTTTCTTATTTCGTAAAATCTGTTTATACCTCCTGTCGCCATTTGTATTCAGCCCAAAAATACGGTGATTTAACCGTATAAGACGCGCAGACAGTCCGAGGTATGTACGGTAGCGAGCGAAGACAGTCGAAGTTTGTTCCGACTGATATCAAAGTCGACCGGAGAAACGAGCGAAGACATCCGAGTTGCGCTCCGAATGGAGGCGGATGTCATAAAACAGTTTGTGCTGCTCTTCCATATACATATATACCCGCTGAACGCCGTCCGTCCTTATGTCATGATAAAACACACACAGCTTTCATCACGTTCATTTAGTTCCATTGTATGATTCTCGACACGTTCGCAATTACAGTAGAGTTGAAGGTCACAAATGTGACCGGAACCATCTTCTGATTTTGGATAACACACTCATCTCGGGTCTTTTTGATTTTAATTTACGATCTTAAATTTATCGATAGAAATGTTTGTGTCCCTCCAATCAAATCCTTCGTCTGTATTTCCAGAAAAATCTGTAAAACCATCCAGTATCGTTAGCTAGCTCAAAAGTTATTTAACGTTGTGGGTACTATCAAAGTTTCAAGTTGAATGTAAAATACAAATCCAGCTCGCAATAAAATGAGAAACATCCCCATAGCATAACGGATCCACCATCATATGGTACAGTTGTCATGGTGTTTCTTGTTGGGACCGCTTACCAAGGGGCCTACCTAGTTATAGTTTTGCCATTAGCCAAATGCAGAAGAAGATATGCTTTCTCTGGACCATTAGACTCTTCTCCAAGATGGCAAGTTCCATTCCTGTCTTTGTGTTTACCAATCCAGACGTTGTCGTTTGTGATTGTCTGTGAGTTTAGGACGTTTGATTGGTCTGCGGACCATCTAACCTGCCGCTGAGACGATTTCTTTCTGAGACGTAACGGAACCAGAGACGTTTCAGAGTGGAACAGGACTTCAGAGGACTGGAACGAACCATTGGGATTGGGATGGAGATGACTTTGAATCATCTGACAGCCGAGCAGACGATGGCTGGGCTATAGGGACGTTTCAGAGTGGAACTGGGAACTAAATCGAGATCTCGTGCCATTCTGCAATATCTTCAACACGAAAATAGGGATTGATCCTACTGCATTCTTAGAGATATTAACCTCTGAAATGCTTACGCTCGCCATGTTTCTGAAAGGGTGTTGATGACTCTTAAAAGGGCTACTTTCGGCAAACTTTGTAAACAACGAGCCACTGTGTCACTGTACAGTACGAATTGTATCGAGTGATATCAGATATAAGTCTAGTAGGTAACGTTTAATCCGCCGATAATATTATTTACTACTCTTGGAATACATATAAAATACTTGGAAACATATTCCATATCCTGTTTTGCCTTGACATCCAACTTGCATGACGTTTCTTTTAATTCGAAGTAAACATTCACGTATAGTGTGATGTCGGGATTGTTATAATTCGCTTATAGCTTTTAAAAATGTAACCCAAAAGGGAAAATTCATGTGCTATATGTCCTGTCAAAGCGTACCGGGTTTGTCTTAGCCTTTAAAGGGAGATCTCGCAAGAATACGATTGCATATAACGTGTATCTCTTATATGGCGGCGTTGTCAGGTTACCTTGCAAGAGACAAGTGGGGGGGGGGGGGGGGGGGGGGGGGTGGGGGGTACAGGTCCATTATCGGAACGCCTGTATTTTCATAGATACAAATAGTGCGAATGACTGCCGGAATAAGTTTGCACGATTGCATCAGACTTTTTTCCACAGTTAATTGTCGCTATAAAGGATGCAGAATGTTATATTCTAGGGTCCCGGTATGCAATGATACATGTTCGAGGTTTTTTATTACGCCATAACGTGCCAAAGATCATGTGTAGATTGAAAAAGTATACCGCTTTATATCCCGGATTTTGATACATTTGGTTTCAGATTTCGATAAACAACACGTTGTTAATTTCACTCTCGTGATTAGTCTATCGCTGAAGATAACTGGCGGATCGCACCGGTTCGCGTCTCCACTTCAAGTCATATCCCGTCTTTGCGCACGTACCAGATCGTTTTAATAAATTCATATCAAATCGCGGAAGTTTTTAATAACTTTCCGGTATTATATCAAATTTATATAAAGTACTATCTCAATGCAGTACGACAATCCATTAGCATATGTTCACTAAAATCATGAAAAGGGGCACTATTATTAGGCCTATATAATAAAAGTGGAGCAGAAAACACATACTGAATGACTTTTTAAAAGTGCAATTCACACCATTCACGTAACAAGGTTTCACCTGTATGTCCTGAATGGTGTGTAATTGTTAGATAATCAATATCTATATCTGATTAAAAACTAAAAAGAGATCAAACAAATGAAATAAATCAAAATAGCTGTAAAAATCAAACATTAAAAAAATGCTGCCTGTCGTCAACCTAATGAAATAGCATGGGTTTTGGTTTATTATAACAACTTATGATTGGGTATAAAGGTCTAAACACAATAAGAAACTTGTCTCCATGGTTATTTTAGACGAGAAGATTTCCCCTGTGCCCATGTGTTTTAATGTTCATATATATATATATAATGTTTCAATCGACGTTTTTCAATGTTGACTATACCTAATATAGAGTGGACGTACAGCTTTATCAATATATTACAAAGTAATCCCGCCAGGTTGAAAATCTTCAACTACAGCGCCCCCCCCCCCCCCCCCCCCCCCTCCACTCCATTTTTGGTCACATGCAACGTATTTTGTGGCATTTGGTCCATTCTAACGTATATTTCCCCATACATTCAATAATGGTGTCAATTTATTATATCGAATCGTGAGATTGCCGTTTTCCCTTGATTCGAGAGTTAACGCAGAGAGCACCCTGAAACTTCGGGGATTTACGTGCGTGAAATACCGCGTCAAAACCGACCGGTAGCGAGCGAAGATAGCCGAAGAATGTTCCGAGTGGCGTTTGACTCTGCTTTCGGCAAATCCCGATCTTGAGTGTGCGACAATCTCATAAAAATCCTGAATAGTCTACTGTAGTAAGCCCATTATAATCCCTTAGTAAATCAATAAACCCACCTATACCAATCAACCAACATTAACAGACCATCGTTCGCTTTTCGCCCTTTTTTGTTTGACCTCTTTTCGAGCGGCCATTTGTTTCGCAATTTGCTTGAATGCACATATGGTTGCTTATTATTGCTAAATTATTTCCGCTTTCTGTTGTCATTCAAGAGTTCTCAGAAATATCCGTGAACTTTGATATTCAGGTATATTTCAGTATAAACTTTCAGTTTTCAATATACATGTATAACCACAAGCGTCCTGCTGGTGGTCACATTGTGGGAATAGTTTTATACATGCATACCAGGAATCTGTTGAACGTGAAATCATTCATAAATTCCCCTTAAGTTACACGGATTTACAATTATCCAATTCTATAGCAGACACGAGACATGCAATCTAAAGTTTAAAAAATCGATCAAAGTTTCACCTTACGCTATAGTTAAAATGAACTTTTTAAAGTGGCATGAGCTGCCAAAATTCGATTTTTTTTCATAAATTCTGATTGTCAAAAGAAGTTCAATGTATAAAGTACCTTGAAAAACTAAAGGATTGACGTTGAAATGAAAAATATTGGTACAGTCAGTAGCCTGTACGAAACAAAGATATGTGCTAATAACTAAATAAATTTTCCTTATATCTGGCAGCTCATGCCACCTTAAGGGATAAAGAGATATGGACGGTTAGCTTCCACTCCACAAACGCCCTATACGCAAATGGTATTATACTTTTTTTGCGACATCTCCCCGGGTCCAAGGTCAAACGCAAAGGGTTACAGAATGTATTTTTTAATAGGCATTCTTTCGAAATTGGCGTTAACGAATGACATAGGGCATCGAAATGCAGTCTGAAGCCTGATATATGGTTGGCGACTCTTTGTCGTGGAGAATTCCGAGTTTCTCCTATAGGTATATTGCTATCGATATTTTTTTATGCGATAACATACGCTTTGTTAGAGGAGTTGCAAGTAAAGGCCTCTGTCATTGGTTGGTTGTTTTAGCTTATTGGCGCGTCCATTCGTATGAACCTCTGCCATTATATATATATATTTATATATATATCTATATTTCTACGAATTTGTCATCTTTCTAAACTGAAGATAAAATCGAAATGGAAAATTTTGAGAAAATTTCCGCTCAAATAAAACTATCGATTCATCTTTTGTGTGTATTGCAACAGCTTATAGACCCTGTGGTTATTTCGACATGGCGAAAACTCGCTGGGGGATTTTATTCTTTATTTGTAATAAGGACACTCATTAGTAACTCTAATCAAACCGGATGTTTTTATGGATAAGTTGATAATTATTCGGCTTAATTTTATGATATGTTTTAAGAAAATAAATATAACAGTATTTTATTACTTTACCTTCTTAAAGTGGCATGAGCTGCAAAAATTCACACTTTTTTCATAATTTCTGATCGTCACGACAGTAAGAGGCTTTGAAGGCCAAAAACTTAATGGTTGGCGTTGGAATGAAGAAAATCCATACAGTATGTGGCCAATACGAACCGAAATAGTGTTCGAAAAGTAAACAAAAAAATAACCGGGACGACCATTCATTCATTTTAAGCCATAGTTAGTTTAAAACACTAAAAAGCTTCTGAATTATACGTCTTGAGAAAAATAGAAAATAATTTCAACATTCTGTTTTAATGTCAAAATATCAACATTTTGACAGCCGGTTTTGGTTAATACCCGAACCGTGAATCGAACCCGCGCCCTGGAGTAAACTATTGGTCACCAGTATAATAAATGAGATCTTCTCTGTACAGCCAACTACCCCCTGCTAAACAAAATGGAAGTTTCTGATTTCGAGACGAGAAGAGCGTTTGAAGTACCTTGAAAAACTAAAAGATTCATGTCGAAATGAAAAATAAAACATATTGGTAACGGAAGAAACCCGTATGAGCCGAATATATGCTAATACATTAAGGGCAAAATTCAAATAGCCGCGGCGTATGCGACCATTTAGGCTTATTGTTGTAAGAGAAATAACTTAACGTATACGTATACGCAATATTGTTATCAATGGAAACCTCTTATTGTGTATACTTCGTGATGAATTAATTTATTTATTCTAATGATCACGCACATTAAACCCTATTAGAGATCACTGTAATGATATCTCCATGGTGCAGAGTGTTTGGACACGTGGTAGTAAGATCTTGAGCTAATGATACAAATCGCGCATGACGAAATAACAATGAATAAAATTAAACACATATATGATAAAAGTTAGATAAAACGGACTTCTATATTTGACAGTCCATGCTCCTTTGATAGTCAGTAGAAATTTAAGACCTCCATGAAAATGCACCAGTTTTTTTTTTATCACTTCTCGCGAGCCATCCATTAAGGTCTTCATTAAGTCTCTAATATACAGAAGCATCATTTAAGAGTCCATATAGTGTAGCACTTCATTTTTAAAAGCATGGCTACACATAATCATGACTTGAACAGCTTAGGTGCTGTGTTACAGTGTACATTTGAAAATGGAATACATGAGCTGCCAAATATGGGGGGAACTTTGTTGAAACAGAATAACCTAATTGTTCGTCCTTTTTATCGAAAGCTTTCTCAGATACCGGGGGCTCGTTTCACAGAGCATTCTCATCGCAAACAAAGCGTAGTCGCCAATGGATACCATAGTGAAGAGATACGGAGTCATGGCTACTGCGATTGATCGCACTTTGCGACGGCTTCGTGAAACGGCCCTCAGTCTTGTAGATGTACGTTAAAGACAGAATTGAACTCCTGCATCCCGGCTACATTGGATTTGAATTTTGTCCGTGCCCGTATTCGGTTGGTAAAGGTTAACCAATATTTTTATTTTATTTTAACGTCAATGATTTAATTTTTCAAGGTACTTCAAACGTTGAACTTGACACCTATAATTTATAAAAAAATCCGAATTTGTGAAACTCACACCACTTAAATACGTTTTGCTCTTCAATGTAATTATATATGATCGCAGAAGGCTTGTTTAGTTTCACGATATTCTAAAATAACCATGAGGACAAGTTTCTTATTGTGTTAAAAAGAGGTATATCATTTAGACCGTTATACCCAATCTTATAAGTTGTTACAAAAAAGTCAATAAAACACGTCAAGTTGTAAAGTCAAGTTGCAAAGTTATAATAAACCAAAACCCACGATAGTTCATTATAGGTTGACGACAGGCAGGAGTTTGGCCTACAGATCGTTTGTCAACAAATCAGTATATATGTATACACTTTGCACCAGATATATCTTTCATTTACGGTGTACTTTTGAGGGTTATAAATCCATGTATCTATATATATTTTTGAACACTAAGGCACACGGGCACAGGGAAAATATTCTTGTCTAAAATAACCACGGAGACAAGTTTCTATAATTGTGTTAAAAAGAGGTATATCATTTAGACCTTTATACAGGGAATATAGATGTTTAATGGAATTGTGGTCGCGATGAATTGTGTATTTACTGTAATGACACATTTGACAGTTATATATTAGATTTCGGTTAATGTGGAACTTTTTCCACGATGTTAAATTAAATGTCAAAAAGTTAACTTAAAATCGAGAAACTAGATCAAAGAAAAACTGCACCAAATTAAAGCTTGAATTTGCTAGCTAATTAGATTTGTGGACATTACTTTCGGAGATAGGCTTCGTATCTTGTACAATTAAATTGTTTGTAAATTAATCTCCGTGCGCCAATAAAACATTCTTTGTGGTTTGCGTTATTTTGTAACTAGTTTAGAGCTCGAGAAAGATGTTCCTAATGTTGGCGACACGCGTCAGGTGAATCTGCCTAATTACAAACTCTTGTCTCGTCAGGATTCCGACAGAAAAAGGTGTAATTATAAAGTGACGGGGCATCGTGCATGGACACCCAGAGAGAGCCCATTTGTCATTACAACGTTCTACAAAACCAACGAGTTTTAACGCATTGTTTAATTTGTAACGGGAGAAAAAAAAGTCACCAAGCGAACGACGAGAACACAAAAACTGTGGCGAGACAAAGCGATAACAGGAAAGCAAAAATAGATATTAATATTTTTTTAGTTCGAAATTGTTAACGTTTAACATGCGGTTTTTGCAATGCATGGATTTTATGATTTATACCTATATCATATTTAAAGTACGTCGGTACACATATATCACAAGTATCCTAGCCTCAGTCTTAACTTGTCAAATTTGGCTCCACACTTCCTTAAATATAGGCCATCAGCGTGATGTCTTAAGGACAACGCGATTTAAAAAATAAATGGAGACAGAAAAAATGCCTTAGTAAATAGTACATTACAAATTGATCACCTGACGTGTTCGTTTTTTCTAAATGAAATTTGACATCAAAACAGAAATAAAAAACATCCATCTAATTCTTCTGTTGATTTTTTGGGGGAATCGGACGTCCAGACTTCTTAAGTTCAGAATCTGGGGTTTTTTTTTGCTTTCTTCTAGACCGATCTGTCCGAAAAAAATATATATTTAAAATGAGCCCTATGTCTTTTTTGTAAACAGTATTTTCATAATAAGACCAAACATATATTTTTGATAAAAACACGGGCACAGGGAAAATCTTCTTGACTGAAATAACCATGGAGACAAGTTTCTAATTGTGTTAAAAAAGAGGTATATCATTTAGACCTTTATGCACCAAGTTTCTAATTGTGTTAAAGATGGCGGTATGTCATTTAGACCTTGTTACCCAATCGTAACTTGTTATAATAAACCAAAACTTATGAATATTTCATTTATGAAAAAGCTGTACGGACGTTCAACTTTGACAAGAAATCAAAATATGACCGAACGTTAATTAACTAAAACCCTGATATTTCATTAGGTTGACGACAGTCAGGAGTTTGGCTTTAGCTAGTAGAATTTTCGAGCACACTTTGTAAAAAATATATTGATAATGCGTACGCATCCCCAGCTATGGTAATGATATCGGTAAACTGAGATTGAACCCAATATCATCATGGGAAAAGAAAGTGAAAAGTTTGATGCTCCCAGAAATACCTAGCTAGAAGACAGACAAAGGAGTTTTACTCAAACCAGTGTGTCGTTCAAACACTTGCTCTCTTTTATAGGGGAATTCCGTGGCCCAGTAAGTAGAGTGTTGAATCCCTCTCAGTACAAAAAGAAATTGGAAAATTTTCTTACTGGGTTTTCACTCGACCGACCTATTTAGGATGGTTGAAAGTTACCAACGGAATGTTGTGGGTTTCCTCGGACATAGAGCCTCCCACAATAAAATTGGCAACTCCGCCATATAAGGGAAATAATCTTGAGCGCGGCGTACAACACCAAATAATCAATCAATCTTTTTTCTGAGCAACGACTGCATGGCCTTTTTGTCATAGAACGAGCAATTTTACTTTGATTTAGTTCTCATATTCTTATTATTATAATCTTGACCATATCGATTTGTTGGGTGACGACGTTTCTATGTTGTTGTTACATCATTATCAAAGTAAATGACAACTACAAAAATAATTCCTTTATTCCTTTATAGTAAGCCCCCCCCCCCCCCCCCCCACGTCCCATTGATGCGAACCATATGAAAATGTAAAAAAAATACTGAGTGGATTTTTCACTCGGTAGCCGTATGTGGAAGAGTTGCAATGCAGGTACTCACCGACGGTTAGGAGTTTCCTCCGGGCAATGAGTCCGGTTTCCTCCCCCACTAAACCTGGCAACGCCGCCATATAAGTGAAATGATCTCTAAAAGTACGGCGTAAAACATCAATCAATCAATCAATTTATCCGTAAAATTATTTTTAAGGGCGTGGCAGTAAAAAAGCACATGTATTTGTTGAAACTAACACGGAATACCATTGAAGTGAGGAATTTAAAAGACCGGACGTTTTATGTGAAAACAAACAAGAAAATTGTTATCTGTTTGTTTCTGCAGAGGATGCGGTTATCGCAAACGTACACCGTCGTTTTTACTTTGAAATAGAAACATTGGATTCATTGTCATATATTTTGACAAATGAAATCGACAATACAGAATTGCTTGTCAACTATGTGTATATTTAGACTAGGTGTTATCCGTTGTTCATTTCTCTGACCTAATTTTGAGACTGACATATATCTTCAATTTCTTATCGACTTTACCGTTGGCGAACAGATGTCGTTTTCAGCCTAAAATCCACACTAAACTCAAACAACTTTGCCCTATAACGTCTTAATAATACACTTTTCATAACGGTATTTTCACGAGTCTTGCGTTGCTTTTAAAATAAGTTTTTGTATAAAAAGTCACCAGAATCTGTTTTTTGTATTTGACTAAATATTTACCTTCTTAATCTTCAAAGGGTTCAGTCATTCATCTTAAGGTCTTGATTCATATCATTTTCCTTTACTCCATTTCTATGGTTTCACAGGCGTGTTTATTACCCTAAAAGTTAATTTATTTACTACTTGTAATATCTCCTTGATAGTGGGTTGTTGAATTATGTTTTGGGAATATGATTGATATTAGAAGTGATATAGTGGAAATGGCACAATTCAAGATTGTTTGATGTCGTAATACAAATTTGATTGATTGATTGATATAAGTGAAGATTATTTCACTTATCTGGCGCCAGTTTTATTGTGGGAGGAAACCGGGCTCTGTGCGCAGGGGAAACCCACGACCTTCCGTTGGTAACTGGCAACCATCCCACATAAGTCGTTCGAGTGAAAACCAATACAAATTTGAGCATTGCTGTTATGAGGGGTTGAAGGAAAGAGGATACCATGTATATTAGCTGTTTTAAAAAGAGGTATGCCTCGACAGGACAACAGTTTAAGCTGTCGAAGCAATCATGGACTTTTTCGGACTTTCAAAATTAAATCATTTACAATATAATGATAATAAAAAAATTTAAATTTATTAACGAGTGATTCCTGATTTAACGATCTCGATCTCGTCAACAAAATAACCAAATTGGAATAACCATGCCTGAGTGTTCTAAACAGTTTGCAATTTGCTCTTGATGAAAAAATATATTTTATTTATAAAGAAAGACTTTATCTTGAGGTCAGTTCATTATCCAACACGAAGTGCACAGCCCCCCCCCCCTACCTCCTCTCAAAACCCCCAAATATTAAGGAAATTTAGTCTTTGTGACTTTTTTGTTACAAATTTTCTTATCTCAACCTAACATTCACAATTTTTTGGGGTTCCGATTTTATTGCATCGTATTCCGACCAAGTTCCGGTGCTCTCTCGAAGCTGGGACTAATATATATTAGTCCCAGGTCGAAGCAATACGATGGTTATGTTGCACAAATGGAATTTCCTAATCAACGCTTTAGTTGCTGATATACGTGAAGCTTATATCTTAGCCCGACCGTTCAAGTAACGGACTTGCTATCCTACATTTGTTACCACCAGGGATCTTCAGGCTAAAAAAAGAGATCGACGTTTCCCCTGACGAGAGGTAAACTGGACCCTGTTTCACAAAGCGGCGTAG
The DNA here is from genome assembly GCA_963971465.1 of Lepidochitona cinerea. NCBI lineage: Eukaryota > Metazoa > Mollusca > Polyplacophora > Chitonida > Tonicellidae > Lepidochitona > Lepidochitona cinerea. Next base: position 62,523,403 of record OZ020552.1, on the reverse strand, counting down.
GGTAAGTTTTCACGTAACTGCCATAGCAACCCATACTGTAGAGATACGTTAGTAAGAAAGTTACGCAAAAAATGCATTTACGCCGTTTTGTGAAACAGGCTCCTGGACCTTTTGGGGGATGTTGGCCATTGACCACTCTTCTCTGTTTTCCCACGACCACAGCATTCTGATATCTCTCCGAACCAAGACTTACCTCCGGATACCGATCAAATGTGAGGATTTTTATGATTTCTTTTGGTGTGGGCGGCGAACTAAATAATTGATTATGATACAAATAAAAGGTCAACTGGCGGCGTTGCTTCAATTAGGAGAAAATCAGAGAAAACTTAAGATGATGAAAGTTATATTTTTCAAGCCCGCCTTACACTTTTCAACTCTACTGGCCCACTCTAAAATAGGGAATGGATCCTATACTTCCATTCGTTGAGATATCAATCTCTGAAGTCAATCAGCGCCATGTTGCTTGGTCATATAATTATGAGCGAAATGGATTGATTGTTTGGTGTTTTACGCCGCGCTCAAGATTATTTCACTTATATGGCGGCGTTGCCAGTTTTATTGTGGAAGGAAACCGGCCTCTTTGCCCGGAGGAAACCCACGACCTTCCGTTGGTAACTGGCAACCATCCCACATAGGTCGTTCGAGTGTAAACCCGGTCAGAAAATTTTCCAATTTTTTGACTGAGTGGGATTTGAACCCGCGACCCATTGGTGGAAGGCTGTTCGGATTGAGCGTCCAACGCTCTACCTACTGAGCCACGGAGGCCCCTGAGCGAAATGGAAGGCGACGGCTCTCGAGCCATGTCTGGTGTAGAAGGTCTCGTAGAATGGCACGAGATCTCGCTTGTCTACTGGCCAGCACAACAACAAACTATGGCCAAGCTCCTGTCAGTCGTTAACCTAATGAAATATCATGGGTTTTGGTTTATTACAACAACTTATGATGGAATATAAAGGTCTAAATGATAAACCCCTTTATAACACAATAAGAAACTTGTCTCCATGGTTATTTCAGACAAGAAGATTTTCCCTGTGCCCGTGTGTTTTTGTGTTCATAAATAAACTGTAGCCATAGAGTTTCGATATTATCAATTAGATGATAAAGGTATATTGGCCACTGGTTTACACTCCATACACGTTATCCATCTACATTGTAGTGAACATTTTCTTTCACTTTCATAGCAATTCCGAATTGTTATTACACATTGTCTTGATCATTGTATATATCCTACATGTGTAATTATTCCATCGCACAAGTTCGCCCTATAAAGCTATCATTTTGACCCGCTCAGCCGAGGCTTGATATTCTACCTTCTCTCCTTAGCGACACGGGTTCAGGAACTTTTGCCTCTCCGACCTTTGTTGATGGGAATTGGATTTTCTCTACCTATAAAAGCCATAGATTTGGATTTCGAATTCGCGTGTCTATAAACAGCACATTGGCCAGACAGATATGGGGCGTAACATGCATGGGCGAAGTAATTTTTGTTCTGATTTTATTGCGTCGTATTTGATCTACTTCCGGCGCAGTGTCGAAACAATACGTCGGTCACGTTACACACAGGGTATTTCGTAATGAGGTGAACTTTCCGAGGGCAGACAGTGTAAATAATATATCTATGAACCACAAGGCAATCACACTGCGTCTATAGTCCTTCTAAACGACTTTATTCACCAAGCATGTTTCTTCTCATTCAAGTCACACCGTGTTGTTTGGAAATGTTTGTTCATCACCACGATTGAGGTCGACTGGTGTATGTTTGCTTAACACATTATGAAAGGGGAAATACCGCATGCAGTTAGTGAATGGGGCGAAAAACTAGGGCGGCCACGTTTCATTCAGAAAAAATACCCTAATACCTAAGTACACCAACTAAGAAACTTGTGGTTGTATATTTGTAGATACTAAAACACACGGGTACTATACAAATTGACCTACAGGTAGATAGATAACATCAGGTGCTTTCAGACGGAACTATTTATGGTGCGTTTTCTGGCTTAGTTTTTACCACTTTTACATGAGAAATTATACCTTACCCGGAGATAAGCCGTAAGTTTTTACGCGATTGTCGTGGTAACGTATCTTTACATTTTATGTAAAACACATTACGCGAAGTCTACATGTATACTCGATTTCACTCAACACGATTCTACTTTATGGTGCGGGGAAAGTTGATAGGCGTTGATTAGATTATAGACGCGGCTTTTAACACTATTCAACAATACAGAACAATCTTCTACACCGTTGGGGGGAAACTTCACATGCATGTAAATTCTGTTTCAACTTGTTGGGTCAAGTCAAATGAAATTAACCAATCCACGGACTGCGTTTAATCATGTGATTTGTGGACACATACATGGTTTGGTGAGAATGGCGGGAAACGGTCTTACAACGTCTTATCGGAACGATCATTGCATATATATTTTTTAACACTATAACACACGGGCACAGGGAAAATCTTCTTGTCTAAAATAACCCCGGAGACAAGTTTCTTATTGTGTTAAATACAATATTTTTGAATAAAACCAAAATGTCAGAGTAAAAGAATGATACGCGAATTTGAAAATAAATCAAAGCTCTGCTGTTTCTGCGTGCGATGAGAAGATATTTTACTGCATCTTTCCTAGGGATACGTCTGTGAAATACTCCCGCTACACGCTGAAAGATATGCAATTTACCAAACACAACTAAACCGTATAATAAATATTTGAAACCCTCTCTAAACGTGGGTTCCATACTAATGATAAAAATTAAGACATCACCACGTAGCTAGTTGTTTTTGAGCCTGCCTGTTACACTTGATGGAGACACCGGTATAGGTGTCGAAAGTTCGTGTTGTTCAAAAACAACTATAACTACGCGGTGATGTCTTAATTTTTTATCACAACTAAACCTTGTTCAACATGTTGAATGTTGTTGAGTTATCTATTTAATAGTTTTAGACAGTGTCTCAATACAACTCAAATTTAGTTGAAGTGTAGAAGGGGCTTTACGCTACGTTGCTTTTTCGAAACGGGTGCCTGATCTTGAGAAAAGTTTGGATTTCTCTATACCAGTGCAGTGAGTTCAAATCTAGACTAGAATTGAAACCGAAGGGACGGGGGCGCGGGCAGTGAGAGTATATTATACTATGTCAACCAAAAAGCCAACAACAAATCGATCCATTTAAAGACCACCTGCATTGTTTAAGCCTATGCATATATCATATCATATCACCGGCCAGCGGAAAGTTACACAGCTGCCAAGCAATGGTAACTGATTGAACAATGATCCAATCAATGCGTTACAGCTGTCCCAGCCTATGATAATCAAATAATTAAATAACTTCTTTGTTTATTTCCAGTTGATTTCAAATCTCGATTTTCTTTTGTGTTTGCATGATAAATCCTGCTTTATGTCCAGAAAAAATAAGTAAAATTTATCATTTTTTGTTCAATTTCGAAAGTGCGTCGATATTACTAAACAAGTTTTTAAAGAACATGATTAAAACTGTACGATACAGTCATTGATTGGTTAATGTTACTCAGTATTCAAGATTATAATTACAAACTTTCGGCGGGTTCTTGAAATCCTTCATACACGCATGGGCATTGAGCACATACATCCCCCCCCCCCCCCCCCCATTTACCTGCTTCAAAACAATCGCGAGTACATTAAATTTCACTATCAGCTTGAAAATATTTCTTTTTAGTTCTATTTGTACAGGATGTGGTCGCCAGCAGCCTAAACAGGTTTTAGTACAAAAAAGATCAAGACAACTACAATTCAGTCTAGAAACTGGATCAAGCCCGGGAAAGTTATTGACCAAAGCTTTTTTTTCAACTTCATATGTTGTCCCAGTCGGTTGTATTATAAACAGACCAGACAATTTCCGTCCGCCCACCTTTTACCTAGGTCATTTTTAAAATGAAGACTTGCCGCGCACTTGTCGATCACGTGAGTACCACACTGCGACGATACCTGCTCCATTCAATAAACCTTGAGTACACAGCTATTCAAATAACATAGAGTGTCCTTAAAAAAGTAGACCACTATAGAGAGGACCACTTTAACACTTAATCGGTTATTTCTCCATTCACTGTTTTACACCTGACGTAATGTGACCCTTGTCCCAAATCATTCAAACTTATAGAGTAACATGAGTTGAAACAGAATAATCTAGTTGTTCGTCGTTTTCATCAAGAATAACAATATTAGAGTTAATTGGCCCGCATTTTCGGCCCGTAGCCTGACCTTTCATTTCACCGTCTTAAAGTGCCATGAGCTGCCAAAATCCACACTTTTTTCATAATTCCTGATCGTTACAACAGTAAGAGGCTTTGAAGGCCATCGAAAAACTAAATGTTTAGCGTTGAAATGAGGATAATCCATACAGTATGTGGCCTATACGAACCAAAAACGCCAATAATTTCAACATTCTGTTTTAACGTCAAAATATCAACATTTTGGCAGCTCATGCCACTTTAACAAGCATCAAACCTCTTAAATGTAGTCGAATATCCCGGTAGTTTGAATGTTCTACATTAGCACACGTCTTTTGTGCGTATTTGTTTTACCGATATTTTTTATTTTAACGCCAATGTTTCCAAAATAATGAGTCTCTCACACAGTTGTAATCTTATAATTCTTAAAACTCACACATAATGACAATTTAGCACATGGTGTGAAATCAATGTCATATATCTCTTAAATTTCGAAACATCCATATATTCAACACTTTACGCCTATTACAAGAATAGTTTATTTCTGAAACTCAGGTCACCATTCAGAACAAACCTCGGCTTTCTTCGCTCTGCTCGGACATTCCTCCCATAGTCTGCAATTTTTATACGAAAAATCACGGTATTCTTTTTACCGAATATACAAAAGGCATCAGAAAATAAATGTAAAGAAAATTACTTCTTATAAAATTGGAAAAAAGTAATCCTAAATTGATAAAAATCATCCAAAAACGGAATTATTTATTGATTGAGACAGAGGCAGCTCAGGTATTTATCTGGTCTTCAGATCCTTCAATTGTAGCCGATTAGGGTAAAAGTTGACAAATATAGTGTTTTGGTTCCTTACATTATCATTGAGACACTTTTTTGGGGTATCCAAGAGGATATGAAAAGTTTTTTTTTTTTCGCGGCTACCTTTTTGGTCGCCACATTCAAAATGACCTACAAGCCTGTCCGAGGGAATTCGACGCATACATACATAATCTCTGATAAAGGTCTAAATGATATACCTCTTTTTAACACAATTAGAAACTTGTCTCCATGGTTATTTAAGACAAGAAGATTTTCCCTGTGCCCGTGTGTTTTAGTGATCATAAATATACATAAATCTCTGAAGTGACCCGAGGGCTGTTTTACTATTGACTTTTAATTACACGTACTGCTGTGGGGCCTATGGACGCATTGCAGCTCAGTGCTGTAGTCGAGAAGGCTTAAACCCAATATTTTATGTTATATTATCTGTTTATTTCAACATCAACCCGTTAGTTTTCCGATCAATTGATTTCTCTGGATACAATATTTTCTTAATCGTTAAATGTTTGCACTCGATGTGGAAGAGTAGGCGGGTACTCATCCAAAGTCGCGGGTTTCATCTTGTTTTCTTGGCCGACTAAAACTTTCAACGCCGCCATATAAGATAAACAATCTTGAGTGCTATGTAAAACATCAATTAGCCCAAACGTTTACGATCAATTAAAAGTGCTAATTTCGACAACTCTGCGTGCCACTTTAATTAATTTAGCGAAATAACACCAGTCGAATAGTACTTAAGACATCGGATTATTCGGTCATTGTTTAGTATTTTACGCGGACCAAAGGTTCCTCCTCCTTATATTTTTATAAGACGGCATTACCCTGTTCATTGAAGAAGGGGCCTCCGTGGCTCAGTAGGTAAAGCGTTGGACGCTCAAGCCGAACAGCCTTCCACCAATGTGTCGCGGGTTCGAATTCCACTCAGTCCAAAAAAAAATGGAAAATTTTCTGACTGGGTGTGGGATGGTTACCAGTTATCAACGGAAGGTCGTGGGTTTCCCCCGGGCATAGAGCCCGGTTTCCTCCCACAATAAAACCGGCAACGCCGCCATATGAGGGAAATAATCTTGAGCGCGGCGTAAAACACCAAACAATCAATCAATCATTGAAGAAGAGAACGGATCGAGGCTCTAACCCAACGCCCCCCGTTTCCCCAGCCCCTATGATTCCACGCATTTGTACTAAAGGCCCTGTTTTGTCTGAACCGGTTGGGGCTTTATACGCCCATAATCAGGAAAGTACTCTCTACCCGATCGAGGTCATTTCTCAGAAATTATTGTCAAAGTAAAGAAACTAAGTTCAAACAGGTACTAGGACATTGAACCTAAATACCAGAAAAGTTTATAAAAATGCTTGTTACCCGACCGTAAAACTGCTCAGTTTGCTATCACTTTAAACCTGTTCAGCCCTGACTCTGGATATGTCTGTTTGCATTAAATATCTGAATAAATACCTGAATGGATTATATAGGTCATGACATTCTAGGAAAGTCTATACGTTTAATTCATACGTGAAACTGAAAATAGTAACGTTTTGAGGATTACAGTCTCTTGAAATTAACATAAATATGAGTGGTTCCCCAACTGAGCCCCCATGCCTGCATCTTAGAATTAAGTCTTCATGTTTGTATCTTGGAGTAAAGTCTTTATGTTTGTATCTTAGAGTAAAGTCTTCATGTTTGTATCTTGGAGTAAACTCTTTATGCTTGTATCTTGGAGTAAAGTCTTTATGCTTGTATCTTGGAGTAAAGTCTTTATGTTTGTATCTTGGAGTAAAGTCTTTATGCTTGTATCTTGGAGTAAAGTCTTTATGTTTGTACCTTGGAGTAAAGTCTTTATGCTTGTACCTTGGAGTAAAGTCTTTATGTTTGTATCTTGGAGTAAAGTCTTTATGCTTGTATCTTGGAGTAAAGTCTTTATGTTTGTATCTTGGAGCAAAGTCTTTATGCTTGTATCTTGGAGTAAAGTCTTTATGCTTGTATCTTGGAGTAAAGTCTTTATGCTTGTATCTTGGAGTAAAGTCTTTATGCTTGTATCTTGGGGTAAAGTCTTCATGCTTGTACCTTGGAGTAAAGTCTTTATGCTTGTATCTTGGAGTAAAGTCTTTATGCTTGTATCTTGGAGTAAAGTCTTTATGCTTGTATCTTGGAGTAAATCTCCATGCTTGGATCTTGGAGTAAAGTCTTTATGCTTGTATCTTGGAGTAAAGTCTTTATGCTTGTATCTTGGAGTAAAGTCTTTATGTTTGTATCTTGGGGTAAAGCCTTTATGCTTGTATCTTGGAGCAAAGTCTTTATGCTTGTATCTTGGAGTAAAGTCTCCATGCTTGTACCTTGAAGTAAAGTCTTTATGCTTGTACCTTGAAGTAAAGTCTTTATGCTTGTATCTTGGAGGAAAGTCTTTATGCTTGTACCTTGGAGTAAAGTCTTTATGCTTGTATCTTGGAGGAAAGTCTTTATGCTTGTACCTTGGAGTAAAGTCTTTATGCGTGTATCTTGGAGTAAAGTCTTTATGCTTGTACCTTGGAGTAAAGTCTCCATGCTTGTACCTTGGAGTAAAGTTTTTATGCTTGTATCTTGGAGTAAAGTCTGTATGCTTGTACCTTGGAGTAAAGTCTTTATGCGTGTATCTTGGAGTAAAGTCTTTATGCTTGTACCTTGGAGTAAAGTCTCCATGCTTGTACCTTGGAGTAAAGTTTTTATGCTTGTATCTTGGAGTAAAGTCTGTATGCTTGTATCTTGGAGTAAAGTCTGTATGCTTGTACCTTGGAGTAAAGTCTTCATGTTTGTATCTTGGAGTAAAGTCTTTATGCTTGTATCTGGGAGTAAAGTCTTTATGTTTGTACTTTGGAGTAAAGTCTTTATGCTTGTACATTGGAGTAAAGTCTTTATGCCTGTATCTTGGAGTAAAGTCTTCATGTTTGTATCTTGGAGTAAAGTCTTTATGCTTGTATCTGGGAGTAAAGTCTTTATGTTTGTACTTTGGAGTAAAGTCTTTATGTTTGCACCTTGGAGTAAAGTCTTTATGTTTGTATCTTGGAGTAAAGTCTTTATGCTTGTATCTTGGAGTAAAGTCTTTATGCTTGTATCTTGAAGTAAAGTCTTTATGCTTGTACCTTGAAGTAAAGTCTTTATGCTTGTACCTTGGAGTAAAGTGTCCATGTTTGTATCTTGGAGTAAAGTCTTTATGCTTGTATCTTGGAGTAAAGTCTTTATGCTTGTATCTTGGAGTAAAGTCTTTATGCTTGTATCTTGGAGTAAAGTCTTTATGTTTGTACCTTGGAGTGAAGTCTTTATGCTTGTATCTTGGAGTAAAGTCTTTATGTTTGTACCTTGGAGTAAAGTCTCTATGTTTGTATCTTGGAGTAAAGGCTTTAGGCTTGTACCTTGGAGTAAAGTCTTTATGCTTGTACCTTGGAGTAAAGTCTTTATGCTTGTATCGTGGAGTAAAGTTTTTATGCTTGTATCTTGGAGTAAAGTCTTTATGTTTGTATCTTGGAGTAAAGTCTTCATGTTTGTATCTTGGAGTAGAGTCTTCATGTTTGTATCTTGGAGTAAAGTCTTTATGTTTGTATCTTGGAGTAAAGTCTTTATGCTTGTATCTTGGAGTAAAGTCTTTATGCGTGTATCTTGGAGTAAAGTCTTTATGTTTGTATCTTGGAATTAAGTCTTTATGATTGTACCTTGGAGTAAAGTCTTTATGTTTGTATCTTGGAGTAAAGTCTTTATGCTTGTACCTTGGAGTAAAGTCTCCATGTTTGTATCTTGGAGTAAAGTCTTTATGCTTGTATCTTGGAGTAAAGTCTCTATGCTTGTATCTTGGAGTAAAGTCTTTATGCTTGCATCTTGGATTAATGTCTTTATGTTTGTACCTTGGAGTAAAGTCTTTATGCTTGTATCTCGGAGTAGAGTCTTTATGCTTGTACCTTGGAGTAGAGTCTTTATGCTTGTATCTTGGAGTAAAATCTTTATGTTTGTATCTTGGAGTAAAGTCTTTATGTTTGTATCTTGGAGTAAAGTCTCCATGTTTGTATCTTGGAGTAAAGCCTTTATGCTTGTACCTTGGAGTAAAGTCTTTATGTTTGTATCTTGGAGTAAAGTCTTTATGCTTGTACCTTGTAGTAAAATCTGTATGCTTGTATCTTGGAGTTAAGTCTGTATGCTTGTATCTTGGAGTAAAGTCTTTATGTTTGTATCTTGGAGTAAAGTCTTTATGTTTGTATCTTGGAGTAAAGTCTTTATGTTTGTATCTTGGAGTAAAGTCTTTATGCTTGTATCTTGGAGTAAAGTCTTTATGTTTGTATCTTGGAGTAAAGTCTTCATGTTTGTATCTTGGAGTAAAGTCTTTATGTTTGTATCTTGGAGTAAAGTCTTTATGCTTGTATCTTGGAGTAAAGTCTTTATGCTTGTATCTTGGAGTAAAGTCTTTATGCTTGTATCTTGGAGTAAATCTCCATGCTTGGATCTTGGAGTAAAGTCTTTATGCTTGTATCTTGGAGAAAAGTCTTTATGCTTGTATCTTGGAGTAAAGTCTTTATGTTTGTATCTTGGGGTAAAGCCTTTATGCTTGTATCTTGGAGCAAAGTCTTTATGGTTGTATCTTGGAGTAAAGTCTCCATGCTTGTACCTTGAAGTAAAGTCTTTATGCTTGTACCTTGAAGTAAAGTCTTTATGCTTGTATCTTGGAGGAAAGTCTTTATGCTTGTACCTTGGAGTAAAGTCTTTATGCTTGTATCTTGGAGGAAAGTCTTTATGCTTGTACCTTGGAGTAAAGTCTTTATGCGTGTATCTTGGAGTAAAGTCTTTATGCTTGTACCTTGGAGTAAAGTCTCCATGCTTGTACCTTGGAGTAAAGTTTTTATGCTTGTATCTTGGAGTAAAGTCTGTATGCTTGTACCTTGGAGTAAAGTCTTTATGCTTGTATCTGGGAGTAAAGTCTTTATGTTTGTACTTTGGAGTAAAGTCTTTATGCTTGTACATTGGAGTAAAGTCTTTATGCCTGTATCTTGGAGTAAAGTCTTTATGCTTGTATCTTGGAGTAAAGTCTTTATGCTTGTATCTTGAAGTAAAGTCTTTATGCTTGTACCTTGAAGTAAAGTCTTTATGCTTGTACCTTGGAGTAAAGTGCCCATGTTTGTATCTTGGAGTAAAGTCTTTATGCTTGTATCTTGGAGTAAAGTCTTTATGCTTGTATCTTGGAGTAAAGTCTTTATGCTTGTATCTTGGAGTAAAGTCTTTATGTTTGTACCTTGGAGTGAAGTCTTTATGCTTGTATCTTGGAGTAAAGTCTTTATGTTTGTACCTTGGAGTAAAGTCTTTATGCTTGTACCTTGGAGTAAAGTCTTTATGCTTGTATCGTGGAGTAAAGTTTTTATGCTTGTATCTTGGAGTAAAGTCTTTATGTTTGTATCTTGGAGTAAAGTCTTCATGTTTGTATCTTGGAGTAGAGTCTTCATGTTTGTATCTTGGAGTAAAGTCTTCATGTTTGTATCTTGGAGTAAAGTCTCTATGCTTGTATCTTGGAGTAAAGTCTTTATGCTTGTACCTTGGAGTAGAGTCTTCATGTTTGTATCTTGGAGTAAAGTCTTTATGTTTGTATCTTGGAGTAAAGTCTTTATGCTTGTATCTTGGAGTAAAGTCTTTATGCGTGTATCTTGGAGTAAAGTCTTTATGCTTGTATCTTGGAATTAAGTCTTTATGATTGTACCTTAGAGTAAAGTCTTTATGCTTGTATCTTGGAGTAGAGTCTTTATGTTTGTATCTTGGAGTAAAGTCTTTATGCTTGTATCTTAGAGTAAAGTCTTTATGTTTGCACCTTGGAGTAAAGTCTTTATGTTTGTATCTTGGAGTAAAGTCTTTATGCTTGTACCTTGGAGTAAAGTCTTTATGCTTGTATCTTGGAGTAAAGTCTTTATGCTTGTACCTTGGAGTAAAGTCTTTATGCTTGTATCTTGGAGTAAAGTCTTAATCTATTGACAACTAAATTGATATAGTTTTTCATCCTGGAATATTCATCAAGGTTGAAGGGTCGCGGGTTCGAATCACACTACGTCAAGAGACACTTGAGCAATTTCTGAGTGAGTTTTTCACTCTATCGCCCCGTGGAAGAGTTGACAGTTATTCGCCGAAGGTCGCGGGTTTCATTTATATGACTGCGTTGCCAGGGCCCATTGACCGGGAAAACACCCGACCCTTGGTGGGTACCGTAGGTATTGAGCACGTGGTTGGACAAACGGAAGTTATAACCGAGGAATAAAATGTGTATACTGTTGCCTGGATGTACTTTATTATCAGAAGAAATGGTCACAATATAATATATTTGATCTCTCTCTATGAATAAGTCATTTAGATAAGGGTTATAAATCTATCAACGTAACCTTGACTCAATATTTCACACCAAGAATACGGCCTTGATACAGATTTATTCCACTGGTATTGCGGTATAAATGATACGGTCATTTCATTTGAATGTTTGATGTTTTCTATTTATGAGAGTTTTATATATTTATGAACACTAAAACACACGGGCACAGGGAAAATCTTCTTGTCTAAAATAACCACGGAGACAAGTTGAGAGTTTTATAGATGGAGGTTGGTGAAAGAATGGTTTGTTGGGGAGTTGGGAAAACCCTTACACTTTCTTGATAATATGGTAGAAATTCCTCTACCGAAATTACCGGAATTTCTACCATATTTTCAAGAAAGTGTAATCCCAAAATAACGAGAATACTGTTATACCCACTTTCTAAGACACTAATTAATCAAACTAATTTTTTGTTTTGTTTAGACAATGAAATTCAAACCAGTGACCCATTGGTGGATGGCTCGTCGGAGTAAACTTCGAACTCTCTTTTGACTGGTCCACAAACATACTCTGTAACCAAAGTGTTAAAGGAAGTTTAATATATTTAAGATGGCGTAGAATCTCAAACTAGGTCATCCAGGCCACAGGCACTTAAGCAATGACGTAGTCTCTTAACTACATAATATATACGTTTTGCTTTCGTCATTGCTTCGTTCCAAATGAACGAGCACAACAAAATGAGGTTGTTAGCCCCAGGCAAAGAAAAGCATTACTCTAGATTTTTCGATAAACACTCTTAGATGTCTATATTGCTGTTACGTTATTAACTGACGAAAATTACCACTTAAGGACTATGCCGTAAACAAACATATAATTTTATTTACTAAAATTTGAAGCTTCCTAGAATCATTAACCAACAAACAAAAACATACCGATCGATCAATCAATTATTTATCAAACGAATCAATCAATAAATCGAAGAGTTCCTGAGCGAGTTTATAAATAAAAAATCATTTAAACAAGCAATCAATCAATCAATCAATCAATCAGAATATTGTTAAATCAATCGTCCTTTAAATAAATCAATCAATCAGTCATTTGACCAAGTAATCAATCATTCAATACATCGACTAGAGTTTGACCAATCAGTTAAACAAACCGTGTCAATCAATTAATTTGAAACACAAAACGCTGATAAATATAAAAAAGTAACGAACTAATCACTAGAAATCTATAAATCAATCGTAGGATCGAACTATAAAAACATTGAACCAGACCACGATTTTATGTTATATCTATCGTACTCGATGACCTCGAAGCTGGCCCTATGAACAAATTGAATCACTATAAGAGATAAAAACGCAATAAACAAATAGTTGAGGGTTATGAAGCTACCCGGATGTAGTGTTTTTTTATCAATTGGCCGTGATTTACGTGGCTGGGTATATGAGTGCACTTACCCCCAATTGCCAGCTGATCGCCAACTCATTTGGGGTCATTCAGTACATTCATATTCATTTTTTCTTGAAGTGTATTGATGAGAAAAATGGTCGATGACTTCAGCTCACGTGTGGGAGATTGGTGATGAATTCTCCGCTTGTAGCAATGCATTAATCGCTCTACAAAAATTCCGGAAATGTTACTACGGCATTTAAATAAGAGGTTCGCGTGCAAACATATTTAAAACTAAAATAAAAGAGAATCAACGCCCTGTTTTATAAGCTGAAAACGTGAGTAATAAAGTATTAAATTAAAATGTGATGACAACCTTCAGAGGAATCTCTTAGTTCCATTAATACGATCGCTGTATCGAAGGGGATTACTTAATGGAACCAATCTATCCACTGAAGTAGCTGATAGCGTTTTAACATTGGGCGTAATTCATTTCCTTGAAACTAAAGTGGCTGGAGCTGACAAATGTAGTAGAAACAGAAGTTGAAACAGAAGTGTTTATAACACGTACAAAATAAGATATTTCCTGGAGTTATACTGTACGTTAAATTAGTTTAATATGGGCAGATAAAACCCCGAAAATGCACTCATTGTAACCCAGCTATTTGAATTTCTTCCGATATTAACATACATCTTCGGTTCGAACGGGAAACCCGCATGGCTTTATCGATATTTTCGATTTCAACGCCAACTTCAAACGCTGAAAGTTTGACAATCAGAGTTTATGAAGAAGCCCGATTTCTGGCCGCTCATATCTCATTTATAAACTATACTATTACTAAAATGTATATATTTATGAACACTAAAACACACGGGCCAAGGGAAAATCTGCTTGTCTAAAACGTATAGGTGTACTATTATGTTGGGGAGGCAGGGTAAGGCATGACCGGGTCTCAAATCACTAAGTATATCATCACGTGCTTCAGCAATCTCTTATGAGGGCGAGGTTAGCGGATGAGGAGGGGGAGGGGGGTGCTTTGGTTCTGTGTAGCGATATGATTAACTCGTTGTTAGATCATCATTGTACTTCCATTTTCCTGAACGTCGTGAGATTCTATACGCCAGTCACAAATGTATTATACCGAATTCAACGCGATCGGTGCCCCCAAATTAAAGACCCAAATATTCATAAACTCGAATCCCAAACCCGAGTGTACCCAAATCTCGCAGCTAAGTTTTTAATTTTACGCCTCATGTTTAATCCATTAAATTCACACTTTTCGGATAAATTTTATTTTTTAACAACAATAAGAGGGAATGAAGATACCATGGGAAAACAACAAATGTTTGACTTTGAAATGACGAAAACCCATGAGATTTGCATGATGATTGGTTGGTTGTTTTAGCTTATTGGCGCGTCCATTCGTATACGCATGACCATAAAATTTGAGATTTGTACGAACCAAAATAGTTGGAAAAGTAAATACAAGTTCCATATCCAAACGTTCATTTGTTCTAGGCCTAAGTTAGTTAAAATCACTACACCATCGTAGACTTACTGATTAATTGCATTACAAAGCTTTGAAATTGTACTTCTTTAGAAAAAGATAGTCGATAGTTGAAAATTGTGTTTCACGCAAAAATATCAACATTTTGGTAGTTCACGTCAATTTAAGTTCTTTTATGTACAGAGCCTATAACAACCGAAATGTGCAAAGTTTGTATTTCTTAACTGGGCATTCATATTCGATAGCATACAGTAAGAACACTGTTGATTTCAATTTGGTTAGAAAACAATGTATTTGTTTTTTTAATTCTTTTTCATGAGTCCATTAATAGGTATATATAATTTTATGAGGTTTGTCTCATTCTAATAACAATTGTAACATTGGACGTTCTAGCTGCAATATCCCGTATGATTGGTCGGCGAGTTTTACTTTTCCCAATTATGATTGGTCCAAATCTCACATTTGAATTCCGAGTTTGGACATTTATAAATTTAGCTATATTATACTCAGTTATTTTTTTCCCGATTCTTTTACCATCACATTGTGGTTCAAATATTGTCACATTTGTTTTATAGTTATAGGTCTAACCAGTTGAGTTTTATCTGGTTTCTAATTCCTAATTTGGTAGACCGTCTTCGCTGGCAATGCTGTCGTTGATGTTAAAAAAACCAAGGAGGACTGGTATTTTGTATTTCCAAGGAACCTCAAGCGATCCGTCGATTTAGCAAACAGATCAAACTTTGGATTTGTTTAGACGGCAGTTTAAAGAATGTCGGTAAAATAACATTCTATTGTTTGAGGTCTTTATAATTGACGGTACTGGTTGGTTAATCTCTTAACGCAAGGACAATCGCACTGGGGCGGGAGACTGAATTCTTTCGGAATGTCTAACAAAAAGAGATGGGGTCATCGGGTGCAGATATTTCCCGTCAATTCAGTCATTTGGACACAGTTGACTTGTTGCCCAAACCTACGTAATCTGCCCTCTTTACGCATCAGTGCATGGAGTTACCGTTCGAAAGGGGAAAGTAAATTGACGACAGGCTTATCTTCAGGTCGATGACATTATACGTTGCATTGTTCTCTAGTTAACTTTAACCTTGAGCAAAATAAGGTCCATTTCGAACTCCCACGTATTTTAAAATGAATTAATTTTAAAAGTTGGAGGTGTTAAAGTGTCTGATCCCAAACATTTTAATTGTGTCCTAATTGTGTCATGCAATGTCTCTGCCAATAAGATTCCTTTGATTGTAAAAACAGGACATGGCTATCCCTTTTGGACCAAATTATCCCGGCGACAATCAGTCAACTGAAAACTTGAGATCAATATTTTGCCAAAACAAAACCAATTAAGAAAACACGTTGCACAATATTTGTCTTACATGCGCATGAAAATCATCCGAGAGACAAAATGTTCATATTCTAGTCCGTGCGTTAATTTAAAGTGGCATGAGCTGCCAAAATACACACTTTTTGACTAATTTCTGATCGTCACAACATTAAGAGGCTTTGAAGGCCATCGAAAAACTAAATGATTGGCTTTGGAATGAGGGAAATCCATACAATATGTGACCTGTACGAACCGAAAAAGTGTTCGAAAAGTAAACAAAATTTAAATAACCGGGGCGACCATTCATTCATTCTAAGCCAAAGTTAGTTCAAAACAATACTTTATCGTACATTTTCGAGGCTAGAAGCACTAAGAAGCTTCTGAATTATGCATCTTGAGAAAAATAGCCAAAAATTTCATCATTCTGTTTTGACGTCAAAATATCAACATTTTGGCAGTTCATGCCACTTTAAGTTAAATTTTAAACTTTTTTTACATAAACCAAAAGGTAGGTATTTTCAATAGAGCTACGTAAGCACTCCGAGGAATGACAAAGACTTCATGTTTAACTCAATATTTCCGTTTATTAGATCAAACCACCATTGATGGGTTGGTCTAAGAAACCGAAATATTGAGTTAAACATGAAGTCTTTGTCATTCCTCGGAGTGCTTACGTTGCTCTATTACGCTAGACTTATCAGTGGAAATTCGAATATTAGGATTTTTCAGGATCTAGGATCTAGCCAATTTTCTTTACCTTGCAAGCATTAACCTGATAAAACGCCCACCATTGTTGCTAAAATATTCGAGTGTGGCGTTAGACACGAACTAATCAAAACTTTTCTGAATCTAACTAAGGCCTTCTTATAATTTGTTAATTATACATGTATATTTTCTTCGTGCAGCGAATTCTGATAATTACAAATTAAGTTTGACCTCTTAACCTTAGGGGTCAGTATAGAGATAAATCACGCCCCATTTAATATTAAACATAATCAGTCTACTTTATCAGAGATATATACAATTTGTGCAATTTAGAAAATATGCCTTCTTTTAAAGACATTTTTTTATGTTTTATACATATATTGAACTACACAACAAACACCGAACATGTGCCTTTGTTATTCACCGTGTTATCAAATACATATTGGGGCCTCGGTGGTCCAGTGGGTTAGAGTGATCGTCCTTCAGTCCCATCGATCCGGCGCGGGTCGAATCACACTCAGACCAAATAAAAAACATTGAAAAAATTCTGAATGGATTTTCACTTGGTCGCCGTATTTGGAAGAGGTAGGCCCACTCGCCGGAGGTCGGGGGTTTCCTCCGAGCAATGAGCCCGGTTTCCTCCCCCACTAAACCTGGCAACGCTGCCATGCTCTTGAGTGCGGCGAGAAACGTCAATCAATCGAAGAAATATTAGCTTGACTACATGAAATGTTTGGCTCATGCAGACAACCAGCATGTTTTTGAAATACTGTAAGCTATTTTTTGTTGCGATATACTTTGAATCTATGCATTGCATCGATTTAAAAAAAGCGTTCATTCATTTTGAGTCTACGTTTAACAAAGCAAAGCAATACCTTGTAAAAAACCATTGCTTTGTTTTAGTAGAAAAGAGAAAAATTATGAACATGTTCATTGCACATTTATAAATTTGCAATAAAGCATGGGATATTAAAAACGTGATTTGCTCTTTATTTCTGTTTAAAACCAATTTTATGATATTCATATCTCATATCCTTAAGCATACAAGGTTAGATGTGCTTGTTATTGTTACAGTCTTGTCCAAAAATTTACTTGTTTACAAAATAATTCAAAAATACACTTCACTATGGGCCTGTTTTACTTCTTACAGCTTTGCTAAAACAGAGCTTGTTAGAGAGTCATTAGAAGGTTACGTGACAACCGTCGAGTAGTTTATATGTTTCGTGTTTACACCCTGGCGGAATTTTCACATCGTGTTCAAATCGATCGGTCATTTATTTTCCTTCGGATCAATTATTTTAAACACCTGGGCTATTTTCGTGTTAAGTAACCACCGATCAGCTTTTAGTGTTTTACTGTGGGTCACGACAACCGAATAGATTGACCAGCGGTCAGTGGTGTCTCATATATATTTCTTTTGAAAATAAACATGACGTGACTGTCTTTTGATGTTTGCCGATGTTACAGGCACGTAGAGAAAATACAAGTCACCTAACTAATTAACGGACCATCACTTTCATTAAATTAGTTTAGTATATTGTATAATTTAGTAACTTATACTTACCTATCCAGAAATAGAAATACATTTAAAGCTTGCTATTTTATCCTTTGCAAAATTCTACAGATCTGTAGATTATAATTATTTCTAGAAAATCAAAGTTTACGAAAGGTGTATGAACCAAAAAGGACTGGTTTCCTCTGACCATGCACAAAGCAAGCTTAAAATTCTTTAAGAGGCATTTAGAAGTTTATAGGTAACAATATTAACTAAAGAGGTTTACGGATTACAACTTCTGTTTATTTCTTGAGTTAATATTGTTACCTTAAAGTGGCATGAGCTGCCGAAATTCCCACTTTTTTCATAATTTCTGATGGTCACGACAGTAAGAGGCTTTGAAGGCCATCGAAAAACTAAATGATTGGCGTTGGAATGAGGAAAATCCATACAATATGTGCCCTGTACGAACCAAAAACGTGTTCGAAAAGTAGCAAAATTTAAATAACCGGGACGACCATTCATTCATTCTAAGCCAAAGTTAGTTCAAAACAATACTTTATCGTACATTTTCGAGACTAGAAGCACTAAAAAGCTTCTGAATTATACGTCTTGAGAAAAATAGCCGATAATTTCAACATTCTGTGTTTACGTCAAAATATCAACATTTTGGCAGCTCATGCCCCTTTACATAATCGATCTGCATAAGTAAAACAATTATAAGTACAACTCTCACACTTAAAATGAGTGCGATCTGAATCCGTGACCGTTTGGTGTGAGGCGAACTAGATGGCGTGCGTATACGCATTAGGTCTGTACGGTTTATAATCCGTAAGGCAGCTCCTAGCCAAAACGGCATCATTGAACTAATGCTGAATACCGTTTTCTGACATATCTATCAAATTAAAGTACTTTTGTAGTATTGTAGTATTTATGAACACTAAAGCACACGGGCACAGGGAAAATCTTCTTGTCTAAAATAACCATGGAGACAAGTTTCTAATTGTGTTAAAAAAGGGTATACCAATTAGAGCTTTATACCCCACTGTTGTGGTATATATTCATTATTTTGAGAAATTATTAAGGCATCACCATCATGTCTGAATTGTTTCTCATTAGAATGGAACATATTTACAATATACCGAGCATATCCACTAGTGTATACAGGAATCAAAACATGACAAAACTGCATAAAATAAAATATATTTATTTTTTTCTACGTTTTCAGGATTTTTTTTTATGAACAATCCAATTGCATCGTTTTTCTTCCATTTAACTTGGCTGTTAAGTTTTCCTGTTACTCTACCTTGGGACAGAGCCTCTCTTTGGGGTTTTACTCTCGCCATGCAGGTTGTGGATAATCTACTTTTAACCTATTCTCAATAGTCTTGGCTTTATTTTTCTTCCTTGCCATTGTACTACTTTTTTGACCTGGTGAAGAAAACGAAAAGAGGGTTTCAAACAGTTTTTATATTTATTCTTGCTCAAATGACAATTTAAGTGACACGAGGTGCCGAAAATTCGGATTTTTTCATAAAATCTGATAAAATTCAGCGGTTTGCATTTCCTTGAAAAAGTAAAGAAATGACGTTGATATAAAAAAATATCGGTAAAATGTTTGCGAAAAAAGGATAAAAATTCGAATAATCTGGGAATAGGAGTACGGTTTTGGGGTTTGATACCGGTCTCCGAGTTCGGTATCAACGAAAAGCTTTTTATTTCGTAGACCTACTTCTTGATAAGAATGACATTTAGCCAATTCTGTGTCAAGGAAATTGAGCCTATATTTGACAGCGTGATGTGCCACTTTAACTAAATGAAAAAAAAAAAAACAAACGAATTAAGACATAGAGCAACTTATAAAATGCATGCAGGAATTTTATACGAAGATGAGTGGATGATAAGTTAAAGTGGTATAGAACTCTTTTCGTTTTAACTGAAATAACTATATATGTAGAATCACACTTACATGTTAATGTGATTTCGGTAATAAAATGTAAATCATTCATGATATCAGGCGAGATCGTGTGATTCGCCATGATCAATTTAATTTCTCTATGATATGAAACGTACCCGTTATGAACACGATTTTTCACAGCTGGTCATCAATTGCCTGAAATAGATTCAAACTCCACACGTTAATGCTCATATTCATTACATGTAATTTTCAAATAAATCGAGTTTATTACAATATACTATTTGCATGCATTTGTGGACAGATAAATGGACCTTGTAAAAGGAATTGTTTTAGCAATAATTAACTGGACAATTACACGTTTAAGTATTGTTCATTCAGTCGAAACGTTTTGCAATGGTGTTCTGTTAAATTATGATAATCTTATACCCAACATAATTCGATAAATTTTACTCAAATTTTATTCATGCTTTGTCTAATATCATCTAGTATTGTTACTAACTGTTTTAATGCCAAATCCAGTTGTTGACTTATTTATATAAACAAATAATTATTTTCCTTGTTGATTTCTAAACTGAAAACCTTTTGTAAGATTTTTCGAGAAAGAGCCTTTGAAGTATTCACTATTAAAATGAAAAACTGGCTCTGTTTAACTGCCGTAGATTTACGCTATTGATCGGGTATTTTCCCATGTTTTGCTGTTTATAAGGTAGTTATTTATATCGCCTTGTAATTTCTTTATGCTGTTGGCTACATAGGCAATGACGTAGGGACACGTGGTACTTGTAGTCAACACAAAGAGCCTGACGTCACGGATCTCTATTGATATCATACACGATTTACTACAAACACTACAGAACGTTCTAGATAAAAAACAAAAAAACGCTCAAATGTCGAAGAAAACTACAAAAATGGACCAGTTTTATCATAAATGCCTCTAATGTGTCTCACAGAGCTGACTGGTATATACATTTATCGTTGAAATCGTGTAAAAATTGCGACAGACTTGGCTGCAATCGAGGTTAGAAAATAGGTCATGTCGTCACGCTGTTTCTCCTTATATGGAGATAGGCGGTTCTTGTGCGACCTTTGGCCCGACTACTGATATATATTCGAGTCAAAGTCGAGATCTCATTCATAACAGAGCTGCGAGTTTCAACAGAAACAAGTACTCGTCTACCATAGCTTTAAGCAGTGAGATACTATAGAAATAGTTTAAGCGGCGTGTTAACCTCACTTCTATCGGATTTTTACCGCCTGAACACATACTGGCATGGCCCAAACACTGTGTATATCATCTGTAAACCGACTAACTGACGATCAAATTGTCCCCGATCAGGACGATTGTTTTCTTGTGCCTACATCGGATAATTTACCGCAGTTTACTTCTTGGCAAGTAAGTATAATAAATAAGTTGTAACAATTTATTTACCTATGTTGATATTTTATCCATCTTTGTATCTCAAAATTCATATAAAACTTCATAGCGAACAAAGTTTTGTATAGAATGAAAATTTATGACAAGCTGTCAAACTTTTTCAATAGCTCTAGCAGTATTAGATGGTAATAATTTAGATAATATTCAATAGGTTACCCGACAATCGATTTTATTCATATTCATTTGTGTAAAGGTGTTGTTTATTGATTTAAGCTTAATAGCTCTGAGACGTGAGTTAATCAGGACAATAGTCTTCCCGGAAAACTGATGCGGTTTAGAACAGGGGGCGAGAGATGGGTTCTGTAGGCCAGTTAAACAAATCTACTGTTCGCCTGTAGAATGATAAGTCGTGGAGCGGAACTGTACTCGGTGACCCCTCAGTTCACATTCTCGGCCGTTCTTAGTGACTTTAGTGAGTGGGCGGGTCAAACTGTAACAGTGGCTATAGGTACAAAGTCCAACATGTTATTATTTCATTCAGTCTTCAGTATTCAAATAAACTATAACGAGTATGAGCTGTGTTAAATTTCTTTGTAGTAATGATTATAAAAATAGGTTAACCAACGCACTGCGTAGTAAACAAAATTGGTACCTGTAACGGCGTAATTCTTTATGAGTCATTCCTGGCAGTCTTTGAATCCATGACAAATCCTTGGAGTGAGCAAAACAATGACATAGTCCCCATCATCTATGTGTCATCTATTCCGATCCAGTATGAATCTACCATCAGGTTTCATCATGGATTTCCAAACCAAGATCTTATTTTTTTCTGATGAGTCAAAATTTTAAATGAGCCTGCGTATTTTGACCAATCATTTTTTTTTTTGGCAGACTCGTCAACAATCTAAAAGAACCTGTTTTTGACAACCTTCTTTCTTTCAAAGTCATCTACTGTCGAATAACCTCAAGAACTTTTTTAATTTGTTTTTAAACAGTGGAGTATTGGATAGTGTAGATTTCCCACGATGTAAAAACTTGGCAGAATGACCATATTTTAAAGAGAATAGTCTGTAAGGCCAAGGAAACACTTGTGTGTCAAGTACGCACGATGGCCACTTTTCTATCCGTAGATTGCCTTCTTCGAAACTAATTGGCTAACGATTTAGTGATATTTCCGCTTGTAGCTTAATTCGAAAAGCACGTAGGCCCTTAAGTCATATTTGTGAAAAATATACTTTTTTTCTAAAGTCTAAAGTAAATTGTTTTATTGATATTTCTTCAACACGATTTTTACATTAAGTTTCCCTTTGTATTTTATCGGGTTTAGTACGTACTTTCGAAAGTGTAGAGTTAAATTAGTTTCGTTCTTGGGCTATAAGTCGGCGATAGGACTCGTCCTGTCAGTTTTGTGCCTGTCAGCTCGCTTGACGTGCCCTCACATATAAGAGGCAGGCTGCTCTACACGTATGTGCGAGGCTTGATAACTTTTACCGTACAACACTCGGAATGTCTTAACATCTCGCTGCATGCTGATAAAGACTCTGAGGAATTACTTTTGAATCCTTATGAACTTTCCAACAGAGATTTAATTCTTTTCTTCTTTTCTCTCCTTCCAGGTGAAAAACGAGTTGGATAAATACCTACCTGTACACGAGCCACCGACTCCCCCAGCCGTCGATCAGAAAAGACGTCGAACCAGTGCCTCGACAGTCGATGCAATTTTATTCGACTTCAAAGATGATTTAAAAGACAGAGAGGCGAGAAGGCGGGCAATGGATGTAACTCATTTCAGATCGGGTTTATTTACTCCCAAACGTCCTGTGCCCAACAGTAACATGGATGCTAGTGTATTGTGTCAACGAGCGGACGATCTGCTCGCCGCAAAGCCAAGTCATCCAAGCAAAGGTCCACAAAAAGAGGAATGGATAAAAACAGAACCCCAAGACTGTGACACTTTCGATTTAACGGCCACATATTTAGTAGACGCTCTTGAAAGCATTGTGCCTCAGTCGGAGATAGAGCTTCAAGAACAGAGTCGGAAAGTATCCGACTCAATATGGGAGGACCTTCGGGCTTCCATCAACATGGTAGAGTTTTGTGGTGCTCAAGACCCAAGCGACAAGACTTTAGAGTTCATTTCCAACGCTCATCGGGTTAAAACTGAACCAATGGACACTAGTCTAAAACCCTCTTGTCAATACCAAAGCCTTAGTCCTTGCTCAAATATGAAAAGCGAGGAGTCGGAACGATCTAAACATTTAGGCGGTCAACAAATTCAACAAGGACATTTGAATACATCTTTATCTCCGTTACAATTTTTGCATCATAATTTCCAAAAATCTGCCGTCTCATCACAATACGGGGGTCAAACGCCCCCTCATTTAATGCCCCCAACCCCACCCAGTTCTCAGCCCGGAAGCCCTAGCCAAGACACCATACGGAACACACCTCCACCCCCGTACCCAGGTCTCAATAGGACTCCAGTTTCGAACTCTATCACCTGCATACCATTGTCCAAACTGACTTCATTTAACGTAGGCGTTGCCCTCCCCGTTGTAAGCATAGGAAAATCAGCAAAGCAGCCTAACACTCATCCCGGCTGTTCAACGATAAAATACAACAGGAAAAACAACCCAGAACTTGAGAAAAGACGGGTGCACTTCTGCGAATTTCCAGGTAAGAACACAAAGAATTAACACACGTTTGTTTGTTTTTTTAAAAATAAAAATAAGATGTTGGCGTGGGTAGTGGTGGCAAAATTTACACGTTTTGGTATTAACGTAATTGGATGTGCCTTGTTGACAATCATTCATAAAATTGCGGACTACTGTCAACAAAATCTCATACATATATAATTGTCTGAACGATTGTAGACACGGCAACAGGTAAACACGCTAACTGGGTCGGTGACCGTCAATCGCTTCAGTGTAAACTGGGGCCGCGGTTCTGTTGTTGAATCGGCTATCGAGCGAGAAGAAAAACAAGCGTAAATCCAGATAGAAAATACGTGCCAAATGTGACGAGATTTGCGTCAGTCATTTATTATGCAAATGCTTGTTTTTCTGTCTCGTCGGCCATGATACTTATGCAGACGTGCCTCTTTTAATGATTTCCCAATGCTAGGCACGATTCCAGTTTTACAAGGAAATACTAGGCGATCGATAACCTATGACGAAATCGGGTCACTGTCGATTTAATGGCTGTGTTGAAAGGAATTAAGTACACACGTTTAAGTTACGGATGAGCCGTTTTGTGTGACTGCTATACATTCGAAGTGTCCTTAATTTTAATCGTATCCAAGCGCGTCATATGTTTACTTCCTCGAATAGCTGGGGAGCTGAAAACGTAAACAACCTCATCTGGTGCATTATGTATGATGTATGGGAATAATATCGGTTGTTTTGACGATTGTATTATTATATGATTTTGCTTATTTATTAATCATGTATACTTTTGTTTTTCACAGGTTGCAGGAAGGCATATACAAAAAGTTCCCATTTGAAGGCTCACCAAAGAATACATACAGGTAAAGATCATCACATTATGTTTAAAGCGTATATTCTCCAAAACGGCTATGCCATAATTTGTTCATTTTGGCCCGCGGTCTTGTACTTGAAGCAGATTGTAAAATGAAAAATTATCTGCTACGTTAATTGTGACCCAAATCTTCTATATAATTACTGTGTATAATACGTATCCAGGAATTTTTAAACACTGTTCTGACACCATACACATTTGGGAAACATTCCTAACATAGCTAATTAGAGGCTATTTTAACTAGACCATTGACTTAGTAATATCATAACTATGCGAGTTTTTTAATCAGCTGATTAAAGGTCATCCGATGTTATTATAAGAGCGTATTGTGTATATAACATCGTGCCCGATGAAATATTTAAATTTAACGACTTTTTCGCTAATCGTGATACAATGAACGTGTCTATTTTCATATAACAACTGTACATTATTCAGTTAGCTCTTTTGGTTTAAGGATAATTTTGACCAGTATACAATAATTGCTTTAAATGTATTTGCCTTCAGCGAAAGTTTTTTTCCTAAGAGTTGATACGCGAGTATTTGCTGGTATTCTTTAGATGTTATATTCGGCCTTATCTTGCTTGTAAAACCAGTTGTGTAATGACAATTGAGTTTGTGTTAGACAATAATTCATAGTTTTTTATGAATTTATTTTTTCTCTTTAACAGGTGAGAAACCATACAAGTGCCATTTTCCAACATGCCAGTGGCGATTCGCCCGTTCGGATGAGCTCACAAGACATATACGGAAGCATACTGGAGCCAAACCTTTTAAATGTAAAGTTTGTGAGAGATGTTTTGCCCGTTCGGACCATTTGGCCCTTCATATGAAAAGACACGAACCTAAGGCTAAGTAGATATTTCGGCTGAAAATACCCCCCTGGTTTAGGCCTCGATGCATCCAGCCTGCACGCTCGGCGCGTAGGCCAAACCCCCCCGGAAGTGACGTGCACCTGTCTCAGCCCGATGTCAAGGGTCGGTTTCATGGCGAGTCCCAAGCCGATTACGTCAGAAATGGAGCGGTTAGTGCAAACTGAAGGCACCGTCGGCCATCTTAGGATAGTCATTTATGACCTCACTTCAATACCTTCAACGGACAATGGTGTTGGAGAATTCCATAATGAATAATTCAACTGTATTTTGTGCAGTGTTACTTTGGAACGCAGAGGTGGAAAAAATAAACAGTATTAGTCCGAAGACAATCAAGATGGCGTCTGTAGATGAAAGTTAATCACTGAGCCTTTGTGGACAGAACACTGTATTCCAAGTGTAAGACCAAATATTAGAGAGAACATTTTGGGTTGGACAAGAAATGAGTGGTCGAAAACATTTTCACCACCTGTGGTGTTGATATTTTCAACGAATAGCTTATAGAACTTTTTATCAGAGGTTCTTAATGCGATAAAACTTTGTTGTGGACTTAAGAAAAAAAACTCGGGCAAGTTTCCTCGTGATCTTTCATATCTGTGTGATAAGACGATACAGCAGATGTTGTTATTCTCCGAGAGATAAATATTTGTTTTATCATCCTTAGAATCATGAAATTGCCTGATTAGGAATGTTACCTTCAGAAATCATATGCGTTTGTTTGTAAAGACATTTTTTAACAATGCAAGAATAAGGCGGTTTAGATGTACCATTGTCTTTGAGAAAAAATGGTTTGAAAAAAGGAACTGTCAAAAACATACACATTTTTTTAAGAAATGTTTGTTTTTGTAGTAATTTTGTAACGTTTTGTACCATCTCGTACAGATAAAGGTTTTAAACGATTTTTAAATTTTCATTAAAAAGTTATATGTAAGTAATTTTACATTAAAAATGTATTGTAATAAAATGCATGATCAAGCTACATAAAGCCAAGGTTTGGCAGATCTGTTTGTTATGTTTGCCTTCATCTAAACTTTATACATTGTATAATTTGTTCATCCGTGCTATGTTGTTGTTGTTATGAAATTTCAAATGAATGTTTTATATGAATGTAAAATAAACCATGAACTCAATTCAAAACAAATGTCTCTTTACTTAGCTATCCAATTATTATGGTTTTATTTCACCCTGTAATCAGAGGACCCTACTACCCCGGCTTTCAGGTAGCACCTGAAGACTGTACCTCTGGCAATTACAGCGTTTTCTTAAAACGTTTCCGAACCAAATAAAAGTTGAAAATTTCTGAGAGGAGTTTTCACTCTATCGCCTTTTGTCGAAGAGTTTTCAATTACCGATCAAAGATGTTAAAGTGTGCGACGTACATCAATCAATCAATCAGGCCCTTCCTAAACTGTTATGGGGACATGCCCGAAACCAGCGAAACAGAGATCGTTAAAATATGCGCTATTGGACTGTTGTTTATATAAAGATGAAAATTCCAGATGACCACCGCTGGATGGGGAGTTTTATATGGAGATTCCTTTATCTGCTTTGTTGTGGTAGCCGCGCGGCACTGCCCTTTATGGCTGGACTTGTGGTGCATTTTCGGCTGTGTGTTTGCTGACTGTTAGGTAGAAAACAATCGCAACAGGGAATTCCCTAAAAACTCTTTAAATAAACCTTATGGCGGAAAGTCGACTTGCGGCCTCTCATCCCAGATTGGTCACTTTGTATTTGTCTACAAATCTGAAGGTCAACGAAGAATCAAAACAAACTTAGGCGTAACCAACCCATCGAATAACACAGAAATTAATCGACACCGTAGAAACAATGTGGCACTGTAAAAAGAACACACCATAATTCCAACTGGCCCATGCTAAATTCCCATCGGCATTTTTACGCCGGCGTTGTAAGACAGGGCTGGTCCATACTATATTCTCATCGGCATCTTTACGCCGGCGTTGTAAGACAGGGCTGGTCCATACTATATTCTCATCGGCATCTTTACGCCGGCGTTGTAAGACAGGGCTGGTCCATGCTATATTCCCATCGGCATCTTTACGCCGGCGTTGTAAGACAGGGCCCTTGGTTTTAAAGATAACTTACTTAATTGTTTGATTGATTGATTGGTGTTTTACGCCGCGCTCAAGATTATTTCACTTACATGGCGTCGTTGCTAGTTTAATTGTGGGAGGAAACCGGGCTCTATGCCCGGAGGAAACCCACGACCTTCCGTTGGTAACTGGGAACCATCCCACATAGGTCGTTCGAGTGAAAACTCAGTCAGAAAATTTTCCAATTCTTTTTTTGGACTGAGTGGGATTTGAACCCGCGACCCATTGGTGAAAGGCTTTTTGGATTGAGCGTCCAACGCTCTACCTACTGAGCCACAGCGACACCTAGCTTACTAGAACGGACCTTTGGAGGTGATTGCTTTTCTCATTCTTGAAATATAGCTCCGACTGATTTGATATTATCTTCATTGCTGGTGTCGTGAACAAACTTTGATCGATTCAGTGTCCATCTTTGTGGATATCGCCTAAAAACGTTTTAAGCCAATATTTACCAAAGCATGATGAACGGCACGCAGCATATATTTACGTCATCAAACTTGAGAATGATGTAAAAATCTAGCAGTTCCGCCGTTAAGCCAGTGTTTAATGCACTACGTGACTGGCCGACACGATGTCATACTCCCACCCTTAGGTCTAATATCATATCAGTATAGAACAATTGAGTCAGGCCACATCCGTCAAAAAATTGAGTCGAACTCAATGTCAGGCGGCTATTACATAAGTACATGCGCACTTGTATTTCATCCTGTTTTAATTACCATGTTTGGCTTTCATCGTCGGCCTACATATTTTTTCCACAATAAAGGATCAGATAAAAAATTGTTTTCGATACATCTCACCGAATATGGAAGTAAACAAAACGTGGGTTTGGTCACATAAAGTTGTTGTTATGCACTCGCTACGTCGTATCAATAAAATAGAATCAAATCTTTCGATGACGTTCAGAAGTTGAATGGTTAACAATAAGGTGAAGGATTATCTGTGGATAACCGTTTTTGGCTTATTGAATGACGACGTTTCGATGTAGCTCTTACATCGTTATCAAAGTCATTAAAGTTGGTCTAACCCAAAACCAAAGAAGTGCGCAAGTCAATCAAAATAAAGGAGATATACATATTTCTTATAACCCCGTGAGTCTCTTAGCGTACAGCGAAAACGATATGCGTTCATCTTCAAGTGTTTGCATCTTGAAGCAGAAATCGGTCAACCAACCAAGCAATCCATCAACCAGAGAGGCTGAAAACGAGGGATGGATGCGGTACAGATCCAACTCCAATCCAAATTGAGTTTCAGCCTAGAGTTAAGATTTGTTAAAATCGTTAAAGTCAAGTTTATTATAGGCCTACACTGAAAATCATATGAAACGAGTTAATCTGTCTGTCATAATAAGAAATCGCTAATCTTCGTACAACGTCCTTGTTATTTTCAGAGGTCACAACTCCCTGGTGAAGCCGTTCTGGTCTTTGTGGGGATATTGACACAAGGTTGTGTACAACCATCTAAATTAAATATGGTGGTGTACATTATAGGCCTACATGTGTACAGTAATGTCTAAATGGCGGCTTGAAAGCGTACGTAAAATGAAGTCTGAACAACTGATCAATCGGTTTACGTTTGCTTAGGCGTTGGATTGCATACACTGCAGACTCTTTTTGTCTGTAGTTTATAATCTTAAATGTATTGATGAACACTAAAACATACAGACAGGGAAAATCTTCTTGTCTAAAATAACTATGAAGACAAGTTTATTAAAAAGGGATATATCATTTAGACATTTATACCGAATCGTAAGTTGTTGAAATAAACTAAAAACCATTATACTACATTAGGTTGATAACAGACATGGCTTAAGTCAGTTTGCTCCTTTAGAGGGCATCATTCAAATCATTCGACCGCGTGTTTAAATTGGGGCTTCTAACAAATCAAATTTTCAAATTAAAATAATTTCTAATTTCTTCTGTCGAGTAAAAATGCAGAAGACCACGTGCTTGTTTAAATGCAAACAGTATTCTGTACTCGAGCTGCAACTGTGCCTTTAAATAATAATATCAAACAATAAATGGTTTAAGGCTTTATTCAAACATCGTCAGGCCTCTCATGCGTGTTTACAAAAATTGTGCAGAAATTGGTAGCTTATATAGTATGTCCTAAGCGGTACTTGAATATATCACGACTTGAATAACGGCATATTTGTATAAGAGATGAATTTATTTTATTGAACAGCTTGTCTTGTATACTATCTGTGCGTGGAAATGACCAACAGGTGTCATTGTTAATTTCTTTTCGGCCTATTTTTATTAACGAGTAAGAAGTTCGTGACATTTAAGGTCACCAGGCGTCCCTACGATCGGCCTTCGTCAATACATTGAATTATAAACAACTGTGTCTTCTGCACGGCTTTTGACCAGAGAAATGCTATATTTCTTCAAGTAAACATCTGGATCGATTTTCAAAGATAAAAGCCACCAGTAACATATGGCTCAACAAACGTCATCGGTAGATCGGCGACAACAATTTATCGATTTTTTAACCCGCAGGAACAACAGCTCTCCAAGCGTCTTGTTTATTTTCTGTTACTTTGTTTACAACCATGGGGAATTGGAAAAAATGGTTATAAGAGTGTTGAATTTTGAACTTTTTTTTCGTAAATTATGATTCTTCTTAAAAAGGGGCGTTAACTGTTTAACTTCAAAAGGTTTTATCGTACATGCATTCGAAAGAGAAAGTTTTTATTGACCGTACATGCGTGTATATATAGCTTGAAAAATCGAAATTGCGTATGAATAACCTCGGATTAACCGAGAAAGTTTAAGTAACCGTGTTTTCTACAGAAAAGAGAGAATCCCGAAAGTGTATACATCTGAATTTGGCTCAAGTTTATTCTTGTTTTGAAAGCTTTTCTGATATATTTCATTTGGTGTATAACTATACTTAGCGCCATTAAAAACGCACGACCCAAAGAATGTAAAATATTTTGAGAAATGTAAAGTGTAAAATATTGTAAGTACTCTTAAATTGAAGAACAAGGCATTGGTCACAATGAGACAAAGAATTGACAATATGTGAAACCCTGGTGACTTTTATTCCTTGCAAACAAATCGTTGATACAGAAATTGAAGGTGTCATCATTCAATAATGGGTATGTCCACCTCGGGCATCAACGCAAGCAGTACATCTGCGACGCAAGGACCTGATGAGTGTGGCTATTCTGTGCTGTGGGATCCGGTCCCACTCTTCCTGCACTACCTGGATCAATTCACGACGGTTGCGTGGCCTGGGTTAACGTTGTGCAACGGCATTCTTAAGCTGATCCCACAAGTGCTCTATGGGCGATAGATCGGGGGAGTAAGCTGACCATTGGCAACGCTGCCATATATAAGTGAAACAATCTTGAGCGCGACAAAACATATCAATCTATGTGGAAAAATTAGTTGCCGATTTTAAAAGTTTGTTTTTAGCCAAAAATGTTAACATTATCCTAACCCCTATAATTACATTATGTACAGCAACTTTTCAAGATACGTATATAAATGATATCGCTAAATATGCTTTTTTATTTCCCATTTTCTCTCATGTGATTCGTGACTTTGAGGGGCTATGCCAATGAGCTATATGCGTGGAATGTAGGTCACGCGATATTTAATGTGCATCGAACGCCGCCATTACTACGAGATGGTGCAATTTCGATTCAGTTCAGTCATGCGCTAGCGCATCAACTATCAATGGCGGTACTTTTAATAAAGTCAGATCCAAACCAGCCAATGAGACGTGTCCATTCTACGTATTTTGTTCATTGGACTATGTGATATCCGATAGCCAGATTTAAAATACTACCAAATCGTAAACATCGATCACGTGATATGGCTGTAATAACGCAGAATAACAGAATAATTTCACGAATAACGTGGATTTCCGAGGAGATTAATGAAACAGGATTTTTTTTCTGAATGGGTTGGTTTTATGATTTTTTCTGTATATATCGATGGACGTACCAACGAAAGGCCTCGGATCACCCGCTCTTGTGACCAAGTCGTATAATATAATCTCAGAAATCAATGATGATTATCTCCTCGTTTCTAGGACATTTCGCTTTTTGTTATATGTGATTCAACCAGGAACCGCGTATTGCCGGTTTATGGGGAGCGAGGGTTGTTTTTATTTTCATCAACAAGAACTCGGTGTTTTTAAAAACCGTCAACGTGCTGATTTTTAATTTTAAAATTTATTCCGGTAGTATAGCATAGACACTGTTCTTAATATATGACACAAGGTTAACCACTTTTAAGGAGATCGCCTAAGAAATGGGCGACATTTAACGGGAACATGCAACATCCTGGGAAGATGATGCATCTGCGGTCCATCTTCATCCGTTTACATCAATTTATAGGGATTATTTTTGAACCACGAAAGGTTAATTGGCGGAGGAAATTGGGCGTCTATGTCAAGATTAAGGGATGCAAGTGGGCCATTTGTCTTTAAAATAGTCGGGAATCGGGCATGTTCGGGGGCAGGAAAAAACGACCAATGCCCACAGAGAAGATTAATTTCTCTAAATATTGTGGATTGATTTAAATTTTACGCCGCACTCAAGATTAGTTCACTTAAAAGGCGGCGTTGCCAGGTTTAATATGAGAGAAACCCCCGGTCTTCAATGAGGACTTCAATTGTGGAAGCATATAGCCTAGCCTAAATATCATATTATTCTGTATATAATTGCATGCTTAAGAAGCCTTTTATTCTATAAGAAGACTCATCGCTGATTTTCGTTTTGAATTCGCCGTGAAGTTTAAACAATGACAATATTTAAGATTTAGTTAGCTCTTTTGGAACGGCTGCGTAAATTCCTACACCTTCAAGATCACGCCAGGAATTTTTCTCGTGTTTTCTTTTCGCTGTTTTCCGGAAGTGAG
Organism: Lepidochitona cinerea; assembly: GCA_963971465.1. NCBI lineage: Eukaryota > Metazoa > Mollusca > Polyplacophora > Chitonida > Tonicellidae > Lepidochitona > Lepidochitona cinerea. The sequence goes on along the minus strand of OZ020552.1, from coordinate 62,490,957 downwards.
GGCCTCGTTCGCCACAGATGTGTCAAGTTTCATTTTTCTGTTTGTTAACGCCACACAGAGACCAGCATTCAGAGTGGACCGTAACAATTAGATTTAGAGGGAATTCGCCCTCATTCTAGCAATGGTATTGTAGAGTATAGGCCTATAGTTCGAGGATCTATACTCATTAATATGTACAGGTAGATCAAACCCCCAAAATGCTTTCTCTTATAATTGTATCTTCATGAATTCAAGTGGCACAAACTGTCAAATATCGAAAACATTTTACTTCAACATAAACTACTTTTTTTTCTGAACGGTTTGGACTTTTTCTTGATAATCTGAATGTTCGAAAAAAAAGTCAGAATTTTAGCAGCTTATGCCATTTTAAAAAAAGAAAACATTGAGACCCAAATGGGCTAAAGGATTTTCCCCAGAATTCAGTCCTTGTTTCATCTATATCTTCTAATTTCCTATATAGTTGTTACGGCGGCGTTGGCTGTTATAGTGGCGGAGGAAATGAGGATCTATGACAAAGATTGATACTGCAGGCTTTGCGTAATTCGAACCCGCGATATATTGGTGGGAGGCTTGTCGGGCAGTCTTGTGCTCTATCTACCAAATGATTGATTGATTGTTTTGTGTTTTACGTCGCGCTCAAGATTATTTCACTTATATGGCGGCGTTGCCAGTTTTATTGTGGGAGGAAACCGGGCTCTATGCCCGGAGGAAACCCACGACCTTCCGCTGGTAACTGACAACCATCCCACATAGGTCGTTCGAGTGAAAACCCAGTCAGAAAATTTTCCAATTTTTGAACTGAGTGGGATTCGAACCCGATCTACCAAATGAGTCACGCCCCAACCCACACCACCATACCCCATCCCCCCAAATGCCTTCCCTTCCATTCCATCCCACGAAGGCGATAGAAAAGAATCACTTAATATATTTTATTCGGAGATCGAGATAACGGAAGTTTTTAGTTTTTGCTATAGTTCAGTTACAAGACAATGGCCAGGACGTGGAACATTTCCGGGTCAACGGGGAAGACAATTTAAATAGACTCCGTGAAAATCAGTGTGTTGTCAAACAAAACATATTGTCTCATATGTATATATTGTGTAAGAGAATACAATATTTTTCCGGTCCGTCGTCAAAACGGCGGATTTCGCTTAATATAAAATAACATGGCCATATGCAGCTGATTTTACGCGGAGGGAAACTACAGTTATTGTTCTAACAAAATCTGCCACATCCGGACAGTGTGTCCTTTAGTACACTCCGTTTCCTTGCCGGTTCTGTCTCTCACATTGTATTCCTGTTATTTTCAATTTGGTGGTAATTCGCTATTATAATGCCCGTTCTATCTTCGGCTTTTTCTCTTAACTCTATTGTGTTTTTTCGTCGGCGTCTTTGCTGTTTGCACTCATCACCCCCGCATATCCTTTCGAGGCCTTTTTAACCTGTGGACAATTGAACGTATGGCGACATATCTTTACCATTACAAAAAGAAAGCATGAATAGATAAGCCTGTTAAAGGCCAACGAGACATCTGAATGTCTGAGCGCTCTTTTTAAAACGGAGGTAAAAAAATGCGTTGCGGTTTTCGAATCAAAGCGAGGCAATTAAAACCCCAAGGTCGATTGGCTTAATGGAATGTTTTTGTTGTGGGAACTATTAACAGTCTTCAAATATTTCCAGCAAGGGATTTTCAAGTTAAGCACTAAGGGAATTTTGAAACAATCTCAAAGAATTCTCCAAGAATGCCATGTTATTAATTCCACAGATCGGAGTCTGATTCGAATGGAAACAAGCATCAGGGTTATATGTTGATTCGTTACGTTTTTCTACGATTCGAAAGCCCTGACATAAAACTGCATGAGCGAAACTGATAGACCGTGATTTCATTGCTGCAATGGCGTTGCAACCTATCCAAACACATTTCACGTATATCCGTACAGATCCGATAGAAACAGGTTACGATGTTATTAATTCATATTTTTCATAAAAATTGTCATCCAAACAAAATAAAAAGTTTCACAATGTACACTTTTGAGGCAAATTGACTTAAAATTTTAAGTGAATTTGTAAATTGAACCGTATTATACTAGTGAGCCTATCTATCAATATCGGGGGAAATCATTTCTGAGAAAAATAATTTTGGTAATCGTTTGAAATTTAAAAGTAAAAATTATCATTAACTTCGGTTTAAATTCTCACTACCAATAATTCACGTGCATGTAAAAATCGTTACACAAAATGTTTTGTTAAGAAATTAGACAATTTTAATGCTTGATTAAACAGATAACGTTTTTTCTCAGGAAAATGCCATTCTTGCGAAAATCGGAACTCAACTATTTAATTCATGTAGTATTATTTGTGGTGGCCATTTCAGAAACTCTCACCGGAAAATTCTAAAAACGAATTAAGAAAAACGAAAAATTTTATAAAACTTGTATAAAATTATGTTATGCTATTTATTTTGAAGAGAAAAAAGGTTGTCATCCCGGTCAGATTTTGTTCAGGTTCTTCAATGTCGGTTATTTTCCTATTCAACCATTTCCCTGGCGATGATCGTTATTTTGTTACTCCAGGGTTCATCCAAACTGCCCCTAATGACCCTGGCGATTACATGACTGGGCATTATCCCCTTGGGGCGTCTGGATTACGCGTGGGCGGGGTCGACCCTTCAGCAATCGCTGTAAGAATTAGTCAGCCATAAGGTGTTGTTTGATCTCAGTTGTAGCCTTGCAGAATCCTTGTTTTCTACAGGACGGGGTCGATTAGGTTAATCTCATTACGTTGTTGTTTTCTCGAATGTGACATCATTTAGAATGGCTGCTCGTGAGTTGTCACCCGAGAACAGTGGTATAATATCACAGACTTACCGTCTCCAGAATTAATAAATTAACCGACACTGATTGACCCGGAAAAAAATCCGGGCCAGTGTGAGGATCGGAATAGAGTACAGTAATGCGAAGAAAGATACTCAACTCGAAGGGCTGTATAATTTATTTAAAAAAAAACATATCACTATGCTTTTATACTTCTAAGTTAACAAATATATAACCGTGTAAGAATCGAACTCATGGTTTCGGTTTACTAGGCTAAAGTTTTACCCAAAGACCTTCACTGAGTCAGTTAAGTTCTCTTATAGAAGTACATGTATACTGAACCACAATAGAAACGCCACTCGATTCAAATGTTGCTAAATGCTTTTCTCTTTTGACATCCTTGCTAGACCTGGTTTGAAGCCAGTGGTCAGGAAAGTTGGGTTTTGTACTAATCCTGTAAAATATTGATTGACTGTTTCACATTGCACTTTAGTTTATTTCATTGATATGGCGGCTTTACCTGGGACCTGTTTCACAAAGCGGTGTAGTGTTTTATCTAACTCTTATACGTTGCTATGACAGTTACATAAAAACACATGCTACGCCCTTTCATAGAAGAGGAGTCTGTTTCACAAAGCGACGTAAGGTAAGTTTTTACGCAACAGTCATGGCAACCCTACTGTAAAGATACGTTGCTGTGGCAGTTACGTAAAAATTACGCTGCGCCGCTTTGTGAAACAGGCTCCAGACTTAGTGGTGGATGAAACCGGGCCTACCTGACAACTCTTCTGCATTTACCGAAACAGTGACAGCCCCAGTCGGAATTATCCCATTTTTCTTCAGACTGAATCATGGGATTCGAACCCACAACCCATATCTGTAAAGTCCGAGTGTAACTGCCAACTAAGTGACCGAGGTTCCCTCCCGTGAAAGAGGGAATATCTACAGTAGAGCATGTCATTTTGAAACTGATAAAAACATTTGATATTTGGTTTATTTTTATATCGGGACTTTTCGTCTCGCTGAAAGTCGGGTTTTTTTCTCTCCAGGCAATGAGCCCTGTTTCCTCCCCACTAAACCTGACAACGCCGCCATATAAGTGAAATAATCTTGAATGCAGCGTAAAACATCAATCAATCGTTTATTCACGACCTTATGAAATTTGCAATAGAAAAACTTCTCAGAAACACCAATCATGTCGCATTCATCCGACGTGGATATAATACAAATCCTCAGTTTCTAGAAGTCAACACTAAAATGATATCCTTTATTGAAATAGACTGTCAGAAATCCATGCAAGGAGACACGTACTGCGTTGAAATAAACACGATGTACTTTTGTCAAATAATAAACAATACCTTTGAAAAGGCAAATGAATTGTGCGAGACAAAAACGACTTAACAGTGTTATAGCTCTAAAGGATCTTACTTAGAACAATACTAATTCTCTGAAACGCGACTAAAGTTCTTTCCCCGAAAACCGTTTTGTTCACGCGGACATTCGTCGCGAATGACTTGCAGTATTTTCCTTCCTTGTTTATCGGCTTATTTTAAGAAATGGTTCTACGTGGTGAATTGTTCTATACGGTAATATTCACATCCCTGCCTATCGTTTCTCCCATTGGCTAAAAAGTGTGTCAGAATTTAGAGGGGACATCGGTCCGAATCTATTTTGTAAACAAAATCTCCCTAATCCTGTCCCATTGGGTCTTATTAAAATTCTTATACATGGATTTCCAACTTTAGACGACACTGACATGGATATGCATAAAAATACATTTTTATACATTATAAATTCAAGCAGGAAATGAAAAAAATACGGCCTACTAATAATGTCATTTCTGTTTGTGTACCAGACAAATGTACTTACAATGTGATGTCTGTGTATACCAGACAAATGTACTTACACTGTGATGTCTGTCTGTATACCAGACAAATGTACTTACAATGTGATGTCTGTCTGTATACCAGACAAATGTACTTACAATGTGATGCCTGTCTGTATACCAGACAAATGTATTTACAATGTGATGTCTGTCTGTGTACCAGACAAATGTACTAACAATGTGATGTCTGTTTGTATACCAGACAAATGTACTTACAATGGGATGTCTGTCTGTGTATCAGACAAATGTACTTACAATGTGATGTCTGTCTGTATACCAGACAAATGTACTTACAATGTGATGTCTGTCTGTATACCAGACAAATGTACTTACAATGTGATGTCTGTCTGTATACCAGACAAATGTACTTACAATGTGATGTCTGTGTGTATACCAGACAAATGTACTTACAATGTGATGTCTGTCTGTATACCAGACAAATGTACTTACAATGTGATGTCTGTCTGTGTACCAGACAAATATACTTACAATGTGATGTCTGTCTGTATACCAGACAAATGTACTTACAATGTGATGTCTGTCTATATACCAGACACATGTGCTTACAATGTGATGTCTGTTTGTGTACCAGACAAATGTACTTACAATGTGATGTCTGTTTGTATACCAGACAAATGTACTTACAATGTGATGTCTGTTTGTGTACCAGACAAATGTACTTACAATGTGATGTCTTATTTCTAATCATCAGTTGAAATTTTATAGGAAAATTGTAGTCTTTTCTTCAGCTATTTCCTCAGATATTTTCACAGATACATGTAGCTCAGATATGTTTTGGTTCAATGACTTTTACGTCCTGAGTTTTCTTAACGCTTTGACATCTTTTAGTTTATTATTATATTTCCTTTTGAAAGTGAAAATACCGGTATTTTTGTAAGAACTATTTCTTGTAAATTGTTCTCTAACGAACCGGAAACTAACACACGTACCAGGTATTCCCGTTGGTCGAGTGCATAGGCCACATACGATATTTGGTGATATATTTCTGACCCTGGGACTTGTGTAGTTTGAACCAAAAAATAGTTGGTGTTAGAACGAGCAACATTTGTACGGTATGTAGTTTATATGAACCGAAATGGCGTTCAAAAAGAAAATCCAACCAAACATGTACAGTCTCTTCATAGAGCAACCTAATAACTTTCAATAGAAGTGTGCAGTTTATTCTTACATTTTTTGCTGATTTTTTTAGAGATTGTAAGTTTAGCGTCTTATCACTTTAAAACAATCAAATTGGATGCAGTTACAATATTTTGTAAGCGTCTTATCACTTTGAAACTATCAAATTGGATGCAGTTACAATATTTTGTAAGCGTCTTATCACTTTGAAACTACCAAATTGGATGCAGTTACAATATTTTGTAAGCGTCTTATCACTTTAAAACTATCAAATTGGATGCAGTTACAATATTTTGTAAGCGTCTTATCACTTTAAAACTACCAAATTGGATGCAGTTACAATATTTTGTAAGCTTCTTATCACTTTAAAACTACCAAATTGGATGCAGTTACAATATTTTGTAAGCTTCTTATCACTTTAAAACTACCAAATTGGATGCAGTTACAATATTTTGTAAGCGTCTTATCACTTTAAAACTACCAAATTGGATGCAGTTACAATATTTTGTAAGCGTCTTATCACTTTAAAACTACCAAATTGGATGCAGTTACAATATTTTGTAAGCTTCTTATCACTTTAAAACTACCAAATTGGACGCAGATACAATATTTTGTAAGCGTCTTATCACTTTGAAACTACCAAATTGGATGCAGTTACAATATTTTGTAAGCGTCTTATCACTTCAAAACTACCAAATTGGATGCAGTTACAATATTTCGTAAGCGTCTTATCACTTTGAAACTACCAAATTGGACGCAGTTACAATATTTTGTAAGCGTCTTATCACTTCAAAACTACCAAATTGGATGCAGTTACAATATTTTGTAAGCGTCTTATCACTTTGAAACTACCAAATTGGATGCAGTTACAATATTTTGTAAGCGTCTTATCACTTTAAAACTACCAAATTGGATGCAGTTACAATATTTTGGGAGCGTCTTATCACTTTAAAACTACCAAATTGGATGCAGTTACAATATTTTGTAAGCTTCTTATCACTTTAAAACTACCCAATTGGAAGCAGTTACAATATTTTGTAAGCGTCTTATCACTTTAGGACTACCAAATTGGATGCAGTTACAATATTTTGTAAGCGTCTTATCACTTTGAAACTACCAAATTGGATGCAGTTACAATATTTTGGGAGCGTCTTATCACTTTAAAACTACCAAATTGGATGCAGTTACAATATTTTGTAAGCTTCTTATCACTTTAGGACTACCAAATTGGATGCAGTTACAATATTTTGTAAGCGTCTTATCACTTTAAAACTACCAAATTGGATGCAGTTACAATATTTTGTAAGCGTCTTATCACTTTGAAACTACCAAATTGGATGCAGTTACAATATTTTGTAAGCGTCTTATCACTTTAAAACTACCAAATTGGATGCAGTTACAATATTTTGTAAGCGTCTTATCACTTTAAAACTACCAAATTGGATGCAGTTACAATATTTTGTAAGCGTCTTATCACTTTAGGACTACCAAATTGGATGCAGTTACAATATTTTGTAAGCGTCTTATCACTTTAAAACTACCAAATTGGATGCAGTTACAATATTTTGTAAGCGTCTTATCACTTTGAAACTACCAAATTGGATGCAGTTACAATATTTTGTAAGCGTCTTATCACTTTAAAACTACCAAATTGGATGCAGTTACAATATTTTGTAAGCGTCTTATCACTTTGAAACTACCAAATTGGATGCAGTTACAATATTTTGGGAGCGTCTTATCACTTCAAAACTACCAAATTGGATGCAGTTACAATATTTTGTAAGCGTCTTATCACTTTGAAACTACCAAATTGGATGCAGTTACAATATTTTGTAAGCGTCTTATCACTTCAAAACTACCAAATTGGATGCAGTTACAATATTTTGTAAGCGTCTTATCACTTTAAAACTACCAAATTGGATGCAGTTACAATATTTTGGGAGCGTCTTCACTTCAAAACTACCAAATTGGATGCAGTTACAATATTTTGGGAGCGTCTTATCACTTTGAAACTACCAAATTGGATGCAGTTACAATATTTTGGGAGCGTCTTATCACTTCAAAACTACCAAATTGGATGCAGTTACAATATTTTGGGAGCGTCTTATCACTTCAAAACTACCAAATTGGATGCAGTTACAATATTTTGGGAGCGTCTTATCACTTTAAAACTACCAAATTGGATGCAGTTACAATATTTTGGGAGCGTCTTATCACTTTAAAACTACCAAATTGGATGCAGTTACAATATTTTGTAAGCGTCTTATCACTTTAAAACTACCAAATTGGATGCAGTTACAATATTTTGTAAGCGTCTTATCACTTCAAAACTACCAAATTAGATGCAGTTACAATATTTTGTAAGCGTCTTATCACTTTAAAACTACCAAATTGGATGCAGTTACAATATTTTGTAAGCGTCTTATCACTTTGAAACTACCAAATTGGATGCAGTTACAATATTTTGTAAGCGTCTTATCACTTTAAAACTACCAAATTGGATGCAGTTACAATATTTTGTAAGCGTCTTATCACTTTAAAACTACCAAATTGGATGCAGTTACAATATTTTGTAAGCGTCTTATCACTTTAGGACTACCAAATTGGATGCAGTTACAATATTTTGTAAGCGTCTTATCACTTTAAAACTACCAAATTGGATGCAGTTACAATATTTTGTAAGCGTCTTATCACTTTGAAACTACCAAATTGGATGCAGTTACAATATTTTGTAAGCGTCTTATCACTTTAAAACTACCAAATTGGATGCAGTTACAATATTTTGTAAGCGTCTTATCACTTCAAAACTACCAAATTGGATGCAGTTACAATATTTTGGGAGCGTCTTATCACTTCAAAACTACCAAATTGGATGCAGTTACAATATTTTGTAAGCGTCTTATCACTTTGAAACTACCAAATTGGATGCAGTTACAATATTTTGTAAGCGTCTTATCACTTCAAAACTACCAAATTGGATGCAGTTACAATATTTTGTAAGCGTCTTATCACTTTAAAACTACCAAATTGGATGCAGTTACAATATTTTGGGAGCGTCTTCACTTCAAAACTACCAAATTGGATGCAGTTACAATATTTTGTAAGCGTCTTATCACTTCAAAACTACCAAATTGGATGCAGTTACAATATTTTGGGAGCGTCTTATCACTTCAAAACTACCAAATTGGATGCAGTTACAATATTTTGTAAGCGTCTTATCACTTTGAAACTACCAAATTGGATGCAGTTACAATATTTTGTAAGCGTCTTATCACTTCAAAACTACCAAATTGGATGCAGTTACAATATTTTGTAAGCGTCTTATCACTTTAAAACTACCAAATTGGATGCAGTTACAATATTTTGGGAGCGTCTTCACTTCAAAACTACCAAATTGGATGCAGTTACAATATTTTGGGAGCGTCTTATCACTTTGAAACTACCAAATTGGATGCAGTTACAATATTTTGGGAGCGTCTTATCACTTTAAAACTACCAAATTGGATGCAGTTACAATATTTTGGGAGCGTCTTATCACTTCAAAACTACCAAATTGGATACAGTTACAATATTTTGGGAGCGTCTTATCACTTTAAAACTACCAAATTGGATGCAGTTACAATATTTTGGGAGCGTCTTATCACTTTAAAACTACCAAATTGGATGCAGTTACAATATTTTGTAAGCGTCTTATCACTTTAAAACTACCAAATTGGATGCAGTTACAATATTTTGTAAGCGTCTTATCACTTCAAAACTACCAAATTAGATGCAGTTACAATATTTTGTAAGCGTCTTATCACTTTAAAACTATCAAATTGGATGCAGTAACAATATTTTGTAAACGTCTTATCACTTTGAAACTACCAAATTGAATGCAGTTACAATATTTTGTTAGCGTCTTATCACTTTGAAACTACCAAATTGGATGCAGTTACAATATTTTGTAAGCGTCTCGTCACTTTGAAGCTATCAAAGTGTTGCCAAATTATCTTTTCCAGAAAATTCTACTGACTAAGGCCAAACTCCTGCCTGTTGTCAACCTAATGAAATATCTATATAACTTATGATTGGGTATAAAGGTCTAAATGATATGTCCCTTTTTAACACAATAAGACACTTGCCTCCATGGTTATTTTAGACAAGAAGATGTTCTCTGCACCCGTGTGTGTTTAATGTTAAAAATGTGTACATTATTGGACACGTTTTCATGATACTTTCTTAGCGTCTCCTCAGCATTATATATTGCTGGACGAGTTTATTCGAGACTTTGTAAAAGGTCGAAGGTTATCTCCTCATAATAGACATTCAAAACTTGACAGGTCCAGTTTTAAAATATCCCATTTAAAACTTTTAATGTCTTTTTTTAGGACCCTTTTATATTTTCCTTAACGAGCACACTAATCTATTGTTTTGTTAACGGGTAAACGGATCGTTTGAGAGTATTTAGTAAAACACCTTTTCTAAACAGGTGCGAAAAACTCCAGCGGTCCGGATAAGACAAAGTCACGTTCTTACAAGTTTACTAATCAATACAGTTTATAATGACGACGTTCAGATAGTTAGCAGCCACAGACAGAGACAATATGTCCAATTTGTTATAAAAAAACTATAAGCTTGTAAATGTATATACTATTCAACTGTTCAATAACACGTTTATACTAATGAGAAATGATTAAGGCATCACGACGAAGTAAGTTGTTTGTGAACAACACGAGCTTTCGACACCTAAACTAGTGTCTTTATCAAGTGTAACACACTTTCTACAATTTTTTTGACAAAAACACCAGTTTTGACACCGGTGTAGGTGTCGGAAGCTCGTGTTGTTCACAAACAACTTACTTCGTGGTAATGCCTTAATCATTTCTTATTAGTATTGAAGCCCCGTTTAACGAAGACACGGTGACGTGGCGTGATTGAGGTAGATTCAAGTTTACTTCATTGATTGATTGATTGATGTTTTTATGTCGCGCTTATTATTTGACTTACACGGTGACATTGTCCGATTTTCGCAAAGAAAGGAACCTGCTGTGTTTGGTGGATACAACCCTATACTTTGTCATTCCACTCACATCGGTGAGTGCTTTAAGGTTACGGACAACGCTTGAAAATAATCGACTGTTTGGGCAGGGATATAAAACTGAGCAATTAAAAAAATCGACCAAGGAAAGTATTTACAAAATGACCAGGTGGCAGATATGTGACCCGTTTGATGAACCACGTGTTCCGATAAATCACATTTTTTTTATCGGCTCTTCTTATAACGAAGTAGAAAAAAACTGAACTAACCCGTCCATATATTTGTGCGCTCTCGGGCTGGTGGTTCTGCTTTAGCCATGTATGCTGCCCCAACAAGGAGAAACATTAAGTATGCCAAATACATAAATAAGAATTCAGAGAACAAGTCCAAATTTTGGCGTCTCATGCCCATATTAGTGAGACGAGGGAATTTATTTAGAAAGACTTAAATTGAAACAAAGTCTCCTCTCCTTGGGCTTCAAGTTTGCGTGTTAAAATGAAATTTAAATTTAATGTTTTAGAATCGATAAATTTGAGCATCTGTTTAAGTCCGCCAGAGAAGGAAACTAAATTAAAACCCAGAAATTTCAAATGTACATGCAGTACATACGAGAGTATAAACACATTAAAAAAACTCGTAATGAAAGTGCTTTGAAATTTTCTGAATTTCCCGAAGCATTTTCCTAAATAGTATGACGTTGGCTATATTGAGTAAGTGCATGACATGCGTACTCCCAAAGGGCTATTTTTAATGAAACACCTAACCGATGTTTGCTCAATGCAGTGTTTTGACGCCGGACTGCGGAAAGCAAATATTACACGAGAACACCCATTAATTGTATGCGGCTAACCTTTAGAGAGACAAACGTAGGGTAGGTATATAGACATCGCATGGACATGGTATTTTATGTCATTCTGACATCACGGCTTTATAATGAAGCACGGGTTTTAAGACGTACTTCGGAATTTAAAGAAAAGTGAGATCCGGTATTATAGCTTGAGATTTTGGAACATTTTTTGTAGAATTTTGGCATTCAGTTAATTTTGTTTCACAAACCATAAAATTCAACTCGAGTTTAGAATTTTGACAATATAACCAAATCAAGAGATCGTTATTTGGACATATTCATATAATCCAGTGTTGCGTTTATGAACACTAAAACACACGGGCACATACGAAATCAATCCAGTGTTATATATATCTCTCCATCAGTTGAAATTTAAAAATTGATAACGAAATTGCAACCATAAGTGGCATGACGCATGGTCGCTGTCTGGAGCTACTAACTATCTGCACGTACATCGTCATTATAAACTGTATTGATCAGTATACGTCGCCAAAATCCGCAATCTTCTCAAGATGGATTCATTATATGTAAAAATGAGAAACACCTAAATACAATTATTACTTATTTTTAATTCTTGAGAAAGTTTCACAAATTTTATTTTAGCGATTTATGGTCAGCTTATGGCGTATATTTATATTAAAGCTTACAATTGAGTCAAGGGCTAGATAGTTTTTCAACCGCTGAAGCGCAGCTGCGAAGTGGATCACGCCGATTGAGCTATTTGCTTTTTGGGGTTTGGGAGCGCGGGATTTAGAAGAGGATTATTGGACTAGCTTTAAGGCGATTAACGACGATCATCTTTCATAACCTCAACAAAACCACTGAGTTATCTCAACTAATTCTTCAGAATTTTGACATAGTCTACCTCCTAATTCAGTGCACTGACTGAACGTATATTGCCTCGCACAAGGACAAGGCTAAAAAGCATTGCAGTTTTTTAATACACTGCGCAAGGTACAAGGAGACACCTGTACCAAAAATCCTTCGTAGGTTCGAATCTCACTCAAAAAAACGGAAATTAAAATCGCACTGAATTTATATTTAGCATCATGTAATCTTATGTCCCGTCTGATCTTCAAACTTAGTTTTTTACTTTCTCGATAGTACATGCAGTTTTTACGCTTCCGTTTTTTTGATGTGAGCAAAAGAAGTGCGTCAGTATTATTTTTTTCTGGACTTCGGCAATTTCTATTGGATTATGTCATACGTTTTTGGAAAGGAAACTGGTTGAATTTAAGAGTGAAAAGGGTCTTCGAAATGTAATGAGATCGCGTTAGATGGATCGAGATCTGAACGTTGGCTGATTCGACCGATTGACTTAAGTCGGAATATATATACGTATCGAGATCCCTGTATGTTTTAGCCTGTAGGTACAAATTTGTTCCCATGTATCACTATTCAAATTCTACTTGAGACACCCTCCAGAGTGCTTTTGTAGTGACCAATCAGACGGTTTGGCTCAACGAAAATAAGCAGGGTTTGGGGAGTCAAAACGTAAACATTATATAAGTCACATATAAAATGAACCTGTATACTACCTTCATATACCATATACCTTCATATACCATATACCTTCATATACTACTGGCCTACAACTTTATGTACAATACACCTTCATGTACCATATACCTTCATGTACTATTCATGTACTATATACATGTACTTTCATGTACAATTATCCATTCATGTATAATAAACGTTCATATTCTATATACCTTCATATTCTATATACCTTCATATTCTATATACCTTTATATACTATATACCTTTATATTCTATATACCTTCATATACTAAATACGTTCATATACTAGATACGTTCATATACTATATACCTTTATATACCATATACCTTCATATACTAGATACCTTCATATTCTATATACCTTCATATACTAGATACATTCATGTACTATATACCTTTATGTACCATATACCTTTATATGGTATATACCTTCATACACTAGATACATTCATGTACTATATACCTTTATATGGTATATACCCTAGGACTGGAGACGGAAGCAGAAGTACCCACTGAGCATTGTATCTACACTAGTGGTTATACAACCTTCACCTTTTACTAATTCTATAAGATCTTGTTTTTTGAACTGGTGAGGCGACCTCTAGTGGGACACGACAACACCACCTTCCACTTCCCTTCTCTACGGGACGATTTTAATTTGCACCGGTGTATTATGTGTTAGGTTAGGATTAGCGTCCTCTGTACCCACCGCGTACAAAAACGACTCGCGGATCTTAGCGAAATCTTACACTTTCTTACTAAAGAATAAAGATCACCGACTGTGTACGTAGAATATGCCTTTTGCCTATCTCGGTAATATAAGTATACGACAAAATGTGTTATTTATAATTATTTAGTGGCCTTTCCTTTAAGTGGCATGAGCTGCCAAAATGAAGGGAACATTTCGCTGAAACAGAATTAACTAATAGTTCGTCATTTTTTCAAGTACAAAATAAGAGTTTTTCGCAGATACCAATCTTGGCAATGCACGGCAAGGTAGTTTTCACAAACAAAGATCGCCCTGAAATGAACTCATACATCCCGGCTATTTTAATTCTATCCGTTATTAGTACACATCTTCGGCTCATACGGGTTAAAAACCTTACCGATAGTTTTTATTTCAACTTCAGTCCGTAAGTTTTTCAAATTACTTCAAACGATCAAGGCCTCTTGACAAACTATGAAAAAAAAGTCAAAATTCGACATCTCCTGTCACTGTCAATAAGTGATGGTTTTGCTGAATCCGAATTCGAAAGGGATTATATCATTTTATTTTGATACACAAAAATATAGCTGATGGTTTTAAACTATATCTTTGAAAGTCATCGAAAAACTAAATGATTGACTTTGGATTGAGGAAAATCCATACAGTCTGTGTGTTGTACGGGCTGAAATAGTGTCCGAAAAGTATACACAATTTTAATAACCGGGACGAACGTTCATTCGTTTTAAACCTAAGTTAGTTCAGGATACCACTTAACGTACATTCTAGAGACTAATAGCACAAACAAGTTCTGAATTGCACGTCTTGAGAAAAATAGCGTATAGTTCCCACATTCTGTTTTAACCGAAAAAAAAAAACATTTTGGCAGATCATGCCCCTTTAAACAAAGCAGCAAAACCATAACGGAAAAAATATCAACATTTTGGCAGATCATGCCATTTTAAACAAATCGTCAAAACCATAACTGAAAAATATCAAAATTTTGGCAGAACATGCCCCTTTAAACAAAGCACCAAAATCATAACGGAAAAATATCAACATTTTGGCAGATCGCGCCCCTTTAAACAAAGCACCAACACCATAACTGAAAAATATCAACATTTTGGCATATCATGCCACTTTAAACAAAGCAACAACACCATAACGGAAAAATATAAACATTTTGGCAAATCATGCCCCTTTAAACAAAGCAGCAAAACCATAACTGAAAAATATCAACATTCTGGCAAATCATGCCCCTTTAAACAAAGCAGCAAAAGCAAAACTGAAAAATATCAACATTTTGGCAGATCATGCCCCTTTAAACAAAGCATCAAAACCAAAACTGAAAAATATCAACATTTTGGCAGATCAAGCCCCTTTAAACAAAGCATCAAAACCAAAACTGAAAAATATCAACATTTTGGCAGATCATGCCCCTTTAAACAAAGCATCAAAACCAAAACTGAAAAATATCAACATTTTGGCAGATCAAGCCATTTAACAATCTTTTGTCAGTTTTCTTTCTTCTGCTTTAATATAACTTTCTGGAAATTTCGTCACTTCATCAAGGCAAATTTTTGTCTTAGTTTCTTGTTTAAAGTGTTTTTTAAAACCGTATGATTTACAACTATTGTATAATTAATGCTAACCGTCAGAATCATATATATTTAGTCCATCGTGTTATCTTTTTTGCAAGAAGTGAAATAAAAAAAATAATTTGGGCGAATGCCTTTTTGAAGGAACTTTTTAGGTTCAGATTTGGTGTTTCGTGGGGAAATCTGAGCTTTAAGACAACGTCGTCATTATCTAGTTGGTAAAAGGCTAACAATTAGATGGCATTGTAAATAGAAAAAATGATATTCCAAAAAATGAGTAAGGGATATAAAGTGAACCATTGTTAACTTGATGAGTGATGTGAATGTCGGATATACGAGAGTGACATAATACCTGATCCCGCCACACTTCACAATAAAACAATGAACAATGATACAAAGGATAAGACAATGGAAAAAATTGTGAAAAAAAAATAAAAAATTAGAAAATAAATACAAAAAATCTTCACATATAACGGTTAATACGTTGTAACGACGAGCCGGCTTTTAACGGCAGTCACATCAAAAATGTGGAGATTTCGTTAAAGAGATTGTGTCAGACTAAGATTGATTGCCGTTGTCAAGGAATAACCTCGTTGTCAAGCGAAATAAACATTACTCGGAGTAGGCTGTGAACTTTGCATCTTTTATAAAGAAAGTAGACCTAGCGATTGTCCTCAAATAAAAATCTAACGCGTCTGTGTCCGATCTTCAGACATCACGGTTGATCAGTCCGTCTGCGAGATAATTGGCGGAAATACCACCGCGTCACCTGGTATTGACTGAAGGAGGTGTCACAAACTTTGCACCAAATATATCAGCCGTGTGGGAACAATGAAGTGAAATGGATGCATGCACTTTTGAACAGCCCCGCGGTATATTTTTGCACTCGTATTCTATAGCGAAATCAAGTCATTTTCCTCAATTGCTACCAACGTGACTCGGGTTCGAATTCAACTCAACACTACAAAAAAAAATATGACAATTATTTATTTATTCGGGTTTTTTTCCAATGGACACTTTTGCGATGTCTGACGTGAAATGGTGGGGTGTCCGCTCACAAAAAAGCAATGAATAAGTCAATTAATAATTTAACAGAAGCAAATGCACTCAAGAAGTAAATGAGACAGCGTGTTCTCCAGTACCGTGGCATTGGTCGCTATTCTTTATCAAGAAATGCCGGCAATGCGGAATTTTTGATAATGATATATGGTACAAAATAATAATAAATTGCAGCACTGTCACATTACATTATATTTCAAAAAACATATATCAAGAATTCAGTAGCAAGCATAAGTTATAAGTAATTAGATAGTATTCAATTTGGTGGACCATGCCTGCATTGCTGGGTAATAAGCCTCTTTCGGGTTTGGCGGAAGTCCCACGAGAACACGCGAGACCCGTGTTTAGGGGTATAACTTTCACCGATCACATTAGTGCTTATGGAGATCGGCTGTAACCCTGTTGTTATGTCTGATTCTCAGCTTACAATCTATACTTTTTACAAAAGTCTTTTTCTGAGATATATCAAGATATATACAAAGTCATTAGATACTTCTTTTTGACGGACAAAACAATAATATTATTTCTAACACAAAAAAAACACGTCGTAGTTGTGTTTTCACCGTTGGTTTTTGACAACTTCGAAGCGATCCACGCGATATAAATGTTTTTATTGACAGTCAACTGGCAAAAAACCAACTGATAGCTTCCGGTGTGCTTCAGAAAAAAATTTGGATTAAAGAAATTATTTAGAAATAAAGAATCAAAGACAAAACCACACGATAACCGTCGATCACCATAGACGCTAATGTTAAACGAACGGCTAGTCAGTGAAAGTTATACCCCTAAACTCATTTCTCGCGTGATCTCGCGGGGTTTTCGCCAAACTCGAAAGAGGCTTATTGACAGCGACCACTGTCAACAAGCTAGCTTAAAGATCAGATAGCATATGACCTTACAGCGCGCAATGCAAATCCTGTAGTATATTTATGATCACTAAAACACACGGGCACAGGGAAAATCTTCTTGTCTAAAATAAGTTTTAAATAACCATGCAGTATATTTCGTGTACTTCTGAAGTAATATATACTTGTGATCGGAAAGCTACGATTTTTAAAGTATAGGAATTTATCTGGCCAGCAAGTATAAGCAAAACTGGATATAGACACATGAATGTGGCACAGATCGTGGCTTTTAAAGAGATTGAATCATTGGATGACATGTGCATGGGACTGTCAGTTAAATTTATTTGAATGCGATTTCTTTCCTTCCACTAAATATTAAAGTTATGTTCAACAGCTCTGAGGTTCACAGGTGCATGCTGTTACAGAAATTTGTTTAAATACCTGCATTTAATAATACAAAAATATCATCATTGTTAATGAGTTTATTTTCCAAAAAATATACAATAAAATTGTATGTGACCCCAAATTCAATTCGACTATGGAAAACACATTAATTAACCATTTAGAAGATTTTAATGCGTCAATTTGATGCGACGCGGCTCAGGCCACATTTCAATTAAAAAAAAGGATTTTTCACTTGCTCGCGGTGTATGGAAGAGTTGCCAGGTAGTCGCCGAAGGTCCGGGGTTTCCTCGAGGCCCATGCGCGCGATTTCCTCCCTCACTAAACCTGGCAACGCCACCATATAAGTGAAATAATCTTGAGTGTGGCGTAAAACATCAATCAATCAATTTAATTCGCCAATAACTGGATCGAGCTAACAATTTCGAGATTCCTCGTCTTTTTGTAAGTGCTTGTGAAGAAACTTGCAGTGTAAGAACTCTATTTGTAAATTTAGAGCAAAGAGGTCTTGCAAAATTTTTGCTGGAAATTTACAGTAATGAAAACACCAACCTTTATATCTACAAATCATTATCTTGCAGAACTGCATAACCTCTGTTTGTCAGTTCACAATAGCGTTTGGTTATTCTTCCAGGTCCACTTCCAGTAAAATTTCCGAAATGTTTTAGTCTACATTAGTATTTTGTTTGGAGCTAATACACGTGGTGTCTGTTTGTCTGGCACCGTATACTACGAGAACTCGAGGTCCATCCACCATTAAAATGAATTTGTATTTAGGTTATCTTTTAAAAGTTACATTGAGTAGGTTCTATTCCTGGAAAGGGGTCAATAGTCAACAGTTTAAGCTAATTACTACATTATCTGCATTACTTAAAGGGGCATGAGCTGCCAAAATGTTGATATTTTGACGTTAATACAGAATGTTGAAATTATTGGCTATTTTTATCAAGATGTATATTTCAGAAGCATTTTAGTGCTTCTAGTCTCGAAAATGTACGATAAAGTAATGTTTTGAACTAACTTTTGCTTAGAATGAATGAATGGTAATCCCAGTTGATTAAATTTTGTTGACTTTTCGAACACGTTTTCGGTTCGTACAGGCCACATACTGTGTGGATTTTCCTCATTCCAGCGCCAATCATTTAGTTTTTCGATGGCCTTCCAAGCCTCTTAATGTCGTGACGATCAGCAACTATGAATTTTGGCAGCTCATGCCACTTAAAGCTAAGTGTCGAGTTCTTCCTTGATTACATTTGCAGGAGAATTCTGCATGTGATTGGATTCAAATAAAACAAAAACTATTTACGTATTTTTGAAAATATACATGAATTTCAGTGTAATAACATCATACATGTTTGTAGAGGCAATATATTTACAGTGCGTTTCTTTGTCATGGAAAACGTTTTTTTTTTGTGTACGTTCATAAAGATTTTTTACAGTGTGCCTAACGGGGTTAAATGATTTTGAATAACGTGTTAATGGATAACGAATACTGAATCAAAAAAAAAGCCGGAGGCAGGGTAATTCATTCGTCATAACTGTGAAGCCCCTTGTTATGTGGTATTACTTCCAGATGAAATCACTACCAGACGCACAGACCTTGAGACGTCCGGAAAATAAAGCGGTTAATTTATGCGAATGATATCACCGGAAGGTGCTAACCGTCTGTTCTTCCTCGCATGTGTTGTTGGTCGCGTGCCGATGTCGGCTTCCCGGCCCTAAGTTGCTAGGTAAAATTCACAATATCGGTACTAGATAAACTAGCATCCTTTCCGAACGCATCCCGGATATGAAATCATGACCGAGAAAGCTTAACGAATACCTGTTTTCTAGCTTGAGTAATATCTGAACTTTACATAAACTAAGGCACCTAGTGTGCTCGCATCCTGGACACAACAAAAGTGCATGTATGCTAAGATCAGCCACGTTTCGGCTTGACATACCGTAGCAATACCGTAGCAATATCGACACTATCGACTAGAACATCCAGTTCGGATTTGGTGTAATAAAATCGTAAAGAAGGACACACCAACCAATAAGCCAATCAGATTCCTCCAATCGATATAAATAAAAAATGTCATCATTTTTTAATGAATGGCTGCTTGTTGTTTTCGAGTCAAATCCAACCAGTGTAGGGACAAGTGTCGAGTCATTAGCAATGAGTCGCGTCGATATCACGAATATAAATGGCAGTGTTATTTTCGAGTCGTCCTCGACCAGATGGTATAATCGATATAAAAATAAATTAACCGATAATTTTGCAATAATTCATATTTTTACCTTGCTTTTCAAACACACCATTGTTGCAAGTGAAACAAGCAATTAGCAGTATCCGTTAAGGCTTCCTTTATTAATGACCTGTTGGAATCGGAGGCAATCGCGTTATAGGCCTGTGCCTATCAGATTGTTGAGGGGTTTGGGTAGGGCCGATCACTCAAACTCTTGAAGAAAGTCAAAGCTTGAGTTGGGGATCAGGTAATATCTCCTTGCCGTCTTCGAAAACCCCGACTTATTCGTTTGATAATTGCTTTGAAAATAAAACCCCAAGACTATTAACGTTTCATAGTTCATAAATAACTAGTAGTCTACGTGTTGTTTACCTTTGTGTCATCTTCTATTCATTTCGCTTATTCCAATTGTTCCTACCATGCTTTGTTCCTACCATGCGTTGTTCCTACCATGCTTTGTTCCTACCATCATTTCATCTTACCATCCTTTCATCCTACCATCCTTTCATCTTACCATCCTTTCATCTTACCATCCTTTCATCCTACCGTCCTACCATCATTTCATCCTACCATCATTTCATCCTAACATCCTTTCATCCTACCATCCTTTCATCCTGCCACGATTTCATCCTACCACCATTTCATCCTACCATCATTTCATCCTACCATCCTTTCATCCTTTCATCCTGCCATCATTTCATCCTACCATCATTTCATCCTACCATCCTACCATCATTTCATCCTACCATCCTACCATCATTGTTTACCAATCTTTCATCCTAACATCCTTTCCTCGTAAAATACTGGTCAAGCTAGAGTGGTTCAATTTCAACCTCTTGAAATCATATTGTTTGACATTATTGTGCTGTTTGCTTTGGTCCAGTTTAGCAGTTTATTTATTGTAAGGGATCTTTGTCCCATCGGGCAATAGGAAATCTACCAAATGTGCTTTATTACATTTTTTTTATTGTTAATCAAACCTATAGTGCGCCTGTAGTATTGTTTATTCGCTTCATAGATCAAAACATTTGTACTTAATAAACAAAAGATATGCTCCGCTCTTCTAAGCCGCACCGGAAATCAAATAAAATGTATTTTTGAGCCTAGACTACTCTTAGATTGCGTGGGGTAAGTTACAAATTCTGCGCATTACCAAACAAAATTCCAGTGTGTTTTTATCTTGACAGTGGAGGTGACTTATGTTGCAATCAGCTGTTGATGGACTGAGAGAGAGAGCAGAGGCGGTAGACAGAGGTCATTCAGTGCAATGAGTCATCGGACATGGAACGGGCAAGCAGCCAAGCGTTCTGATTGGCTGAGAGAGCCGTTACGTCGAAACGAGTTGGCGAGAGTTGTAAACAAGCGAATCAATAATGGCCTACTACAGAATACACACAGGGTTTACTCCCACTGCGATATAATAGCAAAATGCTACAGCCTGTTACACTGAAAGCGGTAGAATCTCACTGAAGCAGCCACAAGTGTAGGTTACGGATAAGTGCTGCTGTGTACAACTATGTCCGTGACCTTATAGTTATCTCTAATCGACCTTGTCGGGTGATGTAAAGCGTGACGAATCGTCCTGTGAGTGCATCTGCACCAAGATGCTCCCTTACCGAGCGCCGTTTTTAGCACTTTTACTTGATGAGCGATGTTTAAATACATTACTAAGCTTGACTCATGCTTGTTGGTAACCCGAATGGAAATCTACTGTCTGAAACACAGTATGTGTCATAGAAATGGTTCAAAATAAATTTAGCAATATTTACAAATGTAGGCCTACATGTATAGTTCTTTGTCCGAAAAATGTCACAAAGAGATTTTAAAATATATTCCTACTTTTTAACGAGAAAATATTGAATGCGTTTTTAAAAGTTAAATTATTTCGACAGGTACATAGCGATTTTTTTTTACAAAAATCAGCATTACATTATAAGGGGTTTATTTATAATAATTATTATCTCCTATAATAAGGGTGAGGATGCCCGTTGGTCAGTGGACATAACGATAGTCTCACAATGACGCAAGTCTTGGGGGGGGGGGGGGGATGAGGGTTCGAATCCCGCTCAGTCTAAAAAAAACTCTTTCGCCTTTATATGTGAAATACATTTTGTTGCCCACTTGCAAAAGGCCGTGGGTTTTCGTCTTGGCATAGAGCCCTGTTCCTCTTCCGTCACTACATACCCGATATAACGAGTGAACAACAATCAATCAATCCATCACGAGAGGGTATGGGTATTGATCAGGAGCCTGTTTCACAAAGCGGCGTAGCGTAAGTTTTTACGTAACTGCCATAGCAACCCATACTGTAGAGATATGTTAGTAAGAAAGTTACGCCAAAAATACATCTATGCGGTTTGTGAAACAGGCTCCTGAGGTGTAAATTATCTTTTAATTTCGTTAACTGACCTTTATCGAGTTAGGTGCATAAGCGGCTTTTTTTGTAATCTGGCATACCCATATGGCATTTTATTTTATTTTTGTTCTACTAATTTAACGGTTCTTTTGACTCAGGCCAGGGGACCATTTACCCGAGGGTATAGGCCTATTATAGCAAACTTGTCTCCATGGTTATTTTAGACAAGAAGATTTTCCCTGTGCCCGTGTGTTTTAGTGATCATAAATATCAACCGAATGCATGTCATGCATGGTCTATGCTTCGGTAGATTGATAAAACTGCACTAAATCAATGCTTAGCAGTTATTACTAAATTTAAACAAAAATGTCCCAGCATTTTATCTGATGTCCATTTCAATCGACGACCTTATTAAAGCTATGCAATCTCAATCCATTTACCAACGGGCTTTATTTATGGATTTTTTCTGCCAGTGTTCATATTTCATTACAGACTTGTTAATACATAACTATACAAACGACAAACTGTTTTACATAAATATCACATCACGACTGATTAACTTAGGAATTGCTATCTGCATAAATAGCCTGCAGCAAGTGTACTTAATATGATATATCATCTGTGGCTATTAAACAAATTGAGGGTAAAGGTCACGACCTCTATGGAACATATCTTCAATTTTGATGTTGTCTATATTACCTATATTGTAACATCAAATGAGTTTCATTCACATGGGAGTTAGATTGGCGCCGTATAGATGACATCTAGAAAAATATATCTGAGCGATATAAAATAATTGTAGTTTGGCTATGCCATGTTGGAGTTGTATACTATTTTCCCTGTGCCCGTGTGTTTTAGTGTTCATAAATATATATTTACTATATGTTGTTTAACGGTTAGAAAGTTAAAGCAAATCTGCTAAAGTAAAATTTTATTGACTAAAACATTTTAATATACACGCCATCTTACAGTTTTC
The DNA here is from genome assembly GCA_963971465.1 of Lepidochitona cinerea. Taxonomy (NCBI): domain Eukaryota; kingdom Metazoa; phylum Mollusca; class Polyplacophora; order Chitonida; family Tonicellidae; genus Lepidochitona; species Lepidochitona cinerea. The sequence goes on along the minus strand of OZ020552.1, from coordinate 62,467,564 downwards.
CACTTGGAAAACAATGGCGAAGTTTACTTCGCTTATTTTAACATTTTTAAGGATGTGATTTTACAAAATAATAGTGGAATGACTATGGGTATCTGGTTTGGATCAAAAACTTACACAAACAAATACATTACAAAGCCAGACAGCGAAGAGCCTGTGTTTTAAAACCTGGGCATAGTTTCGCAAAGCGATCTCAGCTAAGTGTGATCTTAACTACTATGGCAACCCATGCTAAAGGTATATGTTGCCATTGGTAATTAAGATTACCTTTAGCTAAGATCGCTCTGTGAAACTGGACCCTGAGCACTACCGTTGGACCAACTTAGAGCAGCTGAAGTTTGCCCAACGACTTTTGGTCTGTTTTCTATACCATTTGATTCAAAGACGTTTTATCCGACGCTGAGCAACGTTTGGTGTGGACAACAATATATGATGTGGGCACGTTTGATATGGATAAAGTTCGGTGAGGATAATACTTGGAGCAACGTTGGAACGCCTATACAGTACCCGTTCATTCCAATTTATGGGGTATAAAGGTCTAAATGATATACCTCTTTTTAACACAATTAGAAACTTGTCTCCATGTTTTTTTTAGACAAGAAGATTTTTCCTGTGCCCGTGTGTTTTAGTGACCATAAATATATACTTTGGCCCATGTCAGCGTCTTGTCGTCAATGTCTGGCCAGCGATGGACGCACAGGCGAACGAATGGTCCCATGGGATGCTAGGCCATGCCAGTCCAAGTCGATAATTCCACGGTGGTGCTATAGTAGATTCAAGCCGGTTTCAAAGAACTTTTCTGTGCCTTGGAACCGCCATTTCAACTGCAAATTCAGCATGCTTCTTCTGAACGAAGTTTTTATCCCGTAGACCTACGTAAAATGCTGAAACTTAGATGAGTGTCCAATATACAGTGCGTGAATTTGTTTAGAATTGATGTAATGGGGTGTCTTGTAATTTTTTGGTCTACTCCTTAATGGGAAACTAAATCCTAGAAGATTTGACTTAGTCAAATTGGTCAATTTAACAGAACCGACATCAAGCTAAAACTTCAATTCTGTCATGTACAACTACTTCAACTTATTTAAAAACTACAAAACATGCACTGTTCGGTCAACATTTGAATACATATAGTGCACTATTTAGGTGCTGTTATACTTAGCGATTCGGATTCAACCTGGAAGTACTTTTTAAAACCTGAACAGTTGCAGTCAACACGTGGTAGGGGGGTTTCTTTACAAAGTCATAAATAACGTTTTACAAAAATAACTCTTTTCAATACATTTAAAAAGACACTGTAATAAAAACTCTCAACAGCTCCGGTTTTGTCCATTTCGTTTGAGAAAAATACACAGTTTTTATATTGAATTTACTTTTTGAAAAATAGATGTTTATTAAGACGATTCGTACCCTGCGGGGACTTGGGAACCCACATCCTGGTCTTGTTTTGAACACATTCTGTGGTTTAATTATTCCATCAAAATAAGGTTATACGCTTACTAGAAAGGGTACATCGTCCTACCCCTTGGGTAGACCTGCAGGCTTTCTTTGTGGCCCAAATCAGCACACAGGCAGTGTCAAAGTGTTATATCATGAACGAGATTCTCGCCGTCTTTGTATACGGGATTTGCGGAATGCCCGAATAGAACGCATCTCCACGGCAGCCCTTGCATCAGGGGCAACACGATTATCTTGACCTAAATATTGGTATTGATGACTGAATTTTAGAATATTTATGTCAGGAAATATATGTATATACATGTTATATATATTGGAAAGGATTAGATGCTACAAAATATGTCAAATGTTTAGTGAAGAGAAATTAAAAATGTGAATATCATAAAGTGGAAAATTTTTGTTGAAACAGAATTAGCTAATTGTTGGTAATTTTTATCAAGAAAGCTGATAGACATATATACGTTAATGAAGGAAAGAACACTCTTGCGTATGGATTTACAACTTCTTGGTTTATTGGGAACACGACGTTTCGGTGTAGCTCCTAACACTGTTATCAAGTGGTGTATTTATACGTTAAGTTAGATATTAAAAGTATCCCCATATGTATACTGATCACAGGTTCTCCGAGAAATGGAGGGCGGGTGGTTCGGGCATTTGCAACAGGTAAGACCCATCAGAGGGAACTGGAGTGTTTTTTTTTTTACCTAGTCCATTTTTGCCTCATTACGCAATTTGCGTTTTTGATGCTCCGGTGGCTTGATGTATATACTGAAGCCCAGAGGTCTGTATTCAGGGTAAAAAGACGGCTTGTAAGTTTACCTGAAACTCTCTGTAAGCCACTGGGGGTTTGTCAGCGAGACTTTGTCGGAGACTGGATTTAAACGTAATCTAGTTTAACCCCGGATTATCTCACGCCTGTCGGCCTTAGATTGTACGCGTGACTAGGGCAAAATAAGGACGCAGTGATCAAGTGACAAGTTTGGGACAATCTTTTTAACGGATACAATGTGTACAACGACACATTGGATCACCATAATCGTATATACAAATAGGCGCTTTCCAAACCTATTCCAGGGACGGAAAGTCCAAAATAGAATTTAAATGACTGCTCTGCAACATGGGATGGATTACAAAAAAGAAACATTTTCACAAAATAGGTATAGCTAGGCTTAAAACCTATATGATATATAGTGAGAGAAATATTTGTTATTAAAAAAAGAAACGATAGCAACAGCATAGTAAACACATCAGTAACGTTTTTTTTTCTTTTTTCTAACGTATTTGGCTTTCCTTTTAATAAGCATTCGGTGGAAGGGTTTTATTTTAAAAATCTTTACATATGCCCTAACATGTATAAGCCATCTTTAATTTCGAGAGATATTTTTTTATTTACAACCCCCCCCCCCCCTCCCCCGTCCGCCTCCCCTACACACTTACACGCCAGCACGAAGTTTTTAAAAATATTTATATTTGATCTATATTTAGGTTCAATCATTCTATTTTCATTTTCTCGTTTTAATTATATATTCTTTAAGAAATACACGAACGAGGATTTGTAACTTATTAAAATATGCATGTATACTTTAGTCTTCTAAACGTTCAACCATATACATGCGGTTAACACATTCACATGATATCGCCGATAGGTGGCGTGTGCTTCTATAGTGTGAATTCGAAAACATGGCTATGAATAAAAAATAAGAACAAAGCCATATGTGGTTTGCGTTACATGATAAGTCACACGACTTGACGAATAAAGACACCCAATTCATTCACCCATTATACCCTGCAGTTTATAGAGAAAAACAAACGATACATTTATGCCTCAGGCACGATTCCTTCATCCTCGGACAAGTTGCAGGAAAGCTCGTTAATTCCACTGTACTTTTTGGGGCCTAACTATGTTTTGATTGATTGATTGATTGGTGCTTTACGTCACACTCAGAATTATTTGACTTATATGGCGTTGTCAGGTTTGGTAGGGGAGGAAACCGGGCTCTTCGTTAGAAGGAAACCCCAGACCTTCGGAGAGTACCTGACAACCCTTCCACATACGGCGATCGAGCGAAAAATCCACTTTTTATTTGGTCTGCGTGGAATTCGAACTCGTGCTGCATCGATGGGAGGCCTGTATCGGGCTGAGGAACTATCACTCTAATGGACTGAGCCCCCGAGGCCCGTTATCTCAGAACGAAATTCCACCAATGAGTCCCGGGATCGAATCCCACTCATTCTCAAAATAATTTTCATCGGCTTTTTCCGTTGAAGTCGGAAAAACCCTCCTCGCCTCACCCCGAATCCATCTTAAAAACAGGCATATATGTGCAATAATCTTGCATTTAAGCTGAGTGTGGCGTTAGACACCAAATAATCAATTTACTGTAGTGACAAGAGCGTGGAGTCCACAAAGGTCACAAATTATCACTCGTTTTTCTTTGCTATCACTCTAAATTATTCCAGAGACAAAAAATAGCAGACACTGCATATTTTTCACCAGGCGTGAAATTAGCTGAATTTATTTGTAACTGTCACTTTAACTGGGAGATTAGTAGCAAAATCATGCCTGGCAGTGTAATATATCTCGATCATACTAGATTATAATGTAGATCAACTATGCCATATGTACACGACGTTTTACATATATTAGACACGCGCCATATCCAATTTAAAACCAAGAGGGGAAAATATGCATATACATGTATTTATCAAACATATTCTAACACAAGTACACATTCTCTGGTCATATTAAAATATATAAGGCGAGAAGTCGCCATTTATAAGTCTTACTGTATGGTATTTTGACAATGCATGATTTTTAAACCAATAGACGAGAAATGAAGGTTTGTATGTGTTGCATTTGGAGATTTGGGGTTGCTTATTTATTATATTACGCAGTACTTAAGATTATTCCACTTGGGCCGATATTCGGAGATGACTTGACTCTTTGGAATATCCGGTGGGAAGCCCGATATTTTCTTGATTCGTGCTGACATTTCACTGGGCCATCGCTGGCTCACTCGGTAGAGCGACAGTCTTTCCAATTATGGGTTGCGGGTTCGAAATGAAAGGCGTTCAGGTTGAGAGCACCGAATACAATGTTTTATTGTTTAGTTTTTACATAGCCATAATTTTCCCCTGGCCATAGATAGCCTCTTAATTGTTGGCAAATTCGTTTCAAATTGAAAACTAATTTTCGCCCAGAGATTACATTTCAGGCAGTTTAAAGGATGTTGATGAGTTGGATAGAAAACTCTCGTGTTTTTTGCATACGAGATACTCGCGAGATTTATCGAAGTATAAAATACCAACGAGATTCTCGTAGCCTCGATATGGGTACTGTGGAGTCTATATTTTAGAACAAGAAAGGACCGAATGCCAGAACATATTTCAAAAATTAAATTTAAAAAAAATTGAAGATTTTAATCAACTTGACGAACATTTTTTGTCGATCAAGTAAAAATCTTAACTAATAACGATTTAAGTAGTTTTGCACTTCAGAATGGTCTTTCTTGTATATATATTTTTGGTTGTAATCGAAAAGAAAATATTCTTTTCGCTTTTTTGTTTCACACGACCTTTTAGTGACTTAGCAGTAAATTTTAACGACTTTTTCTGAATACATTGAAAAGTTAGTTTTTCAGACGTGTTTAGTAAAAGGCTCCTAAGCGTCACTCGTGTAAGTGCTAATGTAAGTTCGTTGTTGAACATGAAATACCACTAAACTAGCTTTAAACATTTTTCGAAGTGTGTAAGTTGTCTAACCAAGTCCCTCACCTACTAGCTTCAACCATTCATCGTTTCAAACATGCGCTTTTCTCCGATTCACGACCCCGTGACATTATGTTGGCCAGAGTCACGCGTTCAGCCTAAAGTTTGCACGCTTATGAGCTGTCGAGATGTCTTTTTTCTAGATTTATTGCTCGCAGTTCAAAGTCAGAAAATGAAAGTCATACTGCGTTAAATGATTTTTTTAATTACTATTACAACATCTTAGATGTCATACAAAGTTTTAAGGTGACATATTTCAGACTAAGTGTAACGGACGTGACAATCGCTTTGATCTTTGACGCCTCATTTTTTACACCTGCCATTCAGATACAGCTTCGAAATTCATCGCTGGTATATTCACACTTATCAACCGTAATGAGATTTTGTTTGAAGTGACATAAGGTGAAAAAATAAGAATTTTCCCCCATACATTCCGAATGCCAAGTTGCACGGGGGTTTGAAGTTTATTAAAACCTAAATCATTTTCACTCATATTTACTACGCTTAATGTCTGGTACCAAAAAGTCTATAAATGGGGAAGTGTGAAACGTCCCATTACACCATATGCAGGGCACTGGTGTATTTTGACCAAGAGGTTACCCTACACAGCGTCCTCTCTCGGTCAGTCAGAAACCGTGGCTTTTCTTCTCTTCCTCGTGTGAACTATTATGGAACGCATAAGAAAAAAAAATGGCGAACGTTTTAAATGCGAAAACAGTACTTGATGGAACAAAAGTGAAAGTCTCCGAAGACCTTTAAATAGTTGAACATGAGACAAGGAGCCTTGTATTGGAACGATTTAAGTCGAAATGCAGATACCGGAGTCGCGTGAGGGGTAAAACTTTTATAAGAACCAATGCATTCTCCGAACTGCGGTTACTGAGATTGCCGATAGATAAGATAGTCCAGTAAGTGGAGAGTGAATTAAATTCTACTATGGAGTGGTTTTACTAAAGCCAAAACACATAGGACAACCCGTACACCATCATGTTCAATATAGTACGAGTTGTCCTTTGTGTTTTGACGAGAGTGAATTTATATTCTGATTTGAAATTGCGCAACCGTCCCTTTAAAGTACCGGTATATACCAAAGATTGGTTTGCGGTATAATAACAGAGTGCAAACACCCTCCTCTGGTACAAAAAGCAAATATTATACGGCTGTTTCAGTGCGTAATTAGAAATATAACGATCTCAAAATGTCAACAAGTTTAATGACTGGTTCATGTTCATTGGGTCAAATTATGGACCTAGTCAGTAGGTCACTGCCCTTATATTCACCTATCCAGAAGTACAAAATGTAGGCTGTGTTAGTTCAGTGCAATAACTTCCTTTAAATTGAAACGAGCTGCCGAATTTCGGAAACTTTTCTTTATTAATGATGAGGAAATCACCATTTCTCTCTAAGAAGTCGAACTACAATGTTCTAGCCTCTTACGTTGAAATAACTGCCTGTATACATCTTGTTGTTGAGTTATTGGGAGAATTCCGTTGAAAACCAATGAACTATATACGTTGAATGGACGCGTCTCATTGGCTGGTTTAAATCTTATTTTGTGAATGGCGCCGCCATTGCTCAGTGATGAGTGCGTGCATGTCCGATCTGGATCGACATCTCTTAGTAATGCCTGCGTTCGATGCAAATCAAATACCACGTGACCTCCATTCCACGTATATAGTTCATTGGTTGAAACACAATAAGCTAATTGTTGTTCATTGTTATCAAAAAGTACAAAATAAGAAACCAAACTTGCAGAAAGTTTAATAAGCAACAAAATCTCCCAAAATGAACTCATACATCCCGGTGATTTTAATTTTGTTCGTTATTTCTAAACATCTCAGATTCGTATGGGCTACTGACTTAACCAAATTTTTTATTTCATCGTCAATCCTTTAGTTTTTTAATGTACTTCAGACGCTTAAACTTTTGCTGACAATCGGAATTTATGAAAAACAGTCCGAATTTTGGCAGACCATGCCGCTTTAACACTAACACTTTAAATTCAGTCAATTCTTCAAATTAGGTTATTTATAGGTCTGTGCATGACTATTCCCATGCGTATTCGGTTCGCATAGGTTACAGGAGCCTGTTTCACAAAGCGGCGTAGCGTAAGTTTTCACGCAACTGCCATAGCAACCCATATTGTAGAGATACGTTGGTATGAAAGTTACGCAAAAATTCATTTACACCGTTTAGTGAAACGGTCTCCAGGCTCTTATAAAATTGACATTGTACATTTTAGCGTCATTTAAATAAAGGTTTCCATTTCAAACACTCACATTCGCTTAACAATCATGCAGAATCATGGCATCTGATGCACTTTGGGACCTTCGGCAATTTAGCCAGGTTTAAGCAGATTGTTTCGAAGCGCGCCGGTTAGTCATCCGAAATACGAAGAGCCAGTTATTCAGATTGAGGTCAAAGTTTGTGGGCAGGAAACCACATCCGTGTTCTGTGCCCCAAAGGAAGCATAATTACCTAGCCATACATAAAGGATGTATATTATTTCCAGTGCATCTCGGCCTTGAGTGCGATACATTTTCCCTCATTCCCTCTATCTTTAATCAGTTCAACAAAGGGGATTCTACCACAAGCTATATCAAGTTAATTAACAAATCTATACTAAATGTATCCGTTAATAAAACTGCTAAGACGTGCAGTATAGCCTCATTTCGCTTGAGAACTGGTTGAACGTGTTAGCATTTAAAACTTTAGCCGTTGAACACGTGCTTTCAAATTAATGCGTTCGATTAATGTTCTATGATCAAAAAAGGTGAATTCTGCACCATGTGTACATAAAACGAGATTGAGAGTCACTCTATTTGCAGATGGCGTACATATGCTCGAAAAAACGGTCGAAGTAGCCTAAATTCTCAATCAACGGACTTGCGAATGGCGTTTGTTAGTCGTCCTTGTGATAAATCAATCCGTATTTTTTAAAGAAAGTCAAGAATCAACCTTTTCATCTAAAGAATTAAGTATTCTTGGTTTATATAGAATTTTATTGATTTCTGGGATTTTTTAATAAGCAAGTTTGATTTTTGTAAGCATGTGCTTATAGATGTATAGGAATATATATAGAAAGTACTTGTAAATAGAAGGGCTACAGTTTACTTCTAACTGAAGGTTTATTTAACTCGCTGTTATACAAAAAGAATATATACAGTACCACTGTAGCACGTACAGTCATGAATTCAAGATGGCTGACAAAGCTGTTGTCGGTTCAATAAAAATGGCCGAAAAGGCTTCCATAAATTCCCCCTGGAAGTTGTTTATCAAAGAGGGCGGGGATAATGGTTTTAATGTATAAACTTGATATCGTTTACCTACCACGATGTAAATCACTAGCCTGGGGCGAGACGATATCTGTGAATGAAATAGTATAGTTAATAGTATCCTAGCGATAATGAATGAATGAACGACTGTCTCCTGTTTAGTCCAGGGCATGCATTTCGCCCTTGCTGAACCCCAGTAACCCGTTCACTGTTTGACATTCATGTGCAGAGCTTAACCACAAAAATGTTGGGTTTCGGCGAAAACAGGGTTGTTTTTCTTCCCCAAATGATTGTGTATGGACATGTATGGTCTTTGGAAGGCAATACGATACTACCAAGACGGCGTCAAGCGGGTTTCAGGGCCATTATGCTAACTTTGGACAGAAAAACACGTTCTTATGATGTCATCTTTTGGAACTTGATACAACAAAGGCAACATCAAAATTTACTTTACGGTTCTCTGCGGTTTGAGAGCCAAATACATTCTTTACAAAATATTCCAATAAAACATGTTGCCTTAAAGGGGCATGAGCTGCCAAAATGTTGATATTTTGGCGTTAAAACAGAATGTTGAAATTATTAGCTATTTTTCTCAAGACGTATAATTCAGAAGCTTTTTAGTGCTTCTAGTCTCGATAATGTACGATAAAGTATTGTTTTGAACTAACTTTGGCTTAGAATGAATCAATGGTCGTCCCGGTTATTTAAATTTTGTTTACTTTTCGAACACGTTTTAAGTTCGTACAGGCCACATACTGTATGGATTTTCCTCATTCCAACGCCACTCTTTAGTTTTTCGATAGCCTTTAAAGCCTCTTCCTATTGTGACGATCAGAAATTATAAAAAAGTGTGAATATTGGCAGCTCATGCCACTTTAATATATGGTCTTTGGGCATGGTGAAAGTACGGGTCAATAACTTACATGTGGACAACAACAACAACAAACTCTTTCTCGTAGTACAGCTCTTAAACAAGGACAGATTATCTGGAAAGGTAATCATATATAAACGCTTTTAAATATAAATCGTTTTAAAAAAAATCGTATATTTCAAATATTTACATTTTTTTCTCTATTTCTTCACCTTGCAACAGAGCTTCATATGAATTGGATAGAATTTCACAGCATTTTTTCTTGAACCATGATTTTTTTAATTACTCTTGCTATAAAAAAATGTATATTGAAAAGTCGCGGCTCAAAATACACTAAATATTTTTATGAATGGAAGCTAGAATCAAGAGTTGTAAAACGTTCATTCATACTTTGTGTGGTTTTTGGTAGTCGTTATCCCCGAGGGCAAATAGATTGGACGATTCATTTAACTATTTCGGCCAGCTATTTATCAATGGATAGATAAAATATGTCTAAACACAGGCCGGTACAAATAATAGTCCCTTTGAACCGTGACAGAAAGGAGACAAGCATTATAGCTCGAGACGTTTCGAATTTCCAACCACTTCCGGTCGCACTTAGCGGCCCTTCTTTTTCAAAAGGGGAGATATCATATCGTCCACTCTCCTAGTGAAATTATCGGACCTATGAACAAGTAGTTAAGATTAGTAAACGGTTAGAGGGCAACAAATAAGATTAAGGACTGGGCTGTAACTAAAATGATGGTCCAAGGCAGAAGTTTCGCGCCAAAAATACTAGCTTTTGAAATCGCCACCTTTTAACCCTTAGGCCTAATTGTTGTTTTGGTGTTTAAGATATATAACGATCAAATTAAAGAGGGGCAAGGGATTAAAATGTTTCGATTAGACATCCCCCCTATATAGCGAAGTGTCATACATGGTTATAGTTATGAACACTAAAACACAGGGAAATCTTCTTGTCTAAAATAGTCATGGAGACAAACGGGCTACAGGATTATAGGTTAAAAAAACTTTGGCTTTCAAAATTCACATTCTTTAAAATGGCATTAGCTGCCCAAATTCACGCTTTTTTCATAATTTCTGATCGTCACGACAATAAGAGACTTTGGAGGCCATCGAAAAACTAAATGTTTGGCGTTGGAATGAGGAAAATCCATACAGTATGTGGCCTGTACGAACCGAAAACGTGTTTGAAATATAAACAAAATTTAAATAACCGGGACGACCATTCATTCATTCTAAGCCAAAGTTAGTTCAAAACGATACTTTGTCGTACATTTTCGAGACTAGAAGCACTAAAAAGCTTCTGAATTATACGTATTGAGAAAAATAGCCAATAATTTCAACATTCTGTTTTAACGTCAAAATATCAACATTTTGGCCGCTCGAAAATATCGAAATTCTGACAGGTGATATATACCACTGCAAAATACAAAGCCGATATTTAGGATTCAGGAAAACAACTTTATTAAAGCGGCATGCGCTGCCGAAATTCGCAAGTTTTCATCCATTCCGATTGGCAAGAGAAATTGATCATATGAAGTATCTTGAAGACCTAAAGGATTAACATTGAAATAAAAAAATATGTTTAAAGCCAGCAACCCGTATACGAGACGAATATATGTGCAAATGGTGGACAGAAATTTAAATATCCCGGATGTTTTGGTATATTTTTTGTCAAGATTGATATTAACAGAAAGCTTTCATTTTTAAATTATCGGAAATTGTTAAGTGCGTATTAATTCCGAAAGTATAATCCGCCCGAGTTATTGGTGAATCAAGAAATGAAAGCGATTGTATCATTGATACATTTTTGTGGTTAGAGACTTTACATTCCTCACCCCGAAGGCAAAATTAAAATGATTTCTGAGTAAGTAAAATAACTTGTTTGTAAAACAGCCTGGGAGAAAATGAGATCAAATTTCGCCTCGGGACTTTTGAATATAAGTCAATTCTGTGTGATAATCCAGTATCCTTAGACTCGTACTTTAAACATTAACCTTCTCTCAACAATCAAAATTTATGACAAAAGTTCAAATTTAATTGGCAGCTCATGCCACTTTTAAGAAAAATGAAATCTAGTTTTGTTATTTCTCAAAATTTGTGAAGACCAAGAAGAGAAAATTAAGTCAACTTACGAGTTCAATATAAGGAAAACGAGATGCCCATTTTAATTTTATGTTTTAAAATTGTATTTAGAATAACGAACTACTCGTAGGCCTACACTGTAATTTGGCTGAAATTTAAAACTGAAGGTTTTTAACAAAACACTTATTTCTCACCCTGTTAAAAAAATATTTAACTTTGGCAACTCACTTTTTTTATATATTTTTATATTATACTTAAAGGGGCATGAGCGGCCAAAATGTTGATACTTTGACTTAAAAACAGAACGTTGAAATTATTGGCTATTTTTCTCAAGACGTATAATTCAGAAGCTTTTTATTGCTTCTAGTCTCAAAAATGTGTGATAAAGTATTGTTTTGAACTAACTTTGCCTTAGAATGAATGAATGGTCGTCCCGGTTATTTAAATTTTGTTTACTTTTCGAACACGTTTTCCGTTCGTACAGGCCACATACTGTATGGATTTTCCTCATTCCAACGCCAATCATTTAGTTTTTCGATGGTCTTCAAAGCCTCTAACTGTCGTGACGATCAGAAATTATTAAAAGGAGTGTGAATTTCGGCAGCTCATGCCACTTTAAAGTCCCCCTGAATGGGGGGATTGTACGGCAATCTGAGTAAAATCGGAATGTTCATGTTCTTTTTGATGAACATCTCGACATTAGTCAGATTGATTCTACGGTAATTTTGTTCACATGAAAAATTTTGATCAAAGCGGCATGAGCTGCCAAAATTCAGCGTCTGAAGTACCTTAAAACTAAAAGAGCTCTTATATTTTATTCTTTTTGATAAAGAAATGAACAACAATTAGAATTATGTTTCAACAAATTCATTCTAAGCCAAAGTTAGTTCAAAACAATACTTTATCGTTCCTTTTTGAGACTAGAAGCACTAAAAAGCTTCGGAATTATACGTCTTGAAAAATAGCCAATAATTTCAACATTCTGTTTTAACGTCAAAATATTAACATTTTGGCAGCTCATGCCACTTCAACTATAAATATGAGGTTGACTTGATTAAAGGCGTTTTCTCCTTTTCTTTAAATGAGCAATCTTAAGGTACTGATGAATTAAGAAGAGAAACTCCCATCCTGGGTGGAACAGTTGTATTGTCAATCACAAAACTCTGGTTATTTATGCGGATTCACTTGATTTCGCCCAAAATCGTTTTAGAGCTAATTAAAACACCAAAATTATACGAACATTCATAGAAATTATTAGGTCAATTTAAGTTTTGTTTTCATGGTTACCCGTTCGTTAACACTGTGAGTGTGACATTTTCCATAGACCAAGCTATATACACAAGTTTTCTGTAAACTTGAACTACATATATTTAAGAAAACAAAGTCCCATCGGCATAGGGACATTCACAAGGATGATCTTTGTTTACTATATAAAAGCGATAAGACAGGTTTCTCTGGCCATGTGCATTGAATTTTGGAAAAATAGCATTTTTTAAAACGTAGAATAAATTGGTGAATTTGCACGAGAAAACGGAAATTTCGAGGTCTGTAAAAAAAATAAATGAATTATGCACGTTATAATGAGGGGAAAATTGTTAATCGAAAAGATTCGAAAGGCGTATTCCGATTTCCGGTTATTGCTTTCGGAAAACACTGTACACTTACGTATATCCCCGCAGATTTGGTTTCATAAACAAAATATCCAACAATTTCCATATTATTTTTCAACGATTTCAAAATATATGGAATTTGTTAAACATTATTTTTGAGATTATAAGAAATGTTTGAATCCCTCGTTAAAGCTGGGTTCGATTCCCCTGAGAAATAATTAATGCATCGCCACAAAGATTACATAGAGATTGTTAAACGAAATACCAGGGCCAGTTAAACTCGTGCCTGTATAGAGTGCTCTTCTGCTAATAGTTAGTATATTTATTCTATGCGACATTGTTATCAAATAATGTAAACGTTAGTGGATAGATATACTAGATAATGTCTGTTAATTGACAGCTGTGATAAAGTGTTAATTAACTCTATACAAGACAGATGAACATCAGCTACCGTGTTCTTAATAGATTAATGATTCACCTTAAAGGTATCCGTCCAGCTACTCTTAAAAAAAGCTCGGAAACAAAGGGTTTTAGAGTTAACAAGTCCGCTGTTCTGGAAAGTTCTTTGAATAACAGCTATTGTCTCTTTTGGTTAACCCCAATGTAGACCGGCGTTAACTTCCTAAAATGAGGTATCGGAAATGTTACAAGAAAGCCGCATACAAAACAAAACCAAGGCATTGGAAAGATTGAGGTCCGAAACAAGAGGAGGGGGGGGGGGGGGTATTGATGCGATCTCCCCAATCAGCATTCAGGTTCCCTTCCCTTAATATAAGTCTGACAACTTGATTGATTGATTGATTGGAGTTTTACGCCGCGCTCAAGGTCAACCAAGAGGAAGAAACGGAAATGGCAACCACCCTCGCTCAGAGAGAAGAGGTGCATGGGTTTTTTTTTGCCTTTTTATAAAGTTTCGAATCTGCGATTGATTGGTGTAGATCTAAGACTGTTTGTGGATATGGACACAAGTGGAAATAATTTATGATCAGCGCCACGCACTGTACATGAACAAGCAAACTGTATTTTAGTATTCTTGTTACTTTTAGCACTAGATTTTCTTGAAAAAAAATGGAAGAAAATATTTTATCGAGGTTTAGGCGATTGTTCACTTGAACCCATCGTCGGAATGATTCAAACTTTACGCTCAAGGTGAGCTTGTTGAGAATTTAACCCTGGGCATCCGAGGATGACTCGAACCCAGAATCAAACACCAGTCCCAGAGAAAGACCGTGCATTACGTTTCTGAAGGGGTGCTATCTAAGTTGACCCGAGCAACTGACCACAAATAGTGGATGGTGGGTGGTTGTCAAGCGAAGGTTGGTTATGCTTCGCATGAACAGAGCCAGTTTCGCCATTTAAATACCTGAAAACATCGCTCAAAATAGTTGTAAATAAACTTATAAATCAGTCAATCAATCAATCAATTACATCCAGATTGCGTCGAATTGATGTAATAAAACCCCCTGGGCTGGTGTCGGATTTCTGGGGCGGATATAACAACTTCACCTGGCAGTTTTATTTAGAAACATATAGTGTAATGGGAAACAAACCTCTGTATAAAACGTCGTCTTAAAATACCCTATGCGCGTTATTTAAAGATGCCTATGTGAAACCCAACACCTTTCCGCTAAAGTAACTACCTTATATTTAGCAAGCTGTGGTATTTTTACTCTTTTGACCGGATATGTTAAATTCGTGAAAGAAATATGTTACTATATGCGTTTGTATATACAGCCTTTAAAACTACGGGTGATTTTTGGGGGGCTTGTGTCGAATAACACTTGTCATAATAATTCATATTTCACAATTATTTTCGCCAATCGTAAAATACAGAGACTCTTTTAAGGGTCTAAACGATAACATATTGTCTGCCAAGGTTTATAAACTAGATTTGATAAGTTGGTCGATAACAGTTTCGGTTTCAAGTCATGATACTTGATGCGTTAATCTGAAATGAACAATTCAATTTAGTTTCCGTCACAAAAGTGAAACTGAAGTTGAATTGTTTCCTAAGAACATTGATTTCTTTTCACGCCCGCAAGAAAGTTTAGAGATTGAGTTGGAATCAAGCCTAAAGTAAAGAAGCTTGGACCCCGCGGATGTAAGCCGTGACATTTGACGTCTTAATCCCCAATTACAAATCCATTAGATTAAAGGCTTAGATGGATTAACAGCCCTTTAATTCTATCTGGTAGAAATGCTAAACAGAATGTCCCATAGATATACCGGTTGCGTCGAGTTTTCGTTGATTGCTTGGTGTTTTGTACCATCCGAATTATTTCAATTTTATGACGGATGTGCCTGGCTTTAGAAACGGAAGCCAAACGCAATGCCCGGAGATTCCGAACCGTCGACCATCGCTTCAAACACCTATTGTGATCCGAGGAAAAAAATGTCCCATATATTTCCCGAATGAGAGAGATTTGAACTGACGCCCAAAGGTGGGAAGTATGCTGGAATTGGTAACCTCTTCTCTGTGGAGTCAGAGACCGGAATCCCGTTAAAATGATTGATCGATGTTTTACACCACACTCATGATTATTTCACTTATATGGTGGCGTTGCCAGGTGGGGGGGGGGGGGGGGGGGGCTAAATTTCGACGCGTTTATTACTTGTGGTATGGTTAAACCAGGTGAGGTGGTTTATTGAAAATTTGGAGACAATAAAAGGGAGATAACTGAAATGGATCCAACTATGCAGTCTCTAGAGTTGTTTCCCCTGAATTTTATTGGGCCAAATACCAAGTGCGCTACATCGGCCTAAAACTCTGCTAAATCAAAACTTGGATAACGCGATTAATTACAAATATATCAATACAAAAAAACGTTTATTTATCTTTTTTAAGTTTGATTTGAAAATGTTTGGGGCATACAAATATTTATAAAACTTGATCAAACCGAGAATTCGAATTATCAGCTTACCCACGGTTGCCATGAAAACATACTTTTGTTGAAACAAAGTTGGTCAGCTGGAACATTGTTGTTTAGTTATTGTGATGGCAAGAGGTTCACCAGCCTTATTTTCTTTACACGTCTAAGAAGGAGCCAACAGTTACCTTCATCCGACAATGAATATATCAAGACGTTACACCAACGCGCATATGTGTAATCTATGAAATTCATTGTTTCGAAAGTTGGTCCACATGTCTGCACTGTTCAGATGTTCAATATCGTTAGATACGCGAAACTGTTAATAGCCCAAATAGGTAGAAGAACGGAATGAGCTCTGTTGCCAATATTGGCCCAACCAATGAACTATATACATGTATGTGGAAATGGAGGTTACGTGACCATTGAATTTCAGCGAGCGCCGCCATTACAACAAGACGGTTTGGCGATTTCAATCCAAGATGGCGGACGTCATGTGCGCGCTCATCTCACACCAATTGTGGCACCATTAAGAACTTCAGATCCAAACCAGCCAATGAGACGTGCCCATTCCACATATACAGTTCGATGGGTCGGAAAGAAGCGCGTTGATTGGCCAAAAAAACCTAAGTAAAAGACAAAAAGTCTTATATCCGTAACCTTTTGGCCACTTTTTAACAAAAATTGCTCTCAATAAAAAACTATTTAACGAGAATTAAATTTAAATCATTTATAGCTGATAAGCGACTATTAAACTGTGCAGATTTTTGGCAAAGGTATCTTTCGAAATGGGGGCCTCGGTGAACCAGTGGGCTAGAGTGATCGCCCCGCAGTCCCACACAGACGTTCTATCGGCGATGGTATATACGTTGCCCCCCCCCCCCCCCCCCCCCTCCTAAAAAAACACAGAAAACACTAACACTGAACGATTGATTAAAGTGTACGCCGCATTCGCCCGTTTGAAAGTCCAGTAAGAAAATGTTCATGTTTTTTTTTTTTCGCGAGTCGAACCCACGATTCATTTGTGTAGATCTAAGACAGACATTTTTCAGTTGGGTTTAGAATGTATAAATGAGGGTGGAAAACAAACGAACAATCGATGCTGATTAAAACAAGACCAATCCGTGTCTGTTAACTTTATTGTTGGATTGCCCTCATCTCAGAGCTTTCTTTCTGTGGGGTAACACGTATTAGAACCGTGTACGTTCCACGATTACCCTAACAGTGACGTGAATGGTAACTGTTCTTGCCTCGCTTAATTAGGTATATCTGGCCCAAAACTTCTAACCCGGCCTGAACGGTTACGTTATCAACAGGGTGCCTCATCCAACAACGCCTATTTTTACAACGTATGCCGGTCGCCGGCCAAAATAACGGTAGGCCTATCAATAGGGAGCGGGAGTCACGTGACAATTCCACAAATTTCCTGTCACCGGCGTTGTCATTACGCATGTGGGAAGCCTTTTGTTGGTCGAATATGACGCTCATTTCTGACGTTTTGGAACAAAAAACGTCAATCGAACTGAAAACGTCCTGAAAAAAAACGCCCCCTGTCACCGGATATCGCGAAATCTCTCGGTAGACTCCCAGGGCCTATTGTTCCTGGCGTCCATTGGCACAACCCCAATCTCTTCACTAGAAACAGTAGACCTACTGGCGATCCCCATTTCCGTACCGGTACGTGTACCTGTTCGTTCGGCATGGCATACATGGCAACGTAGAACTTTATCTAATAAAATAATTAGCTCAAGAATATAATAATGTTATTTTTTTTATAAATTTTCATAAAGACGCTGAGGGGCCATGGCGACAAAAAAATGTTCTTTCTCTTTATATTGAAGGGGGGATAACTCGTGTAGCAAAATATAATTTATTTACGTAGTTACATCCCTTTAGTCAATCTTCGATTTAGCATTGCAAGCATTACGATATACCGCAGGTCGACTTAATGCTCCCAGGAGTTTTCTTTGGAGATTTCTTTGTCTGCTTTATTGTGGTAAAAAATTCAACTGGCTGCGAGTGTGGTGCATTTTCGGCTCTTTGTTTATTATTGAATGTTTGTTTACTCTGACAGAAAACAATAGCAACAGTGAATTCCATAAATCCCAACGCCAACGAAAAAGGAAACAAGCCAATGTTCAGCTAAAGAAAAACAAATATTCCATCTATGCCATTAGATAAACTAAAAACTGCATTAATAATAATTTGTCAACAAAAAGAAATATCATCCTATATTTTACGTACAGAAGGGGGACAACTCTTGGTACACTACATCTGGATATTTTATAAGTTCTCACATTGTTAATAAACCGGACATCGCAATCATGTGACGTGATTTATTAGAAACTTTGTCAGTTAACAAAAACTAACAACAAAAAAATAAAATAAAACTTTCCTCGCTAACTTTTTAAAAATAATATAAATATTTTATGAAAAATAACATTGATAGCCAATTGATAACATTTTCATTAATCAGGATATTCTCTAATGACATTGTCACGGGCCCTCGGACAGTCGTATTAGCTCTCGGCCTCGGACCAATACAACTATCCTAGGACCTGTAACAATGCCAATAGGCAATATCCTAGTTAGTAACATTGTATTATTGACAGTTTTGGGAGTCCCGCTTGCTTTCCAATTGTAAAAAATCCAAATAAAAAGTTTAAAAACTCTCTCTACGGTCCATTCTGACCTACGAAAACGGTTGAAACAGTTTGTGAAGAATGTCCCCGTTTAGTATCTCAGACTGGAATTTTATAGTGAAACACGTGCGTGCGCATGTGTATTGTGCCAAATTTTATACGAAACAACAGTACTTCATACAGAGGGATTTTGTTTTCCTATGGTGTGTTCAGGGGTATCGTAAGTCCAAATGGACCATAGAAAGAGTTTTTAAACTTTTATTTGGATTTTTACCATTGGAAATGCAAGCGGGACGCTCAAACTGTCAATAAAGTATTTATTTATTCACGGAAAGGCCTGATAAAGGCTACAAGACCAAAAGTTCTAACCGTCATACAGAGCCTAATGGCACAGATCTCTGACTATACAACAGAATGGCAGGATAGTCACCTCGGGCTATAGTCACCTACAGTGCTCATAATCGGAAATAAAAATTCGACAATTAGATTAATGGGGACCTCGGTGGCTCTGTCGGTTAGAGTTCCTCATTCTGACACAGACCTTTTATCGATACGGCGCGGGATCGAATCCCACTCAGCCAAATGATTAATTTAAAATTTCTTATTTCTTTCCGATCGCTGTATGTGGAAGAGTTGCCTGGTTCCCATCGAAGGTCGGGTGTTTCCTTCGGGAAAAGACCCCCCCCCCCTCCAATGAACCTGGCAACGCAGCCATATAAGTGAAATAATCATGAGTGCGGCGTGAAACACCAATCAATCAAACATTAATGGCTACTGAAAACCCACACAAAGCCGATTAAAGTCAGACTTTTATCCAATGTTGTGACCCATCTCTGTATCGCCAACCAATCAATTATAAGATAAAGGCCAACGATGTTAATTTAAAGGAACACTTGCCGCGAAAATCAGGAATGTTGTTTACACTAAAAAAGAAAGACCGTTTTCTGTATTTTTCCCAGACAATATAAGTTAGGAACTTTCTATTTTTACCAAAATTTAAAAGTTTGGACGTCACTTTGTATTTTTAATTTGAATTTGAAAATTTGAATTGTTACGGACCCGGAACGTAAACAAACCAAGCTGCCCCCTATTGGCGATTTTATGTTTCAGTCGAGTGAGTGAACTAACGGCAGAGTGTAATTTTAGGTAGGCCTATTTATCTGAGAAATACAGGCTGACGATCGGTTAACAGCGACTGGAAAAGCCTGCTGATAATAGTTTGAATGTAAACCACAGATACAAAAGCCTAAAAGGAGGGTAATCCAACACGAAAGTTGACCGACACTGATCGTTGTTGTTGTAATCAAGCTTCGATTCTTCGTTTGTTTTTCACCCCATCTTTACATTCTAAAGCTAACTAGACTTGTTTTATGTGTCCTATGTTTAAGTTTAGTGGTATTAGTCGTAGTAAGCTCGTGTAAATTGGTTTTCTTAGCAAATTTAAACAGGCTACGGCGGCAAGTGTGCCTTTAAAGAAGGAGAAAACAAAAAAAATACATGCAATTGTTTGAACAGATTTTCATATAGAGCATCATATTCATGTGCTTGCTTCTTGTACGTCGATTACGGTTTGAAAATACACTGAAAATGAATCTGTCAGACAAACTCGTGTTCTGTCGTCAGTGGAGCGCGCCATTGACATTTTGAAATTAACAGGGAGAAGTATTAGTAAATTACTTCCCTTGCGAGCTTATCGTATCTTGTATGACTATAACCTGCAATGTCAGTGGTAAAACTATACCTTTTCTGGAAATTCTACAACGACCCCCAGAAGTCGCATAGACACCACATGCAGTCTGTCACATTTTCCTAAAAGGTTGATTTAAAAGCCAATATATTTTTCAGAGTAAATAGAACGTTTATCTTTAGTTAGGTCCTAGTAGCTCCTCGAAATGATCGAAATTAACCTAGGTTGAAATGCCAGACTTTCAGAGTTGACCAATTTACACTGGTCCAGTTACTGGTGAGCTAGGCGTTTGCTGATTGGCCGATTGAGACTCGCAGCTAAGCTTTGTCGTGAAGATGGCTACCGAGTCAGTTAGACATTCTCTGATAACGCTTCTTAACTTTCTTATAGCACAGTTTGGCGAGGAAAAATCGTAGAGATATGGTTTTGGTACCGATAGAAAGGGAAATTTACCGCGACAGTACTAGATTTACTAAGTTATTTCCTTCTCCTTTAACATCAGCACTTAACCAACGTATGTAAAAAGTTGATAGGTCAACGATAAACATTGATCCAGCGTTTGACCCATCCATTCCCATCCATTCGCCAACTTGAACAAATACAACCTTGACGTTACCTTGTCCCTCGAAATCCAAGCAACCTTCATCCAATGTTGTGTATATGGCTACTTTTGACCGACCCTAAAGTCACCAACTTATTCAACTTTTGTTTAACGTTGAATCAACTCGGGAGAATTGACCAGACAACCATGTTTACAAAATGCCAACGTTGGCCCAATGTGTTTTTGCTGGCTTCGATTCCAATTCAAAAACGTCTTGAGCGTTAAAGTCAACCAACTTAAAAAAAGTACAGAAAATCACCCAAAACTATTCGGGGGCCAAGAAGATAAAGTTTAAAGGCACACTTGCCGCGAAAATCAGGAATATTGTTTACATTAATAAAGAAAGACCGTATTCTGTATTTTCCCCAGACAATATAAGTTAGGAACTTTCTATTTTTACCAAAATTTAAAAGTTTGGACGTCACTTTGTATTTTTAATTTGAATTTGAAAATTTGAATTGTTACGTACCCGGAACGTAAACAAACCGATCTGCCCCCTATTGGCGATTTTATGTTTCAGTCGAGGGAGTGAACTAACGGCACAGTGTAATTTTACGTAGGCCTATTTATCTGAGAAATACAGACTGACGATCGGTTAACAGCGACTGGACAGCCTGCTGATTATTGTTTGAGTGTAAACCACAGACACAAAGGCCTGAAAGGAGGGTAAACCAACACGAAAGTTGACCGACACTGATCGTTGTTGTTGTAATCAGGCTTCGATTCTTCGTTTGTTTTTCACCCCATTTTTTCAGTCTAAAGCTAACTAGACATGTTTTATGTGTCCTGTGTTTAAGTTTAGTGGTATTAGTCGTAGTAAGCTCATGTAAATTGGTTTTCTTAGCAAATTTAAACAGGCTACGGCGGCAAGTGTGCCTTTAAAAAGACGATCTTCCATTACACAAAAAAAACCTAAGTTGGAAATTTTGTTGCCACATTTTGAAAAATTTAATTTTTTTGATGGGTAATGTTAGTGTATAATCGTAAGCTGGTAAGGTGGGTTTTGTTCTTTTGTATAACACAGAGCTTTTTACCGTTTGAACATAAGAAATGTAATATATTTCCAAATCAACGCCAAAAACTTAGCTTTAAAATATCTACAAACGTCGGTTTTCCTTTTTTTAAATTTTTTTCATAAAAATTAAATCCAACTCTTTTCATATTATTTTGAGACTTTGATTCTCGTTTTATGAAATACTCTACACGCCTATGTGCTCTCCCCAACAATGTGAATATCTGCCGTTTTATGGCTTCCCGAAAGGAGATAATTTTACATATCGGTACGTCTGAACTAATGTGACACACTTTATAAAGGTGAGAGAGAGATTTTTCTTTAGTTCTCGGGCCCTCCGCTGCTAACGTAAAACTAATAATGAAATTGTGTCACAAGCTTTTCATCATAGTTGCACTAAGCTTAGGGGTGTTTTTAAATACTTTGCACTAAGATTTTCAATCTTTCCATCCTCCACATGTACTATGGTTCTATCCTTGCTGTCATCACGATGAGGCTAAATATACGAATTCCAGCTATAGCCAAAATTTGATAACGTGACATAATCCCACGTGTATCAAATAAATACATTGTCACGAATTTTTCAGGAATTGACAATCTTTGAAACCCTAAAATGGCGTCACTTCCAAAATTCATATTTTTTCACATGAATTGCAATGATTAGTTGAATATGATGGTTTGAGTTTCAACAAAAAGCTAAATAAGGTGACGTTGAAATATAAAGATGCAGCCTGTGCCCTAATAAAACAAGTGTTCCAACACTTAAAAGGGACATGAGCTGAATACCTAGAATTCCTACTTCTTCTTATAGACCCTGATTTTTTTAAAAAAAAGAGGGTTTGACGTTCATCGAAAACCCAAATGATTAACGTTGGAATGAGGAAATAGTACGAATGAAAATAGTGCTCGGAAAGTAAGCAACATTCAAATAATTGCGCCTAAATACTATTGAAACGCACATTATCGAGACCATGATGTAGCAGTAAAAATCCTTTTGTACTTTTAGAGAAGAAATTGTTCATAGTCGATGATCATTTCTAATCGGAGAATATCGATATTGATTGATTGATTGGTGTTTTACGCCACGCTCAAGATTATTTCACTTATATGGCGGCGTTGCCAGTTTTACTGTGGGAGGAAACCGGGCTCTATGCCCGGAGGAAACCCACGACCTTCCGTTGGTAGCTGGCAACCCTCCCACAATATCGGCATTGACAGCTCGTTCCTTTAATGATAACCTGAATGTCACTCTAGACCAAAGCTATTTCTGGAGACTTTTCGTCCACTTTGTCAAGACAGGCATATATAGCCCATACGAGATTCACACACCTTTGGGATGAGGATTTGTCAAAGGCGTGAGTATAATGCGCCTCTGTCACAACCCTTGAATCAGGGGTCTCAAGCTTCTCGTGATCTCGACGCTGTTGGCTGTATTTTAGAATGATGTGTTTCCCAATGTTTTCGAGTCACGAAAAAATCACGAGGATGTAAAAGCATAGTGGAATTGAAACCCGTTACAACAACAGCGGTCAGTGTTGGTCAACTTCACAGGGGCGGCGGAACACTTTTCATATTGGGGGACCAGCTCTGAAACCGGAGAATGCCATACATGCGTTCTGGACCATTTTCAAGGCCCAACAGGTGAAATTTGATGTAAAGATTTTTGACTTGTTAGCTTGGAAATTTACTCACTTTGGAAGAAAAAAAATCTGTTGAAGGCCATTGCGCTGGATATTTTAGGGATCTGTAACAACTAACGTAGTGGATAAAGTACGCACCCAAAAAACTTTCAGATAATAGGTAATACGGTATACTCTCACTCAGTATCTTAGCCAGGAATCTGCACAATCACGCCAAGGTCAAGGGGCCTGTAGGCCCCGGCAACTGCAAGGTTCGAGATTGCCGGCGATTCGTTCCAGGCCATTTCTGGCATTAAAAAGTTGACATTTCAAAAAGAAATTGTTAAATTTCCAGAAGCAAATATTGTGATACGGCGATCGACTAACAAAATAATCTTACAGCAAGACAGTGTGAGTGGTTGGGCGTAGTTTGGAAAAAAGTTTGATTACGTGAGAGACAAAATCACAGCACAATCACGCAAAGGACCAGGGGCTGCCGAAGCCAGGAGAGCTCGCGGGTACTAAATGGCCGACATATGTCTTAGCCATTTTTCTGGCTTATAAATTTTTTTCAGAAATTTTACTAAAACGGAGAGTATCAAACAACCCAACATCAAGACAGATTGAGTAGTGGAACGAGGTTTTGTTCTTGTAACCCTCAGAAGCCGCTAAAGACAATGCCGTGTTTCTAAACCCCAGTTTTCAACTGTTTCAGCCCTATAATCACTTGCATGTATCTGTCCTTTAATTATCGTGCTCGAAAACTCCATAATAAAAGTAATGGGCCAATTATTGGTGGGGGGGGGGGGGGGGGGCAAAGACTTGAAGCCTATATAATAAGAGCGGTATTCGTAATTTGTTGGGGAACTCTCGTATATCTATAAATTTGTGTTATTTACGACACCTTTTCCAGCAGTAATTCAACCAAAAAATCTACACAAGACCGGCAGCGCGTATGAAGTTATTCTATATACACAACATATATTAAAGTTGCATGAGCTGCCAATATGTTGATATTTTGACGTAAAAACAGAATGTTGAAATTATTGGCTATTTTTCTCAAGACGTATAATTCAGAAGGTTTTTAGTGCTTCTAATCTCGAGAATGTACGATAAAGTATTGTTTTGAACTAACTTTGGCTTAGAATGAATGAATGGTCGTCCCGGTTATTTAAATTTTGTTTACATTTCGAACACGTTTTCGGTTCGTACAGGCCACATACTGTATGGAATTTCCTCATTCCAACGCCAATCATTTAGTTTTTCGATGGTCTTCAAAGCCCCCTACTGTCGTGACGATCAGAAATTATGAAAAAAGTGTGGAATTTGGCAGCTCATGCCACTTTAAAATTCGGACATCAGCATCACCGTCACGGAGATTGCGACAGTGTAAAAAGTACCTGTGCAATCTAATTGATCGGACCTCAAGCATGGTAGAACTCAGTGCAAGTACATCTATGTCTAAAGGCCTTACCCAATCTCATTATTATAGGCCTTGTCGCGGTTACAGAGGACCCGAGGCCAAGAGAAATACAGATAGGCCTACCTTTACGAAAGAAGTATGTCAAACTAGATCGGGCGCACTGAGAACAATTTTATCGTTTTCAGGGGAACAATTAAAACGGAAGACATTATTTATACCGTACATTGTATTTGTCGAGTACATAAAGATATCCGTCAAAATCAATAACCCAGAAAGTAAGACATAACCAGGTCAAAAAGGTCACATGTTGTAACTTTGATATATATGACGAATACGAAGGGAAAAAAAATTCGGCAGAGCCCAGATTTCTCGGCTATGGTTCAGTGGGTTAGAGTCATCGCCCCTATGTCCGACACAGACCTTACATCGATGTGGTGCAGGTTCGAATCCCACTCAGACCAAATAAAAAAAAAATTTCAGAATGGATTTTTCACTCGGTCGCCGTGTGTGGAAGAGTCACCAGGTACTCGCCGAAGGTCGGGGGTTTCCTCTGGACAATGAGCCCGGTGAAATAGTCTTGAGTGCGGCTGACAGCGCCCTTCTAAACTTTCGACTTTTTATAACATTTTAATCATCTCAAAAGGTCGAAACATCGCGTTTTTTAACCAGCTTCCTTTCTTATTAACCGCTGTTTAAAACGAAGTTCTTGAAACTGTCATATGCGCTGAGCTACATTACGCATTTGCACTAGTTCAGTACCAACGTACGCAATAGAGAATTGTCGACCTTGCCAAATTCAATGATATAGTTCACAACTGCAACCTACAAACTAATTAATATGTAGTACGAAATTTCCGCATCAATGGTTTACAAGATGGCATTTGATGGAAAGTATTGACGTCAGAACCCAAATGTCTGGCGAAAAAATGGAAATTACTGCGATACCAAATTAGGTCAAAGCTGTAAAAAAAACAACAGCTTCCCAAGCTTAGGACTACCGGTAATGAGGCTAGTCAGGAAATATTGTTTACATCTTCCATACTGTTTCTGCTAATTTGAAAAATATGACTGATTTGACTTTGGGTGAAAGGCAATAGATCGATTTTAAGCGAAAATTGTAAAATTTTCGAGCAATTAAGGGGAATTCTGAGTTACTTTGTTTACTGCCTGACGCTAAATGTAAATAGATTGATTGATTGATTGATGTTATACGCCGCGCTCAAGTTTATTTGACGGAGTTGCCAGTTTTACTGTGGGAGGAAACCGGGCAATATGCCCGGAGGAAACCCACGACCTTCCGGTGGTAACGGTCGACCATCACATATAGGTCGTTCGAGTGAAAACCCAGTCAGAAAATTTTCCAATTGTTTTGGACTGAGTGGGATTAGTACCCGCGACCCATTGGTGGAAGGCTCTTCGGATTGGGCGTCCAAACGCTCCACCTACTGAGCCACGGAGGCCCTTCGAATGTAAATAGAGGTCCTACACAGGTGAATTCTACCTAGCGTAACCACCGTCTTTAGTTTGTTTCTACATAATAGGATCGGGGCAAAACAAGCACACAGTCAAAATGACGACGAACTGACAAACCAGGCTGTGAGCGTTCAACGGCCCACTCTGGAGCCTCTGTTAAGGTTCAGTTATACAGAACGCGAACGCGAAAACGAACGCGGTTTTTCGTCCTGGAATAGCTCAGTCATATTTATGTAATGTCGTTCATATAGAGTGCAAACGCGAACGCGAACAAATTTTTGTTCGCGCGAACGACCGCCTTGGTTGCCCCCACAGCGAATTTTCTCAAAAAGTCGCGCGTTTTTTTGCTATCCGTTAGCGTTCGTGTTCGCGTTGGACGCGTTCGAGTTCACGCATTGTATAACTGGACCTTAAGAAAAACCTATGTGGCAAAAGCTATAAGGAAATAAACCAGCTGCAAAGAAATTCAAAAATCGTATTAAACTCGTCGATAAACTGTCCATCATTGGAAACAAGTTTACCAGTGATCATCCCAACACCGTCCCAATATGTGCACAACATGAACATATGGGAATTGTTTTGATCTGCAAGCAGCTTGTACCTCGATTTTTTATAAAAGAGAATACAAATCTGTAAGATTTTAGATATGATTGTATGTTTAGGCTCTATATGCGAAGTCATTCATATATTTTTTTCCTTGAAAAAAAAAACGCTTTTCATTGGAAGAAATATACACCAGAAATTGATTATTTACTAAAACCATTCACATGAAAGTTAAAATGTTTCTATCTTACACGACACGTTGCTCATTCTCTCGGCTGGTGTCCACAACAATCTAGTCATTTACTGTATCTTATGCAATTACCGTCGAGCCTGATGACGTCACATAGATTTACGTCGGTTTTGGGGAAAACATTGGTGACGTAACGTGTTTGTTATCAACACATTAAAGGGGCATGAGCTGCCAAAATGTTGATATTTTTACGTTAAAACAGAATGTTGAAATTATTGGCTATTTTTCTCAAGACGTATAATTCAGAAGCTTTTTAGTGCTTCTTGACTCGAAAATGTACGATAAAGTATTGTTTTGAACTAACTTTGGCTTAGAATGAATGAATGGTTATTTAAATTTTGTTTACTTTTCGAACACGTTTTCGGTTCGTACAGGTCCCATACTGTATGGATTTTTCTCATTCCAACGCCAATCATTTAGTTTTTCGATGGCCTTCGAAGCCTCTTACTGTCGTGACGATCAGAAATTATGAAAGAAGTGTGAATTTTGGCAGCTCATGCCACTTTAAACAATCGGTCAATTGAAAAAAACAGCAAACGAGGCTCTCTTTTATATTGCTCAAATTTTGGCCGTGGACAGCACTCTATACTGATTTCCAACCTTTGAGAAAAACATAACTAAGTTTTAGGTTGATAAATTCAAAATGGAAAGTACGCTTTATCCGACGAGTTCACAGAGGTCAAATAAATACAGCATCAATTGCCCATATATATGCGAAAAAAACAACAACATCTTTTTTAATGTTTTGGAACCTCAGGGTGTAGGGCATAGAAGTTTAATTAGGGCATTGCTTACCGCTTGGGTTAACATTTGACACACTTTATCATAACATTACTTTCGTGGAATTCGCCACGGGCTCATTTCGCGTAATAATGGCGATATATAAACAACGCACTGACGTCACGGTTTTGCACTTTGGCTAAAATTATCGGCAAATCTAATTTTTTCAAATATTTTTTTTGTATACTATGTACAAACCAAGTACTCGCACTCCTTGTCTTGTGCTGTCGTGGTATGGTGACCATTAAAGTGGCGGAATGTGACGGACAGTGACGTCAATACATTTCTTAGAGAAATAAATATTGTTCAAACCAAGTTTTACAGAGCCACTGAAGGGTGGATGGGAAAAATTGTTTCAGTTCCATGGAGGACATTAAAACCAATGAACTATATACGTGGAATGGACACGTCTCATTGGCTGGTTTGGATCTGACTTTGTAAAAAGCGCCGCCATTGATAGTGGATGAGCACGTGCATGACCGATGTTGATCGATATTGCACCATCTCTTAGTAATGGCGACGCATATAGTTCATTGATTAAAACCATTGATCTGGAAAGAGGTCTTGCTGGCAGCCTAATAACTTAGATTGATTGATGTTTTACACCGCACTCAAGATTATTTCCCTTGTATGGCGGCGTTGCCAGGTTTAGTAGGGAAGGAAACCGGGCCCATTGCCCACAGGAAACCTTCAGCTAGTACTTGGCAACTCTTCCAAATACGGAGACCGAATGAAAAATCCACTCAGAAATTGTAATTTTTTTTATTTGGTCTGAGTAAGGAAAATCGAGGCGAATATTCTTGAGCCAAATTAAACTTGAGTAAAATGTCGTTTAGTAAAACAAAAATGAGCGTCATACTATGTATATTATCCTCAGATATCTCCGCAATTTGAATAGTTTCCGTTATTAACACACGTCTTCGGTTTGCACGGTTTACTGGATTTACCAATTTTTTTTTTTATTTCAACGTAAATCCTTTAGTTTTTCAACGCTCTGAAACTTCTCGGGGATTTACGTACGTGAAATACGACCGGTAGCGAGCGAAGGTAGTCGAAGGGAGTTCCGAGTGGGTTTTCAAGTCACTTCAAAGGCTCAATTTCTCTTGTCAATCGGAGTCCATGAAAAAAAATTTTTGCAGCCAATTTAAACACAATGCTACCCTCCATCTTGTAATTATTTTGTTCTCTCCTGGTATCCCAAAATGTACCGGTGTAACAGTTTGTGACATCACAAGGCAATCGGTCTATAGACGTAATCCTGTTATCATACATAAACAATCAATAAAATGTCACTACTTTAGAAAATCTGAATAAACAAACCATTATGATATAAAAGGCAAGGTAGGTATGTTTTTAGAATAGTGATGTTAAATAAAATAGCAAATCATTTGATAGATATTCAATGAGGACACTGGCTTTCAATGATACTGGCGGTCAGTTGTTTTTGATCCCATTTTAAAAAGACATTACCCCTATACTTTGTTACCTGCCCTTTTTGTTATTATCTTATCTTATCTCGTAATGAATAGTTCTTGATACATTAAGTTTTTCAGTGAGTTAATTAGATATGACAAGAAAAGCATAAATCGTAATAACTAGGCCAACCATAACAATGCCATGACAGTTCAGTGTTTATATTTAGAAACATTATTTACCTTGTGTTTGGTTCAACGGCTGTAGGCCTATGCACTTAAGGAAATTAACCCGGTTTGCCATCTTTTGAGCGACTTCGCGGAACTCTTTTGTTCCCGGAGGTGACATATGGACCCTGGATTATTTCCCCTTGATGTGATATTTTGTGTTTGGAAATAATAAAGTTACGCTTCTATACTCAAACGATCTTTTGATTTTCGTGAGTACAATAGATTTGTACCGAATTCACCTAGTTTCAAAATACACCTGTGCACAATGCAAGAATAACTATAAACAGCTCCGATCAATTAACCTAGTTTAAAGGCTCTTTGAATGAGTTGTAGTTCAATAATGTTGTGTCAATATTTTTCCCACCGGGAGCTTCGTGAGCTATTAATAGTCATAAACTGACCTTCTGGATCTTGCCCGATATCCGAGACGGGTTCAGAGCTAAGAAATACCTTAAAGGTATGTTATTACCATACTTGAAAAGCTGTAATTGTTGTCGAGGAGTTCATACGCACACAAGGGACATTGTTTTGTCTGAGGCGTAAACACTTCTGTTCTTGATGCATGAAGAAGTGGAACCTTTTTTTGTCAACGGGAGAAACAAATCACACAAAAACTTCTATTGACTCATGTGAACTTTCTGCTTGATAAATTATGCAAGATCGACAATGTCAATAATTATGAAGGCGGCTTTGTGAATATGTCAGAAATAGCAAATGTATGTGACAATAGGTTGTAACTTTTTTAAAATCAGTCCAAATTTCTATCTATACCAGGGTTCGATTTCCGTTTCGGGTATCACCCAAAATCGGTAGAAGAATTTCTGCCATTTTTCAAGAAAGTGTAATCCAAAAAAATAACGAGAATACAAATTTCTGTCTTTGATGATAGATTTTTGCTTCTGGCTTTATGGATAGGCTGATATGGTCTAATGTTCTTTTATCTTCGTTGTTTTACGCCCTAAAGACTTAAACTTTTTTTGCAAATCTAATGCACCCAGAGCCAAATATAATCGTTTATCCGAACAATATAAGCGCAGGAACTGTTTGAAGCCATCTTTCAAGTCCTGTTTTGTTTCATTCCATGGCCTAACAAGCACATAAATGGGCGTTTGAAAATATAAGATTGACGAGTACAATGAGTTGTTAGTGTTCTTCGAGTGTTAAAAGTACATTGTTCGTTAGGCATGGGAAAATGTTATTCATCGTTTTAGGGTCTACCGTATTTTTAAAAAGTGATTGATAAACCACTGAAGCCAGTTGATGTCCAAATCAAGTTTCCAAAGCCTTCTTTTTGATTGATTTATCGATTTTACCCCGCACTCAATACTATTGCACTTACGTGGCGCGTTGTCAGCTTTATTGGGGGGACCTTCCATCGATGCGACGCGGGTTCGAATCACACTCAGACCAAATATAATGTGGATTTTTTACTCGATCGCTGCATGTGGAAGAGTTGCCAGGTACTCTCCGGATGTCGGGGGTTTCCTCCAGGCAATGATCCCGGTTTCCTCCCCCACTAAACCCGGCGACGTCGCCATATAAGTGAAATAATCTTGAGCGCGGCGTAAAACATCAATCAGCTTTGTTGGGAAGGATCTCTTTCCCGGACGAAACCCCAGACCTCCAGCAGCACGATACAAATGCCAATAATGTAGTCTTTGATTCAAGATTACATCAACAATTTTCTGGCGTACATCATTCATTCGAATGGACGGGCCAATAAGCTAAAACAACCAACCAGCATCAACAATTGTATGGCGGCGTTTATGTTAATAAGGAGTAAACTAGACTGTTTACATGATCGGAGGAAAGCACAAACCTTCTTCAGTTCCATAAAAGGTGATGGAGTTTAAATGCCACTCGGGATATTCGTCAGACGGAGTTGGATTCGAACACGCGATCCATCGAGGAGTGAGTGAGTGTCTATTGCATTAAACCAACTGAAACAACCTATTTAAAAGAAATGCCATTTGTTTTTGTTTGATTCTCTGTTTGGCTACATATCAGTACACACGTGAATATGGCAATGGCTCTTACAATTTTACTGCACAAGGAAAAGTTTGAATAAATTTACTATTACATTTATGAACACTAAAACACACGGGCACAGGGAATTCGTATGAACGACGTACGCCAAAGGTATCTATGTGGTCATAGGAGCACAGAAAACATTTTTTTTTTCGGATTCCATTCCCGGAATATGAATAAATATGCAATAACCTATAGGATCAAAGATATTCACGGATGTTACCCTGGGCTAGAAACAGCTGAATGGCCTTGCTGATGGTCTCTGAAATCCTGAACGGTGATCAAATTGACGACATGTACATCTCTACTACTAATATAATTTAGTCATTCTATCATTAAATTAGAAAAAAAAGTAATTTTCATTGACCAAAAAGGTGTATTATATCAAAAATGATTTTCGGATCTTGGAACGTATTCGCCATTTTAAAAGTAACGTGAGTGATTGGCAGCTTTTCTCCACTCTGAAACTTCGGGGATTTACGTGCGTGTCAAAGCCGACCGGTAGCGAGCGAAGATAGCCGAAGGCTTTTCTCATATCGAACCACGGATACATTGAGCGACGAAGACCAATGACGCGCATAATTTCTACCCAATCACATGGTGGTTTTACATTGGTCCATAAACAGTGCTCCGGAAATAGGTTCGTTCCAAATCCTCAAAGTTATGTACAGTAAACAAAAAAATAATTTTGCATTAAAATATTTTTAAAAAGAATGACACCAGTGTGGAGAAAAGTTCACAGGCGGGTCGATTGACAATTTAAAGCTGACAGGGTGATGTTAATTTGCTTTTGTTTGCGTTTTGGGTCAAACTTGGTTTCCATACTTTTCTATTTATTTAGGATGTGCCTCTTACCAAGACTGCTCATCTGGCTGTTAAGGAAAATGTTTTAATAGAGCAGAGATCCAACGTAGAAAATCCAAGACAGCCGTTATTGACAATAATTTGATCTTCACGAACAACGATGTGTCCTTTTTCATTTTTCTGAATGGATTTTTCACTCCATCGCCCGGTTTCTTTTCCCACTAAACCCGACAACGCCGTTATATAAGTGACACAATCTTGAGTACGACGTAATACCTCAATCAATTAATAACCAATTTTGACGTTCAATAGTTTCGCCGTTTTAAAATCATAAATTTGGTCCTGCTTGTTTGGTGTGGGAGGAGAGGGGGGGGGGGGGGGGGGGCTTTTCTCATTCAAAGCATACATATTGGTGAGATAGGCATTTCTTCTTGGAACTAGTCCTTGACTTAACCTAATATAGTACAGCAAATACACGTGTATGGCCTCGATAATGCTTAGGGTAATTTTAGACTAAGATTGTCAACAGCCTAGAAGTGTGTAAGATAACACTAAGAGAAAAAAAGGTTTGTATTATATCCATATACAATGCGCGTACCAAAATGTGAAACGAGGTATGCAAGAGACACGAATGTTCAAACACACGCATTAAAGGGGCATGAGCTGCCAAAATGTTGATATTTTGACGTTAAACCAGAATGTTGAAATTATTGGCTATTTTTCTCAAGCCGTCTAATTCAGAAGCTTTTTAGTGCTTCTAGTCTCGAAAATGTACGATAACGTATCGTTTTAAACTAACTTTGGCTAAGAATGAATGAATGGTCGTCCCGGTTATTTAAATTTTGTTTACTTTCGAACACGTTTTCGGTTCGTACAAGCCACATACTGTATGGATTTTCCTCATTCCAACGCCAATCATTTAGTTTTTCGAAGGCCTTCAAGGCCCATTACTGCTGTGACGATCAGAAATTATGAAAAAAGTGTGAATTTCGGCAGCTCATGCCACTTTAAGTAATGGCCGATTAGATAATATAAGAGCAAACAGTTTATGATAAATCTACATGTATGTGGATGGTTATATTCTCTGTGACATTTTTAACAGTAAATATACCTTAATTCTATGGGAATTCTAGAATTTTTGTTATTTTGAACGGGGCCTGGGTGGCTTTATCGGACAGTTCTTCAGTATGACACAGGACTTCCGTCGATGCGGTGCGGGTTCGAATCCGACTTAAACCAAATGATTATTTAAAAATTTCTGAGTGGATTTTTCACTTGATCGCCGTTTTAGGAAGAATTGTCACGTACTCACCGAAGGTCAAGGTCGCCTCCGGGCAAGGAGCCAGGTTTCCTGCACCACTAAACCTGGCAACGCCACTATGTAAGTGAAATATATCCTGAGTGCGACGTAAAACATCAATCATTCGTTATTTTGGCTCTAAAGGATGTTTCCAGTGAAATAATGAACACGTGTTTTTTTCTTTTATTTTCAATCAGAAGGGACCCTGATTGGAAGGTATGAGTGAGGCGCATATCGCCAGTACGGAATGTAGGTGGAAACATTGATCATCATCGATCTGCTCTTGAGCTAACCGATTACTGAACACTTTTGTTTTAAGGCCTCGGCTTTGCGTCTATAGAAATCCATAGAAGACGTTTGACCAAAATGCGAAACTGTGTCCAGTTTATTAAACTGAACCCCATTTATGTGCCAGATGGCGCAACCAATCCAAAGCATCTTTAGGGATACGTTTTCCCACACGCTGCAATTCAATGAGCCGAGAAGGTAGACAAATATTTTGTAGTTTTATCAAACAACTACCGCTGTTGTAATCTTTGCTTTCAAAAAATATAAGCGCTTCTGGATTTATGTTAATACTCTTGACTAAGCTGCCTTGTATTGATCCTTAAACTTCATTTCGAGAAGTAACTGCTTGTTTTCAATTTTTTCCATCAGACTTCAACCTTCTTGCTGAATTCCAAAATTATCTTCAAAATGTACACAAGTGTCATTTTTTGATTGGATGCAATCACATAGAAACAGTTCAAATAAAGAGATGTAAAAGCTAGAGCTTTATAATTGCTTTAACATTTAAGCAACGTCGCAATATGGTCTCTGACTTAGTCTCCGTCCAATTTAAATTCCTTAGAGGTCGTAAAAGCCTTCTCATAGAAGACATAGAAAGGAACGACAGCTAATCGGATGTTTTGCAATTTTATTTCTTGGAGAGACACTATCTTGAGAATCGATGTGTCCTCAAAGAAGAAGCCAAGAAAGTCGACAGCTAAATGAATTGCTTCTGCATGAAGCATTCGCTATATAGAGTTTAAAATATTTCAGTTCGTTCATCCCAATGGGTTACTCAATTTTATCCACAAAATAAGCTTTCTTCGAACCGGAATTTGACAAGCCCAATCCGTATTTTGTGGTCGGTGCAAGGGGTGTAGTCAATGTACAAGCCCTTGTTACCCAGAACAATCTCAACAGGGCGTGGACTTTAAATTTTCTGCCCTTTCTTGACAAGTAATTGACTCTATCTTTAGGGGTTTGTAATACATGCAGGCATTTCGTCACTGCCGGAAAATGATCACAGACTTTTGTTGAAATTTCAAATAATGTCTGCAATGTTGTGGGCTTGGTTTATACTTCAGTTTGAATTTATTTGATGTTTTCCGGAAAGGGACATCTAACTCGACCCCGGCAACTAAATTGAAACTATTATTATTCGGAAAATGACGGATGTCCTCATGTAGACATTTCTTACAATTTAATTAGGCTACACGTCAAGAAAGTGTATTTCTAGCGTTTTTCCCACTAAAGCAGTTTGATAATATTGCACCTCTTTCACAAAGCGGAGGAATGTAAGTTTTTACGAATCTGTCATAGCAATGTGTATCTACAGAATGGGTCGCGGGTTCGAATCCCACTCAGACCAAAATATAATTGAAGCATTTCTGAGTTGAGTTTTCACTCGATTGCCGTATGTGGAAGAGGTACTCGCCGAAGGTCGGAGGTTTTGTTCGGACAATGACTTCGGTTTTCTCTATGACTAAACCTGGCAACGCCACCATAAAACTGAAAGTTTTTTTTAGTGTGGCGTTAAACACCAATCAGTCATTTACAATGTATTATGATTCCTTTTATTCAACTGGAATTTGAAATCAAGGCAAACAATACGATCAAGGTAAAATTTTCTAATAAACACTGAATAGCTGGCAATGTTTTCCTATTTCTATGGTGGGATAAATTAGAACGTGTAATTTTCCTAATGATCATCTTAGGGATCATGATTATAGTTTTTAAAGTGAAGATCCACCTGCAAGTGTGGGTTTCCATCACGTCAGCAAGAAGGTTTCCTTTTGCCTCTGTGATGTGGGTTAATCAATAATAATTTAGAGAAGGCTCAGCCAACTATATCACAGTGCAGCAAGCTGTATGAAAAAAAATTATGCGCCGAAATTTGGAGAGGTTAAAGGTTACCGATTATGTTCCTTGTATGGTTATTCTACGTGCATGAAATAGGGGATATCCTGACAATGGGAAATTATGTGAAAATCTTAACTAACGTAGCTTGTATCTGTAGATGGGTGGCAAGGGAGGGGGGGGGGGGGGTGATTGGGATTCAAACCCGCTACCGATCGATGGAGGGGTAGTTTTTACCTGCGTTGTGTAACTGCCAGCCGAAATAGGGGACATTGGTGCACAATTGTCATCAAAGATTGTCTTGACTTGCTGCGCTCACGTTTCACTTTGACAATAATTGGTTTTGTAGCAAAAGATCATCGCCAGAGCATGTAACATATCTGTAGAGTTTTCACAGCACATGGTCAACGGCGAACTAGGATGAATGTAAACAACCTTTTGATTGCAATGAGAAAGTTGATTTATATTCTTCAAGAAGGCCTATATTTTTGAAGAAAGTGAAGTTCAAAGGTCATGCCGTGATATATGATGTTACATCGTCCCGCTCTACTTTCAATGACGTCAAGGCCTCAAAACTTGTCAAATGTCGTTGTTGATTGATTGACTCGCGTCATCAGGTTTTTCCCATTAAAACTCATGTTTACCGATTGTAAACACTCAATCTGTAACCCGAGACCATCTTAACTGTAATCAAAGTTCACTAAAACAGTCTAATTTATGTATAAACATTTTTTTGCAAAATTTATGTATGGAAATTTAGTTTTGCCGATGGTGCGTTTAAGCAAATGGTTAACTATAAATGTCCTGTATAGAGGTCTAAATGATATACCTCCTTTTAACACAATTAGAAACTTGTCTCCATGGTTATTTTAGAAGATTTCCCCCCTGCCCGTGTGTTTTAGTGATCATAAATATAAATGTTCTGTAGAAAGTTGATAGAAGTTTGAAGTTTGTTTGCCAACATAAAATTGATTTATCCACGTGTCGTCGCGTATGATTTTTCATGCACAAGGGACATACTTCCATTACAAAAATGACAAAAAAAACATTAAAACCTTATTTTACGTCA
Organism: Lepidochitona cinerea; assembly: GCA_963971465.1. NCBI lineage: Eukaryota > Metazoa > Mollusca > Polyplacophora > Chitonida > Tonicellidae > Lepidochitona > Lepidochitona cinerea. Next base: position 62,430,632 of record OZ020552.1, on the reverse strand, counting down.
AAGAACGGTTTCAGGTCAGGTATGACGTTTTGTTTGGGTCGGTGTGTGCGTGTGTGTTGGGGGGGGGGGGGGGGGGGTGAATGTGATAGAAGGCGTATATCATTAATCCTATGTGGTACATATATGCAGAATATCTGCGAAATAATGATAAAAGGTTGGGTTTTTTTTTCATTATTTAAAAAATCACACAAAAACCCGACTCATCCTGAATTTGAGACATACCAGTCATTACAAATAACTTATAACTTATGTCTACATTATGCCTTCGGAATGCAACAACGATATCAAATTGAGTACAAAATTCCACCATTTGCTTTGAATAGGGGCTTATGTATAAAGAAAATAGATTCTGAAAGTTGATCGCGTGAATACACACGGGTTTATACATAACCATTGAACACACCTGTGGCTTAAGAAAACAAATCGTTGAATGATTATTCACCTTAAAACCATGGTTAGGTTTTTGGGATAACCGTATCGAGTAAACTCTAATATCCGGTCTGGTCGAACCAATCTCACTATAGATAATACATAACCTAAATTACAGTTTTTTATTATAGTATAGTCCCATCCCTGAATTCCACGGACGATGTCTCATGAGCAGTGTCCGTTTTGCTAAATTCTTGGAAAAATACTGCATGAGCTGTCTTAATGGTGATATTTTTCTCTAGTCTGTGAACCAACTTTGAAATTATTGACTTCCATTTCCGTGAGAAGTACAAATCAGGAACTTTTTAATGCTTCTATATATATATAGTCTTGAGAATGCCTTTTTTTTCTAATGCTTTTAACTAAGAGATCAAAAAACGTTGGCCGCGATTATTTAAATTTTGTTTACTTTTCCAACACAATTTTGGCGGGGCTTAGTCAATTAGAGTGATTGTCCTTCATTCCAACACAGACCTTCATCGAGAAGTATAATTCTAAAAACTATGAAATAGCATATTCACTCAATATAACTTTGCAACTGGTCAATACCGAATATTTGCATGGCAGTTAAGCCTATATATGCAATCTGGAATAGATCTTTTGAGAAACAGTCCTTTGGTCTGTATATGGCACATGTACTTCTCACGTTTGAAAGCGTTTGCGAGACAAAATTACATTAAATTTATGACTTTATTAAAACAAACTTTCCACGTGAATGAAGATGTACGATCTTATAATTTAGTAAAGTGTTAATGTATTCACTGTTGTAACCTTACATCAAGTCATAACGCTCGATGGAGAATTCATTGTAACACACAAAGACTCACAAAAAGTACTTTAGAAAAGAAACCATGCATAGCCAGTTTTTGTCAAGCTAAGTAGGCTGTCGCAAAAGTGCAAAAGGTTCAATTTGCACAAACGGGCAAGGTTGTAACTTAATATGTGATATGGTTGTATAAGGACATATATTATATAGATTATAAATTTATTTTCTAACACACGGGCACAATGAAAATCTTCTTTATCTAAAATAACTATGGGTTTCTAATTGTTTTAAAAAGAGGTATATCATTTTGACCTTCATACCCCATAAATTGTTGTAATAAACTAAACCTATGATATTTCATTAGGTTGGCGACTGACAGGCGCTTGGCCTTAGTCAGTAGAATTTTCTGGAACACTTAGTAATACATTGACAATGTTTACGCATCTTCAGTTATGACAGAGATTGAACCCCATAGGATCATGGGAAAAGAAAATGAAAATTAAAATGAAATGAAAACAAATTTTGTTTTGGAATTTTAGTCTATGTGGTCGTGGAAAACAGATGGGATTTTTAAAGGGTTGGTACTTTGCCGTTAAAACAAGAATGCGGTCATTTTTTCTCAAGACGTACATTTCAGAAGCTTTTTTTGGTGGTTTTAGTCTCCATGACGTTTTGAAAAAAAAAACATTGCTTTGAACCAACTTACGTTTAGAATGAATGAACGTTCGTCCCAGTTATTCAAAGTTTGTTTACTTTTCGAACACTATCTCGGTTCTTATAGGCCCCAGACTGTATGGAGTTTCCTCGTTCCAATCATTTAGAATTTCAATGACCTTCAAAACATTTTACGAATTTTGGCAGCCCATACCACTTTGAATATTACAAGCTCAAAATATTGTATTTTTAAGTGATTCTCAATAAACTCTGGTTTATTATTGACATTCTGACATCTGGGGCCAGTTGTTCAAAAGTGTATTAGGCTTAATACCGGTATAACTTTGCAACGTCACAATTGAATTGCATTGTTACGCGACGTCATTTAGACCGGTATTAAGTCTAATACACTTTTGAACAACCCACTCCAGATTCGCATTTCTGGCAGCACATTGTAAACCAGTTGATACACCAACGATAATGGCTGTAGACTAAATCCCTATTTTAGATTTATTGAAAACAACATTTTTAAAATCATCCGCTGACAAAAATTCTTCACAAAAATTAGCCACAAAGTAATTTACTGGATTCATCCTACCCTCATTATGTGTGGGTTTCATTTTAATAAATTTTAAGAAAAAGCATGAAACGTATAATGTAATTCTTTCCAGAGAAACAAATCTAAAAAATTAACCCTAATCAAAAAGAAAAAAAGACGTACCTCCGTGCGAACATGCTACATGCACTTCTTGACAAAAATTCAAAGCCGCGTAGGCGTATTCGTGCCAATGTATATCTGCATATATTCGATATGAGCAATGGCCTTATGGCCTTGATTTAAAAAATGAATGTCCACCGATTTGTCTAGATATGCAAAATATACAATGTACTCTTTTATTTATTATGAAATGGTCCGTATTTCGTAATATAAAAAATTAAATCCAAATCAGTTGTTTTCTGTAAGTCAAATTTGGTCTTGATTGAAAAAAATTATTGAGATAATTTGTAAATAAAATTTCAATTAATTACATTCTCGAGTGCGTTCCCAAACCTAAAAGGAACCTAAAAGTTTGGGAACCACTGATCTAACAACCATAGTTTAGGAACCACTGATCTAAAAACAAAAGTTTGGGAACCGCTGATCTAAAAACAAAAGTTTGGGAACCGCTGATCTAAAAACAAAAGTTTGGGAACCGCTGATCTAAAAACAAAAGTTTAGGAACCGCTGATCTAAAAACAAAAGTTTGGGAACCGCTGATCTAAAAACAAAAGTTTGGGAACCGCTGATCTAAAAACAAAAGTTTGGGAACCGCTGATCTAAAAACAAAAGTTTAGGAACCGCTGATCTAAAAACAAAAGTTTAGGAACCGCTGATCTAAAAACAAAAGTTTGGGAACCGCTGATCTGAAAACAAAAGTTTGGGAACCACTGATCTATAAATAAAAGCTTGGAAACCACTGATCTATAAAAAAACGTTTGGGAACCGCTGATCTAAAAACAAAAGTTTGGAAACCGCTGATCTAAAAACAAAAGTTTGGGAACCGCTGATCTAAAAACAAAAGTTTGGGAACCGCTGATCTAAAAACAAAAGCTTGGAAACCGCTGATCTAAAAACAAAAGCTTCGAAACCGCTGATCTAAAAACAAAAGTTTGGGGACCGCTGATCTAAAAACAAAAGTTTGGGAACCGCTGATCTAAAAACAAAAGTTTGGGAACCGTTGATCTGAAAACAAAAGCTTGGGAACCGCTGATCTAAAAACAAAAGTTTGGGAACCGCTGATCTAAAAACAAAAGTTTGGGAACCGTTGATCTGAAAACAAAAGCTTGGAAACCGCTGATCTAAAAACAGAAGTTTGGGAACCGCTGATCTGAAAACAAAAGTTTAGGAACCGCTGATCTGAAAACAAAAGTTTGGGAACCGTTGATATAAAAACAAAAGTTTGGAAACCGCTGATCTAAAAACAAAAGTTTGGGGACCGCTGATCTAAAAACAAAAGTTTGGGAACCGCTGATCTAAAAACAAAAGCTTGGAAACCACTGATCTAAAAACAAAAGTTTGGGAACCGCTGATCTGAAAACAAAAGTTTGGGAACCACTGATCTATAAATAAAAGCTTGGAAACCACTGATCTAAAAACAAAAGTTTGGGAGCCGCTGATCTAAAAACAAAAGTTTGGGAACCGCTGGTCTAAAAACAAACGTTTGGGAACAGCTGATCTAAAAACAAAAGCTTGGAAACCGCTGATCTAAAAACAAAAGTTTGGGGACCGCTGATCTAAAAACAAAACTTTGGGAACCGCTGATCTAAAAACAAGAGCTTGGAAACCACTGATCTAAAAACAAAAGTTTGGGAACCGCTGATCTGAAAACAAAAGTTTGGGAACCACTGATCTATAAATAAAAGCTTGGAAATCACTGATCTAAAAACAAAAGTTTGGGAGCCGCTGATCTAAAAACAAAAGTTTGGGAACCGCTGGTCTAAAAACAAACGTTTGGGAACAGCTGATCTAAAAACAAAAGCTTGAAAACCGCTGATCTAAAAACAAAAGTTTGGAAACCAGTGATCTAAAAACAAAAGCTTGGGAACCGCTGATCTAAAAACAAAAGTTTGGGAACCGCTGATCTAAAAACAAAAGTTTGGGAACCGCTGATCTAAAAACAAAAGTTTAGGAACCACTGATCTAAAAACAAAAGTTTGGGAACCGCTGATCTAAAAACAAAAGTTTGGGAACCGCTGATCTAAAAACAAAAGTTTGGAAACCGCTGATCTAAAAACAAAAGTTTGGGAACCGCTGATCCAAAAACAAAAGTTTGGGCACCGCTGATCTAAAAACAAAAGTTTAGGAACCACTGATCTAAAAAAAAAGCTTCGAAACTGCTGATCTAAAAACAAAAGTTTGGGAACCGCTGATCTAAAAACAAAAGTTTCGAAACTGCTGATCTAAAAACAAAAGTTTGGGAACCGCTGATCTAAAAACCATAGTTTGGGAACCGCTAATATAAAAACAAAAGCTTGGGAGCCACTGATCTAAAAGCAAAAGTTTTGGAACTGCTGATCTAAAAACAAAAGTTTGGGAACCGCTGATCTGAAAACAAAAGTTTGGTAACCACTGATCTATAAATAAAAGCTTTGGAACCACTGATCTAAAAACCATAGTTTGGGAACCGCTAATTTAAAAACAAAAGTTTAGGAACCGCTGATCTAAAAACAAAAGTTTGGAAACCGCTGATCTAAAAACCATAGCTTGGGAACCGCTAATCTAAAAACAAAAAGCTTGGAAACCGCTAATCTAAAAACAAAAGTTTGGGAACCGCTGATCTAAAAACAAAAGTTTGGGAACCGCTGATCTAAAAACAAAAGTTTGGGAACCGCTGATCTAAAAACAAAAGTTTGGGAACCACTGATCTATAAATAAAAGCTTGGAAACCGTTGATCTAAAAACAAAAGTTTGGGAACCGCTGATCTTAAAACAAAAGTTTGGGAACTACTAATCTAAAAACAAAAGCTTGGGAACTAATCCCAAGTTAAGGAGAATACTGTATATGAAATGACCTGGCAAATTTTAATCTTGCCTCGAGAAGATGGCCTTGGTTTAAATTTAATTAATTTCTGCAATTCAAGGTAGGCTTAAATATTTTAAATTGAACACAGCTGTAAACGTCACACTGTAGAATAAGAATTACCTGGTTTACAGGTACGTGACAGGAACAATCTATATAGATTTTTTGCTTATGTAGCCTTCAGTTAAAAAAAAATGCGTCATTATGAATTTTCCACGTAAAAATTAGGTGCATGTTTAATTGTGTCAAATGTTACGGTTCGTTTCATAAGTCGGTATATTGGAACCGTCAGCCTCAGGTAAAATGCTGGGCTGTAATCAAACGGTGTGGCCCACTTTTATATCCATTCACGCAAGGACTCTCGTTTCTTGGAAAAGCCGGATTTTATCGATCAGCAAATATCGATCAGCAAATATTCCTGTTCTTGGTGCATACGTAAGAAATTGTCGCTTTAGAGTAAGGGTGGTCGCTGCGAAGGCCGGCAGGGGGAAAGGGCATGCTGACCTGATATGCACTCGCAGCCAGTTCACCAGTACTATAGCCGTTCAGTTCAACGAGAAGTTGACCCCTTGTTTCACGGGGTCACTTGTAAGGACCGGCCTAATTCACAAGGATTAGGATCATTGGGAAAAACATATCGCAGACTGCAAATCACACTTCTCGGGACCAGCTGATCTCACTCTTATATAAATACTCATCAGAGACCCCGTCATTCATTGGAGCTCAACCTTCTAACGTCGATCGCTTTAAGTGAGCTGTTTCGCCAACTATTGCCAGCCTGTTAACACTGCACGAAAACACGGAAGATAAACAAACATGCATAAGATGTTCTCTGCGGCTCGAGCCAGCCTGCCTCCCTGGGTACTGGCGTGGTTTATTTTCACGGCAATTCTTTGCACCTGGGACGCATGTTTCATCCTTCTTCGACCGCACACTTTTCCGGGGGGAAAATACAATGTAGTCTGGTATCCATGTAAGTGTTTCACTTTGTTTACTGCTTTAAACATCTGAGTTTTCAGTTGTTGTTTTTTTCGTCAACATCTTGAGTGTTTCACTTTTTTACTGTTTTAAACGTCTGCGTGAGTTTTTCGTAAATATCTGAGTTTTTCACTTGTTTACTTTTTTAAACATCTGAGTTTTTCAGTTGTTAATTTTCGTAAACATCTGAGTTTTTCACTTATTTTCATAAATATCTGAGTTTTTCACTTGTTTACTTTTTTAAACATTTGAGTTTTTCAGGTGTTTATTTTTGTAAACATTTGAGTTTTTCACTCTTAGGCCCTATTGAGATGTCCTTGTGCATTAAGTTCCCAACACTATTTAACGCGCATAAACGAAGAATCTACGCACAATTCATTTATTTTGCTAAACCCAAAAATCTCCAAATATCATTACGGGTCCAATCCAGCCCTTGTTGACGTAAAGATTGTTTGTAAAATACATTGCGTGTTTTTTGGCGGAGAACATGTCAACTGACTTAAACCTTCCAAAAGTGTAAATTGATGAAACTTTGATGTTTATAGAAATTGCCTAAGCTATGGTTGAATCGTGATTTCGTAAATGTTTCTCCAAGAGATAAAGAAAAAAATCACGGAATGCATCTTACATCTTACACTCTGGTCTTGGGAGCCTCGTGTCTCAATTTACCAACTCGAAAACGCCTACCGCGATAGGTCGCAAGTTCGAATGTCATGCGCTTATTCAAACAATACAGAAATGTTGTATATTGCTATTTCCCTTTGTCGACAATGATGGCAACTCTAACTTGTAAATGAAATGCTCTTTCGGGCGGTAAAACTACCAATATATAGACAAACAACCCTCTTTGTTCCATCTTTTTGCGACGTGAGAGATCCCCCTGCTTCCTTTGGCTTTGTTTCTGCGAGTAAGGAATAACACGGATGAAATTCAGAGAGTTTGATGCATATAGATTTTACGTCTAAGCGCTCTATTAACGCACACTCGTTATAGACTTACATTTGAATGTTTTTAAGTTGTACCCTTTGAAGAAAACATAGTGAACCCCTCTGTTTGAGCTAAAATATCAACATATTTGCAGCTCATGTATGCATGGTTTATTTCTTTCTTCGCGCTCCAAAGCAAACCATTTTCTTTTTGTTTTGCTTGTATGGTATAGATTGCGTTTTTTCTGATCGATCATTACAATGGGCCGCTTTGTAACGCTACCGGTGCATGTTTTGACGAGCATAAACAGATTGATGAAGTTACGTATAGAATTAATGGCTTCTAAAACAGTAAATATTTGTTTACGCTCAGCTATTTACAAACATTTTATTACCACGAAGGCACGATCATGTGAAATAATTTTTTCAGTTCACGTACTTGGACATGTGCCTATAGATAAGCGATTTACGCCAGGCGAGTTCCCCAGTCGGAACACACTTCGGCTGTCTTCGCTCGTTACCGGTCCACTTTCACGTACGTAAATCCCCGAAGTTTCAGACTGTTGAGTTTCCGAGATGGTGTCTATAAGACTACCTTTGCAAGACCATCAACGTTATATGTAGGACAAGTTGAAAATTTATATCCGTGCACCAAGGTCGTCAAAATATAATACAACCATAACAAAGGAGATAAAATGGGAAGACATCGAGCCGAAGGAAAAACAGACTTGAGCCAAAGGTCGTTATACCGAAGCTTTTTATTTATTCATCGAATTTCGCAAGTTTATTTTATAAGAGGCGTGTTATGAACTATCTTTATTTGAAACTCTATGTATAGAATATTTTATAAATGGATTTCAAATATATGTATTGCCCTTTTCATCGTAGCTTTGAGTAGTAGGCCACAAAAGTCCACATTCAATCACGCCTAAAAGCTTTTGTACTGAACAAAATCCTACATAAACGCGTATGAATGCAAGCGTATTTAAAAAGTCCTACAACAAGAAATAAGTTTGTTCACGTTAAAGGAAAGATTTCCAATGGAATCAAAGAAAGCATTTGTATTGGACGGTTTGGGGAGGGGGGATGGTAACGCCTTTTTAGTTCCTTGTTAATTGGGTATCTGTGTCAGGTTCCAGCGTTTCCTGTAGGCATAGATCCCGGTGTTCCTCAATAACCTCGGTGGCTCAGTCGGTTAGAGTGATAGTCCCCCAGTCCCACACAAGCCTCGGTGGCTCAGTCGATTAGAGTGATAGTCCCCCAGTCCCAAACAGGCGTCCTATCGATGTGGCGAGGATTCGAACCTTAGTCTGACCAAAATATAAAATGGAAAATTTCTGACTGAATTTTCACTCGATCGCCGTATGTCGAGGGTTTCCTCCGGCTTCCTTTAAACCTGGCAACGCCGCCATATAAGTGAAATAATATTGAACGCGGCGTAAAACACCAATCAATCAACCCACTGGAAAAGTCGTCCGCATTGAAGTATACCCGAGCCATTCGTTTTTCTCTTAAAGTGTTGGTCTAATAAAACGTGCCATGGAATTATATAAAATTACTCAGCGAAAATTCTTGAATTTTAAAGCAATTTTCTGTAAACATATACATTGGCAGACGATTTATCAGTTTGCCAGTTTTGATTACTCGGAGCATAAATGGAATGGATTTCTATTCAATTCACACATGTATATCTGCTTGTCTGTCTGACCATCCGTCTGTCTGTCCGCCACGGCTCCGCTGCACAACGGTATTATGTATTTATTTTTCCACAGTTGTCCATATGCCTATATGTCTTCAGAAAGCTGCGGGGGGGGGGGGGCGGTTAACCAGGATGTAAATAAGAGGATTGTGGAAGAGTTGCCAGGTACTCGTCGAAGGTCGGGGGTTTCCTCCGGGCAACAAGCCCGGCTTCCTCAACCACTAAACCTGTTAACGCCGGTTGCATAATATGGCATCTATATTGGATTTTGATATATCTCTTTTTGTCTATATCTTCAGTCCCTTCCGCTCCATAACCTAAAGACTTTTATCAGATCCATGCAATTCTTTCACGACATATACTTTACGGGTGGATGGTGTGTCATGAACCATTCATCGCATCTTCAGATGCATAATATGGCATCCGTGTTGGATTATGTAATAATAATAGTTATCAGGGTTCGTGGAGGGGGGATACGAAGTATTTACATGGTCAGCATGGTAATTGATAACGGTCGAGCCGTTTGGCGTTAGGTGTAGGACACCCGATACGAATATTTATCGGATGGCAATTGACCAATCAGATTGCAGAGTATCGTCTCTGAGGGATAATAATCTGTTTTAGTCTATGTCTTGGTTGCTTGCGCTCCATAACTTAAAGAGTTTTGATCCGATCTTTACAATTCTTTCACGGCATTTACCGTATAGATAGATGGTTTGTTGTCAATCGTTTATAACAATTTTGGTTGCTTGATTGCATAATACGGCATCTATATTACATTATATAATATTCTTTTTAGTCCACATCTTCTTTAGTTTTGACCTGATCCTGACTATTTGTATATATGCCGAAGGGGCAGATTATGTGTCGGGAACAATTTAGGATAAGGCATCCATATACGTGTATATTCATCGAATAAAGAAATGAAAATCTTTCACATGAACATAAGATTTCAATTGCTGAAATTGAGACAAATATGTTCTGTAATGTGGAGTAATCAGTCATAGCGGATGACGCATGTTGAGTTTACTAAAACTCTTGTTAATCTTGCGGCTTGAAAAGAAACCCTTGACGTCATCGAAAATAGAGCGTGACGAAGCACCATATATCACGTCAAGTATAACGTTTGAATTACTTTCTTGCAGAGAATGTAGGACAACAATTAAGAAAGACTTTCTCACCTTTATCTAGGGGTAATGAACGTCCCTCATCAATCAAAAGTATTGATGCGAAACGGAGATTATGCATGAAAATCCCTGATGTTATTTTTCATCCCACTTAAAGTAACATTTAGCTTCCTAAACCCAAGAATATTTCATCATTGGATCACATTTTAATTTAAGGCTATTTCGATTTGCTTATTTTTATAACAGAAAAGGATTTTCATTAATACCATTAATTTCATGAATGTCTCTCAAACGTTTTTTTTTAATAAAAAAAGTCAATAGAACTTTCAACTGTTACAAAATCGTGTGTTCCTCTGACTGTTTGAATTTTAGCCATAAGTCGTGCCGATTATTATAATATTGAATTAAAGCTTTAGGCTTGACTCGGGTAAACTGAGGTACATCTTACCCAGAAAGCTTTGCGTAAATCTATGTGACGTCATCAGGCTCGGCGGTAATTGACTTTGGCTAATGGAATTTGCATTGCAGCCTCCCATTTGCAGTCTGAATCCATAAACAATCTGAAATAAAAGAGAAGTGACAAATTTGTGCTTTCTTTCATAAATTCGATTCCGAATCTCTCTCAGTATCTTTACCTCATCAGCCTATTCCTTAATCCTCGAGTGACCTTGACCTTGACCTTGACCGTGGAAGCATACATGCAGTGGTAAAATATGTCCACGCTTGACTGATTATGACGTCTCATTAGTCGTTGACCCATTAAAGAACAAAGGATAACCTTCTGATGGGCAAACTGGGTGAATCTGACTCCTGCCCTGGGGCCTCTAATAACGATACCGATGAAAACTACAGGTTCTTGTTCGTCGCGAGAGAATACTCGACGTAATGACAGAAGTTTATAAAGGTCACAAATTTAGGCCAATGATAATTGTCACTTTGCTCAACTATGATATAAGGAAAACATAGAATTACGTGAGCTGCCAGAATGTTAAAGTCACACTTGCCGCGAAAATCCAGAATACTGTTTACATTAAAAACAGTAGGCTGTTTTCTGTATTTTTCCCAGACAGAAGCAGTTAGGGACTTTCTATTTTTGCCAAGTTTGAAAATTGAAAGTTTTGGCATCATTTACTATTTTTAATTTGAAATTGAAAAACAGATTTTTCAGGTACCTGCAATGTAAACAAACTTCGAACCTGAGAATGCACACAGACGCCCTAATGTTTTAAGTCGTCTGGTCGATCTAACGACACAGTATAATTTTACGAAATTTATTTGAGAAATACAGAATAACGATCGGATAAGAGGGACTATAAAATCTTGCAAAGTGCAAACAACAGACAAATACGCCTGAACTGAGGGTAAACCAACACTTAAATTAACCGACACTGATTGATGTTGTTGTTGTAATCGAGCTTCGAATCTTATTGTGTTTCTCGCCCCGATTTATACATCCATATTTTGATTGGACATATTTTATGTGCCCTATGTTTAATTTTAGTGGTTTTAGCTGTAGTAAACTCGTATAAATTGGTTTTCTTGACAAATGCCAAAACAGGCTACGACGGCAAGTGGGCCTTTAAAAGTTCCACAAATCCATGCAGATTGAAAAAGGAAAAGAAAAAAAAGCATGTAACAAACGTTCTAGATTGTGCTACTGGAAAGACGTAACGCAACTTCCTGATGCCGTTATTAACAAACTGGTTCTTCGAAATTATTCGAATCTTTTTTAAACAAATATTTCCATTGTAGACTGATTTTTATCTGAAAATGTTATACAGAATTTCAGAAAATAACATTTACCAACCCTTTATATTGTTATGTTGCTGATAAAGAAAAAAGAGCAAGGTTATTTTAAAATAGAAAACAGACGTTCATCGGTTGTAAACGTGCACCGAATCTGTCAACAACCGTCAATTCTCAAAAGAAAAAAAACATTAAATTCTTCAGATTTGCTCATATTAGATTATATGATAATTTTATTCTTACGCGTTCAAATTGTGTAAAACTGGAAACAAATCTAGCAAAATATATAAAGCTCTGTGTTACGAAATCCATGATATAAATGCTGTAAACACGTATTTCATAATATAGGGCAGAGTATTTGTGAGTTATATAAAAGGTTTTATTTACGTAAGGCTGTTTGTGTAAGCAATTTCCGATCAAGGTGAACTGATTATGATCGGTTGAAAATCGATTTTTGCTTATTTAACTGGGGCAGTTATCCGGAACAGACGTCTCGCCTCGCTATCTTCCTCAAGTGGTGTCTGGTCGATGTATTTCATATGTACAACTGCCAGGTCAGAGTTGAAATCCAATGAATAAATTAACTTCCATTGTCCGTTTCATTTATAATAAACAGTAAGTTTAGAAGCTAATTACATTTGTATTTTAAAGTGAAATCGCCTTTTCTTTAAAGTGGCATGAGCTGCCAAAATTCACACTTTTTTCATAATTTCTGATCGTCACAACAGTAAGAGACTTTGAAGGCCATCGAAAAACTAAATGATTGGCGTTGGAATGAGGAAAATACGCACAGTATGTGGCCTGCATGAATCGGAATAGTGTTCGAAAAGTAAACATTTTTTAAAAAACCGGGACGACCATTCATTCATTCTAAGCCAAAGTTAGTTCAAAACTATACTGTATAGTACATTCTCGAGACTAGAAGCACTAAAAAGCTTCTGAATTATACGTCTTGAGAAAAATAGCCGATCATTTCAAGATTCTGTTTTTACGTCAAAATATCAACATTTTGGCAGCTCATGCCACTTTAATGGTGCAGTTTGACATGGGTTAATATTTCCATTTACTATCATAAGCATGGATAATTTGTCAAAGCCTTTTGCGTTTTCTCCATTTTAGATGCCACTATGGCTGTCTGTCGTCAAAATGGCCGTTATATCGAATCCGACACTATGCCTTATACCACAATGTAAACTAATGATAAAAAATTAAGACATCACCACGTAGTAAATTGTTTTGAACAACACGAGCTTTCGACACCTGTGCCGGTGTCTTCGTCAAATGTAACTGAATTTAAAATTCAAATGTTAACACCGGTACAGGTGTCGAAAGCTCGTGTTGTTCAAAACAACTTACTACGTGGTGATGTCTTAATTTTTTATCATTAGTATGGAACCCACGTTTAAAGAGAGTTTCAAACATTTCTTACGATGTAAACTGTTTTGTTTGTTTATTCAAGTTAAGAATTCCTTTTAGTTCTCGGTGAGAAATACTCACATTTAGGCCTATCTGACAGTTAGATACAGTAAACACCTTTGAGAGAATTGAATTTCAGTCGTTATAGACACAAGATCAATTTCATGGACCTGCATCAACTGCGTGCTGTGGCATTTTCCAAAAGCGTTGAGAAATGTATTGGAAACAAATTCTAGGATGATGCAAAACTTGTAGTAGTTTCGACTTGCCATAGTGTGTACATCCACAGCGCCCACCTTGTGCGTAGATTGATTGATTGATTGTTTGGTGTTTTACGCCGCGCTCAAGATTATTTCACTTATATGGCGGCGTTGCCACTTTTATTGTGGGGGGAAACCGGGCTCTGTGCCAGGAGGAAACCCACGACCTTCCGCTGGTAACTTGCAACCATCCCACATAGGTCGTTCGAGTGAAAACCCAGTCAGAAAATTTTCCAATTTTTGGACTGAGTGGGATTTGAACCCGCAACCCATGACATGTGTTGGAAACCAATTCTAGGATGATGCAATCTTGAAAACGGAGCGACATTTCTCCAAAAGTTGTAGTAGTTTCGACTTGCTATAGTGTGTCCATCTACAGCGCCCACCTTGTACGTAGAAGAGTCGTGTAATGGCTTAAGCTCTCTTGGCTTCTTGTACGGAAAAGAAAATGACGTCACTTTATGGGTTTCTTTTCATTATTTCCGAGATTTTCAGATCCATTTCCCCGTAAGCTAACATTGGCTGGCTTCCCTGGTAAACAGAACCAACATCCAGCCAAATTGGATATGTCTTTAGCCAACCGAATTCTGTAGAGTGTTTGTACTCCAATGCAATAAATTTACTAAAGCTATTAATTTATCGCGAACAATTTATATAACCTACCGACTTCCTAGATTCCAATCTTTGTAGGATTTGAATAAACCGGCACGTGCTGCAAAATTCGTCCCTATACTTCAGTGAAAATTGGACTACAACACATTATATTGAATCCACCTGAATCTTAAAGTGGCATGAGCTGCCGAAATTCACACTTTTTCATGATTTCTAATCGTCACGACAGTAAGAGGCTTTGAAGGCCATCGAAAAACTAAATGATTGGCGTTGGAATGAGGAAAATCCATACAGTATGTGCCCTGTACGAACCGAAAACGTGTTCGAAAAGTAGCAAAATTTAAATAACCGGGACGACCATTCATTCATTCTAAGTCAAAGTTAGTTCAAAACAATACTTTATCGTACATTTTTGAGACTAGAAGCACTAAAAAGCTTCTGAATTATACGTCTTGAGAAAAATAGCCAATAATTTCAACATTCTGTGTTTACGTCAAAATATCAACATTTTGGCAGTTCATGCCCCTTTAATGGCGTCACTGACAATTACGGGGTACATGAGGGGGTGGGGGGGGAGCTGGTGTTGTAGTGGCCGATTTGTTACTAGTCGTTAAAGTCAGTTGCTTGACTGGACACCTATACTTTTTAGTGCAGGATTATTTGCATCCGCCATGTTCTCCACTCTTAATATCCCAATACCGCCCTTGATCAAAGGACCATTACTTTAATAGTGAAGTATCGCCACCTGATTGACCTATAGGTGTGGATAATAATTTTGGCTTTTCACCATTGTTTCGCAATCTCGGTGCAAACTTCTAATGCAATTTTCTCAAATAAATGAACCGTCTCAAAAAGAAACCTGTCTTTTTACACGAAAACGGCATGCCACAAGTGAGGCGATAGGTATCCATTTTAAATTGACCCCAAGGTCGTGAATACAATTAAATTCTTACTAGAATATAATTGTTATTAGTTATATAACGTCAGCATTGTTCGTCGAAGCGAAACAAGTATAGCTGACACCATTTATTTAGCCTGTTTTTTAGGTAAATTCTTCTTTTAGCTTTTATTTTAACAAAGCAGTTAAGCGAATAAAAGTACAATCGAATTTTTAGAATTTATTTGTTGGGGAACATAGTATAGGCCTATATATTTTTTCCCTGTGCCCGTGTGTTATAGTGTTACAAAATATATATTATATAATGACAAAACCGCGGTCATTCAAGACGGTATTACACATTTCACTTGGCCACGCCACCTAACATGTGAGACGATTTTGAATGCGGTGCAAGACGCCAAACCATTAACCATGTCTGTCTGTATCTCGGTGGTTTTCAGAGCGGATATTATATAGTTTAGCTCAGTTTCATTAGCGCCGAGTTGCCAAGTATACGCCGAAGGTCTGGGGTTTCCTCTCGGCAAAAAAGAGCCCGATTTCCTCCTCCACTAAACCTGACAACGCCTTCATATAAGTGAAATAATCTCGAGAGCAGCGTAAAACATCAATCAATCAATCAAGCAGTTTCATTGGATAGGGCCTCGTTAGTTTGGTCGCCAGAGCGATTATCTCTCGATGCCTCACATAACACTCGATCAGTTCAAAGAAAGAAAAAATACAGTTTCTGAGTGGGGTTTGCACATGAGTACCGTATTGTGAAGCGTTTTAGGTAGCGAGTACTGACGTGACGTGAGACTGTCAACTGACAACCAATGGCTATAGGGAGCGCAAGTCGCGTGTGAATTCCACATATTTCCTGTCACCGGCATGTGACTGAGCGTTTTTCGTTCCGATATGACGTTTTAATCTGACGTTATGGAACCAAATACGTCAAATGGAATTGCAGCGTCATCAAAAACGTTCTTAATGGCGTCATCTGTCACCGGATATCACAAAATCTCGCAATAATTATTATGAGACTTGCGCTCCCTATTCACGGACCCTAGCGTTAACGTCTCACAGGGTAAAAAGTGAACGTGAGTGTAAGCTTTAATCATGGGCTTCGACGATGCCAATTGCGCACCACACTTATATTTCTATAATGCCGCCCACCAACGTATTAGTGGAAATAACTAAAGAAATTTGACATTTGTAAGCATGAAGTGAAAAAGAAAGGGTTTTGACGAGGTTTGGCTTGGAGGGGGATTACATGTCTCACATTCGCCTTAAAACCAACGTTATATCTAAAATTACTTACTTCCTATAAGGTACCTTTAACTGTGGAAGTGGCATGAGCTGCCAAAATGTTGATTTTTTTAGGTTGAAACAGAATGTTGAAAATATTGGCTATTTTCCTAAAGACGTACAATTCAGAAGCTTCTTTGTGTTTCTAGTCTCGAAAATGTACGATAAAGCATTGTTTTGAACTAACTTTGGCTTAGAATGAATGAATGGTCGTCCCGGTTATTTAAATTTTGTTTACTTTTCGAACACGTTTTCGGTTCGTACAGGCTACATACTGTATGGATTTTCCTCATTCCAATGCCAATCATTTAGTTTTTCGACGATCTTCAAAGACTCTTACTGTCGTGACAATCAGAAATTATGAAAAAAATGTGAATTTTGGCAGCTCATGTCACTTTAATCAATAAATGGTATGTCAGGGCAGCTGACGTATAGCGGATCAGATGACAACAGGTCAAATAAGTTCGACGAACGTCTTATGAAATGAGAGACGTGTGCAAAACGATTTTTACTTGAAAGTACTCGTCTGATCTATTTGACCTTAATACACGGAAACATGAATGGAGAGGTTATCATTCGCAAATACTTCAAGAGCTCACTTAAACGCACTTACCGTGTTTGTTTCGCAATAACGTTTTGATAAACAGTTTTGTGCAGTAAATTTAGTTCACCTAAATCCTCGGCCCCGTCGCCGCTTTATCAAACAAATATTTATAACACTAGTTTGTCCCCCATAAAGATGTATTGTTTGAACAAAATCTGCCACCGTCATGCGATAAAATCAGAATGCCAAGGCCACCGGTTGTAATTGAAAAAAACATAGCCTATATCTTTCTTATCAATATACTGAATTAGAACAAAAAGATCCTAAGTCATAGCAGAAGTGTATGAATGGTCTTAGTAAAAGGGTTTCTATTTCGAGACAAAATAATAATAATCAGATAGGCTCTAGTTACATTTTAATTCGGTGGTCTAGTGGGTAATAGTGATCGTCCCATACACACCTTCCATCGATGCGGCGTCGGTTCGAATCCCACTCAGTCCCAAAAAAAATTTCCTTCCCCACTAAACCTGACAACGCGAAATAATCTGTGTGCGGCATAAACATCAATCAATCAATCAATCAAAAGCGTCTTTGTGACTGACGGTAACGTACATATAGGTTATATGTCACCGTGGCAGTTTGGCCATGCATCCCAAATCACTTGAATGTATGTGTTTTATTTTTCAGATCGCGCTTACATAAATATAGACCAAAGATACCAAGATGTTTCAGATGGGTTCGTCGTGGCTGTAAGCCTGTAAGTAATGAACCTCTCTCCTTCTTTTTCCAGGCACCAAAAAGTGCACTAATTGAGTAAAGGGGCGTAAGCTGCAAGATTCTTATGCGACTTTCAACAAAACGACCTTGAAAAAATAAAGGATTTACGTTGAAATATTTAAAAAAATCAGTGAAGTCAGTAACCCTTTAGAACCGAAGATGTGTGCAAACAACGGACCAAATTTAAATATCCGGGATGTATGAGTTCATTCATGGTGTTTTGTCGCTTAACTACTCAAACGTATACCAACGGAAAGCTTATTCTGCTTTAACCAATTCGTCCCTATTTTTGACAGCTCTAATCGCTATATGACTGGAATGAACGAATTTGCGTCCTGGGGCAGGGAACGAAGCCTGGTTGCCACTGGATACCGTAGTGAAGATATATTACGTCATGGCAACCGCGATTGATCGCACTTTGCGACGGCTTCGTGAAACGGACCCTAGGTTATCAATTTTTTTTTTTACTTTTCGGAAACTTCGATAAATCATCGATAAAAATGGCAAATAATTTCTTTATTTTGATATCAAAATTTAGCCACTCGATACTGCGAAATTTGAATATGACAAGCTTTCCGTCTACAGATGCGAGTTCGAATCTGATTTTTCCAACTTCTGATATTCTAACATCGTTGAAAATTCAGTACGGTGAACCCCACGTCTGTTTCAATATTTGATAATGATTTTAGCTATCTGCTATAGAGCCAAATTAGCGATTTCCCTAGGTCGTAATATGGGATAGAACTAAATCCAATTCTTTGTTTTATGTATTGTTGAAAATTTGACGTTTATGATTTCGTTTTGTATATGTTCCAGAATGAACTGTGCCGAAGTAGTGTTTAACCTGGCCACAATATTGTTGGTAAGTTAGATTATTTGATACCATAGTGTCCTCAAAATGATATAGCTTAGCCCTTTGTCCATGCAAGATCATTGTGAAATAAGGGAGATAATCAAAATTCCCCTCATCTTAGAGTAACCTCCCCTTAACTGTTTCGTGAACTGAGAGTTGGCTGTTTTTTGATTTCAGGTATAGATACGCCTAAAACAATTTAAAATACTTACTATTATCAAATTCACTTAAATTTGGCATAATATGGAATAGCGTTAAAAAGCCGCGACCCCTCACTCTACCCTTACGCCCATGCACTAGCTGAAAAACGAATCCAATGTCGAAATTCAGATAGGCTACTACACCGACTCTCGATAAACCCAGTTGGCCGTCCACCTCAGTAAGCATGCAATGCATTCAGTTGATATTTAATTAATAAAATTCTTTGATTTGTTACTTAAAAATAACAACATGCAGAAGACGAGTGATAACGATTATTTACAACGTTTTTTTTCTTAACCATACATGTATTACATAGTATATGAATACGGAGCCGGCGATATTTGATCGTGCTAAAATTAAGCCACTTAATGTTGTAAGACCAAACAATTCCCTCTTTATACAATATAAGTATGATTGAGTCGATTGTCCTCTATAGGTAAATTAAGGTTCATTCAAGTTACGCACTCGCCTAGCGATAAAGGTAAGATCGTAATAGATTACTGTCACGTAACTTCATGTTTTCATAGACCTTGTTTGAACAGGTGCGAGATTCCTCTAGAGGGAAGAAATAAACCATTATAAGGATTCCGGTTTCAGAAAAACTCACAGGACCTTTTGACCTGCCCCCAATTCAACTGCCCCCCCCCCCCCGCCCCTTCCCAAAGTGTATATAGTTCCTCTGAACAGACTGTAAGCTTTGCAACAAGATACCTTTCCACACGAGTAAAACATTTTGCTCTTTTCGCATCCACTCGCACAAAAGGTTTAATTCGAATAACATTTCAAACGCTTTAGCAAAATTCTTTTCTTTGAATTTCTAACGGAAAGTTATAGGTCAGGAAAATACAGCGCAAAATCATCCCTCCGTTGCAGCTTTCAACTTAAGAGGTTCCGGCTTCTTGCCCGGAATCGTCGGCTTTTAAGCGAAATATAATCAAATGTATATCCATTGGACACAATTAGAAACTTGTCTCCATGGTTATTTTAGACAAGACGATTTTCCCTGTGCCCTTGTGTTTTAGTGTTCATAAATATATATCTAAACTCTATTCCTATATCCCTTTTTGTTTGTTTTTCAGCACAAACAGAAAAGTCGCCATACCATTCCGCTGGGGTTTACCGTCAGTGTGATGACATTCTGGAAAACCATCATGTATTTTCTCATGCTGGCCGAAATTTGTGGCGGGCATAATTTCCGAAAAGGCAACGAATTCTGGCAAGAAATTCTGATCATCGCCATTCCTAACGGTATCTGGATCGTCATTCCGTTCATCGTTATGGCGTCGCTTTGGAACAAGATGCTGAACTCGTCGGAGGGGGAAGATTCCCCAACGGAGGAATCAAATGAAGAACACTGGGAGAAAAAAATCCTTCACACTTACGGCAACCATTTCTCCGTATCGCATCCAAACGGAAAGTATGAGAAAATCCAATGAAGTAGGCCTACATATCGCCATTTTTTGTCCTCTGCCAAACGAGAACCTGTTATTGAGTTTTTCTGCTCAGCGCATATTTATGAGCACTAAAACATATGGGCACAGGGAAAATCTTCTTGTCTAAAATAATCATGGAGACAAGTTTCTAATTGTGTTAAAAAGGGTATATCATTTAGACCTTTATACCCAATCATTCACAACTACGAATTAAAAATTTGGCGCTTTCTCCCATATCATAAACACTTTCATACGCATCAGCGCAATAGTGTTACCATTTCGTTTGAGAAAGAAACAAAATTATTTTTATGGTTTAAAGCGTTTAGTCTGTTCCACTTCTATTAGTTATTTTGTACCAGCTGTAAAGTGCTCCATAAGAAAGACAAGGGTACACATGCGCATTAATGAAATGTCAAATGAAGGCAGATTTTGTGTGTTTATTCCTGTGACCATGCGCAGTCCTACATATCTGAAAGGCTACAGTTGTATTTAAAATTTTCCCATTTGTTAAAAACAGGGGCTGTAAATGTTATTCTTTTTTGTAGATAAACTTAAAATTTTCCACGAGGAATTGTTGGCGCAATTCTACAAACTAATGATACATTAAACACGATCAATCTACAAATGAATTGCATTTGTCTCGTGTTTTTGGGCCATCGGATTCACGCGGTCTGACAAAAAATAGGCTACCAGGCAAAATTAGGGCTAGCTTAATCTAAACACAAATTGCATTACGAAAACGAGATATTTTGGGTATTCAAATTTGCACATCGACAAATATGTCATAATTTACGGCAGCTCTTCTCCTAAGTTCTTAGGAATAAGAAAGTTATTTATTCTTCTTTTTTCATTGTATATTTTTGTAAAATAGTTTGTATCTAGAGTGTTGTTTTCTAAAAAAAGGACTTTTTTATTGTTGAGAGTTACATGCGTTGAAAGATTTTTTGAATCCTTATATATTTCTTATTATATATTTCTTATTATACCTCATGTTTATTTGTGATGTTGGCTTAAGTGGCTCTACATTTATTATGTAATCTGTACCTTACCTTATCGCCGGACACCCACGGTTAAATCTACACAAAATCACATTTATCTGTGAAAAAATGGCTACAACAATGTCTTTTTCAATTAGCTATGCATGGGATATTTGATTGGTTCAGCCACAGATCGTGATGCGAAAACAACCAATAAGAGGTAAGCGTTACGAATGTGTAACGTGACCTTTAGCCGTTGGGGTTTTACCCCCTTGGTCCGTAGATGATCTTACAGGGGTTGCCAAAATGTGTGTTCTTTGTATTCTAATGGTCGTAGGCCAGGAAACCTGTCTCACAAAGCGGCGTAGCGTAAGTTTTCACGTAACTGCCATAGCAACCCATACTGTAGAGATACGTTAGTATGAAAGCTACGCGAAAAATACATCTACGCCGCTTTGTGAAACAGGCCCCTGGAAAGTCTGGGACAGTTCGGTTAAGCTTTTCTTAATAGACTCATGGGTGTGCATTACTGTTGAGCTAAGAACAAAAAACTGAGAAGATTCTTTCTTTATCTTTATTTTTTTTTTTAAATAAATCTAAATTTTTACAGCGAATGAGACAGCCAATCGAGATCTCGTGCCACTCTACGAGATCTGCAACACGAGACATTATATCTTTTTTTTAAATAAATCTAAATTTTTACAGCGAATGAGACAGCCAATCGAGATCTCGTGCCATTCTACGAGATCTGCAACACGAGACATGGTATCTTTTTTTTTAAATAAATCTAATTTTTTTACAGCGAACGAGACAGCCAATCGAGATATCGTGTAATTCTACGAGATCTACAACACGAGACATGGTATCTCAACGAATGGCAGGAGGATCAATCCCTATTTTAGATTGCTATGCCAGGCTGCGCACAACTTACAAAAACATCGTATTTTATTGGATTGACTGTTTCAATGCATTTAGCCGGTGCACACGATGTATATAACAGAATGGAATGATAGTCACTTTTGGCTAGCCTACTGTAATGCCTTATTCCCCAGCCGTGTGACGAAATTGGGCAGTTATTTCTATTAAAAATCCCATTTTTGTTATTGTTGTTGTTTTATATTAAATTACACTTATACCTCTAAACAAAATTTCAACAGTATATTCGACGAAACGTTCGAAATAGGCCTGAAGTTTTATGACGTCACTGGAAATAACCATATGGGGTATTTGATCGATCTTAATGTTTGAAGTAACCGCTTCGTTACAAACCCTGTAGCGACACACATGACTCGTCTATATACTTTTCTTTGGGGAATTCTTTCCTTTGAACATGTTGATCCCTCGGTACACCCGATGACGTCATAAGACAATCGGTCTTTTGTCATCCTATTTGGATCGTTTATTTATAGACCATAGGCACACGGAGTGCTCTCCCTTATCCACCCTCTTCTTCTTATAAAATTTGATTGGCGACTCCATTCCCTTATCCACCCTCTGTTATACGGTCCATGTTTATAGTATAACAAAGGGTGGATAAGGGAGAGCACTCTGTGTGCCTGTGTATAGACTCAGTTTCACCAACGTTTGTATTTTTTTCTGTTGGCATTACCTCCCTTGAATGATTTCTATTCAAGCTGCAGTGAAGAAGATATTTCTCAGTGAATAACCTTATACCCTCATACGTGTAAATATTTGTTTGTATTTGTACCGATGCTTGTAAATAATGTATTCAATGTAAAATAAATTTCGCTAATAAACTCATAAAACAAAATAACTTCTTTTTTTTCGCTTTTTGCTTTGTATTCGATATAATTTGATTCGCACTTGGATTAAAAAATATCATAGAAAAGTATTGGGGTATGCAATGGTTTAAATAAGTCTTGGATGGTATCACGTGCAAGGAATTCAAAGAAATTAAACTCAACACTCTTGTTTAAACTCTCAGGTAAGCCGTAAATCTATAGATAGAAACAAAAGCGAAAAGCATGACACACATTATAAAGACAGCAGTTCGGGAAAACTCGAAAGTAAAACGACGAGATGGAAGACGAATGCAGCGATAAATTACTTACCAACGTATGTGAGAATTGAAGGGTATCATCGAATGGTGTGCCTTAAAAAGTTACGTTATTGTCACTGGCAATACCCAAAAGCTCAGAGGGTTATATACACAAGCTTGGAATGGCTTCATCACAGTTTACACGGACCAAAAGGAAAAACAGGAATTTATCGCGCAAAAACAAAAATAAATGAACAATCATCGCTGTCATCGAACAAAAAGTAATCAATCTCGAATGAAAGGCCCCAAGTCGGCTGTCTGCCAAAAAAGGACATTTTAAGATTTATTTAGGGGATTCCCTTCTCCTATTGGTTGCTGCCAGTTCACAAACAGCCGATAATGCACCACAAGCGCAGCTGTGGAAAGCCTCATAAACACAACAAAGAAGACAAAAGGATCCCCATATAAAACTCCATATCTGTATGACAGTTAGCAATGATCATCTTGGACCTTATTCTTATTGTTACCCGGTACTAGACAAACTAGCAAACGAAGAAGTAATAGAAGACCAGCAGGTTTTATGTACAAATTTTGATGCATATATAATATAATAGAGTAACCTATTTAGAGGCATAGAGTAGACAAGAAAATAAGTCAAAATGTCTTACTTTTACCAACTAAGAACTGACAGTTCTGAGATAGACCTGTAATCCGAAAACTCCCAAAGTGCACTGGTATAGCAGTATAGATGCGATGAACACGAATTTGAATTCACAGAATAAAATCGTTTAAACACATTGGTAAATCCACAGAATAAAATCCTATAAACACACTGGTAAACTCTTTGCCCACATTAAAGAATTCTCAGATCAAATAAATGTCTAGATCACTGACTAAAGTTATAGCAAGCCGATTATAATATTCCAAATACGAATAAACATAGCACTGGCATATAAGTAGCATTAGTGGGTGCAGTTCGGAACTTACTGACTAAATACAAATATTTCGCACCTTAAATAGAACTCAATAACTTCCAGAACAATCGCACTATTACGTATTAACATAAATTTGCAAAGCAATAGAAACCTGACCTATTAAAGCTTCCAGAAAAAACTTTGACATCAATGACAGGCTGAAATCTAGAACAATTGTGCTTCGGCGGTGAAGTGGGGACAATATGTCACAGCTAATAATAGCTTTCGAGAAGGATCTCTGGACCTACACAGAATATTTACGAAAATAATCAAATAAGAACAGAGGACGAGGAAATACCCCCAGAGTGGTCATGAAACTAATACACGTAATTTTATAGAAACAACAGTCAAAAGCACACCGTTGAACGATCGTCATTTTGGCCCCTCTGGACATGTTACTGACGATCAACATGGCGACTTTGCTGTTTTAGGTCAAGGAG
The DNA here is from genome assembly GCA_963971465.1 of Lepidochitona cinerea. Lineage (NCBI taxonomy): Eukaryota > Metazoa > Mollusca > Polyplacophora > Chitonida > Tonicellidae > Lepidochitona > Lepidochitona cinerea. The sequence goes on along the minus strand of OZ020552.1, from coordinate 62,406,079 downwards.
ACCGTGATAGAATTGGATACCAGAAACAGGCAAATATTTATTTTCAAGCATTTTTACCAGATTAGATCGCAGAATCTGCATTGCTGTGATTGGATAGAGAAATTGATTATAAGACAGATTTAGAAATTCTACTATGGAGTGGTTTTACTAAAGCCAAAACATATAGGACATCTCGTGCTATATTGTACACGATCGTGTATATTTATAAGCTTTCGAGAATAGCTACTCTCATCATCAGATATTATAATATACAACTAATCAGTTTTCAATATGCGTTAAATACACAGAGAAATATGAATTCAATTTATACTTTGAAATCATAGGGTAAGTAGGATAAGCAAAATAAGGCCACTGTACGACTCAAATTATCTCAATTGTTACGTAATTATCTACTGTATATAAAAATCCTTTTGCGCTCGTGGTCTGGAACAGTGTTCTTTCATATTGTGTTTTACATTATCCTGAATATAACACTTCGGTTATATGTGCATACCCATGTAGCCGTGCAAGTATCATTAACGTAAAGAAATGGCCTTTCTGTAAACTTACACATCCGCCATGCAAGACAGGTTTTCACATACGACAGTGTTTTTTTGTTATACCAAGAAAGTTCGTCTGTGAATAGTGAATCGATGGAATTTTATCTGGTGCATGTAAAACATAGAGGCAAATTCCAATACCAATAAATCCAAAATCCAAAGTTCGGTTCGAACCCGCGTAGCATTGAACGATTGATGGTACTCTGGCCAGCTCTAAATACTTGCTCCAAAGTTTGGTTCGAACCCACGTAGCATTGAACGATTGATGGTACTCTAGCCAGCTCTAAATACTTGCTCCAAAGTTCGGTTCGAACCCGCGTAGCATTGAACGGTTGATGGTACTCTATCCAGCTCTAAATACTATCTTACCATGTGACACGACGAAAGATTTGACAGCAAGGTTTAGTACCAAATGATATATCGATGACATTAGACTGCCCTAAGGGAATCCACCAAGGTTCCCTTTATTACGAGAATTTCTGGTTACATGAAATACGAGAGTATCAGTTCGTGTGTTATTAGTTTTAGGTCGCAAGTATTTTGCGATGTCGACTGCGAGTTGGAAAGAAGGGGTCGCTGAAGGTCCGTTAGTACCGCTGTGAGTTGGACAAAAGGAGTCGCTGAAGGTCCGTTAGTGCCGCTGCGACTTGGACAAAAGAGGTCGCTGAAGGTCCGTTAGTGCCGCTGCGACTTGGACAAAAGGGGTCGCTGAAGGTCCGTTAGTAACGCTGCAAGTTGGACAAAAGGGGTCGCTGAAGGTCCGTTAGTAACGCTGTGACGTCGAGTGTACTATTTGGAAGTGTTCTAGACAGTGGTATCAGTCTAGTTTTTAGGAAGGTAGGAGGGGAGGGGAGGGGTGAACGTGTTGGTCAAAGTTTGCTTGCCGCCTAAAAGCCACAGGATAAATCCCCGCACATTTAGTTTAGACAAATTGAGACGGACAGAGGGATTGGTATATCATCTCCACATGAAAGCGTTCCTTTTAAATAAACTATTACCTCGCTGATTTTGTAACGGCGTAAGACATCAATCAATCAATTTATGCTTGAAAACTGAACTGAGACTTTCAGTGATATGCTTTTTACAAATGTATTTCTGCGGGGTTTTTGGTTTTGTTGATATTCTTGCGGAAAGCAGAGACCGGAGAAATAACAACAAAATTCACCACATAATAGTAGAGGGGCAATAAGCATGAGGCTCTACTTTGCCGCTTAGAGTTATCCCCCTTTGACTAGTGAAGGCGACAGATCAGTCGGAACTCCCTTCGGCTATCTTCGCTCGCTACCGGTCGGATTTGACACGCCTCGGGCAGTCTGCGCTTTTTATACGGAGAATCACCGTATTTTTGGGCTGAATAAAAATGGCGTCGAAAGTAAATATCAAAATGTTTTACAACAGACGAAAACAGAAAATAAAAATAATTATAAAATGATTATATGCTAATATCGTTTAGAAAGATATCTGTCTATATATTTTATTTAGCCCGGTAAACCACATGTTGTAGACAGACGCAGTTTCGGTACATATCATGAATCTTCAAATACTTCAATTATATAACTGATCGAGGCTGAAAGTTAACAAACCGAGTGTTTCATTCCCTTACATTATTACGGGGACACTTTTGTGGGGCCCTCAGGGTGATTTGGGAATTGTACGCTTCACGGCTACCTATTTGGTCGCCATATTCAAAATGACCTCCAGTCTATCAGAGGGTATTTCACGCACGTAAATCCCCGAAGTTTCAGAGTGGGCGACAGATGGCACCAGTGGATAATTAATTTTCCATTTGCCGTAATGTTAACGTTTGGCTCTGTCACTCGGTTAAGGCCCGTTCTCACTGTGCTGTTTGTCTCCACCTTTCGTATATTTTTGGGGCAAACTACTACCTCATTGAGTCACGTCAATACTCAAAAAAGAATTTCTAGCTTATGAGAAGACCAACAAAACAATGCCCAAAGATATCGACCGAAATCTAGGAACTTAATTCGTACCGGAATACGCTTAAGACATTGCCCAGTTGCAAGCAGGACGTAAATTCGTACAATTGACTAAAATAACCATACAGAGAAGTTTCTAATTGTGTTAAAAAGGGGTTTATGTCATTTAGACCTTTATACTCAATCATAGTATAGGCCTATAGGCCTACAGTCATTTTACTCTGAAGCAGTAGGCCTATCGGGTAATCTTGGTCATATTCATGCTGGGCTGAAACACAAATGGAACAATACCTTTTTCCCGGGTCCAAGTTCAAGCCCAATAGGTAAACAGTTAGTAACGTTTAAATCCGAAAACGTTCACCTTCTAAGCGTTTGTGCTTAGTATCTGGGCGCAATGAGGAGAGGGATTTTATTCAATGAACATGATATCGAAATGGTCCTTAACCGAATGAACTGGGGTTTTGATATGCTGGCATGATAAATATGGTTAGCGGCTTTTTGTGGTCTCTCCTGTTTATTGCTTGACATTTTTGCGCGTGATGTATATAAATTTCGTGTGTGAAATTTTATTCCATGGTTTGGGTTCGCTGTTGAGTTACGGCTGGTAAAATATTAAAATCAGATAACTAAAGGAGGAAACACATACAAGTAAACTTATACATTTAACACATGTTACAGTTTTTAGAGTCAACTCTCTTCGTGATCGTCCATTGTTTATCAATAAACGTTTGCGTCTCTTTACTACAAGTAGGCCTACAACCTTACGAAAAACAAACACACGGCGCTTCGAACTTGTAGGCCTGCATATCCGTATCGGTCAAAGTTTGCCGCTTAAAAGTCACAGGATAAATCCCCGCACATTTTGTTTAGCCAAATTGAGACGGACATAGTGATTGGTATATCATCCCCGCATGAAAGCGTTGCCTTTTTAAATAAATCTCGCGGCTTTTGTAACGACGTGAGACACCAAACAGTCAAGCAATTTATACTTGAAAGCTGAAGGAAGAGACTTCCAGTGATATGCTTTTAAAAAATGTATTTCTACGTGTTTTTTTGTTTTGTTTATCTACTCACGGAAAGCAGATACCGGGGGGGGGGGGGGGGGGGGGACAACAAAATTCACCAGATAATAGTAGAAGGGTAATGAGCACGGGGCTCTACTTTGCCGCTTAGAGTTATCCCCCTTTCACTAGTAAAGGGCCAAAACGTAAGATCTGCGTACGCCTGCGACATTGCTCAGTTGCAAGCAGGACGTAAATTCATAAAATTGACTAAAATAAACATGCCGAGAAGTTTCTAATTGTGTTAAAAAGGGGTGTATGTCATTAAGACTTATGTACTCAATTATAGTATACTCTGTCATTTTACTCTGAAGAATGAATCTTGTTCATATTCATGCTGGGTTTATTATACTGAAACACAAATGGAATAATAATCCCGGGTCCAAGTTCAAGCCCAATGGGTTAACAGTTTGTAAAGTTTAAATCCGAAAATGTTCACTTTCTAAGCGTTTGTGCTTAGTATCTGGGCGGTAATGAGGAGAGTGATTTTATTCAATGGACATGATATCGAAATGGTCCTTAACCGAATGACCTGGGGTAATGATATGCTGGCATGATCAGGGACGTCAACGGGTTATAATAAGTGGGGGGGACACATTCAAAAACAATACCCGGTTTCCAAGACAAGGAGCCTGCTATATTCCCTGGCTGTAATCATGATTATGTGCATATTTACATTGTCTTTGTTCGATTTTTTTCTCTTTCAATGAGAAGAAAAAATAAAAGTTTGTTTGATGCGGCGCTTGATATTGTTTCACTTACATATTACACGTGTGTGTGTGAGATAAGAGGGGGGTATTTCGGGCAGAAATCAGGCTACATGTCCACAAGTCTACAGAAAATGTTACGGGTTGGCTGTAAATGTAATCGTATGTATGGTTTCAGTCATCAAACTGTATCTTTGTGCAGATTACCGAGTGATTTGTTTTCAAGTAAACCTTTTAAGTCAAAATAAACAATGTTTATGATCCCAAATGATTTCACTTTAATGAAAAAAAAAAATGAATGCTATTAGAAAAGATACATGCATTTCATATGCACATAATGCAATTGTAGTTGAATACTGGAAACATTCAGCTTTTTACGCTTAAAATTTAGTCTAAGAAGGTCGGTCGCCCCAGCTGCGAACGGAGAAAAAAATCTGAAAGTAAATGACGTCAGGAAAGAAATTGATAAAATCTTGCGTTGGGCGACTCCCTTAAGCTCAATGTCCTACACAAACTGTTACTTGATGAGAGGATAAAGCCATTTCATTTTTGAGTGTGAGTTTGTCGGTGAGAAAAAAACTATCTTGATAGTATTGCTTTCAAGTCATATTTCTCGCTCGCAATTCCACCAATGGGTCGCGGGTTCGATTCCCACTCAGTCCAAAAAAACAATTGGAAAGATTTCTGACTGGGTTTTCACTCGAACGACCTATGTGGGATGGTTGCCAGTTACCAACGGAAGGTCGTGGGTTTCCTCCGGGCATAGAGCCCGGTTTCCTCACACAATAAAACTGGCAACGCCGCCATATAAGTGAAATAATCTTGAGCGCGGCGTAAAACACCAAACAATCAATCAATCAATCTCGCTCGCAAAAAGTGGGGGGGGGGACAAATCATAGGATGTCCCCACCCCTTTAAAAAGTGGGGGGGACATGTCCCCCCTGTCCCCCGCCTGTTGACGCCCATGGGCATGATAAATATGGTTAGCGGCTTTTTGTGTTTCTCCTGCATATTGCTTGACATGTTTGAGCGTGATGTATATAAATTTCGTGTGTGAAATTTTATTCCATGGTTTGGGTTCGCTGTTGAGTTACGGCTGGTAAAATATTAAAATCAGATAACTAAAGAAGGAAACACATACAATTAAACATATATATTTAACACATGTTCGTGATTGTCCATTGATTATCAATAAACATTTGCGTTTCTTAAAAGCCACAGTATAAATCCCCGCACATTTTGTTTAGTCAAATTGAGACGGACATAGTGATAGTGGTATATCATCCCCGCATGAAAGCGGTCTAGAACAGTCAATCAATTTATACTTGAAAGCTAAAGGAAGAGACTTCCAGTGGTATGCTTTTTAAAAATGTATTTCTACGGGTTTTTTGTTTGTTTATCTACTCGCGGAAAGCAGATACCGGGGGGGGGACAACAAAATTCACCAGATAATAGTAGAAGGGTAATGAGCACGAGGCTCTACTTTGCCGCTTAGAGTTATCCCCCTTTCACTAGTAAAGGGCCAAAACGTAAGATCTGCAAACGCCTACGACATTACTTAGTTGCAAGCAGGACGTAAATTCATACAATTGACTAAAATAACCATGTAGAGAAGTTGCTAATTGTGTTAAAAAGGGGTGTATGTCATTAAGACCTATATACTCAATCATAGTATACTCTGTCATTTTACTCTGAAGCAGTGATCTTGTTCATATTCATGCTGGATGTATTATACTGAAACACAAATGGAATAATAAACTTTTCCCGGGTCCCAGTTCAAGCCCAATGGGTTAACAGTTTGTAAAGTTTAAATCCGAAAATGTTCACTTTCTAAGCGTTTGTGCTTAGTATCTGGGCGGTGATGAGGAGAGAGGGATTTTATTCAATGGACATGGTATCGAAATGGTACTTAACCGAATGGCCTGGGGTAAAGAAAAGCTGGCATGATAAATATGGTTAGCGGCTTTTTGTGGTATAAAAATTCTGAGTTTCTCCTGCATATTGCTTGACATTTTTGCGCGTGATGTAGGCTATATAAATTTCGTGTGTGAAATAACTGAAATTTTATTCCATGGTTTGGGTTCGCTGTTGAGTTACGGTTGATACAATATTAAAATCAGATAACTAAAGAAGGAAACACGTACAATTAAACATATATATTTAACACATGTTACATTTTTACATTTCTCTTCGCGATCGTCTTTTGTCTCTGAACAAATCCTGTCCGTCCTTACAAAAAACAAACACATAGCGCTTGGAACAAATGCTATGAACTTGTACATATCCGTGTCGCGTCCCACAGTTAATAGGTCAGTTTGTACCCAGTAACCCGGCCGGCAATCGGTAATGAGATAATTCGTGCTTTAGGCCTATATCTGTTTTTATGTTAAGAGTATACATATAGACCAAGAGGGGTGGGTGGCGGGGCGTTGGGAATAAATTGTAGACTTATTTTCATACACGAAATCACGATGAATTATATCATCCGTGGAAAAGACGTTATAGGTGACGTTTGAGTTCAAACCAATCTAAAATAGGGATTGATCCTACTGTCATTCGTTGAGATCGCGTTAAAAATCTCGTATAATGGCACGAGATCTCGATTGAGTTCCAACGAGCGCCGCCATTACAATGCGATGCTTAGACGATTTCATTGCAAGATGGTGGTCGTCACAAGCACGTCCATCTCGCATCAAAGGCGACGCTTTTTAGTACTTCAGATCAAAACCAGCCAATACGACATGACCATACCACGTATAGAGTTCATTAGAAAACACTCTTCATGTTTTTGACGATTAGGGCCTACGTACTCTCACAGCTCAGGCGTCTGCAAAAGTCAAGCGAAAATATCAATAAAAAGTTTTACAAAGAAAGATTTTTGTATAACTCCAAAATGACTTTATTTAATCTGATGGCCGTGTTTTGGAGAAGAGATAGTCATTTTGAGAACAGAAACCCTGGCTCCACGTTTTCTTACTGTCGCTTTGGGTCTTCATGCGAAAATAACAGATAGGCCTAAGGGATGTCACACTTAAGGCGCATGGACATTTTATGCTCTTTTCCTGTTTTTGTACTCTCATAATTTCTTGTTTAGCTTAGGCCCTAAGTGAGCATAAAAAGACGAAAGTTTAGCCTTGATTTGATCAATAGGGTGAGCAACTAGTTATGGATAACAACTTCTTGGATGACGACGTTTCAATGTAGTTCTTACATCGTTATCGAAGTCAATATTAACGTTGATTATTGTGACCATTCAACTTCTAAATGCCATTGAACGATTTGATTTGACCAGATGGCACAAATCGGCCACCATATTTGGGTATATACTGTAGGCCGACAGTATCCGTCACCACATTGCAAGCATTACCATATACAGCAGGCGGAGAGCGAATCTTTTAAGTGGCATGAGCTGCCAAAATTCACACTTTTGTCATAACTTCTGATCGTCACGACAGTAAGAGGCTTTGAAGGCCATCGAAAACCTAAATGATTGGCGTTGGAATGAGGAAAATCCATACAGTATGTGGCCTGTACAAACCGAAAACGTGTTCCAAAAGTAAACAAAATTTAAATAACCGGGACGACCATTCATTCATTCTAAGGCAAAGTTAGTTAAAAAAAATACTTTATCGTACATTCTCGAGACTATAGAAGCACTAAAAAGCGTCTGAATTATACATCTTGAGAAAAATAGGCAATAATTTTAACATTCTGTTTTAACGTCAAAATATCAACATTTTGACAGCTCATGCCACTATATGGTAATCCTTGCAATGCGATATCCACCATTCATGTATTTCCTTTTCTACAACTTTATTAAACATCGAGTTGTAAACACTACAACTTTCACCCATGCGTATCAATAACATTTTCGGCGTGTAAACAACTTATAGATTAGTAAACTTATTAACCCTGAGTTGAGCAGACGCTGGCCAAACCCACGCATAGATCTTCTGACTATAATCCACTCCATATAAAGTACTCGATAAATCACTTACAAAACAAGGGTATAGGCCTACCTTTCTTATCCGCCCACTACATATATCCATCATGGCGATATAAACATTAATAGGCTTTGTGTACTACGGTATCAAACGAGAAAATAAAAAAAATATAATTAGAAGGTATTGTTTTACAGGGTTAAATTTCGTCTCTTAAGGGATTTACGAAAAAAAATATATATATTTTAATCTTATGTTGATTTATTATTTATTTATCTGTGTGACAGGTGCACGGCCATGCAGTCTAAAGTCTTGGAGAGGTCCACTACCACAGGTCAAGACGTGTTCAAGAACCCCGAAACTATATTGTCCTCCACTTGCTGTAATGCTTTCTGCCATTTGCCGGCAATACATCTGAGGTTATCTTGCCATTTGCAAGCAATACATCTGAGGTTATCTTGCCATTTGCCGGCAATACATCTGAAGTTATCTTGCCATTTGCCGGCAATACATCTGAGGTTATCTTTTGCCATTTTCTTCTTTTTTTTTCTTCTCGAATTTATCGCCTGGATCGGCTATGAGCTTAGGTGTTATTGAGGCCAACAAAAAACTCTTTCTACGTTGTGATGAGATGTCACAGACAGGTAGAGGCAATCGAGATCTCGTGCCATTCTACGAGATCTTCAACTCGAGACATGGCTCGAGAGCCGTCGCACTCCATTTTGCGCATAGTTAACTGCAAGAAATCTACTGAGAATTTTTAATCTATATACTATTTATTTATCTGTTCTATTCTGTTCGCAAACATGTAACCCTATTATAATATGCTGCATTGCAGGTTCTTAGGGCAGAAATACTTGTTAAAAATCAAAAATATATTCGGCACTACATTAGCTCTTAAATACATTCTAAAACAAGATGGCAGCGCCCTTGATGTCAAGGCAAAATATGATATGGACTTCAAGGTATTTCAAGGTATATTATATGTATTAGGAGAGTAGCAATCAATATAACAAAACAGGTTGTCGGCGGCTTAAACGTTACCTACCAGAATTATATCGAATATCTCTCTACACAACCGAGTCAACTATCAGTGTCACGTGTCGTTGTTTACAATTTTAAGGACGTGGACAGCAGTGGTCTCCCTTTGTGTTAAAACATGTCACTCAATCGTTTTAGAGTTGATATCTCAACGAATGGCAGTAGGATCAATCTCTATTTTAGATTGAGGTAGAGGGTTACGTAGAATAACGCGAGATTCCGATGGAACGGAGGCAAGATGGACGATGGGCAAAATCAATCACCAATCCCAACCCCTCAAAAAATACTTCATGGTGCTTGCACAAAAGGTTCTAGTTCTTTATTTATTTATTCTTCTCTAGAACGGATTGGAACTCAACAAATTAGACAAAACTATCGATTCATAGTGTCCAATCTGTTACGCAATCACGATTTTTCAAAACCTCAACAAAGAATGTTGTTAACCGCACTCATGTGTCTCTTTCCTGGGTTACCGTAATTTGGGGTGGAAAGGGACAATTTTGGAAGAGTTCCTGTCCTATATTACAGCCCTTTCAATGCATGTAATGCTTACTATTTGATTATTTAGACATGTGCGTTAATACGATCTACCACCTAACAAATATCATGACAGGATTTATAGAGCTGGAGGACAATTATTTTGGCTGGGGATAGCTCAACAGACATACTGACAACTCCAGGGCGATTAACGTACAAAAATACAGGTCAAAATTTGAGAGTCATTCGGTGCACATAAACACATACCCTGGATAAATTTCATTGAGAAACACACCCATATGTTAACACGTGATCGAATTCTGAATGAAATTTTAAACCCGTAAAGACATTCCGTTTTATGGTTGATCGGTTCTAAGGTATGTGTCATATCCGATTATGACAGCAATTGTCTGGCTAACTTTGTTATACTCTTATGACACACCGCTTTGTTTGCCCTCAATAAAAAAGAAACGCCTAAAAGATTATAAAACCGATTTATTTATTTATTGATATAGTTTTATTATATTTTTTACAAACAGTTACATGAGTCAGTGTATTTTGCACAGGTATATTATACAATGGACACAAAATAGACGCCGCATTTGAAAAGAATTGGAGAGTGTAGGCCTATACCGGTATACTAACTTACATAGACCTATATAATTGTTCAGAGAGGCAGCCATCACTGGGAGTGGTTTCAGCTACCGCTTGTCTATGACCGCCAGGTTTCTCAGTTTTTTTGGGTTGTGAGACCAGACATTTTCTAATAAGCGGTTTTAAACCATGCGGTGAAAATGCATTGTAGGTATACATATATATCGTGAGTCGAGCCCTATACTTAATTGAATTTTTTTTTTAATTCGTCATATTAGAATTTTTTTTTCTTTTGAGCCAACCTGTATGCTTTGAAAAAAGAAGATTTTCCGTTTTCAAAGTAAGCCTGACTGCTGTTTGATTTATCGTTAGGGAGGTGTTTTATATACAGCACTATATAAGCACTACCCCCCCCCCCCCCCCCGCCCTCCCCCACTGGAATGTCTGCATCGACCGATAAAATCATTGGTGTAGAGGAATTGTTGGCAAACTGATGTTGCAGAAACGATATCGTTAGCCAAATCAAAAGTCTATTTTAACCAAATAAAAAGATGCTTGTAAGTATGAAACTCCATCTGGCTTCCCAGGGCGAACATATTGAAGTAAAAATGTCACTTTGAGTGTGTAGAACACATCCCTAAGACTTGAATGAACAGGTGATTTTACGAACATCCACTGGTTCCGATGACTTCTTGTTAGTACATTGTTTGGTTTTGCAAGACCCCTCTTGATTAATTTTGACGTAAATGCATTTTATGGAGGCCCATCTGAATAGGATTATGCTTTGTTATCGTCAGAACCATGCACGTACGATTAAAACTTACGCTCACGCCCACTTGTTAAGAATGTATCCCTGCGCATCATAGGGTGGTGCTTTGTTAAAAGGTATACTTCTGGCTCACGTTTGGTCTATTCTAATTGAAAGGCTATTAGGTATTGAATATGTTGAATCACTCTTAAAACACTCAGATCAATTCTACAAAATCGTGTTGTGATGAATATCTGATGACGAGGGTAACTCTCGAAAGTTCATAAATATCATGTACAAAATAGTCCAAGTTGTCTTATGTGTTTTGTCTTTTTCTTCCGTTTTAAGCCTAAAGCAACTGATATCCATTGAGTGATGCAATAGGCGGATAGGTGATTGGTTAGGTGCATGGTTTCACGTAATTTGTTTTTATTATTGCCGAGCCTGATGACGTCACACATTTACGCAAAGCTTTCTGGGTAAAATGTACCTCAGATCGCCATTTTGTTAACCGGTACTTATACAGTTATAGCAAGACGTCACTTCCTTATAAAACATGAACGTATTTAAAAGTTGATACTGATAGAGTTATGAAAACAACATGTTGTGTACCAAACTGCACGTCTTCAAGTCAGAAGAACGACAGATAAGCGCCGGCGAAAGATCTGTCGCCTTTACATCCTCTTCTCGATAAAGTATTATTCCTTCCGCCATTTTGTAAAATTATGTAAATATCCCTCAATCTCCCAAAAAGTTGTGCGCGTAATTTCCAAGTGACGTCATCAAGCAATCGGTCAATTGGCTGTAAGTTTAGTTTGTAGATGTATAGAAATGAAGATATGGCCTGAGTGGAGGAGGGGTCTATACCAATTTGCCAAACACACTGTATTAGAGGGGTGAAAAATGTTATAAGGGTTCATTATACCGTTGTTGAGATTACATGTCATCATAGTTATTCATCGGATTGACCGGGCCGCGGCATTACAGAATTTCCTGAAATTAAAAACGTGCCCATGAATACGACTTCAAGTCAGATATATTATGCATTGTTCGTTACCCAAAACAAGCCACATTGTTCAATAAGACATACAACGGAGGCAAATAAACAGTATAGATATGTCATTAAATGATCCGTTGCATTTTAATTCTTTTTATTGTAATGGGGCACTGCTTATGCATGGCCTATCGTGTCACTGTTTCTCAATACGACCATTGTAGTTTTAACCAAATTCTTCCAAACATGTAACACGACCTGTTGGTGTAATTTTTCTGTTATCACCCTTGTTTGTCGTTCGCCCAACGTGTCAACAGAAATAAAGAAGAATTGACGACTTATATGGTGTTCGCTGGTCCCTAGCTGAAATGTGGAAACTCATAACACATTTCAAAACCTTCAAAATACAAATATTGTTATAAAAATACATAATAAATAAAACATTTCATAGGAAACTGATTCTGAAGATGGTGCAATAAATGCCCAACTATATCATGAGTTGGGCTCGTTGATTTGTTATACCACCAACTTTTAAATGCCACTCAAAGAAGTTATATCATGAGTGTTATGGGAGGTTCCCAGCTTAACAATGTATGTGATTAACCTAAAGCCGATCAGTGATCGGGCAGATAATTTCTCTAATGTTTTTAGGTCGTGGCATAAAATGTTTAATTATTGAAATTCTAAAATATGAAGACTTTCGGGAGAATCTACGCCAATAATTAAAGATATATGCAAGTGACTGCATGCTACAGATCTACGTCAAACTACTTTGTGTGTTTTCTGTGCATGCATGGGGATGAAGTTTCTGTGGATGACTTGCTGTTCCATATTTGTAATCAGAGCTACATCAACAGTCAAAAACAACGATTTAGACAGAATGAAAAAGGCCGGATTGTAAAATACCATAAATAAGTCTAAACCCTACAGGCTCTGGTATATACCTCCTTCCATATTATTAATATAACGTTAGTAAAAATGCCGAGAGGCACTCAATCCTATTTCTTAATAATATTAACAAGACGTTATGCAACCATAAATAATAACGAGGTTATAGGCTTATCATTCTGAATAGGGATATGTCGTTACATGGCACTTAGCCGGGGTAATGCTATTACGCGGGGGATATAGGCCTACATACGGGGTCAGGTCGTTTGAATGAAATCACATAATGATTTTGATTGGCTCGTTCAGATAATAGCGGGTCGCGCCCTTGTGTTCGCGATCGCTTAACTCTTACGTCTTACTCAAACATACATGGATGTAGACCTTCCTACACAGTCATTCATATACATAGTCGGATTGTTGAACAGTCTGCGCGCGGAAAGTAGGCCTACTCGATCTGTGGAACGGGTACACATATATATCGGGCCTTTATATACAGAAGGTGTTTTATTATACAGACGATACGCTGTGACAATCGTCGATCTTAATGATTCCTTAGTTTTATGACTCATCTACAAAATAACTACATCATTTTTACACCTGTAAGGACTATTGTCAATACTTTACCTATATGAGGTAAGTGAATTTTCTTACTTTTTGCTTAACAGTGTGGCCCTGATATAAATGCCTATCTAAATACATGGCAGGTTTATTTACGATGAAAATATACAGAAAGTTTACGGCCCCCTCCCCCCCCCCCCACCCAACCCCCTCATCTTATTTCGTCATAGCAAAATCAATAATCAATAAGGAATATACATCAGTAAATTCTTCACTTCCCTCTTTGTTTTATAATCTGATATCAGCAGTACTATAGAGAGACACCGTAAGCGACTTTACCTCTGCACGTGAGCCCGGCGATATCATAGACGATCGAATTCCACCCCACCTCCCGCCTCCGTGGCGCACCTGGCCGAGTGTATAGTACAATGTTGGTACAAGGTATTTGATCAGAAAAGTTAAAAAGCAAATGTGAGTCTCAAAAGTTAAAAATAAAACAAAAAGTGTAGCCTGTATATTTTTTCAGGACCCTTTCATTGGACCCTGTTTGCTCATTTTTGCTTGAACAGAAAAATAACTACCATTCATAAGAATGCTTAGAAAAGGCACATATTTAGAGACATAAGTTGTGTCCCCTGATTTATTAAATACCATTTTTCTAAGTAAATATGATTATACAAGTGGAACTGAATACTAATTACATCTTATAACTATATGTGAAGAATAGTTTGGTATAGGTTCTAGAAACAAACTATGGATGATTAAAATTGACCCGACCTGCCTGGTGTTCGTCCCTTGGTCGAGATGAAGGCTTCACTATATGTCGCAATATAGGCCTAAGTGAAATAATCTTGAGTGCGATAAAAACATCAATCAATCAATCTATTTTATGAACACTCTATAAGGATTCACTATACTGACAAAATATCGATAGGCCGTATCTAGAAAGCCTTCTACCAATGGGTCGCGGGATCGCGAGATATATCTAGATGAGTATGGGCAATTTGTAGGCCTATATAGGCACAACTTCAAATACTGTGCCAAGACAGGCACTTTTTCCTTGATAGTATGAGGCCTTTAAGATCGTGGAAAACTGAATGATTTCGCTACAGTATGTGGCATGCACGAAGGGCCAATCGAAAGAGTGTCCGAAAGGTAAACAAAATTTAAACAACCGGGACGAACTTTCATTGATTTTAAAGCGAAGTAAGTAAAAAACACTAACTTAAGCGTACTGAGGCCTGAGCTGGAGATGTCAAAACCCTTTGTGGCCGAAGTATATTGATGATGTGTGGCCTGTTGGTCACACATCATCAATATAATTTGGCCGCAGTGTTTGGATATCTCCAGCTTAGTGAGGCCTATGTATAGGCTTACTTTCTTCAGAAAAGTGGCATTAAAACGTAGGCTACTGAATTTGTACGTCTGGAGAAAAATAGCCGATAATTTGAACAATTTGTTTCCACGGAGAAGTAGCAGCATTTTGGCAGCTCATGTCACTTTCACCGAGGTACATAACCCTTTTTTTTGTAAAGTGCCTCCACGTGTGTATCACAGTTTCCCCCGTCTGTATATAAAATGTCTCCTGCTATCGGCAGATACATATCTGAAATCGGGCTGATATGGGGAACTACTTTCGCTATCGATGAGAGCTCAAAATAAAGCCAAAAGTCTGCATTACATGCTGAAGTACTCTAACGATGCATGTTTTTAGTTTTTGTTAAACATTTAGTCAAGAACGTTACATTATTTAAACTGATAACATGTAGGACTATTTGTCTTTGCGGATTATCGTGAGTGCTAAGGCTCATGTGTGTCTGGCTGTTCCGGCGAGACTTCATTAGGCAGCATGACTGCGAACGGACAGGTAGAGTGTTGTATTAAAATTACAATGGGATTTCTAAAACAGTAAGACGTCTGTCAGCTGGGATTTTACTGAATGCATGTGCAGGTAATGTTGCAATTTCGTGTTTTTTCAGTTCGTTTCGCGAGTATTTTGTTTATATTTTCAGTAGCAAAATCTGCACGGCACATCGCCGTACAGTCTCGACGAATTTCTCAGTGAGCGAGGGACCCACTGGCCCAGTTCAACAACACACTAACGTCGTCTTCTTACGGTCAACGAATAGGTCTTAAAATGGACAACGGTCTACCTTTATCGATGTGTTCGCCTGGTTTACCATGTTAAGTGGCCTAAGAAAACATGTTTAGAACAGTTTGCCTTGTTTTTATAATAATTTTCTGTTAAAAAACCCCAGTAAAACAGTAAGAAAGTATCTAATTCAACAGATTTATGGAGACAATAGGCTGTCAACTGTGTCACCCCTTTATGTCCGAAATAGAGCAAAAGAAAATGGCTGCCAGTCTAAGTGAATGCTCTGTTTGTAAAACATATATGCTCTTGCTAAAATAATCACTTAAATTGAAGTACCTTGTCTAAAAGTTATGAGCACTGGTTGGGTAAATACCAAATAAGGACCTAAATGGACAGATAGTTTTGTCATAACTGCATAGCTGCATGTCAGTTTTTTCACAAGTTTTGTCAGGAACAAAAATAATTAAACAGGGAATTCCCTACCTGCCTCATTGTTTAAACTTGAATTATCTGATATTCATTAATTTATCATGTCGTCAGAACCAGCAAATATCAGAATATCTAGTCGGATTTAAGATAAAAACAGTCCATTTTGCCTGTTTGCAGTTACGCAGTCACTTGAAGCAATTGGGGTTTAGTGGGGGAGGGGGTAAAGTCTATAGAAATGGAGATATGAGAATTTAAGAAAGTCATTTTGACCAATGCTCCAAGCAAAGGAAATAAATGCATTTCTAATGTGAAAACTAACCTGTCCTCCACAGAAGACCTTCTTATGCCAGGCTATATTCGAATCAGTTTATGGCTTTGAAGTCTCTCATTTTGATGAAAATTTGTACTTCTGTCCAGCCTACAGCGATATTAGGAACTCAGAAGAGGCTTTTAAGTTTTCAGATCAAAAAAGCCTTTATTTCGTATTTTGAGTGTTGGTAAAAAAAAGTATGTCTTAAAATCAATATTTATGACCTTATGGCCTTGGCATTGCTGAAAGTTGGTGACACAAACTGTCCAAAAAACATTTTGTGATTTTTGACATATATATTTTTATTAAATAAATTTACTGGTACACCTGTCCATCGTAAAAGTATCGGTCCATCCTCCAAGTGTCTGTCCATCATCCAAGTGCCTGCCCATCATCCAAGTGCCTGCCCATTATCCAAGTGCCTGCCCATCATCCAAGTGCCTGCCCATCATCCAAGTGCCTGTCCATCATCCAAGTGCCTGCCCATCATCCAAGTACCTGCCCACCATCCAAGTGCCTGCCCATCATCCAAGTGCCTGTCCATCATCCAAGTGCCTGCCCACCATCCAAGTACCTGCCCATCATCCAAGTGCCTGCCCATCATCCAAGTGCCTGTCCATCATCCAAGTGTCTGTCCATCATCCAACTGCCTGTCCATCATCCAAGTGCCTACCCATCATCCAAGTGCCTGTCCATCATTCAAGTGCATGTCCATCATCCAAGTGCATGTCCACCATCCAAGTGCCTGTCCACCATCCAAGTGCCTGTCCATCACCCAAGTGCCTGTCCATCATCCAAGTGCTTGTCCATCACCCAAGTGCCTGTCCTTCATCCAAGTGCATGTCCATCATCCAAGTGCATGTCCACCATCCAAGTGCCTGTCCACCATCCAAGTGCCTGTCCATCATCCAAGTGCTTGTCCATCATCCAAGTGCCTGTCCACCATCCAAGTGCCTGTCCATCACCCAAGTGCCTGTCCACCATCCAAGTGCCTGTCCATCACCCAAGTGCCTGTCCACCATCCAAGTGCTTGTCCATCACCCAAGTGCCTGTCCATCATCCAAGTGCTTGTCCATCACCCAAGTGCCTGTCCTTCATCCAAGTGCATGTCCATCATCCAAGTGCATGTCCACCATCCAAGTGCCTGTCCACCATCCAAGTGCCTGTCCATCACCCAAGTGCCTGTCCATCATCCAAGTGCTTGTCCATCACCCAAGTGCCTGTCCATCATCCAAGTGCTTGTCCATCATCCAAGTGCCTGTCCACCATCCAAGTGCCTGTCCATCACCCAAGTGCCTGTCCACCATCCAAGTGCCTGTCCACCATCCAAGTGCCTGTCCACCATCCAAGTGCCTGTCCATTATCCAAGTGCCTGTCCATCATCCAAGTGCCTGTCCACCATCCAAGTGCCTGTCCATCACCCAAGTGCCTGTCCACCATCCAAGTGCCTGTCCACCATCCAAGTGCCTGTCCATCACCCAAGTGCCTGTCCACCATCCAAGTGCTTGTCCATCATCCAAGTGCTTGTCCATCATCCAAGTGCCTGTCCATCACCCAAGTGCCTGCCCACCATCCAAGTGCCTGTCCATCATCCAAGTACCTGCCCACCATCCAAGTGCCTGTCCATCCGACATCCAATTGCTTGTCCACCTACCGTGACCTACATAACATTTACTTAGTGTGTCTGTCTATCATCCAAGTGCATCTCTATCATCCAAGTGCCTGTCCATCATCCAAGTGCCTGTCCATCCGACATCCAATTGCTTGTCCACCTACCGTGACCTACATAACATTTACTTAGTGTGTCTGTCTATCATCCAAGTGCATCTCTATCATCCAAGTGCCTGTCCATCATCCAAGTGCCTGTCCATCCGACATCCAATTGCTTGTCCACCTACCGTGACCTACATAACATTTACTTAGTGTGTCTGTCTACGTCCTCACCAGTCACCACCACCGTTATAGTGCTGCCTACTGCCTAAGTATCCATCAAGAGTTTGATATAATTTTTGGCTGAATTCAGTTCGAGGTTTTTGATTTAATAGCGATAAGCCATAGCCCTACTTTACAATATTGATTAGCTATCAGCCTATCAAAGCGTTCAGTTCAGTGTTTAATGAGTTTTAAGTTAAGCATATATATTTACTCAGGTTTTTGTAAGTTTGATTCTCATTTCACTTAAAATGGAATTTGTTTATTAGGCCTGGATGTTAAAGAAAGCCATTGGATACACATGTTAATGCATAGTATCTAGTTTGATTGACACTAACTTATCACTTGGTTCAATATTTAGTACTTGAGTTGTTAAGCTGGGATTGAATTAGTATGCTGTGTTTGCTGTATAAAAGTTGAATGCTGGCCAACTCTAGCTTATAATTGCCACATCAAAGGGTTGGACTATATGGCCGCTGTATAGCTATATGAAAAAGGTTTAAATGTGCTGCTCATTGTATGGTTCCTTGACCACAATCCTGTGGTTTATTTGGGGAGGCCCAGGCCCTTAGTATTGTCAACTTGAACCGTTCATTTGCAAAGTGTGGTTTTCTGGTAAATTAGTTATATTCGCTGTCAATTTTGCTTTTTACATACAAATAAAGGGCTAAAAGGTAGTATTAATTTTGAAGTAAAATTGTTTTATGCTGATAAAGGGTTACTAAAACTGGATTTCACATTAATGATCGGTCCCGGTAGCCTACTGTTATTGTTCTTCTAAAACTATAGAAACAAAAATGTGTTACCCATCGTGAAAGTCAGTATATGGTATGATGTATAATAAAACTAGCATCGGTACTGGTTGGTTCCCAGCGTTGCAATATAAAATTAAAATTTCTGACTGTCACCCTGCCGCCGTTGATTATTCGTTTTATGGTTTACAGTCATTTAACAACGTATGGTCCTATAGCTCCTTCAAAAGATACACCCTTGACCATGATGCAAATATATATAATTTTCCCCCTGCAGTGTAGTCCAATACATGTATGTCCAATGTAGTCCGCCTTGAAATGGAAGGCCCTATACAGAATCAAATTATATGAAACTTGAATAGCAGGTTAAAAAATGATATCTTTGCTGTGAGTTGGGAAGTTTTTTGTCATGGTCAGATACACTGTACAACCGGGCTAATGTTGGTCATCAACCAACTGTTATTTCCATAAGTAATTCCTGACCACTCTTAACCGTGTGAAGAAAATTAAGTCTAATGTACAGAATCTCAGACATTTACATTTGGTGACCTTGACCCTGTTTCACAAAGCGGCGTAGCGTAAGTTTTCACGTAACTGCCATAGCAACCCATACTGTAGAGATACGTTAGTAAGAAAGTTACGCAAAAAAATACATTTACGCCGCTTTGTGAAACAGGCTCCTGCTAGTAAATAGGGAGTTTTGTATTGTACGTAACTAGAAAATTGGCCTTGATTTTTAAGGATAATTTTTGAAATAACCTGGTGTTAAAATGAGGACGAGTGACCTTTGCTGTCGACCATCTTGGCCTCACGTAAATTCGAAGCCTGAAAAAATCTACCTGTATCGTAAATCCATTTTTAAGGCGATTGGTCAGAGAAGACATTGATCCCTTGCGGCGTTGCGTGTACCACCAGCGCGGATTGAAATAATGAAGTCTGATACGATACTGGAAAAGGCTGGGGCTCGTTTCACAAAGGGGCTGGGGCTCGTTTCGCATCGCGACGGCTTCGTGAAACAGCCCCCTGGCTTTTAGAATTAATAGGCCGTCCTCACAGTTTTCCACGTCAGTTAGCAGATCTACAATGTATGTATTATTTGAAGTTGGAGAGATCTGGATGTCTTATCTTGTGATGTCAATCATGATCATCAGATAGGCTTTGTAATAATTCTTTGTCCTGTTATTTCGGAAAATTATTCTTGGTTTTTATTCCCAAATCATCTTTGAAAGTTTCATGATAAAGACCTGATCCAACATGTAGTACAATACATGCACCTCACACCTTTTCTGAAGTGTTAATGAAAAATTATGAAATTACGTCTTTTTTGTGTAGGTTTCACAAGTTGTATACTTATTATAGGACAGGTGAACATATGTGTAGCAGTTGCAGGATTGCAGTTTGTGTTAGATGTTAATTTTATCCTGTATTGAATTAATGATTGCATGCAGATGGCTATCTAGACAATGATCTTTGATATCATCTGATAATCAGGACTGGTATTGCTAAATGGCTTAAATGTAATTTGCGCAGTTTGTAAAACAACCCATAATATATTATATGACGTTATTTTAGACAAGCAGATTTTCCATGTGTTTTAGTGTCCATGTGTTTTAGTGATCATAAACATAATATGACAGTTTTTGTCTCGACAAAAAAATGCGAAATTTTTGAGGCTCATACCACTCTAACACATCAAAAGCTACCAAATTTGCGTTTTTCTTGTATTCACTAATACTATATTTAAAAAGAGTTATTTCTTGGGAAAGCAAACAGATTCAGAGATTTCCGCAGACGCATTTACCATCTTCAGGAATGTATTTATGAACACTAAAACACACGGGCACAAGGAAAATCTTCAAGTTTATGGAATATCGGTAGTGCATTTGAATTCAAAGGTATTGGCTTGCCTTCAGAATGATTGACACCGTAGCTTACAAAATTATTTTTAATGAACAAACATGCTCAGTGCAATTCGCTAGCCAAGATAAAACCTCGTCCCCATTCCATGTTTTAAAAAATTAAGGTTTTATCTTAGCTAGAGAAGATGAAGTACTGTATGTATAATAGTGTATAAGAATACATTGTGTGACAAAAAGTCCAACAATTTTGCAGGTACCATTCGTTAACTATGCACTATAGGTACATGTAGATACAAATATAGACTTGTTTTCAGGCACTTGGCTGCAAAAATATGAAATTGTTGCAAATTCCTCTTTGGTAGATTTCCTGTTAAAAGTCAGCTTTCATTTCACCACAATTGTTTGTGTAGCCCATTATACTGTATAATGTGGGATGGTTGCCAGTTACCAACGGAAGGTCGTGGGTTTCCTCCGGGCATAGAGCCCGGTTTCCTCCCACAATAAAACTGGCAACGCCGCCATATAAGTGAAATAATCTTGAGCGTGGCGTTAAACACCAAACAATCAATCAATCATTTCACCATGAAAATTGTTTGTGTAGCCTAATATACTGTATAAAATTACAAACAATTAAGAACAAGTCTGATAGAAACAAACAAGGGATGACATCATTTTGTCCTGTGTGACTTCTCTATGTAGATGACTCAGATAAAACCAGGCTACCCATTTTCTGTCTGCCTTCTGTCTATTTTACCCTATTCTCACAACCTTTCACCTCATTCACAAAGTCTTTTTAATTAATTTATTGCTTGTCAAGAACAAAGTCAAAAAATATTTTAAATACCTTCAAATTCAGAGCAATACATTTGTAAACCTTGTGTACTAATCAGTTTTTTTTTCTTTAAAAATGTATATTGAATTAAAAAGTTTACGTATTATGAATTCATATAATGGGTTCTTTGTGTGTGTTGTTAGTGAGACATTTTGCTTATTTTACATGTTAGTTGACATGTAAGGCTTTTAGGAAATAAACACATACATGCACTTGTTGAATAATTGACATTACACCTGTCTGTATTATGAACTCACCTGAGGTTAATTTCATGTACAGGCACCTTAGTGTACAAATTCAGTCTGATATGGATTTATATTAAAACACAAATTTTCTGTTTATTTGAACTCAGCATGTGTGACTTTTTGTTAAACCAGTAATTAAAAACTCTCCAAACACATTTTTATCTTGCCTGTCCAAATGACAGGGGGGGGGGCCTCCGTGGCTCAGTAGGTAGAGCGTTGGACGCTCAATCCGAACTGCCAATCCACCAATGGGTCGCGGGTTCGAATCCCACTCAGTCCCCCCCCCCCAAAAAATTGGAAAATTTTCTGACTGGGTTTTCACTCGAACGACCTATGTGGGATGGTTGCCAGTTACCAGCGGAAGGTCGTGGGTTTCCTCCGGGCATAGAGCCCGGTTTCCTCCCACAATCATAAAA
The DNA here is from genome assembly GCA_963971465.1 of Lepidochitona cinerea. Lineage (NCBI taxonomy): Eukaryota > Metazoa > Mollusca > Polyplacophora > Chitonida > Tonicellidae > Lepidochitona > Lepidochitona cinerea. The sequence goes on along the minus strand of OZ020552.1, from coordinate 62,383,724 downwards.
CTGGCAACGCCGCCATATAAGTGAAATGATCTTGAGCACACCAATCAATCAATCAACCAAATGACAGGATCCAATGAAAGCCTGACCTGAATTGTCTCCGAACAGGTTGATTGAATGATTCATGTTTTATGCTGCACTAAAGAGTGTTTCACTTAAATATGGTGGTCTTTCAAGATTTTCAAGTGTGTCAGACTAAGCTACATGTACTTCCCCCCTTGCTGATTGAACCACCGAGGGCCCTGCGCTGGGACCCAGTGTCCTTAAAGTGGCATGAGCTGCCAAAATTCACACTTTTTTCACAATTCCTGATCGGCACGACAGTAAGAGGCTCTGTAGGCAATCAAAAAACTAAATGATTGGCGTTGGAATGAGGAAAACCCATACAGTATGGCCTGTACGAACCGAAAAAGTGTTCGAAAAGTAAACAAAATTTATATAACCGGGACGACCATTCATTCATTCTAAGCCAAAGTTAGTTCAAAACAATACTTTATCGTACATTTTCGAGACTAGAAGCTCTAAAAAGCTTCTGAATTATACGTCTTGAGAAAAATAGTAAATAATTTCAACATTCTGTTTTAACGTCAAAATATCAACATTTTGGCAGCTCGTGCCACTTTAACCATTAAAAATAAGATACAATGTATTATTGCTGGTAAAATGATGGCCAATCAAAGGTTTAATCTAAAGCTGTGAGTTTCCTTCTCACTTAATCTGGCAACGTTGCCAAGTTATTATTATAAGGAAAATAATCAATCAAAACTAAATCTGTGGCTGTACGATGATGTTCCTGTGGGAATTAGCTATGCTCATTTTGAACTAGACCAGTTTTACAAGGTTAAACACTGACCTGGACCCTCCATTGTTTTCTTAATGTCTCAGAACTATGTAAACACAAAATAGATGTCTGTAGCCAAGAGGCTTAGCTTGCCCTGATTTAAATTTTTTACAAAACAAATGAGCCAGTTAAGATCAACATGAATTTTTTGAACATGGCTTATTTGTAACTGTTTTGCCAACCATAGGTTTGGTTCCTTCGGTTGTTTGGTCCAATTTTGTCCTAAAAAAAATATATCAACTGAAAATGTGTAGTAATCTTGAGTGCATCACATGGTAAAACATCAATCAATCACTCAATCTCCATGTATTTTGGGGGCCTGGGGGTGTGGATTTTTCACTCTATTGCTTTTTGTGGAAGAGTTAAGTACTCGTCTCTAAGGTTAGCAGGGGTCGAATTCAAATTTTTTGACTGGGTGCACCAAGTTATATTAGGGTGCACAAGGTAAAAAGTTAAAAACGCTCAGTAAATAAAGGAGGAAGGCTTAAAACCGATCTGCATTCGACGTAACAATGCAGAATAGTTTATTTCCATTTGTAAATTAAAAACGAAAAAAACAAACAAACAAAAAAACAGTGTGAATTACCGTCTATAGGCCTACATATAAGTCTAAGAATCTTGCATGGCCGTCCGTGAGATTTGTTGATAGTTGACTGGTTCTAATGACTAAGTATACCGAAATTGTCATCAAAATATTTGATACGAAAATAAATCTTACCAAACCGTATGGATAAAGGGTGTTTTATTTGTTTTTTTTACTAAATTGAGTCCTCCGTGAGGGGTCGTTTGGTTCAAGCGTCCCGCTCGTGTCTGTTGCAGTAACGCTGACGGAGGAAATCGGTAAAATGAAGAATCGTTGAAGACGTTTTTTTCTGTCCGTTGTCTGAGTTAAATTGATTGTAACAAGTGACATGCATTCAAACTTCGTCGCCTTCCCACACCGACCCCCTAATGATAAACGAAGCGACTCGAGAGAAGAGAAAAAACAAGAACCACGTGCTTGCATGCTCGCCTCAAGTTTTGTCTATCCTCAATTCGGGCCGATATTACCAGGAACTAATGGCCCGGTTTATTGCCTATTGGGACCCCGTGGATATCAATTGTACAACCTGTATATATAAGTGCTAAAGCGGTAGAAAGTTTCAGAGAAAGATCGACCACGCTCAATGTTGAATATTTGAAGTTTACGTCAATTTTGTTTTTCAACAAACCAGTAATGATTAGATTTTTATGTCCACACTCTGGTTATATCCTCTGTCACGGCAATTATCAGCGAGAAACATCGATGAATCGCTGCTCGCAGCATTACGGCGTACAGACGTAAGCTACCGTACTTTGGTCGTTACGATCTATCGCTATACCCTAAGTTATAGTTATAGCTTGAAAAGTCGGTAAATGAATTTCCTCGCTGTTTCTCGCAAGTTGAAAGTAAATTAAGTTAAGTCCCACAAACCAACTTTTCAATAAAAGCTACATTTACCAATTATTGTCTAGCGGATTAATACGTATCCACCCAGCCTTTCGGACCGCTCAAAGTTTGTGACTTCGACGACTTGTGCTTACGAATAGGGCCTACATTACAGACCTTTCCGGCCGTAGTACAGTGTTTTTTACAGGCTGCCCGCTGGGTGCACTGCGTGCACCCATTTTTACTCTCTTTTATATTTTTGGGTGCACCAACAAAAAATTGGGTGCATTTGTGCACCCGTGCACCCGTCATTTCGAACCCTGGGTTAGGGTCTCCTCCCCAACTAAACCTGGCATCACCGCTATATCAGTGAAATAATCTTGAGTTTGGTGTAAACAGGAATCAATCAATCAATGGTGGTCCTTCAAGGTATTGACCATATAATGGATAATAATTTAGAAAAAAAAACAAGTTTTTGTGAAACCAAATTATTATTTGAGCTTTGGTCAGCCAATTGTTAGAGTTTATTAACACGTCACATGACTGAGGTTTTCATGAAGCCACAATTAGCAGTCAGAGGATATTTCTGTTGGATCATTTGGATCGTAATATAGGCCACTTGCAGGGGAATTAAGTTTGTTAGCTGTTTTCTTTTACCATTGGTATTATTGATTTCCAGGGTAATAACTTTCATATTAGCCCAGCTTTGAATCACATGCCATCAAGGTCTGAGCGATATGTTGGCTGTTTTTGCCCAGTAATTATATGCATATGGCCTTGTATGGCAGACAAAGGATCCAAATGCTGTGTTTGATTGATAGCTTAGCGGAGTGGAGTTTGATTAACATCACCTGGCGTGGCAATAATCCCCAGGGGGGTTACCCCGTACCAAATGGAACCATTAGAATTGTGCTTTTATCAAACTGTATCTCTTTGCAATAATAATCAAACAGATTTTACAATTAACTCTTAGCTAAATGTGTAATCTAATGATTACACTGAATCTGCATATATATATTTAGCAACTGAATAAATTATAACTTTAATTCATAGTCATACTCCTTTATGCACAGATGTGACCAAGTGGTTAGCCAACAACAACTGTAATAATTGAGTTGCAAGGTCTAGAGTTGAGAATCTCCCTATTCTCCCAATTATGGTGTAGAAGAAAAAGAAAAAAAAAACCCTCAAAATTATATTGGCTGCACTCCCTGAAATGTGTGACTCAATATTTTCTTATATACATACTTGTAAGTTAAAGTTGAAATAGGTTGATAGGAATTTTACATGTATTTCAGGTTCTTTGAGATCTATTGATCGAAACGTTATTATTTATATTTAATTATCTATAGCTGTGCTGCATGTTTAAAGTTGACATATATCTCACAGGAGCTAGGGAAAATATCACAGGATAATTGAAATGTGGTCATTTTGAGTATGATTACATGTACCTGGGTTAGACTAACTACCACAGCTAAAACAGGTTCTGGATAAACACATGGAGCAGCCCTGGACCCTTAAACAAACAGCCAGGATGTTTCACATTCTGGGGATTCATTTATATTGGGAGAGCATATTTCATATTTAAGACACTGCCACAGTCTAAGGCCCTCTTGGCTTTATGTGGACTGGGCCACTGGGAGATATTCTCCGCAGTAGGTTTTGAATACAAACCAAGGCCAGAGTCTGGACAGGCTAGCCTCATCGATCAGTCTCTACCATAGGAATTCAGGAGAAGTGTTTTGTGGGTACATGTGCTTTCTGGGGTTTTGGAAGGCAATCAATATGTTGAGTTATGTGCCATTCACAGTGAGTGTCCAATGACTCACAGTTAACTGGCCAAGGTTACTTCAGGCCTGCCTTGACAATGTAGTGTACACATTTATCACTTCTTGAAACCCAGCTAGAAACAATGTATATTAGCAGGTATTGCCATTTGCAATTGTTATTTCAACAACAATCCATCAAGGTCATAAACTGGCACTTACAGAACTTGATCTACATGTATTCCGATCCAACAGTTGATATATAGAAAAATGGAAGAAAAAAATGTCTCCATATTGGGGACTTCAATTTCTAACTCAACTTGTACTTCCAACCAGATCCAAGCAAGAAGGAATGTTAAGTATGCAATTCGCTTCCCTGACGTTCTTCAAATATGGACTGTGGAGATTAATGTCCAAATTTAGATGGGTTGTTCGGAAGGGTGGGGACGGGGGGCGCAGGGGTTTCATTTGGGCACAAAATTCTACTGACTAAGGCCAAACTCGTATGTGCTATCAAGTTAAACTGTTTATTACGGCAACTGATTTGGTTATAACGGTCTTACTCTTAATGAGATACATATACCCTCCCTGATTTTAACTCAGAAACTTGTCTCCGTGGTTATTTTAGTCTGTAATATATAAATCGCTTAATCTAATTTGGTACCCCGGTACAGAAAAATGATAGTGCCAAAGATAGAAAATTAATGGGAAGACCTACCCAATTGGGGTTTTCTCACAATGCCATGTCGTTGTGAATTGAGAGGTTTGTTTGCACCTGTGCTTTAATTACTGACATTGAAAAATACAGGGAAAGTACCAGCTACATCATTGGATTTCCTAGTATTAGTACTAGGCTTCATCAAAGGCCATTCATGCTTGGTTGATTTGATGTCCTTTGATTGTCTTTATGGTTAATTGTCCTTCTTATCTGACCTTCCTTTGTCCTTGTTGAGATGTACAGATTGAAGATGGGACCGATAATGATTATAGTGGCGCCTGAACAATGAGTTAGTGTTGCAGTGTATTGTGTACTAGTAGACAAGTGGCGTTGGACCTGACAAGGCCTCATCACCTTAGGGCACTTAGTGTAACTCATCAGCAGTATAAAGACTTTTCTCACCTGCAGGCCAATTTTATCACACTGTTCTTCTATGTCAGATTATAAAACATAGTACGTTTTGACATGTGTTTGTCACAAATTTAAGAAGGAAAACTGGTATTTCTTTCAGAAATAGTTCCTTTCTCCAGGCAATATCTGTCTTTTATCCATCATGTTTCATAAACATCGCAATATGAACAAATGCATAAATTATTCACAACATGAAAACATTAGTGTAAGTGAACTCAAACCTGGTCGCTAAAGGATTCAAGGCTTCAGGAACCTGTCATTTTCTATTTTGGTCATTCATTCAACGATTGAACTGATGTCTGAAGCCCCTGTTTCAGCTTAACCAATCTAACACACGTTACAATTCTAGAAAAGAATGGGTATGCTATTGATTTCAAAGATCTATAATCCCAATAAATGGTTGAAATAACGTAATATGTTCTATGTGAACCTAATGAAGATCATAGACCTGTGACTTGTTACTGTATAAATGTTGCTTACATTATGACGATAACTAATTTAGTTTCTCCTCTTTCTGTTTCAGAAAGCTGAAGGCAGTCCGTTGAGATGGCGGTGAGGTGGAGAGCCTGGGCTGGCCTTAGTGGCCTGCTCCAAGGCCTTCTCTGGATAGGGGTGGTCAGTCTGGCCCAGATGACCCCTCTCTACCCACCCTACCTCACCAGAGAGACATTCCAATTCACCAAAGTGTCCTACAATGCAAGTATTCCTGAGAATTCCATTGGGAAAACATATGTGTCGGTTGAGGAGAAAATGGGCATTTACACTTACCTTGAAGGCCCTCAGATTGATATTCAATACGAAATAATAGGTGGGGATGAAAGTGAACTATTTAAAGCTGAAGAGTTTACTGTGGGGGATTTCTGTTTCCTACGGATTAGAACTCATACGGGTATTTATGGAGAACTGAATCGAGAGTTAAAAGACAGCTATACTGTACAGATTAGAGCCGTCGGACAGTATGAGTCACTCTCTTTAAGACTTGAAGCCACTGCCAAAGTAAGAATAATAGTGGAAGATACAAATGATCTGAGTCCATTGTTTTATCCACGAGAGTACAATGTGATGGTTGATGAGAATGCGGCACTGCATAGTAGTGTCGTTCAGGTTTCAGCCTCCGATGCTGACGTAGGCGTGAACGGAGAAATTTATTATAGTTTTGCTCAAAAGACTCAAATGTTTGCTATACATCCAACCAGCGGCATTGTTTATGTTACGAGACCATTGAGTTATTCACACCAAAAGGTCTATGAGTTTGATGTCATAGCTGAAGACAGGGGACCAAAGATTGAGAACGGTCAACGGACCTCAAAGGCAACTGCTAAATTAAGTATTACTCTTCAGCGGGTCAACTTTTATCACCCTGAAATAGCTGTCAAGAATCTTCCATCGGTGGTTGAGCATGGCATGGCTTCTGTTTATGCCATTTTAACTGTTCATGATGCCGATGTTGGTGATAATGGTAAGATCGACAAGGTTGAAATTGTTGCGGGGAACCGAGACAAATTGTTTATGATTTCCAACGGGAGTACAGACACAGAGTACATGATTGAGGTCAAAGATGAACTTGACCGTGAAGGGATGCCATGGGGCTATAACTTAACCATACTGGCTGTAGACAAAGGGAAACCAAGTAAAAGCACCTCCACAGCTGTCCATGTAAAGATTCTAGACACCAATGATAATGCTCCAAAGTTTTCAGAGGAGAAATATGAAATGCAACTGGAAGAGACAGCTCCTATAAATACACCTCTTCTTTTTGTTAAGGCTGGGGACATAGACTTGGGTAAAAATGCTGAAATCTTGTATTCTATTCAAAGTGGCAACTCCAAAAAATTATTTAAAATCCACCCTTGGAAAGGTTTAGTGAGCACTGCTGGAGTGCTAGATGCAGAACAACAAGATTCCTTCGAGTTAGTTGTCAGTGCTTTGGACCAAGGGAACACCGGATCCAGAAAGGAAGGGTTTACCAAGGTTGTTGTGAAGCTCGTGGATTTCAACGACAACTCCCCGATCTTCAATGTAACCTCGGAGACCTTGTTTGTGGATGAAAATTTACCAAAGGGAACAGAAGTGTTCAAAGTTTCTGCTTATGATTTAGATAAAGGAGAAAACAGCTATTTAAGTTACTCAATAGCAAATTTGAATCCTGTCCCATTTGAAATCAATCATTTCTCTGGAATCGTTAAGACAACAGAGGTTCTGGATTTTGAATCAATGAGAAAAACTTACAAGATCAAAATAAGGGCCTCCGATTGGGGCGCACCATTTCGGCGTGAATCTGAGCATGTTTTTACCATTAGGGTTAGAGATGTTAATGATAATACACCCGAATTTGAAAAGGTAAATTGTACTGGATATGTGGCTAAAGAGGCCCCTATTGACACAGAGCTCTTGGTCGTCTCTGCCATCGATCAGGATTTCAATAATATCGTCAGTTACCAGATCGTGGATGGCAATGAAAATGATTGCTTTCACCTAGATTCCTCAACAGGAAAGTTGAGTTTAAAGTGCTCTTTGCTGCATCATCCTTCCAATCGGATTATTCTCGTAATTAAGGCTACTGATATGGTCACTTTTTCTACTCCGATGCTCGTTAACATTACTTTAGTGAATACTGACGGTAACATTAAATTGGCTAATCGAAATGCCAACCTGCACTGCCAAGATACAGGCGTTACGGAAAAGACTAGCAAATTGCTACAAGAATCAAAAAGAAACAATGATGAAACCAAAGATTTAGACTTGATGTCTGCTATACCCAGCAAGTTCATAAATAATGAACATCCACCCATGTTTGCTGGTGACGTGCCGTATACGTTAGCTGTCTCAGAAGGAATGCCTGTTGGAGCCACTGTACTCCATCTCAAAGTATCCGATGAGGACCCAAGCTACAATGGTATGCTTCTCTTTTCTATTATGTCTGGGGACGAGGGTTATTTTAAAGTTGACACCAAAACAGGAGCTGTGTGTGTCTTGTCTGAATTAGATAGGGAGGCTACAGCTTCGCTAAACTTGACCATAAAAGTGACGGACCTGGGAGAACCTCGTCTGAGCAGTACAACATTTCTGGCTATCACAATTCTGGATGAAAATGACTGTGCTCCTGTTTTCAAGAAAGATTCCTATTCTGTCTCGATATCCGAGGATGTACGAGTTGGTGCTTACGTTGTGCAAGTGGTTGCATCTGACGAGGATGATGGTGACAATGCAGAGATCACTTACGCTATATCATCAGACACCGATGATTTCCACATTGATGCTTGGAGCGGGATCATTACCGTCAATCTACCACTGAACAGAGAAATGCAAGACATGTACCATTTAATCGTGGAAGCTCACGACTCCGGGGAGGAGCCTTTGACCTCAACAACCACCGTTATCGTTACCGTAGAAGATATCAACGACAACCGACCCTATTTCATCCCAGATAGCTACCTGGTGAAAATACGAGAGGATTTACCCGTGGGTACAGTAGTAATGACCATTACTGCTCAAGATCCTGACACTGGGGATGGAGGGAAAGTTACTTACGATTTACTAGATGGCTTTGATGATAAGTTTTCCATTGATGGTGACACAGGAGTTATTAGAATCGTAACACCGTTGGACTTTGAGCAGAAACAAGTGTATAATATCACAGCTTATGCTGAAGATAGTGGAATACCTAGGCTTTCCTCACAGTGCAAAATAAATATTGAAATTGTTGATGTTAATGAAAATCTCTTTGCACCAGTGTTTAGAAGCTTTTATGCCAAAGGCTCTGTGAAAGAGAATGAGCCTCTAAATTCAGTGGTTATGCAGGTGGCAGCCAAAGACCCTGACTTTGAAGGGTACAGACCGGATATGTTGGTCTATTCTATTAGAGAAGGCACTGGTCTGGGAAGATTTACAATTGATAATGAAGGTAAGTTTGGCATTCTGTTTAACTCGTTTTTTGTGGGGGGGGGGGGGGGGAATCCACCTAAAAGTATGACTTATTTTGTATATTTATGACCCTTGCACAGGCAAATATATATATTTATTTTGTATACATGTATATTGTTTGGATGCAACTAAGACTATTTTTTTTGTAAGAAGTTGCTGATTTGATAGCTTTACGGCAAGGTATTGGCGAAAAAGAGCGAACACGTTACACATATATTTTTTTCATTATACGAACAGTGCCCTGTTCATACATATACATGTCCATATGTGTTGTGTTTATTATGTTAACATTTGCAGGCATCAAATATAATGGTGACCATGACCACAGGTATATCTAATGCTTAATTACTTAGCCCACTTGCACTATTCTTCCCCCCCAAAACATGGAGTGGTGGGAATAAATTACCCCAAATTCAAACCCAGCGCTTTTTTAACGACGTCTTCAATATCTGAAAGACTGCATTATAGGATTTTGTTATCCTTCCCCTTTTCACTTTCTGTGGCTACATGTACCCTAATGGAGGTCACCAAGATTAAACGAAATTGATTTAAAAAACGGTTGGCTGTTTGCATTCCTTATCTAGTGAAGGAAACCAACAAAGGGCTTTAAAGTAAGTGAAGACAAATCCATGTATCACATTGAAGTGTTGTTAGGGGTAACTTTATGTCACCTTATCTCATTTATCTCTCCCAGTTGTCTTATTGCTTTCAGACGTTTAGACATAGCCATTGGCCCACTGATAAATGCCTATATGTGACAATGGTTTTAAGCAGCCATGTTATGTTCCCTAATGGACCTTGTTACATAATAACTCAGTTCTCTCCACTTTAGCAAATATTTGTCCACTGACTTTGATAGCATTGTTGTTATGCCATTATCTATTGTTCCTTCTAAAATAGGTGTACATCTACAGTACAACAAATGCACATTTGTACTGTCATATCCCAGACATCACAATTATTTGATGTACATACATGTGCATGTAATAGTATCAGTATTTTAATGTGTCTGACACTTTGAACATTTTTGAAGTTCAAGTTAGTATAGGCCTACATACATTGCAGGGCCCTTGTTGCAGGCCAGATGATTGTGTTGATGGCCAAAAACATTGAATCATTTCCGACCGTATATATTGAAATGCAGGGAACCAACTGGTACCGATGCTAGTTTCATTATACATCATACCATGCATACTGACTTAAATGATGGCTAACAGATTTTTGTTTCCGTAGTTTAAGAACAGCAGTAACAAGAGGCTACCGGAACTTATCGTTTCTGTGAAATCTTATGACCGGTTAGTGGCTTATTCTGCAGAGGGATAGCTATAGTCACACACTTTGACTTTTAAAAAGCCTTGGGTCAACGGATCAGGGGTTCGAATCCCACTTATTTTAAAGAAAAAATAATGAAATTCTGAGCGTTTTTTCCACTCCATTGCTCTTTGTGGAAGAATTACTTACTGAAGTTCGGAGGTTTCATCTTGGGAAAAAGCTCTGTCATTACTGATGCCCCATTACAAGTAAAATATTCTGGAGTCCGGCGGGAAACACCAATCAATAAATTTGAACTATTACATGTACCTGGTTGCACCTTATTTGTGAAACTACCAGTAACTGGTATTAATAGTCAGAAGTATGGTTTTAATATCAAGAAATATATATACTTATCATTTTAACACAAAATTTTAGAAACTTGTCTCCGTGGTTATTTTAGACAAGAAGATTTTCCCTGTGCCCGTGTGTTTTATTGTTCATAAATATATATATATATACAGTGTATGTACGCATAACCCAGTAAAAGTATACCTATTTAGCATTAGTCAGGCTCTATGTGGTCATATTAACCAGGCTATCAAATGCTTTAAAGAGGGAAGGGCCATCAGGTTGGCTAAAACGAATTTTCCCACACATGGTATTATTTTTCCCGGAAAGACGAATCCTAGAAGATGCCTCTGTCCAAATTTCATGAAAATCCTAACGTAGGTTTTCCCGTACTAATTAATTTTTCAAAGGGGGGCCCTACCAATTATTACAAAATATTTGAAAAACCGCCCAGATCCTCCCCGAAGTTACTGACATGCACATGCGCACTTCATTGTAAACAGTGTTGAAAGGCATGCCGAGCAAAGTTGGAGAGAATGACTCGAAGAAGTTGAGTGTTAATGACGGTAAAAACAAAACAGAGGCCGTAATATCCACAAAGTTTTCGCCCGAAAGCAGTTTGGAATACCTTTACTGACATTAGTGGATATGAAAAGGAGAGAAACAACGAGGATCGGGCGATAATCTGGCCTGCCTTCTTCGCTGCACTCAGGCGTCAACACAACGGTGCCTCTCACTCAGTACAGCCAGGTCTGTCAAATCTTCATTTTATCTTGTACAATTTTTTGTAGGCCTCGTGTTACAAACAAAATTTAGCTTAACTTTATTTCTTTTCAATTTCATGCAGGGTGATGTATTGGTTAGATCATTAGTTATTGATATTTCATTCGGACAAACTAGCTGACACTGACAGTGAGAGTGAGTGGTAGTACTTGTACACTACAAGTACAATCGATGTTGTTGTGGTTGCAGGAAAGTTTCAATAAACAATACATGTATACCGTATATATATGTCCAACCTTGCGTTTACTCACTGGCCTGCCAGAATGATATTAGTCTATGTGCTGCAAATGTCATCACTTTGAGCTCTGTTTTGTGAATTTGTCACTACATACTTTCATGGTATGGTTATTTCAGTTCAGAGTTAACACCTTAGCCCATCCCCAGGTGACTATCCTGCCATTCTGTCAGTGTTGTATTCTTTTGTGTATGACATAAAGCACCTAGTAAATCTGATATTTATTTTAGCACTGTAACTAAGAAAACCTTGTTTTAGTACTATTCCTATTTTTTATATTTTGCAGTGATATGAAAACAAAAGATGGAGCTGTAGGCCTATGGATTGTATTCTGTTGGGGAAGTGCTAAAAAATTGACTGAGGCAGAAATGAGGAGTTATTAAGATGTGGCTCACATACATTTAAATCTGTGCCAGCGTATTGACATTACAACTTCAACCTTACTCATTAGCGATGGAAAACCTTGCGAGATGGAGTATTAATTTGTTTTTGAAATAATCATTTTTGACTGGTCATGATGTTTAATTTCTAATCATCACCACTAGACTAGACTGCTAAATTCAGTGACATTAACTGAAAATGATTTCTACCTGGATATAGACATGTTTAAAATATGTCAAAACCAACGTTTGGTGGACTGGTAGTTATGGAAAAGCATATGCTTAGTGTACACATATTAAATTTGTTTTTTGGTGATTGACTTCACATTTAAATGCTTGAATTGTCAGAATAAAACTGTGTTCTTAACAAAGAACCTGTACGATAAATAATCTAGTCGGATATGTTTTATTTTGAAAATCTTCTGCAAATAATCTGAACTAAAATCATCTTTTAGGTTCTTAGGAAACATTCCACCAATTGGTTTTGATTTCAATTCCCACTTTCTTTTAAAAATGCTGGCTTGGTTTACAACTTGATCACTGGCCCAATGTGCTATGTTGTCATGTTGTTATGGATAGTCAAGGGGTTTCCTCCCCAATAAACCTAGCTAGGCCATCTTATAAACGAAATAGTCCTGAGTGCGAATTAAAACAATGAATAAATCAATCTTAGAAACCTGCAAGTTCTCAACAATCACACTTGCGTACACATTCATATACCAGCCCACTGACCTCGATAGATTCATTCATGTCTGGAGTAAAGCCGAAACTCTCACCCTTTGGCAGGTACCTAAAAATCTATGCAATTTGGACTGAATTGGATTCGAACTTGGGACCCACTTGTGGAAAGCTGGTGATGATGTGAGAATCATCACTACACACAATCTCCCTTCTTCAAGCAAAGAAGGGGCCTCCGTGGCTCAGTAGGTAGAGCGTTGGATGCTCAATCCGAACAGCCTTCCACCAATGGGTCGCGGGTTCGAATCCCACTCAGTCCAAAAAATTGGAAAATTTTCTGACTGGGTTTTCACTCGAACGAACTATGTGGGATGGTTGCCAGTTACCAGCGGAAGGTCGTGGGTTTCCTCCGGGCATAGAGACCGGTTTCCTCCCACAATAAAACTGGCAACGCCGCCATATAAGCGAAATAATCTTGAGCGCGGCGTAAAACAACAAACAATCAATCAATCAAGCAAAGAAAGGCGTTCGGCTCAGTTGGCAGAGTGATAGTCTCTTTGTTACTAGGTACTTACCAAGGGTCGGGTGTTTCCTCTGGTCAGAGCCCAGTTTCCTCCTCCACTAAACTTGGCAATGCTACCATATAAGGGAAATACTATTCAGTGTGGCATAAATATCAATCAATCAAAGAAAGAAGGGACCTCTGCTCAGTTGGCAGAGTGATAGTCTCTTTGTTACTAGGTACTTACCGAAGGTCGGGTGTTTCCTCTGGGCTCTGGGCAGAGCCCAGTTTTCTCCTCCACTAAACTTGGCAATGCTGCCATATAAGTCAAGTAATATTCAGTGTGGCGTAAACATCAATCAATCAAAGAAAGAAGGGGTCTCTGTGGCTCAGTTGGCTAAGTGATAGTTTTTCAGTCCGACAAACACTTTCCGTTCATGGGTCGTGGGTTCGAATCCCACTCAGACCAAATAAAATTTCGAAATTTCTGAGTAAGTTTTTCACTCTGTCTGCCTATGTGAAAGAGATACCAGGTACTCACTGAAGGTTGGGTGTTTCTTTCGAGAAGAGCTCCATTCCCCTCTCCAGTAAACTTGGCAACGCCACTATATAAGTGAAATAATCTTGAGTGTGACTAAAAACACCAATCAATTAAACAAAGAAAGGACCTCAATGGCTCAGTGAGCAGAGCGATGGATTCTCAGTTTGACCCAGGCCTTCCATCTATGTGTCGACTCGTGGCCTCAGGTCAAATAAATTTGAAAAATCTCTGTGGGTTTTTCACCCTGTCGAGCAATGTGGAAAACTTACGAGGAACTCTCCGAAGGTCAGGGGTTTCCTCCGACAGAGCCCAGTTTCCTCCCGCACTAAACTAATTTTCTGTGCAGCATAAAACATTGATCTATCAAACAAACATGGGACCTCGCTGGCTCAGTGATTCAGACATTCAAGTCATGAGTTGCAGGTTCGAGTCAAACTCCGACCAAATAAAATTGAAATATTTCTGAGTGAGATTTTTCCTCAATCGCCGTATGTAGAAGAGTTGACAGGCAATTGTCGAAGGATCAGGATTTTCCTCTCACACTAAACCTGGCAAGGCTGCCATATTAGTGATATAATCATCAATCCATCAAACAAAGTAGAAATGAAAACAAAATCTTTCTTTTTGTTATACATGTATATTTTATTTTTTTAAATGGACAGGAATCAAACTTTTTGATTCGTTTATTATGTTTGAAACCACATATCATTGATGAGCCTTATCATAACTTACGTACATAGCAAATGTATTATAAAGTCTCTTCCTAATAGCCCAAATAAGAAATTGGGCTTTCTTTTCTCACCCATTCCTTTTTACTGAATTGTCTGTGTTGTTTATAAATAATCAGATCTGTACACTGGATTCCATTCAATTTTGTTTTCTTTGATCTTGCTCTTGAAGCAACTGAGAAATCTTTGAAACCTTGCATTAGTTTTGAATTATCCTCCAGTCAAGTTGTTCAAGACTGTTGAAAAAATAAACAACAGTGCACTGTCATTATTATGTAATGAATTTTTTTATAACATAAATTATAAAGTTTTATTTTAGATGATGAAAATCAAACCTTGAAGATGCATTTAGAGCAGTTTTACACCAAGTATTATACTGAATGGTTTTCTATGTCACACTCAATGTTATTTCATTTATATGATTGATTGATTGTTTGGTGTTTTACGCCACACTCAAGATTATTTCACTTATATGGCGGCGTTGCCAGTTTTATTGTGGGAGGAAACCGGGCTCTATGCCCGGAGGAAACCCACGACCTTCCGTTGGTAACTGGCAACCATCCCACATAGGTCGTTCGAGTGAAAACCCAGTCAGAAAATTCTCCAATTTTTTTGACTGGGTGGGAATCGAACCCGCGACCTATTGGTGGAATTCATTTATATGACTTTGTTGCAAATTCAGATCGAGAGGGGTACATCATTTAAAATGTTCTCCGTATTACATACAGTTTGACTTTTGATTAATTGGAGAGTAGACCAAATACCCACAAGTGGGGTGGATTGGAATGACTTGACAAGTAAAATACCATTCTTCAAGTATATAGATGATTTGTAAATATACAAACCTATTACTTACTATACTATTTACGAAATTAAGCCTCTTGTATATGTACTTACTATTCGTATGCTTGTCCATTTGCATTCCACATTTACTACCTGTCCCACAATGCCAGTCAGTCATAGAACAAATCCACGCTTAGTTAGACTCAGAGTTAGAAAGAAGTTAGACCAAGAGTAGAAATAAAACAGATCGAGACGACGAGAGACTAGAACGTTTGTGGAAGATCTATTGGCTTCTAATTTCACCTTCAAATAAAACAAAAAATCACCAATAGTAAGGAAGTACAGGACAGATATAAATTGCCTTTTTTTAATAAGCTAAAACCACTGTGAACACCGACACTCGATTTCGATCGACGTGTCGTTGTTGTTGTGATCTGCACACACTCAGCTTGCACTACGAGGCTGGTATTTCATTTAATCATCCAAAGATTAGTCAGCCGCAAATCTACGTTGGTTGCATAATTCCGATTATTCGACAAAACAACAAGAAATCAAGTGAAAATCAACTTACGCTTTGATATTCCTTTGTATTCAAACAGCTCCTTTCAAACATGTGACTTTGTTATGACAAGCAGACGGAAGACTCTACTGCGCATGTCAAGGCGGAGACTATAGAAATTCGTTTCGATAATTGACAGATGAACTTCATGAAGGAAGTTTAATTTTTACTCTAATTACTTAATTAAATCAATGAAACATTGGGTCATTAGTTAAGTTTGCCCACAACTCTCATTTACCACTAAAAACGATTGTGATTTGGACAAAGCCTATAACTTTACTGAAGCTCGTGGCCCTTCCCGCTTTAAAGCCATTCTGTTTTATAATGAAACTGTCTAGACATGTGAATAGACAATATATCACTCAGTATTCTCTGTAAAGGCCAACATATGTAATCTAAACAGTGTCAACTATGTTGGGGGATCTGTCAATGCTGGTATGAAGTAGCTGCCAGGGTTGATATCAGGTTCCAGATCCCACACATAGTGATATGATGGATCAGGGAAACTGGACCTAACTCAAGGCATACAAAGTCCTACCATGAAGTTATAATGACTCCAGATAATATTGTACATAAATCTGTACATAATCATGCAATATACATGTATTATATAATATTTATAAGCTCGTCAATGTAAATAATGTTTGGCTTAATCATATCTCCATGTACATGTAGTTGTGCATCTTTCTGTTTATGAATGAATTGATCAGTTGTTTGATGCCGGTTGAATTGTATTTATCAGTTTAAACATTGATTACTGAAATACAGGAATGGGTGGTTGACCGATTAAGAGGGGGGTGGGGGGAGTTTTTAGATTCAGTCTTTAATAGCAGACATTTCTCATGAAACATTCTTTAAGTCGTAAAAATATTTGATGTCCACGTTTTACCCCCACCCATCTTTAATACAAACGAAAACAGATAACCGACAATAACATTGCAAGAGTTACTCTGGACTGTTTTAACTCCTATGTACTTGTGCACTGTAGTGTAGACATTTTTTTATTTCGCCTCTGTCCATATTGACCTCTAGGTGTACAACTACAGCATTACGTTTGTGCCTTGCATTTTTTTTTCAAATAAATATTGCAAAAGAAGTTGTCAATTCACAGCAATGTGCTGTGCCGATGCTATGATTTTATTTTCTGCCTGAGAACCAAAAATCACTATGAATCAATACATTATTGATTAATCATGTTTGGAACCAAGGATTAAATATAGAGTATAAGAGCAGGCTCTATACATAATGACATTGTAAATGTAGAATTTCTGATATGAATTCGTAAATGTAGAATTTCTGATATGAATTCGTAAATGTAGAATTTCTGATATGAATTCGAAGTTCTATTTATATCTTCCCTTTATTATAATCTTGCCACTGGGCATATGTTCAGTTGGTTTCAAGAGCTAGGGCTAATGGTAGGGCCACCTGGTAGAGATTTCCTGTCTTTACATCCTAATAGCAGTTTGCAGATTGAGATAGGCATGTGGTTTGTCTCAGGTAAACTGGATAGGTACAGTATCAGGTACGCCAGTGCATCAGTATCGAACACGGATAATCATCCCTACCAGATGAGGCACAACTCTAATTAATTTCTACTCTCCGTTTCCGGCCACAACAGGACTGCTTCAGAAGTGACCAGCAGACACCTGATCTTTGATACCTGTATGGCTCAAATTGCCCCTGGACAACCACTAATTAAGGTCTTCAGGGCTCAGGTTTCCATCCCCATCATCTGTAAACCCTATTATATTCTGAGAAAGGAAGTAAAAGCTATTTAGTATCTGATACTTATAATCATTGTACACGCACATGTACAAAAACATGGTTATTTTAGACAAGAAGATTTTCCCTGTGCCCGTGTGTTTTAGTGATCATAAATACAAAAACAGTAGAAGACTGCATATATTTCTTTTTATCCTTTAAAGAAGCTTAGTTGAGTTTATGACAGTATTGCACAAAGATTAGGGTTTTCCCTCGGTCCAAAGTATGATAAAATACTGGGTCGCCGCGTTATGTTCAGTGTTTTAATAAAATCCATTAAAATCATTTTGCTTTCTGTTGGCATTGCATTCTGTTTTAATTGCATTTTACGTGTCCAGTTCAAGTGGAAAAAATAAAGGTAACAGTAAGGAGTTTTGTAAATTCCTGAAAGCTGAAAAAAACAAAAAAAATTGCATATATAAATTTTTTTTATATCTTTGTCAAAATCACTACAGTAGTTCCTTGTATGACATCAGACTGCTGGAATCTATATATAAATCTATAAGTTGTTTATTAGGATTTGATTGGCTTATGTCTGCTGGTACATTGTTTACAATCAGGGGTCAACAGTATCTCACACAATCAAGCACAACCTTTTTTATCTGATGACAATCTGTGAGGTAATTGTTTGTTGATGGGACAGGATGTTACTCTACCCTCTTGGCACTTGGTCTAATTGATGCCATTTTCCAGCCTGTTGTAAACCTACTCCGGATATAAACTGTTAAGGGGCCAGTATATAACACTTGAAGTTCTGGTCCTCTATAGCTAACCGCTTCCTTAAAAACAACCTTATTTTAACGCAATCCTTTTTGAAGTTGTGAAAAGCTTGCCAAAGCGGAAGTATTCATCTATTACTAACAATAGATGAAATCCTTGAAAAGAAAAAAATGGACATCTCAAATTTGCATCCCAACATGTCATTGTGAAAAGAGGTTGAAAAACAGAGTTGGAAAAGTTACAACATAGGTTTATAATATTATGAAGCTATATTTATGTAATTAGAGGTTTTCTTGGCTCCATGGGGGCCCCCGAGGCTCAATGGGTCGCGGGTTCGAATCCCACTCAGTCCCAAAAAAATGGAAAATTTTCTGACTGGGTTTTCACTCGAACGACCTAAGTGGGATGGTTGCCAGTTACCAACGGAAGGTCGTGGGTTTCCTCCGGGCATAGAGCCTGGTTTCCTCCCACAATAAAACTGGCAAAGCCGCCATATAAGTGAAATAATCTTTAGAGCGGTGTAAAACACCAAACAATCAATCAATCTAACAATAGATGAAACCCTTAAAAAGAGAAAATTGGGCATCTCAAATTTGCATCCCAACATGTCATTGTGAAAAGAGGTTGAAAAACAGAGTTGGAAATGTAACAACATACATGTAGGTTAATAATATTATGAAGCTATTTTTATGTAATTAGAGGTTTTCTTGGCTTCATGGGGTTGTCCAGCTTACTTGTACATGTTCCTGTCCTTGGACGCCAGTTTTGAAATAAAATCACTGTTGACCAGCGTTTTTTAGTATTTTGTGAAAAATACTTTTATGATGTTTTATATTTATGAACACTAAAACACACGGGCACAGGGAAAATCTTCTTGTCTAAAATAACCATGGAGACAAGTTTCTAATTCGTATTTTTAAAATAAAATCACCTTGGCACAGGACTATCATGTATGGAAGGATCGTATCGACAGGAACTTCCTTTTAACTTTGGTTTGGAGCATTGTGGCTCTGCTTTAGCCATGTTTGCTGACCCAGCAAGGAGGAACATAAAGTATGCCAATTACATTAACCTTCCTGACTAGTCTGTAACGCCTAGTGAGCAAATTAAAATGTTGGGTGTCATGGGTGGGGAGGGTGATCTTTTGGTCAGTTAATACTTATGCCTCTATATATAAACCTTAGCTGTTGTGTGTGACATTAAGCCTCAATCAATCTTTATACATATACATACATGTATAGAAACTTGTCTGCATGGTTATTTTATACAAGACGATTTTCTCTGTGGTCGTGTGTTTTAGTGTTCAAAAATATACAAGTAGGATATAGCTAGAACTGTCAATACATTTAGTGACATCACCCCCAAAGTGGTGCAATGTGGCTATTTAATTGGGATCTAGAATTGAAGTGAGCGTTCTGCAAGCTCTGATTTATATTTTTGGCCTTACTCACGATTATTTAACTTATATGCCAGCATTGACCAACTTTAGTCGGGAAGGAAATTGGGCTCTCTTTGTCCGGGGGATCGGGTGAAAAATCCGCTAAAAAATTGTTCAATTTTTTATTTGGCCTGAGTGGGATCCTGCACTGCATAGATTAAAGGTCTGTGCCCAACTTACTAACTGACCGAGCCACCAAGGCCCCCATTAATCATGAAAACTGTTTCTCAAAACTTATTTCCAGTTGGGCTTTTAAATTTTCAAATGCACGTAGGCTTGAATCTATTATCATTAAACACATGTACATGTAGCTTTGTATAAAATCCGCAAACTGCAGCATGCTGTGATGAATGATTTCGCTTCTTCCGTGATGAATCTCTGAATAAATGGGTTAGCTTTCTTCAAGGAAGTCCGACATTGATATCGCAGGGCAAGATTTGCTGATAACCATTGCACAGTAGTTAAAGGAAATACACACTATTGATACGGAACATTCTTTCTATTGTGAATGAGAAAGTAATCAGTTAAATCGGACAGATTCCCTTTTGACGTGAATGAATCACCCAACAAGCTGTGAACAAAGCGAGGATGCAGGGATTTGGAAGTCACTCAAGACATTGGGATTGTGGTCGTCCTTAGGCCTGTCTGTCTGTCCCGCGATCTTTGACAGCCATGACAGGACAGCCCTACATGTAGTTACCCCAAGCTGACTCAGCAAAATGGTCTGTATTGTGCTACCCCTTATTACCAAAGCCTGCTGTCTTAAATGTTGGCTCTAGAGCTTGCTCCCTGTGATCATTGTTTCTTGTTGGTAGGATCAGTTTCCATTGTCCATGACAGTGCCGATTTTATGTATGTCATTGATACATGTATCAAAACCACTCGATATATTATTTTCATCGATATGTGATACATGTCCAGGAAATAAGATGCTCTTTATGGGGCTTTCTTTCCAGGTCTTGTTTTGCTCAGAGTTTCAATTCTGGCCTTTAGAGGCATTTTTGTCAATTTCCATTAAATAAATAATGCTTAGTATTATTATTTGCAATGTCCCTGCATGTGCTAGTGTGACATTGTTGTATATATTTATCATTATAATCACTAAAACACACGGACACAGGGAAAAATATATTAGCACTAAAACACACAGGCACAGGGAAATATATATTAGCACTAAAACACACAGGCACAGGGAAATATATATTAGCACTAAAACACACAGACACAGGGAAAAATATATTAGCACTAAAACACACGGACACAGGGAAAAATATATATATTTAAGAACACTAAAACCCCACTTCCACAGCGAAATATATATTAGCACTAAAACACACAGGCACAGGGAAAATCTTCTCGTCTAAAATAACCACAGAGACAAGTTTCTAATTGTGTTAAAAAGAGGTATATCATTTAGACCTTTATACCCCGTCATAAATTACATATTTATACTACTACTAATATTTAAATACTTATATATTTAAGAACACTAAAACACACGGGCACAGGGAAAATCTTCTTGTCTAAAATAACCACAGAGACAAGTTTCTAATCGTGTTAAAAGAGGTATATCATTTAGACCGTTATACCCCATCATAAATTGTTGTAATAAACTAAACCTACTTCTTGTAAATATATTTAAATATTATCTAAAGTTTACTTAAATAATAACTTTCCTTTGGTGTGACCTGTGCAAATTGTTTGGTTTGTGACAGACCAAAGAAGGCTGGTATGAAAAGGGCCATTGTCACCTGAAATCCATGAATGGGGCTAGTACTGTTTGATTCTACCCCTTTTCGCCCTTGTCAGAGTGGAGTGGGTGTTTTGATGTACCAATCCTTGAAATTGTCTACACACTATACTGACAAAACATGTAAATTAGAAGAGATATATATATAAGTTTTACCGGGTGATACGATCTCTATATACACCGTGAAAGGACGATGACTGCTTGATTAACCTTAAAAGGTGAACTGTCAAATTGCAAAGGTTGACAAAGTTTGAGCACCCGGTTTCAAATATACGCAACCCATGCTTTTTCCTAGTCTCTCAACAACCGGGTTTTCGATGATAGCGATTCATATCATTTTGGGTCATGATAGAGTGTGTGTCTACCCTGATAACATGTCATTAAACTACTGTCTGTCAACTTGCAGGGCAGCATAAGGTCATTTATGACATCGTAGTTCACATAATATAACTCATATTTTATTTCATTTGACAAGTGGAAATCTTGATAAGGCTTAGATGTTTAGGTACAATGTACTGTACATCTACTTTATAAGTTGGCTTTGTACAATCTAAATTGTACAAATTTATGAGAAAAAAAAATAAAGACTTAAAGGAGGAGAAAACAAAAAAACAACATGAAATTGTAACGAACGATCACCCTTAGAGAATCAATTTTTAAGCTGTAAATCTTACCTGCGTTTTATGGTGATGCAGAAAATTGCACATGTTTAAATTGGGTCACAAAAACGATGGGGACCGCCATTTGTAAAGCGAGAAATTGACCGGAAACATATGTGCCTAGCAATTAACCTAGGCTTAAATGGCAGACTAAGAAAGTTGACCAATTTCACTCGCACGTGCGCTTTGAATTGCTGGGTATGCGTCTACTGATTGGCCGAAGGAGACACACCCCTAAGCACTGTTGTGATGATGGCGGCCAAGTAAGCAAGTCGGTCTCAGTCGAAATCCAACGGTTTTATATAACTTCACTTTAGGACTGTGCGGTGGGGAAAAATCGTAAAAATATGTCTATGGTACCATTGGAAAGGGAAATTCGCCGTCCGTTTAGTGTATATGCCAGTTTTATTTGTTTTCTCCTCCTTTAAATTTGATACAAGGTTAGCTAAAGTTGTTTATTTGGGTTATTCATCGATTTTAAAATTGGAGATGCTGATCAAATATTTTCTGAATGGGATGTAAATGCATGCATTTGTGTAAGTTCAAACTACAATGTGAGAGATCGATCTGAATCAGTACCAGCACATACATGTAGTCTGAGGCAAAAGTTTGGGCACCCATAGTTGACTTTCTTTAATCCAGCTAATAACGCCCTCAGGGCCGCTGAGCGCCACACGGAGAGAACTCCTGCTTTAAATAACCATTTCTGTTGAATGTGTCCCTAATATTTATGCTTTCAATACATTTTTAGTTGTATTCAATATTTAAAGCAATCACAATTTTTTTTTTCTAGCTCCCAGGTTTGGGCGCCCAAACTGCAGACGCCCAGGTTTGGGCGCCCAGATTGCAGACGCCCAAAACCCCATGGGGCTTGAAATCAGCCTCGATTAAGACTCATAAAATAGCTTCAATTAAATCTACATGTAACTAAATTAATTCTGAATTTATGTTAAACTTATTACATGTAAATCTGTGTTTATGTTGATGTATCGGGCATTTTTATTGGCTGTTTTTTTTTTTACTCTCGCGCCATTTTTGAAACTCACTTTATAGAACATCTAGAATATTCTGTGTATAATTTATATGAAGAAGCATGGACGTTTCTGCTTGTACTGTGTTTGGGCCTAGGTGAATTAGAGTGTGACAAACAGCTAGACCTGAATGAAGGGTGCTTAACAGAAGAGGCCTCTAGCTATTCACTGTCAACCACAACAAAAAAACTACAAAACAGAGATAGTGCGATAAGAAAGTCGGCCCTCTCACCCGAATGATAAATGGATCCATGAATGGAATAAATAGCACTCTTTAGTATGAAATAAGTCTTAAAGAGGCGGAGCTGTCACATAAAGGGACTCGACCTTAAGTAGATTTTCTTGTCCGTGACATGGATGAAAGGCCATAATTCTGTTGTCTTAAGTCAATCTGCCAAATTAATTACTGGTGTTTTGGTTTATGAATTAAACTTGGATCCATTCACTGTTTCCTGATACATAAAGGCTGAAGTTATCTTAACGTTAAATGATGATTTTTTGGCTTGGGTTCGACAGACTGAACAAATTTCAAAGGAGCAATGCATACGACAAACAGAATCCCTAGATAATGGAACAATAAATACCCAGTACTAATAATTCAGCCACTGTCCAACAAAAAAAAACGGCTCATTTTTTGATTGGATCCATGTATTGGATACTGTTTTAAAATTTTTGAGGGGCCTCCGTGGCTCAGTAGGTAGAGCGTTGGATGCTCAATCCAAACAGCTTTCCACCAATGGGTCGCGGGTTCGAATCCCACTCAGTCCAAAAATTGGATGGTTGCCAACGGAAGGTCATGGGTTTCCTCCGGGAATAGAGCCCGGTTTCCTCCCACAATAAAACTGGCAACGCCGCAATATAAGTGAAATAATATTGAGCGCGGCAAAAAACACTAACCAATCAATCAATCAATTTAAAATTTTTTTAAATTTGAATTGCCCCAAAGTTACAATGTACAAACTGTACCATTCATATACTTGATGATTTTTTGTGTACCAGTGTGTTTTTTTTTGTGTTCATAATAATATTAGATATAATGACCGGCAGTGCTGGATCTTGCCCTTATGCATATTGCTTGTGATTTGGCCTCAAAATCGCTTGCCCTGCCTGGCAAGTTAGTTTTGGAGCAAGTTTAGCATTTGATTTAAATGGCCTGTTTATACTTTAAGGAATGAAGTAACATGGCCTTTGATTGGTCCACACAAACAATGAGTACCATTATTCCCACTCAACAAACACACTTTTCATTTGCTTAGAAACATTTATGATTTATGATGAATCTTGGAAACCGTATCTTGGTGAGGGCAAGTAGCTTTGCCATTCAGCTTGCACTGATGGCAACCGCCCTAAAAAGTTAAGTTCCAGCACTGAAAACACTATATATTTCACAAGAAGATGTGCCCGTGTTTTTGTGATCATAAATATATTTCACACATAACACGTTTTGGAACTAAGTTAAAAGGCTGTCTCTCCAACATTAGAGGCCATGCTTCGGCGAATTGCATCCAGTGGCCTACAGTCTCTCTTCCTTAGGCTGCTACTGCTGTTATCTGCTCTTCTTGGGCTCGTTTCACAAAGCATTTGCATCGCAAACGAAGCGTAGTTGCCAATGGATACCATAGTGAAGAGATACGGAGTCATGGCAACTACGATTGATCGCGCTTTGCGACGGCTTCGTAAAACGGCCCCCTGTTAATTTTCCCCTTCGGGTAAGGAATGAAGGTCTTGACACTCTGTGTTACCATATCACCTGATAAAAAGTTTAAAGCTAAATTAATGGATCAGGATGTTAAACAGTTACATTACCCCTTTTAGAAGTTGATAATTATATTGCCCTTAAGCCTGGGTACATGCAGATCTTTTTTACCGTTACGTGTCTTCATTGAGTTAGTCAGTTGTACCTTTCCACACGTCTACTCACCATGAGGTTTAGAAATCATACCAATATAGATATGCAGCTTAATTTATAATATTATAATAGCGTTTCATTTCAGACACAAAAAGTACAATAATTTCAAAATTATTCATAAATTCAAAAATGAGGCATCACCACAAAGTTTTTGCGAACAACACAAGCTTTCGACACCTGTCCAATTTAAAGGGAGTTTCTTACATAAAACATTGGTGACACCGATACTGGCAAATTTGTGGAATTATTCCGCAATTAAAGGCTCTACATTAGATTGATTGATTGATGTTTTATGCCGTACTCAAGATTATTCCTCTTATATATTAAGTTTAGTTGGGAAAGGAAACCCTTCCTGGAGGGAACACTGGATCTTTGGCCATTCCCTGGCAACTGTTCCACTTACATGTGCGGTGATTAAGTGAAAAATTGCTCAGAAATTTACAATTTTTATTTGGACTGAATGGTATTTGAATCACTAACTCTATCAGTCAACTATGATGATCGCTTTAATAGTTTAATAACCCACCAAGGCCCCTTTAGATTAAAGAATCTATGTTTGTATGATACATGTACGTACAATGCACACTGCCCATACACGTACATGTGCCTGTCCAGACGAAGGTACATGTATTAGGGCTACAGCACACTGGTACAGGTTAAAACAGTCAACTTTTTTAAAATGCTTGAAAAGGGTTTAGGA
Organism: Lepidochitona cinerea; assembly: GCA_963971465.1. Classification (NCBI taxonomy): domain Eukaryota; kingdom Metazoa; phylum Mollusca; class Polyplacophora; order Chitonida; family Tonicellidae; genus Lepidochitona; species Lepidochitona cinerea. The sequence continues at coordinate 62,357,897 of OZ020552.1, read as the reverse complement.
TAATAGCTTTCAACTGAGCATTGGTTCACTGAAATTCGAGGCCTATGGAAATCATTACGGCGTAGTTAAATATTCTATATCCAGGTAATATATGTTGAAGTAGGTTAACGAGATGATCTACAGGTATATTTGTACCTTTCTACACACCTGACTGATCCTATTTCATATCTCTCATATCACTTTGATACATTATCACACACATTTATGAAAAAAATTGTCCGCTAGTCAAATCTTAATGCATCAACCAATAGTTTCTTACTTTTGTATTATATATTTATGATCACTAAAACACACGACAGGTACAGGGAAAATCTTCTTACTTTTGTATAGTACATGTTGATGGAACATCTTCATGTGCTATTGACAATTTGAGAAACTGTGGGTATAATTTATCAGATGAATGTGGGCAGCATTCATTCACTAAAAATCTCCAGTAGTTTCAAAATAGTATAAATAAATTATTACAGATGTCTCAAAATTGCTTTAATTTTACAGTCCTAAAAAACCGCAATATTTTTGGGATGCTTTTCATATTGACTTTTATATTCAGATTGTCATGGCATGATTGTCTCTACCAAATTTATAACATATAATAATCTTAATTTGAAATCCATTACATGCTCATCCATTTTGGCCGATCTACCACATCATGGATTAACATAATATTTACATATTTAAAACGTCTAAGGTCTTTTTATTAAATTTAGAGGGAATAGTCTAGTTACATGTACATCCCCATGAATGGCTTTAAACTAAGGAGGGCTGTTGTGTACACGTCGCAGCATTTGAAATATTTGTGTTTCCTGCATGTACACGTGACATTGAAAAAATCCACATACATGTAATCTCATGAAAATGGAAGTTGTTTATGTGTAAGTCTGTCCCCAGCGAACTTGGAGCAAGCGTGACTAAATGGGGATCTTTGAATACATACATGTATTGATATACATTGAACGTACCAATGCATGTTGAAGTGGTCTGTGGTCTATAATTAAAACCTTCAGAGGTCAGGTGTTTTGCTGTATCACTTATTTATTGTATCTAAAGTAAGCCAACCTTTTTATGTGGCTACAAATTACCCCCGACATCGACTCTGCGAAATCTACCTGGCCACAAAGACGTCTACCTGGATTTTAATTGCTGGTTCCGTCCGCCTTACCACTGTTATGTTAAAGCAGTCAACTATGATGAAGTGACGTCCAATCACAATGATTATGAATTAGTTAAAGTGCTTATTGTAGCCCCTCATAAAAATTCACACTCGTTTCCGATTCATAAAACTTGGTGGATTGGTTCTCTGTGCTTTGACGGCAGACTTGACTGAGGTTTTTTTACCTTGCCTGCCATTATATGTATAGTCTGTCTCCAAACTATATTGATATGCATCTATTTCTTTAGGTTGAAGTGTACATGTACGCATGTTGTTAAGATAACGACCGTGCATTAAGCATTCTTTTGATGCCCGGAGCAACTGTAGGCCGGGTATTTACTTTGTGATGTGACCCAAACTTAATGTTTTTTTGTTAGAAAGTTCACACATTAAGAGTTTCACACCCATTAAATTTAAGTTCAATTTCTATGATACAGTAAATGATTTTTTATACTGCAGTTTATGTCTACTTTTAATTAATAACTTATAATAGCATCCAAAGTTCACACATAGGTCACCCAGCCTGGCCTAAACCACTTTCCTGGTTTTATAGTTTCCCGAACAATTTTTATTTGTTAGAAACTCTGAAAGTAAACAACGGAAGTAAACTACAAAAGTAAACTGCAGTCTACGCATGTAATATGTTTCTGTGGACACTGAGTGTTACAATAAGAATTTTAGCTACATGTATGTGTACATGTAGTCGATTGCAAAGTTTAGGATTTTGTATTTAAAGCAAAAGAAAACTGAAGCTATAGTTGAAATATAGAATATCATTCAAGTATGGCTTCAGTTTTCGGAGTTGTATTTCTTTTGTTTCAGTTTGATCAAATATGCGTTCTACCTGTCCGTATTTGTTCTAAATATTCAGCCATTCTAATGGCCTAAATTTTCCATTGAGTTAGACAAAAAAGGGGACATGGAGTTGTGTTTAAGGATAACCATTTTCACACACTGCTCGGCGGGTCGTATTGCCTTAAATTCCCTCTAATGAGCAAATTTGTCTGCCCTCATTTAGCATATTTCTTTTCTAATGATCGAATCCTTATGAGGAAAAAAGTGGCTGAATCTTTAGAAGAAATACGATAACACAGAATTATAATTATATTAAAGGCACACTTGCCGCCGTAGCCTGTTTAAATTTGCTAAGAAAACTAATTTACATGAGCTTACTACGACTAATACCACTAAACTTAAACATAGGACACATAAAACATGTCTAGTTAGCGTTAGAATGTAGAAATGGGGTGAAAAACTCAGATAAATAGGCCTACGTAAAATTACACTGTGCCGTTAGTTCACTCACTCGACTGAAACATAAAATCGCCAATAGGGGGCAGTTCGGTTTGTTTACGTTCCGGGTACCTAACAATTCAAATTTTCAAATTCAAATTAAAAATAAAAAGTGACGTCCAAACTTTTAAATTTTGGTAAAAATAGAAAGCTCCTAACTTATATTGTCTGGGAAAAATACAGAAAATGGTCTTTCGTTTTTAATGTAAACAATATTCCTGATTTTTGCGGCAAGTGTGCCTTTAATAACCGAGGCATTTATAACCTGTATTAACTAGCAGAGGTAAAATTGCCAGTGTGTTTGTACCAGAGTTAGACATGCAGCATGTAGCATGATTTAGGTAAAGGATCAGTATACTTACCATTGTGTTTAATATATATATTATTACATGCTCCCTGTGGGTAGTCATGCGTGGAAAGACTAACAATAAAGCACTAAGCTTTCTTTGAAGTCTGTCAAACAATAACCTAGATCTACTATCATATACCTGTTTTGTGATGAGATAATCAGTAATTATAACCCTGGCTGCATTGTCTGTTTGTTTCAAAACCATTGAGTTTTCTATTAGTACCTGGCAGTAGAAAAACATTTAAGTTTGTCTTTGCTTCAATATCGTAATCAAGAACCATATGGGATATAACAAGTTCTCAAGGAGCTTTATTCCCGCCTTTTATGTTCAATATTATACTGTATTTACACTCTTTAATTATGGTGAATAAAAATGAAATGAACCTTTATGTGGTAATATTCTACCAACAATGGTGGCTCAGTGGGCATAGCAATAGTCTCAGCAGTCTGACACTGGCCTTTCGTCCAGTGACCACTCTCAGACCAAATGAACAAATGAAGAGTTGCCAGGTACTGCTCAACTTTGGCTTCCTCTGGGCAAAGAACTTGGTTTCCTTCCGCACTATGTAAATGATATATAATCTTGAGTGCATAGTAAAATATCAATCAATCAGTCTGCCTCCTGATAATATTCAGGACTTCAGCCAGTATTTTGACTGATCAATTTGCTTTTTTTATTTCTCCCCCGTGGGGATCATCACATTTAGAATTAAATGCCTTTACTGGGTTATTTTAATTGACTCGAACAGACCAGGAAAATCAACTATCAGTACATTTAAAATCTGTAACCAGTGGACAATTCAAGGAAAATTTCTATTTTCAACAGATGGTTTTGCTTCTGGTATGACGCCCAGTTTAAACTCCGTTAAAAATGCCTAGTTCACATTATAAGTAAAATGGTTTACTACATGTATCTGCCATCAAAGAACATGCATATATTTTATGAACACTAAAACACACGGGCACAGGGAAAAATCTTCTTGTCTAAAATGACCTTGGAGACGTTTTATTGTGTGAACATGCAGGCAAGTTACAATGAAGGTCTTCTATATACATGCCCCGGTTTCCTCCCACAATAAAACTGGCAACGCCGCCATATAAGTGAAATAATCTTGAGTGCGGCGTAAAACACCAAACAATCAATCAATCAATCTATGTACATGCAATAATCTATGTGGAATCATTGACCAATCAATCAATCAATCCATTACGCATATGTACGTACTCATTGGTACCCAGTTTTGAATTTTGCCCATGGATACTGGGGCAAGAGACTGTAATACATGAACTAAATGATATACCTCTTTTTAACACAATTAGAAACTTGTCTATATGGTTATTTTAGACAAGAAGATTTTCCCTGTGCCCGTGTGTTTTAGTGATCATAAATACATTTATATATTTTCCACGGCCTTGACTGAATATTCCAGCCGTGACTGAATATTCCAGCTGGGACTTGATATTCCAGCTGTGACTTAATATTCCAGCTGGGACTTAATATTCCAGCTGGGACTTAATATTCCAGCTGGGACTTAATATTCCAGCCGGGACTTGATATTCTGGCCAAGTTTAATGAAGGACCAGCAGACTGATGAATTATTTTAAGATTGGACTAGCCCTTCCCCCTTGCTGGGCATTTTAGGGGCAAATGATGAATAGTGCTTCTGATTACCCTAGACAGTCTGGAATTGATGCTGTAGTCTTAGTTTGCCAGCGAATGTTACAAATCAATGGCGGATCTAGAGCAGGCTTAGTCCATCTAACTAACTCCTTTCAATCCCTTATTGAAGCTTGTACCGAGACAAACTCACTGATACACTGTGACATTCTACCCAAATACGAGGCGGAAAATAAACTTATTGGATTTTTTTGACGTTATCAAGCCATTCATACCTCAGTGGAATTCCTTTGTATGTGTTTCAGATCGGAATGCAATAAATATAAGCTAGGTTGCGATTGTATGGAATGTATGCATAACAAATGAAAGGAATTTTTATTGCCCATAAAAGGGATACTTTGGGGTATTTTTAAGAGCCAGTAACAGTTATGTATAATATGTATGCACCAGTTTTACATGCATGGGCAATTCCATACCCCTTATTCTCAGTGAAAGGTGGAGTGTTGCCCTGGCAATGCAGGATTTTAACGGATTTTAGTGGGACGACAATATATTTTTTTCCCTCAAAAATGAATTTATCCAGCTTTTTTTGTATTGTACTCAAAACATGATTAAAGCACGAAATATTGACAGAGAAACAATTTTTGTGGCTGTGGAAATGTGGCTGAATATTCCTGCGAGGGTGCTTTGCTTTTGCTTGTCCCATTACGTGTAATTTTTACGATGCCCTCCCCCCCCCCCCCCCCCCCCCCAACTCAACAATATACATATCATGGTCTGCAGTTCCATTCAAAATACAAAGCATAGGATAAAATTGCAAGTTGTTCAAAATACATATTTTTCAAAATAAAGTTGCAGTCAGCACAGTGACAATAATCTTGTTTGCTAGAAAAGCTATATAAACAAGTTTCCATGATTGCCTCCAGTTGGTAAGTCCTGCTTTGTTACAAATTGTTTCTCTAATAAAAACTGACAAATGGATCACATCTAAGTGATGATTGTCCAGAAAGTGCAGGCTTTGGATGGCAATGCCAATGTAAAAAAGCGGGTTAGTTTCAAGAGGATCTGATAACGTTAACCTAAAGGGTTGATTGTACTTGCAAAGAAAGTGTTTCTAAATTATGATTGATTGATTGGTGTTTTTTACGCCGCGCTCAAGATTATTTCACTTATATGGCGGCGTTGCCAGTTTTATTGTGGGAGGAAACTAGGCTCTATGCCCAGAGGAAACCCACGACCTTCCGTTGGTAACTGGCAACCATCCCACATACATTTGTAGGTCGTTTGAGTCAGAAAATTTTCCAATTTTTTTGGACTGCGATCCATTGGTGGAAGGCTTTTCGGATTGAGCGTCCAACGCTCTACCTACTGAGCCACGGAGGCCCCCCTAAATTATGAAGCAATGTACTGTAAATTCCTTTCCTATAGGCAGGACATTAATGACTGGCGGGCGATTTTGTTGTGGTAGTTGATTTGGAAACCGCCTGAAACTTTGATTGAATTCGAAGATACAAGGGATTAATAGTATTTAAAATGTTGGCTATTGTTATTTCTTGTATGGCCAGACAAGAGGTGAACGCTCAGAATCCTTTTGTAACACATTGACAATTGTTACACATCTTAACTATGGCAAGAACCACGGTGGACTGAGATTGAACCCCATACATTTTGCCCACCCCTGGCAAAAACTATGAAACAAACAAACAAAACGGTCAAATATGGTTACATGTATTTAAATAAATGAAGTATCTGGCTGAATAGGATAACTACTGGCCACTGGCAATTTGTGTATCAATGGACACATACATTTTTACACATCAGTTTTATTGTGCCTTGAAAATGTGATCTATTTTTTGTTTAACAAAATAGAAACCGCTCTTTATCATTGAACATTGATCATTTAATGATAAATTTTGAATTCAGGAAATTTTCTCTTCAGAGTTTTTCTTTCTATATCTGAGCACCTGTAGTGCCTTTACTTGAAAATAATAGTTCCCTCATGTCCAAATACATCAAGTTTATTGTTTGACAAAGTGCGTTCCTCTACCCCACTTCCTTTTAACTTTGTTGACCCAAGAAGAGTTTACAGATGCCTGATGGGTAGGAAGTGTGATCATGGGAATGAGGTTGGAATGTCACCCCAGTCTGACCTCACTTACCATCACCCTTTTAAAACCTGTTAGTCTTTCATAAAAGTTGCCCCAATCCACACAATCTTTTCCACATTCATAGTATGAATTATTCTTTCTTCTGGGTTCTGCTCTCATCCAAAGCCAACTTTTTCAGCCTCCCAATTTTGACAGAATACGTGTAGGCAATTCCTCTTTACTTGTGATGGGGGCCTCAGTGGCTTACCAATGAACTGTCAGTTCTACACAGACTTTCCATCTTTGCCAAATCCACTCGGTCCATGTTAAATTGTGTGTAATGTGAAACAGGCATGCACTATGCCCCCCCCCCCCCCCCATGTGCAACCGTCTTGTAAATAAAATACTGGACACAATATATGTATGTACATGTATGCATCACATTATGTGGGAAGAAAATATATCACAGTTATTTGATGCAATCACTTTAGTGTCGTCTGTCTGTCAGTCAGTAAGTCTGCTGATTTATTTTACTTTGGTTAGTATATAACCTAGGTCAACTGTTGCCATTATATGTGAATCTTAAACTTTGCATAATTTACAGAATTTTTGTTTTGTAAAGCCTCAAAATCATGGTTTAACCTTGTATACCTATTTTTCTTTATTAGGAACTATAAGGACAAATCAAGTATTGGACAGAGAAACCACGTCACATTATTGGTTGACCGTCTATGCTCAAGACCATGGAGTTGTTCCCCTTTATTCCCAACTGGACGTGTACATCGAAGTTGAAGATGTCAATGATAACATTCCGTTAACCATTCAACCGGCTTACTATGCCTCGGTAATGGAGAGCACTCGGCCTGGGGTTACCGTGGTAAAACTCGAGGCGGAAGATCGTGATCAGAATCCTCTCCAGCGTCTTCAGTTCGATATCACGGGTGGTAACCCACAAGGGTTCTTCAGGATCGACCCAGTTTCAGGTACACTTGAGTTTTGCTATATTCACTATTTTTGAGAATACACTTTCAATGTGAATACCATACACCCCAGGGCTCAGGGGATATTAAGGCATTTTGTATCGAGGACTGTTAATACTCAGCCCCCTGGCAAAGGGACGCTATTTCAAATTCCAACTCTACCCTTACCAAATTTCTTAGAGGTGTACGCCATTTTTCAAAAAAGTGTATTCTCAAAAATATTGTCTTATTCTTTATTTTTTTTTACTTGCAGGTGTTGTCTGTGATTTTTATCATCATATTATACACAAATTATTTAACATTCAAATTCAGATTTTTGGGTACTTTGCACGGGCTAGGCTAGATTTTCAAAACGAGTTAACATTTTATATTTTTGGGGTTGCATGCACACAAAACTCCTATGCAAGCACTATTGGCCCTGAATATTTGCTGTATATATCATTAGCTTATGCTTCATTTTGCCTTTTTTCTGCTTGCTTTGTCTGTCAACCTCAGACTACATAGGAGGTGCCGGTAAGTTAATTGTCATGTGAACTTATCCCAAATATATAACAGGTGTTGTAGCTTTCCCTTCCACTTTATCCTACCAAACCAATGATATTGTCTTGTCGTTACATTGTAAAGTGTATTTCTTCTAAAGATTCAGCCACTTTTTTCCTCATAAGGATTCAATCATTAGAAAAGAAATATGCTAAATGAGGCCAGACAAATTTGCTCATCAGAGGGAATTTAAGGCAATATGACCCGCCGAGCAGTGTGTGAAAATGGTTATAATCCTTAAACACAACTCCATGTCCCCTTTTTTGTCTGACTCAATAGAAAATTTAGGCCATTAGAATGGCTGAATATTTAGAATAAATACGATATCAAATTTTAATATACAAAGTGCCCATCATGTTTTGGTGCTGTGTGGTTTGAATTTAACTTTAAAATTATAATTATTATCTCCACAATGTGTATCGATGTCCTCGTATTTGGTGTGCCAATTACTGCCCGTTTTAGAACCACCCTTTGTAGAATAAAAGGGTTTCCAGTGTCCTGGAAAGGGTAAGGAATTACATGCTTCACATTCCAAATTTTCTCAATTTAAATGGTAGTTTCCTCGGAACAAAGTACCAGTTTTCTCCCAGTCGAGACCAAGCGATGCTACCATGTATAAGTGAGATAATCTTGAACACGCCATAAAACGTCGACCATGTAAATCAAGTCCTTTAAATGTCCGGGATTACAATTCTTAAGAAAACAAAAATGACTTTAAATTTCAATGTATTTTTCCATCTTTTCCCTCAAGATATCTGGCCATTTGTTCTCACATATATTTCTGAACACTAAAACACACGGGCACAGGGAAAGTCTTCTTGTCTAAAATAACCATGGAGACAAGTTTCTAATTGTGTTTAAAAGGGGTCATATAAGTGGAAGTTGTAGAAGCCATCCTGGGATTTTAAGACCTAAGTAACCTGCATCCTCAGGGTCCTAAGATACCCAAGAAGATTGCGTTAAAAGATTGCATTAGGGTTAATTCTCCGTGTTTTGTCCTCAGTTAATACTGGCTGAACTTGTTTAGTGCGTTGAATAATTCTATTACTTTATCGTCAGCGACAACTTTTAAAGAGAATAATGTGTTGTCTGTTTTTAACGTAACACCTTTAGGGCAAAACTGTCAGGGTATAATTAGGCAGGAATTACAAATATCGCTCTATGCTTCGTTTTTATCGTGATTTTTTTTATTATTGTCGCAACACATAACAAAGTAAAATGACATTGTGTTTAAATTGTGGCTGGCGAGTCTAAAAAAAAAAATGAGACCCTCGTTTGTTAAAATGACATTGTGTTTAAATTGTGGCTGGCAAGTCTAAAAAAAAATGAGACCCCTTTGTCTTTGAGGATAATTGTATCTTACCTGAATCTTAAACAGACTAATCGTTGTTATTTTTGACGTAATATCTGTGGTTTTCATTGACTTTAAGACTGTAATATATTGTCACAGATATCAATCCGTTTTATCTAACTTCTTATTTTGTCTGATTATGTGATACCTCAGTTGAACAATGGGTTTTGTTTTTGTTGGCAACTATACAGGTTTAAAAACCTCTGTGAACACATGTGTATATATTTTTGAGCACTAGTATAACACACGGGCACAGGATTGTATATGTAAGATAATGTTAAAGTGGCATGAGCTGCCAAAATTCACACTTTTTTCATAATTTCTGATCACCACGACAGTAAGAGGCTTTGAAGGCCATCGAAAAACTAAAGTAAATGATTGGCATCGGAATGAGGAAAATCCATACAGTATGTGGCCTGTACGAAACCGAAAACGTGTTCGAAAAGTAAACAAAATTTAAATAACCGGGACGACCATTCATTCATTCTAAGGCAAAGTTAGTTCAAAACAATACTTTATCGTACATTCTCGAGACTAGAAGCACTAAAAAGCTTCTGAATTATACGTTTTGAGAAAAATAGCCGATAGTTTCAACATTCTGTTATAACGTCAAAATATCAACATTTTGGCAGCTCATGCCACTTTAAAGTACATATGAAATATAACTAAGGATAGAGAATGTCAAAGGACCCCAAGGATCCAGCTTGTCCTTATTGCCTTAGCCATGGTGAGAAAGGAATGGAATTGTTATGTAATCTGAAACCATATTCTTATGCAGAAACCACCACTCGTAGACTGATAACACATTCATTCTTTCTCTTGGTGTGGATCAGTTTGTTTGACTGCCCTTTTCTTACTGGCTGAAGTTTGTTGTGAGTGTTCTGTTACTCAGGCTTGGTTTCTGTTAGCATGATATCTGGACCATATGCTGAGATGTAGTATTATCAATGTTAAGCATATTGTGCAGTTGTTACTGATTATTGCACCGTAGCACCCCGTTCATGTGCCTGCACCATCCCATCTGTAGTTTGCATACGAGAGGGATTGTCACTAATGCTGACACAAACCTTCTATCAATGGGGTGTGGGTTTAAATCCAACCAGTTCAAAGAACTTAAAATTTAACAAAATCTGAGTAGGTTTTTAGTTGATCACCCTACATGGAAGAATTGTCAGGGTACTCCCAAAAGGTTTGGGGGGGGGGGGGGGGGGGGGGGGGGGTTCTCACGAACAAACCTGGAAATGCCATAATTTTTATAAACAAATTTTGAAAGCGCTGTAAAACATCAATCAATCAACCAACAGACATTTTATTTTAAGCGTCATTTTTGGACAAAGTTCTCACTGAGCGATTTATCGTACCGACTTGTAGCATGCGATTCAAACGGATGCATTTGATTGGTTTAAAAATCTTATCGACCAATCAAACGCATCCATTTTGATTTCATCCTACATGTCTGTACCACAAATCGCACAGTGAGAACGGGCCTTTAAATCCAAAGATCTCTTGAAAAAAAAATAAAACAATTTTGCTTCTTCGGGAAATAAGGCTATAGAATATGTTGGTTTCCTCATAATGGTACATTTACCTCTGGGAAGTATCCGTTCACCAAGAAACATTGTGTGTTTGGTCTCTGGTACGAGGGTTAGGGAAATATAAGCTAAAGATCTGCTGAGTGATATGTTTTGACAGTAGATAAAATGTAAACACAACATAACTGCCCTCTCATTCCTGCAAATCTTGTGTGGAATGCTCAGGCTGCAACTTGAGAAACATCCCATGCTGGTGCAATGTCTTGCAGATGCTACACACATACAAACTGCATTTTTTGTGCAGTTGCTAGCTACATGTACAAGAACTATACCACATGATTGAGATTGACACATGGTCGTCGTTACGCTATGTGGCCAGTTAGATGTTTCCCCCTGTTCAGTGACCTTTGCTATATCAGCTCACAATGTCGTTTTCTAGTCTTTATTAGTTATGGTCAGTCTGAGCCTAAAAAAAAGAAATATACAAATCATTTTGCTGTTTCTGGTGGAAATACCAAAAAAAAATGTGGCCTTTTTTTAAGGGGGGGGGGGGGATTTCTTAATTTTCCAATCTGTTTATGTTGAATTAGACCTATATTTATTCTTCAAACTAAAAACCCAGTAAGGAGAAACATTAAGTATGCCAAATTATGAATACATTAGCCTTCCTGACGTTCTATGGTCTTTTTGAGTCTGCGGTAGTCAAGCTCCTGTCAGTCGTCAACCTAATGAAATATCATGGGTTTAGTTAATTACAACAATTTATGGGGTGTAAAGGTCTAAATGATATACCTCTTTTTAACACAATTACTCACTCACTCCATGGTTATTTTAGACAAGATGATTTTCCCTGTGCCCCTTTGTTTTAGTGTTCATAAATATAAGACTGTATTGTTCTGGCTACCATGTAGGTTGTATATTGCTTGACTGGTTTCTTGACTATAATGGACAGTGACTAAAGATGAAGTTACCAGTCAGGTAAAGGTGTTAGGTGTACTTGTTCATGTCTGTTAGCACCAAGGCTCCCCATGCAGGGAAGGTGGTTTGCTGTAAACGTTAGTTCACGATGATGTGTTAAGTGAAGAAGACAGACTGCCTCAGTAATTAAATCATACTACGCTAATTACATGTTTGTAGGCCTACCTGGGGTTGGTTTGTTAGGTGGCTATATATTTCAGGTAGAACTCCAACTTGCAGGTCTCTCCCAGGCTGAGGAAAAGTACACATTTTGTGACTTTGATTCATGTTATTTGACTGTTATCTAACCCTTTCTTAAAGTGGCATGAGCTGCCAAAATGTTGATATTTTGATAGTCCTGATTTTATGTATTCATACAAAAATCATTATTTATATATTTATGAACACTTAAACAGACAGGCAATGGGAAAATCTTCTTGACTAAAATAACCATGGAGACAAGGTTCTAGTTGTGTTATGAAGGGGTGGTTTGTCAATTTTATACATAAGCACAACTTGTTCCTAATTGTTTCTATGGAATATAATCCCGCCTCCCTGCAAGCCAAGCCCCGCCTTGATGAGCTGTCATATTATATGTATCTCTCTTGTATAATACCAAGCCTATCAGGAACTAATCACTCTCAAAGTACCCAGGTGCCGACAGGTGGTTTTCAGAGCAGCGTATATCTTACACTGACAAATTGCCCAAGCCGGTGAAAAGAGGTTACTAGATACTGTACAATAACTGCTGTACCATTGCCAAGTTTGTGTCCGCTTACTTCATAGTCTATTATATCACACATATAAATACACCCAACGAAGAATGCTTGCCTGTCTTCAAAAATAAATCAACCAGTTTTTAATGGCTCTCAGATTCTGTTAAAATAATTGTCTTATATACACAGGTCAGATTTCAAATATATCATTTCTTTCTTCTGTTCGCATATTCATTCATACAGAGCCCCTCCTGATTTATGAACACTAAAACACACGGGCACAGGGAAAATCTCCTTGGAGGTATATTTATGAACACTAAAACATACGGGCACAGGGAAAATCTTCTTGGAGGTATATTTATGAACACTAAAACACACGGGCACAGGGAAAATCTCCTTGACTAAAATAACTACGCAGACAAGTTTCTATTTGTGTTAAAAAGGGGGGTATCATATGTCATTTAGATGGGACCTCAGTGGTCCAGTAGGTTAGAGACCTTTCACACAAACCTTTCAACGATGTGGCGCGGGTTCAAATCACACTCAGACCAAATAAAAATTCAAAAAATTCTGAGTGGATTTTTCACTCGGTTGACTTATGTGGTAGAGTTGCCAGGTAATAGCCAAAGGTCGGGGGGTTTCTTTAGAAGTGAAATAATCTTGCGTGCAGCAAAAAAACATCAATCAATCAATCATATAGACCTATACTTATCATATTTCTTTAGGTTGAACACAGACCTGATTTGGGTTTTAGTCTGTAGAATTTTCTGGAATAATTTGTAATGTAATGACAAAGTTGTGCAGTTCTTCAGCTTTGATAATAGTTCACGTAAACATGGGTTTTCTTTGACCAACCTATAAATTGACACGTATTAAATGACACTTACTAGAAATGAAATAATTCAGAAGTAATGTAAAAACTTAAAGAGGCATGAGCTGTCAAAAGTCGGACTATTTTCATAGATTCTGATTGTCACGATAGTAAGAGGCTCTGAAGGTCATCGAAAAACTTAATGATTGGCGTTGGAATGAGGAAAATCCATACAGTATGTGGCCTGTACGAACCGAAAAGTGTTCGAAAAGTAAACAAAATTTAAATAACCGGGACGACCATTCATTCATTCTACGCCTAAGTTAGTTGAAAACAATGCTTTATCGTACATTCTCGAGACTATAAGTACCGAAAGGCTTCTGAAGTGTAAATATTGAGAAAAATAGCCGATAATTTTAACATTCTGTTATAATGGCCAAATATCAACATTTTGGCAGCTCATGCCCCTTTAAGTCAAGGTATTGAAAACACGGAAATTTACCAAAAATTTGCACCACTTTTTCATTTGAAGATGTTGTCTGTATAGCTTGTTTACAAATGTAGCTCCAAATAAACAGCTGGTTTTAATTTCTTTTGGCTGGATATAATATGTTTTCAATCACATAGTACATATGTTAAAAGTAAAAAAAAAAAGGCTTACTTTCGAAGATATGAATGAAAGACAGGAAATGAAATATCATAAATAAAGTTAAAGTGAAACCTGTGAAAACTGATGCCTGTATAAGGTGGGCTGCCCAGGGGAGTGTTTCTCAATATATTCACCTAGGCCTAACTGTCAAGACAACATATACCTTTAACATCACATTATGATCAGGCGCAAAATTACACCATGCGTAAATGTTTTCAGAAACGGCCCATAGGTTAAACTGTATTAATATATAAAAAAAAAAAAACCATTGGCAGTTCCTCAAACAGCCTTTTTCCACATCCAGACAGTATGTTTTCAAATAAGAGGCAAAGGTCTGCTTTTTCCATTATTTTTTATTAAATCAATCAATTCAACTTGGCAGGGCTTTAGTGAACAACTGACCTTCGACCTTACTGACATTTAAGTTCAGCCAAACGTTAACGTGAGAACTTGCTAAGATAACTTGTGCAAATGTTGCGTGGCCCTGTCAAGGGTTTCGTCTTTCTTTGAAGAACTAGTGACTTAGAAGTCTTTTGAAGGTATACGATAAAGCCGTTTGAAAAACTCTTTACTTTAGATTTTCACGTCATTGACTTGCATCAGAAGGCAGGGAACAATAATAAACTGCGAAGATGAACCTGAATGCTCCTACATAATTCTCATTGAGGGAATAGAATTAACACTCCCAGAACTAAATGTTGTTTGCTACGTATTAAAATCATGATTTCTGAATTGAGATGAAATTCCACGGAAAAAATTTCAATGAAAGTTTTTCCTAATGTACAAATCTATAGACCTCCTTCAAATATTTGCTTTGAAAATAAATAATAGAAGTTGAATTCTCTTCAGACTTTGCGCAAGCACTTTAGGGTCCTAATGGGTTAAGAGAGTCTTTATCAAAGGGACCCTGGTTTTAACAAAGCACTTGTGTAGATAAAAAGTTTCCAGCAGATTTATAGGCTCTGTAACCAGACCGACTGAAAGAGCGTGATTGACTAAAACTGGTTGTCACTTTTGTAATACGTTTGCCCCCATCGCGACCTTTGGTACAATTGCTTCCATAGCTGCTGAATAACGTATGAGAAAGTTGAATTTTTTTATATAATTTGTAATGGTTACAGGCCAAGTACATCTGGAATTTTTATTGAACTCTGTTAAGAAAAACATATTTGTTTGAAGGGCTTTTTTTCCTTAGATCGGCTGGAAGAGTTTCCCTTTGCCATGGGCTCCCTGAACGTCGTTGTTTTCCTCGTCTTCCACATAACCCTTCACCGCGCCATATAATCTTTAGTTCAGCATAAAGCATCAATCAATCAGTCACTCCATTCTCATTGAGACAATTTGAATTAAAAAGTTACTTTTCTTCAGAAATTTTTTTTATCATTTTCCTTTTGCTTAAAACATAGGGCTGGGGTGATTCAGTCAGCTAGAGTATGATGCAGTCCCTCAGTCTGATACAGGCCTTCAATCGGTGCGTCACGAGTTCGAATCCCACTCAGACCAAAAAAAAATTAAAAAATTTCAGTGAATTTTCCATTTGCTCGACATATGTGGAAGAGTTTCTAGGTATAATCAAATGTCGCCATATTATAAGTGAAATCATCTTGAGTGTGGCGTAAAACCTCAATCAATCCACTTAAAAGAAAATAGTGATAAGAACTTCCACTTCCACATACTATATTTGTATGGGATATCGTTGTCCAGAGATTCACATATTTGAGACCATGCCCTATGTTTGATGAAGATAACCTTTTAGTTGGGAAAAGGTGGCCCCTTGAGGGTGTTTCTCCCCAAGGTTAAGCGTCCTTGGTGCCCCGGGCATCTGGTTCTTCTAGAGACCCTTATAGATCAGGCTTCTCACCTCCTACTAGACATGTATCTGTCTCAATTCATGCTTAGCAATTTGTATGTCTGATATACTGATAAGCTCAGAAAGTGTTAAATGATTTTTTAAACAAATTTAAAAAAAAATTTTTAGGTTCCTTTTCCAATCATTAAGTTATTTTGCAACAGCCAAACGAACTAGGATGTAAAAAAAGGCAAAAATTTAAAATCAACCTAATGAAATTAAAATTTTATTTGAAATTTTAACTTAAAAGTGAAAATTTCATGTTCAGTATGAAATTGAATTGAAGAATTTCAACTATGAATAATGAGTTTGAACCTAAAACTTAACTTTTTAATTAAATTTGAGCAAAACACAAAAATTACTTTTTTATTTCAACTGAAAAACAATTTTTAAAATTTTAAATTTGAAAAATAGAAAAATGGTTCCAGAAATTGTTTACATTTAGATGTGCAAGATTTGTTACTTTTTACCCATAACAGGGTAGGGTTTTAGAATTACCAAATAGTTTTCCATGGTTGTTGTTGAATTTGTAAATAATGGACACACTGAAGGGTGTTTGTACTGATGAAATATTGGACAGTGTGTAAATTGCTAACATAGTGTGACCTTTCAAAAGGGGCCAATATCAGCGATATACATCAGTTAGAATAACAACTGTCAATCAGATAAGGGTTTGTGGCTAACCATATAGGCCAACCAAACTAAACACAGTTGACTGTCTGTACGGATGTTTGGGTGAAAAATATAGGGTACATGTCTGTCTGTCTGTCTGTCTGCACCTCACGACAAGGATCAGCCGAATGGTGAATATAGGGTTAGATGCTCAACCTAAAGCCTTAAACCAATGTGTCGTAGGTTTGAATCCTCTCTCTAATTCCGGAAATTTAAAGTGGCATGAGTTGCTACTCTTTTCCACTTTCCACTTTCAAGAGAAGATACATGTACCTTGAAATACTCGAGGATTGATGTTGAAATAAAAAAATATCGGTTAAGCCAGTTAGACGGACAAACGAAAGATGTATGATATAATAACCAACAACATTCAAATAATCAGGAAATGTGATTATACGCTTGGGGCTTAAAAAAACTACTTAAACATAGATCTGTAATATTGATTACATATTTATTGTAATAAAGTCTCTTTGACGAAAAATTATTCACAATAAGCTAATTCTGTTTCAACAAGCTTTTTCCTATATTTGGTAGCTAACAATAAAAAAGAAAAGTAGAATTTTAAAGGTTGCCAGTGGAAGTATTTTTAGCAAACTTATTATGAATATTCTTCCGTTAAACTTTTAATTTTGTCGTAAATATTCCCAGGTATGGTTCGGACATTTTATGGTTGTTTTGTGTGAACTACTTTGTTTCGTTTCTCCATTGAGAATTTTTTTAAAGATTTCTTGACAGCCTTGATTAATTAACGGACCATTTGAAAAGGTAAATTAGTTCAATGCGATACATCAGACCTGTTATAAAGTGTCATGGCTGACATCTTTACTGAATGATCTAGCTTTTTCGCGGCTATAATTGCATACATTAGGAGTTTTCTTCTGACAGGCTAGTTGATGAGCTATATACTGTGTACATTGACCAATTTTCAAAAATAGTATGTTAAAAAAACACATAACGAAAACAACTACTTCTATATAAACCAGTGTTAAATTATCTTTTTTGATATCGGTAGTTTTTAACGGAGGCGGGTTGTAGTATTTTAATGACCATCTGAAAACCCTCCACCAATGTGGGCTTTCAGGCTCAATCAATCAATCAATCAATTTTTTATGACTGGTGGTCAGTTATTATCAGTTCAGAGTTTTATTTTCTTGGTTTATCGATGCAATCTGTTCCTTTTGCATTGTGAAAGCATCTTATAATGTAAAAAAAATCTTGATTAAGTCGATAAATTAAAGTGGCATGAGCTGCCAAAATGTTGATGTTTTGACGTTGAAACAGAATGTTGAAATCATCGGCTATTTTTGTTAAGACGTATAATTCAAAGGCTTTTTAGTGCTTCTAGTCTCGAGAATGTACAATAAAGTATTGTTTTGAACTAATTTTGACATAGAATGAATGAATGATCGTCCCGGTTATTTAAATTTTGTTCACTTTTCGAACACTATTCCGGTGCGCATAGGTCACATACTGTACCATACTGCCAATCATTTAGTTTTTCGATGGCCTTCAAAGCCTCTTAATGTCGTGACGATCAGAAATTATGAAAAAGGTGTGAATTTTGGCAGCTCATGCCACTTAAACCAACCAAATATATAAAATGATGTCCCAAAGGCATCGTGTCAAATCCAGTGGCCATTTGTTCAACACAGGGAGTGAGGTACATGCACATATTATATTGTCTAGTTTAAGAGAGACGGACGAACGCAGGGTATATATGCTTATGTTAACAGCATTGTTAAAACCACTGGCTGACTTTAGGAGGACACTAGCACCTAAAACTGGTTTATCCCTTGGTAAATTGACTTGTGGTAAAGGTTTGTGGTGAAACTGTGATATACACCTAAATAGGGGGTTGGTTGTCTAGTTGACAGAGGTCCAGCTTATGGGAGTTAATGACAGTGGGGGATCTCACACCTGGTTACTAGTTACCTGACCAGTTTGAAATCAGGTGATTGTCCCATGAGAAAATTACTGTCCAGTTTACATGTGACTTGATAGATTGTTGCTGCGGGAGAAATCTGCGCAGCCTTCCACCAGATGGCTGTGGGTTCAACTCTCACCCACCCAACCCTGGTGGCTCAATCAGACATACCGTAAATCACGTAGAATTTAGACGATTTTGTTTCCAACTAAGGTCATGCGATAAGGGCGGCTGATGTTATTTCCCAGGGATTGGTGAACAAAGAATCGATTAGTGACACTTAACGAGCTCACTGCAGGGTATTCATGCCTGTCGCTGGGTTGTGTTGATAGTCGCTTACCGGTCGTCTGAATGCACTCTTTTGTGTATTGTGAGTTATTAATTACAGATAAACATAAATTCAATAAAATCAAAATCCGAACCTTACTACATTTGGTTGGTTTTCTAAAATTGAATCCCGTTATAAAACTTAAAGAAAAAGAAAGAAAGTGGCTAAAAACTGACGCGTCAAACTCAACTGTGTGTATTATTGCCATATTGGTATCGGTCAAACCGTCATTTTCTCAGTGTTTTTATTCAGTTGGCCTCAGAAATGGTTACACAGTTGTTGATATCATTTTTACCTTGTATCTATACGTTCTTGTAAAACATCGGTAAATCCATGTTATTATAAGTCTGTTTTATAAGTTTGCCCTGGAAATGTACACGCGTTTCTGGCGAGTTGAAGAAAGCCAGTTGGAATATTCTATTGTCCTTCAAAAGGGGGGGGGAGAAAGTCCAAAGTTCAGGAGATCGGTATATTTTTTCTTCACCAGGCTTTGTTTGAATGTCACTTGGTATGAATTTCGCTATCGCCACAGCGACATTAAAGTGACTTTGACAATACGGTATCTTTCGATTTAAATCTTAAAACAAAAAAATGAATATTTAATTATGGAGCTGTATCTTCTCTGATTTCGAAACTGTCAGTCGCATGGTTTCATCATACAACTATAGTCTATAACACATTACGGCCGTAGTGCTATGGTTTCATCGGATGCAGACTTAGTTTTAGCCTACAGACTACAGTATTTTTTCAGAGCAACGACTTGATCGAAATATGGCTTGTAATCTCCGTACAGACGACGGGGAAGTGAAACAAGAAACATTAACAGGAACCAAAAACATGATCAAGAATAAGAACTATTTGAGAATTTTACAGATCAAATTCTTCGAAAACCGTTTTCGTTATTATTTGTAAGATCCAATAATGCAATATGTGATCTATTTAGTGACTCAACGTATGAACAAATGTATCGAGTCTCCGCCTTCGAACGGTAGGCTACATGGGGCCAGTCAGTTTAATATGTGGATTTTGATTACAGCAAAACACTCTAGATTGGTTGAAGGTCAGCTATTTGCTGAATCTTATTGGCTGTTTCGCTTAATGAAAATTCTCTGACAGTGAGTGACATTTACCACCCCGCCCATACTGGCAATAACCCTTTGTTGTATTAAACTGTTCCAATGATACGCTACGGGTATCCGATCAGTTATCGTACAGAACCAATTAAGCGATTAAGCTTTCCCGCCGATGACAACATGCTTACGTATCGAGGCATCTTCTTGCAAAATTTAAACCTTCAAATATAATTACAACTTTTTGTGGAGTTACATTTGTCCGCCGACCCAAGAATAGTCGACTTCGGCCGTGTCGGGGACTTTTCGAACACGAGAAATGACGTCACAAAAGCTTCAAAGTTGGATGTACGATAACTGGTTCCCGTCACTCTACAAAAACATGCAGACGAGTGGGTGAATGTTCGGTCCCTAAAACTTTATTTCAGAATCCTGGGAGAAATTAAACTATTTCAACAAAAGTCGACTGAGCCCAGCTTCACTTCCGTGGAATTTCTTGTCAATGCAAACACTGATGTAAATTTTAGCATTGAAAAACCGGCAAAAGTGTACGATAACTGATCGGATACCCGTAGTGTCGGCAAGCGCTTTCTAAAAAAAATAAAAAATCTGCCATTAATTCCCATTATTCATGCATCGTAATTCATGGACCAGTTATAACTAAATAAGGACCAGTTGTAACTAAATAAATACAAAAATAACAATGGTTTAAACACTTCACGGGAAACTGAACTGATAGATGGACGTGCCTACAGTAAACGTAAAGAATTGAACGGGGAATGGTGCTGACGAAACTGCTGTACAAAATATAGACCGGCGGAGATAAACACATTTTTTATATGTGCACCTTGCTTTAATGATATAAATCAAAAAAAAATTTAATTCAACATTTGGTGAGAAGGGGACAGTTAGTTTTGGGATGACATAAAAATACGACATGAACCAGCGAAATGTAAAAGAATAAGACCGCATAGAAGAAAACCATAGCATAAGTTTACCGTTGACAAGAACAACACATTCACTTCCGTAATGATTTATTTCCTTATTCCAAAAGCAAATTTCGGGAATCTTCGAATAGTTATTAGAGAAAATCTGGTCTTCAGTCCGCAGACAGCGCTTTGTTAGTACATCTATGGCGCACGCTGAGCCAAACAACATGCCTACTTCCGCAAGTGATTAAGCTCTCAGCTGGCGCCCTCCTTTGAAGTAAGCCAGCCTTCTCGAAGTGTCGGATTTTAAGTTAAGAATTAGGTGTCGATGTTTTAAGTGATTTACGGTAGGCCTTACAGCGATGTGTTGTGGGATCGAATCCCACTTAGACCAAACAAAATTGACAAATTTCTGAATGGATTTCTTACTCGCTCTCTGTATGTTAAAAAGTTGCCAGCTACTTGATGAAGGTTGGGGTCACAATTCTGTTGATTGATTGATGTTTTACACCACACTTTACGATTATTTCACTTATATTGTGGTAAGGCCAGGTTTAGTGGGGTAGGTAATGGAGGACACTGCAGACAGAAAACCCCTAATCTTCAAGCATTCAAGTGAAAAATTCACTCAGAAATTTGTCCATTTTTATTTGGTCTGAGTGTGATTTGATCCTGCGCCATGTCGATGGAAGGTCTGTATCAGACTGAAGGACGATCACTTTAACCGACTGAGCCATCTAGCCCCCCCCCCCTTTCCCTCCCATCAATTCTGTTAAGTGATCTACATCAAAACACATAAATTTGATTTTATTGGGTGTTAATGGAATGCGTAATAAATTTATCTTAATTTTATTGAGTCTGTTTCATGCAGACAGGTGTGGTTACAACACTATTGTTCACTCAACTAAAATCTGTTTTACAGTTTATTTCTGTCCATTATGTAATGATAAATTCTTTCTAAAGCCGTGTTTTCTATAAAAGATAAAACGGAAACCACGGATGCATAACTAATCATACATACCTGTGGTGTTATATATCTCACATTTAGACCTCAATTACTGCACGTTTTCTTCGATTTCTTTTTCTGTGTGTCGAATTCCTCTGGAGTTCCATTGACATAAATCTGCAGATGTTTTTTTTAATTTCTGGCTCAGAGTTTATTTATGAAGATATCGTCAAAAGGTTAACATTGGTATGTGTGAGAAATTCTAGACAACTATTCACAAAGGCCTCTATTAATTACTTGAATCGATAAAACACATTTATATCTTACTTGGTGGGTTGCTGGATACCTAATCTTCTTAGCACACCCCCCCCCCCCCCTCTCACCGATGGGTTGGAAGCTCTAAACAATAAATCCAATAGAAGAATGATTATTTATGTCTCCCCAAAGCGAAAGCGGAGCCATTATGTTTTCGGATTTTCCGTCCTTTCGGCCTTCCGTCCATCCGTCTTTCCATCCTTGTTTTAGACTGTGTTAATATATTTTTGATATATTTATTCAAGATAAATGTTAGATTTCTACGGAAGGTTATGTTTTGTTTGCCTCGTCAGAATACATGCACCAATGTTTCCTATCTGAATTAAATATATATGTTTCCACTGTAAAAAAACCCTGGGTATGTTGGCCGTATACCTAAAATCTATTGGTTTCTGAAAACATTCATATCTACTTTTGTGACCAAATATCCAATTGGTCAAGGAGTTTAGAAATTGACCATTTTCTGGAGAAAATTTAAAGCCAACTTTGTAATCTTTAGTAATCCATGTAGATGTTAAAATTCAGTTGAACATCTGGGCCGGTTGTTCAAAAGAAAATTAGCTTAACGGCAGGTTAGATGAGGTCGCGTCACAAAGGAATTTCTTTGTTAAGCTACGTCATTTAACATGCCGTTCTATTGAACAACCGGCCCCAGTTGAATAAATATCCACTCAGATTCTGCCCCAAAAATTTCCCGAAAACTGTTGGGTATATTTCATCTGAAGAAGGTGTTAACAGAGTCATGGTCACCTGTCACCCAGCTGTTTTACCTTTGAAATCCAATCATCCATTAGACCCTTCAAACTGCTAGGTGATGTTTGTTAATGGTTATATTAAGTGTCAAGTGTTGACAGGTTGAGTGTTGACTTCTCTGGTGTTTATTTCTTCTTCGTTTCCTCCCCACTGTCACCCACAACCTTCATACCTGTGAAACTGAAATGAAAGGTGGCACTCAAAATTAACACGGTGATCGTCAATGGCATTTTTTTTTTGTCTTCCCTTTTTTTTGTTCGCGTTCATTTATTAATTTGTTGGTCAGTCAATATTTTCACTGAGATAAAAGCGTTGCCTAAATCAGTGTTTCCTAAATCAGTGTTTCCTAAATCAGTGTTTGTATGATCCTTAACAATATTCAAGGTCCTTCTCAGGATGCCTAGCGTATATATTACATGCAGACAAGTTTGATTGATTGTTTGGTGTTTTACGTCGCACTCAAGATTATTTCACTTATATGTCGTCGTTGCCAGTTTTATTCTAGGAGGAAACTGACCTTATACCCGGAGGAAACCCACGACCTTCAGGTGGTAACTGGCAACCATCCCACATAGGTTGTTCAAGTGAAAACCCAGTCAGAAAATTTTCCAATTTCTTTGGACTGAGTGGGATTTGAACCCGCGACCCATTGGTGAGACAAGTTTGAAGCTAATTTACTGGGTTTTTATAGTCGTCACCTTGCGTGGAATGGTTATTAGGTCAGGGATTTCCTCTTGATGGTCTGGGTTTCCTTTAGAAGGTCATCAGTTTCCCTCGAAGGTCTGGGTTTCCCTCGAAGGTCTGGGTTTCCTTTAGAAGGTCATCAGTTTCCCTCGAAGGTCATCAGTTTCCCTCGAAGGTCTGGGTTTCCTTCTAAGGTTCTGAGATTTTCTTCTGCCTCTGCCAGATTTCCGTCTCCACTTCACCTAGCTGGCAATGACGCTATGCAATAAAAGTGAAATAATCTTGAACATCAATCAGTCAGTCAAAGTTGACATAATTCTTATGCCCTATATTCCACCCAATGGCTCTGCCGTTATTGTTGTTATCCTGCATGAATTCATTGACACGGCTTAAGGTTGCATGTTGATCATGCTCTGCGATTGATTTAGACGTTAGTGATTAAGCTACATTTTGTAGGATACTGATTCTGTATTATTGATTATTGATTTTTATATTACAGACTTAGCCGGGATGTCACGGAATAAGACTAGATAAAATAGATATACTGCCCACCCCCCCTCCCCTTCTTGGGCATACTGAGCTGTGATAAGCCCAATTGGGCATCAAATCTGACCACATGTGTACTCATCCATGAAGCTTGGCCTTTGATCTATGGCTATCCATTCCTGTAATGTAATGATGTGGAAAGTTTGGCTCCTGGAGGGCCATACCTATTTAATTCAAGGGTCACAACATTCTGTCTATAAGTTTACTTCATTATTACAGGGGTAAGAGATTACAGCTGTCTGTTGTGATTTGCTGGTGATCGATACCACAAGGGCTCATCCAGTAGGTATCCTGTCAGTCGTCAACCTAATGAAATATCATAGGTTTGGTTTATTACAACAATTTATGATGGGGTATAAAGGTCTAAATGATATACCTCTTTTTAACACAACTAGAAACTTGTCTCCATGGTTATTTTAGACAAGAAGAGTTTCCCTGTGCCCGCGTGTTTTTAGTGGTCATAAATATAACACATCCATCGGACACTCAATCTGAATTCCCTTCACCAATGGTGTGTAGGCTCAATCCCACTCAGCCCCGATTCCTTAATAAAACAATGGTTTTGCAGGCTAGAAGATTTTATGATAACGATCTGTTCTGGTAGCCTGTTATTACTGGGGTTCTAAAACTACAGTAACAAAAATCTGTTACCCATCATGAAAGCCAATATATGGCTTGATCGCTTCCCCCACTAAACCTGGCAACATTGCCCTAAAGGGTGACATAATCTTGAGTGCGGCGGAAAACACTACTCGATCAATTAATCAATCAATCTTGGCATCCTGAAATTCAGATGTTGCATACGTTAGGTTTGATGCAATCGCTTTATTATTGTATCTCGGCCTTCCATCTTTATGCATGGTCATTCCTGCATATATGAGCCATGATTTTCTCCGGACTTGTGACATGGCGTGTTATGCAATGGGAATTTCATGTGTGGTTAAACCCTTGAGGCTGCTGTAAGTGGACGTCCAGATAATACATATTAGGGCTGAAGTGGGGTAATTACCCTGCCCATCCTACCCTATCCCTCATCATTAAGTTTCCCACTACCTTATTACTGTCAGTCCTTGTATGCTAATATCTCCATTCACTAGCCATCCTCTGCTGGTTGCTGTATGTAATAGTTTTCCACAAGCCTGTCTTCATCATGTCTACTCAAACCATTGTAGACAATCGGATCATAGGGTTTTTACGCTGTCTGACTCACAAGTGACAGCGGTGAGAATTATCAATGCCAGTAAAGCTATATACCCTAAAACCACAGGCCAGTTTGGTATAATCTATGAATAAATCTCCAGCAACATGCTAATATAATTTCACCATTTTGATAACCCGTTTCTCGTTTGAAATGCTGTTTTTCTTTTCCGTGTTACCTCTGATTACAACCAGATCTATAAATGGAGTCACCTTGTCTGTGAATTATAGACCTCTGATATTTACCGTTTTCCAAACACTGCCAATTTCTCGGTCTTCACTTGTCCCGCGGGACCAAAAGATCACATCCTGTGGTGTAGAACATCCCAGACCACGTGAAAGGAGCTTTTTTCTTAACCCACAGGCCATCAGTGTCTAGTTCTGTATTGATTTTTACTTTGTATATACGTAATTAAATAAATGTCATTTCCCATAACCTAATAAAAAGAAACAAAGATACGAGTAACATAGTAGAAAGGCAAACGTAAAAAAAAATCTGATTTTATGTCCATGTAGTCACTCAATAAGTTGAGTTGTTTGAGTCAAGAGACCTGTCGATTTTTTTCTCTGTGAATTTTGAATATCATAAAAAAAATGTAAATCCGTCTAGATAACAAATTTCTAGAGCATGCGTCAATATACTTCACAGCTGCCAAATCACCGGGGATTCGCGTGTCCAACTCGCTTCTCAGGCGAATTCGACTGTGCGAGTTTCGGCCGAATCGCTGGCATGTAAAATTCTTCCAGTGTGTCCACCCCTTTATTCCCCTTAAAGGAAAAAAATGGGCAGCTCCTGCCATTTGAATTTAAATAATTTATTGTGGCTACTCGTATGTATTCTATCTATATATTACAGTAAACTAAGCTGAATACTTCAATTTCAACATCAATGTTGTATAAACATTTTTAAGGTTGTTTGCCAGCTGTCCTATTCACTGTGAATCATAACATAAAAAGTAATATGATATCTTGTTAATGTTTTTGCCTATTGCCTGAACATTCAACTCCTGTTACATGTATAGAATGCATTTTCCCTGTGTCCGTGTTCAATAATAAAGAATACAATGCTTATACATAATAGTAACATGTATTTGATCACTGACAATCATAAATTTAATACTTTACACGGTAAATTAATATGTTATACCTCCTTTTGAAAACCATTATCACCTGGTTGCCAAGCAGGTTTCGAGTATTTTCTATAAATTGTCTTTAGCTAGCTCCCAACTACTTAATTGTTACGGCCAGACAAATTTAAATATTATATATGTCATACAAAGATAGCATACAAAAGCAGATGGATGGAAGTCATACCTGTTCAATTGATCTGTCATTTTGGTGTTAGCTAATTTATTTCGACGGCTTATGAGTTAATAATAATAGTTAACTGCAGATGTATAGAAAATTTGTACATTTGAAGCAAAAACATTTTGTTTACAACAGGTTTCTTGTTGGGTTGACTTTTTCGTTTCAAACTTAAAATTTTTTTCTTCATGTCCATGTTTATTGGCACTTTCCTTTTTACCCACATAGATATTATTTGGCGACATATTGAAACAATATAAGCCTCAAGTGGGACTGACATATTCTGTACCGGTATATATTAATTTATAGACACTAAAACACAAGGGCACAGGGAGTAAATCATTTAGACCTTTATACCTAGTCCTAGGTTGTAATAATAAACCAAAACCCTTGATATTTCATTAGGTAGAAGACAGACAGGAGCTTGGCCTTAGTCAGTAAATTATTTTATGAAAAACTTTGTTATATATTGAGCTCCGCTTCAGCTATGGCAAGGTCAGATAAACTGAAATTGAACAAAATATGATAATGTGAAAAGAAAGGGAAAATGTAATTTGGTTCTTAGGTAGAGGACAGACAAGGGAGTTTAGTGCGGACTAATATATCTTTTAAACCCTTTAATTAGTTAGTGTCTTTTAGAAAGTGAATATAACAGTATTCTCATTATTTTGGGATTACTCTGGGACCTGGGTTCGATTTCCGTTTCGGGTGTCACCCAAAAATCGATAGAAGAATTTCTACCATACTTTCAAGAAAGTGTAATCCCAAAATAACGAGAATACTGTTTTAAACTCTTGTTCCTTTATAAGCAATGCTATTCTGTATATAGTAGTTTTATGACCAGGAAACTCTGTCTAAGGCAAAATAATAGTCCTACCTAGCTATAGTTTGAATGCCTTTCTTTTGTTATCCTTGGTCAGTTATCTCTCAGGCTTGTCCAGTCGTGTGATTTATGGCTTCTGTCTATATCAGCTCTGTTTCTACAGGATTTATGTCTTGAGCTGTTGAGTTTGAAAGCTCTATCTATCCGTCCCCAGGGCGTTTTGTAAATCTCCAGGACAGATTTTAGTTTAGACATTAATACTGTATTGGAATATCAACTCACAATCATATATAGATTTTGTCTGAAAGTGATAGACCACCCTATGTGAAAGTTTCAATTTTTTTTAGATTTGTATTGATTATATATATTTAAAAAAAAGACCACTCTTGTTAATGTCTGCGTGCCAACGAGACTTAGTTGACAGAACAATTTAGTCTTTCAGTCCTCCCATAGATGCGTTGTTTTTTTTTAATTTGATTGTCCTATATGGTTTATTCCAAGCATTCCAATCCAGAGATATTCAAAATTTCCGATTGTCAGCAAAATTACATGTATCTGGCTTGCAAAATATAAGAAATCATTAAAACTTGTCGTATAGAAATTTTACCATTAGCAAAAAAGGAAGTGCCACAATGTCCATGGCGAAAATATTGAGTGAAAGAGAATCTTTACTGTGGCAGAAAGGGCAAAAACAAATTTTATGAAACAAAGATAATATTTTGAATGAGGTTCACTGATAAAGGTAGTTTTAAAACTGCTATCTGATTTATTTATGATCACTAAAACACACGGGCACAGGGAAAATCTTCTTGTCTAAAACAACCTCTGATTTATTGACGGGTATTAACACTGTCTATTGACTTGCAGTATATTAAATCCCTGTTAGATTCCCTATAGTGTATGTATCGATGAGCTTTTGTGTGTGGTGAAATAGACAGCTGTCGTACATTCCTGTCTATTTCAATCCACAGGTTTAAAACAACACTGTCTGTAGACCATCTGTTTGTCTAGGTTAGTTACATACCATTGTCTGGCTGCTTCAAATCTCTTACTTAACCTATAAGAGGTTTATGATGGGGTATAAAGGTCTAAATGATAGACCTCTTTTTAACACAATTAGAAACTTGTTTCCGTGGTTATTTTAGACAAGAAGATTTTCCCTGTGCTGGTGTGTTTTAGTGTTCATAAATATAAGAGGTATACTCTTTAATTGAGGGTGTCTTGATGTTCTACCCTCAGAAATCTGTGTATTTTCTTTAATAGCTGTCAGTAAATAAATCTCTCCACCCCACTCATCACACCCACATACACATTTATAGACTTCAAGATTTTCCCTGTGCCTGTGTGTTTTAGTGTTCATAAATATAGACTGCAAGCCTGTTCTGAGAGAAACAATTGCAATATGCTATAATTGTTTTTTTTTTTTATATTTGTTTTGTATATAAACTTAACATGATACTTAAACCAAAGTTTGAGTTCCAGACATTGGCTTACAGCTTGCTTTACTCGATTGAGAAACAAGGAAAAGACAAATTGTTTTTTTCTTAAAACACATAAAAAATTGATCTTACAAATTGAATAAAAAACCATATCTCTTTTTTGTTTTTGATATAGACTTAAATTTTATTGGGTTTTGTTTCAGAGCCCTTATTTGCTGCACAAAACTAACATTTTATTTTAAGATATAGTGGTTTTTGTTATCAATGGTTTGTGTTATGCATTGTAATTTTTATGTTTATTACAGTAATAAAAACACCTTTCAGAAAGTGTCTATTTCGTTTTATCACCTTTGTGTCAATTCAACTTATAAATCTAAACAAACGTCAGTATTTCGCTCATAAATGTCCGTTTTGAATTAATGTGGATGGGGTTGCGATATACAGCTAATGGGATCTATTTCATTGTTGCAGGTGCCGTCTTGACTACTAAGCGGAAGTTAGATCGTGAACGTCAAAGCGAACATATTCTAGAGGTAAGTATCCAATTTCACTGTGTGTGTCGAATATATAAGATATTTACCTGGTTGCCAACCCGATGCTCCTTGCACATCAATCAAACTACAGGTAATGAACGTGTCACATATGACCAGTGGTAATATACAGCCTGTCTTGACACTCCTTGTAATGTACAACATATTGTATAACTGTTGATATAAACATCTATCATTCATGGTTTTGGGTGTAGTCTTTTTATTGAATAGAAAGGAAATCCTGTCTCGATCGCACAAAAAATAAAAACTTTTACAAATATTTTTTTGCATGTTTGTATTTTTATAGTTCATAGGCTTTATCTACATAAAAATTGCAACATTTTATTGGTATACTTTTACTTTCCAATATTTTTTTTGGCTTGGGACTTAATTTAATAAATATAAACTTGTTACCTGAACATTGATATAATGCAGATATTGTCATTTGGGCATCTCTAAATGATTTTTTTGTATATTAATTGAAATTATCCCCCATATGTGACAAAAGCATCGTCCATTCTCTGTATATACTTATTACTTGCATTTTCCAAAAAACTCATATGAATTTAATTCACCGTTATTTTCTACTTTGCCAACTTAAGCAAAGTTTGGTCAATGTAAGGCATGCATCATAAACCTGTTGGGCATCGCATGGCTTTATCTACAGTTGTGTTTGTGAACTGGTTGCCCGGATCGTAAAAGTAAATAAAAAAATACCATATTTCCTAGGGGACCTCCGTTGCTCAGTACTTAGAGCGTTGGATGCTCAATCCGAACAGCCAATGGGCCGCGGGTTCGAATCCCACTCAGTCCCCAAAAATTGGAAAATTTTCTGTCGACTCTGGGTTTTCACTAGATCGACCTATGTGGGATGGTTGCCAGTTACCAACGGAAGGTCGTGGGTTTCATCCGGGCACAGAGCCCGGTTTCCTCCCACAATAAAACTGGCAATGCCACCATATAAGTGAAATAATCTTGAGCGCGGCGTAAAACACTTAGCAATCAATCAATCAGTCATATTTCCTACTTAGCTAATGACTCCATTGGCAGTTAAGACCATTTTTTCTCTGGAATGTGGAAAATTTCTTGCAATGTTTTACCAATTTATCATGGGCTACACAGACTGGCCACATTGTATTCAGAATGGTTTTGTTATGTCTAGAACAGACAGCTGACAATGAACCTTTAACCCACTGTTTCTTTAAGATGATTCTGATAGAAACTGACATTATCTCTGCCTCTATCAAGCTAATTGCTCAAAGAATGCTGTGTTTTGTGTTTACATGCTCATTGAACCAGCATACCTGTATTTATGTTAATGATATACCTCTTTTTAACACAATCAGAAACTTGTCTCCATGGTTATTTTAGACAAAGAGATTTTCCCTGTGCCCATGTGTTTTAGTGTTCATAAACGTTTTTATGTTGTGGCATTTCTCCTGTCAATGCAGGACTTATACCTATAGTCAAACGGATAATGTGTTTGAGTATATCCATTATGGTTGCTTTGTCAAACTGTTGTGGTTCAAATCCCACTCTGTCCAAAGACGTTGACAAATTTCTTGCGTTTTTTTTTTTTGGGGGGGGGGGGGGGATTACCCTCTGTTGATTGATTGATTGATGTTTTACACAGCAATTAAGATTATTGCACTCTTATGGCAGCATTGCCAGGTTTAGTGATAGAGGAAATCAGGCTCATTGCCCGGAGGAAACCCTCGACCTTCGGCGAGTACCTCTTCCACATATGGCGACTGAGGGAAAAATCCACTAAAAAAATCGTCAATGTTTTATTTGGTCTGAGTGTGGTCAAACACCCGCTGTATCAATGGAAGGTCTGTTTGGGACTGAACGACGATCACTAACCCACGGACCACCGAGGCCCGGTAAACTGTGGAATGGGCCGCTTGCCTCTCCAAAGGGCTGGTACATGTACTTCCTCTCTCTGGGTAAAGTGCCTTCCCTCCCCCCACTAAATCTAACAACACCCCATGTAAGTGAAATAATCTTGCTGCAGCATAAAACTCAAATCAATCAATCAGTTTTAAGAATTCTTTTTGTCACATTTACAAAATGTAAAGTGTTGAGAAACATATGCTGACATTCCTCTATTTGATATCTGTAATGGCCATGGAATGTTTGTAAGGACCACCTGTGGGACCTATAGACAGTTGCCAGGCCTAGGACTCACTCTTAACATTGGCTTTTATGATAGCCATTAAACAAAGACAGATCCCCCAGTATTGTTTGTGGGAGTTTCTTTCTTTCTCTAATGTAACCTACTGACATGCCTTTCCCCACCCTATTTTAACATGAGCCAATTAAAACAGGGAAAAGAAGAAAGCTTGAACCCAATGGGCATAATTATACCTGAACATTTTGATGTTATGTTATACCATCTTTGACAAGCAGTTATATCCACTTTGCTCAATGGTGTGTTTTGCTGATACATGTACCTTCTCGGAAAGTTATGTGGGTGGAAATTTGATTTGATTTTGATTTATTCTCCAGAAACGGAAACATAAAAATTGAACATATAACACAATTTAACAAAGCAAGTATAGTAATTAATGGAAAAGTATAATTCTGGCGGAAATAAAACCCCATGGGGCTTGATCTATCTTATTATTAATGGTGTAACTTATAGTATGACAAATTTTTTTTTTTTCACATTTGGCATTTTTCCCCTTTGTCTTGAAACTTAAGTAAGTGATCTTTTAACATAGATTTGAAATCAAATGGGGAGGAATTTCCTATGGAGCGATTTTTTATTTGGGTCCAACAACACTCATGAGAAACGTTGGGTTCTATAGGCCACCAGTCCGATTATTGGGCAAATGGCATATATTCTGCAAATATCAAGTGTGCCACACAATGGGAGGAGGGGAGAGGGGATTTAAATATCATCAAATGTGAAAGTATTGTACAGTTAAGCCTGTTAGTGGAGCAATACTGTTGTGCAAGGGCATGGGCATCGTAGGGGCTATTTCTCAAAACATTTATGCGCGACTAAGTCCATTGCAAGTCCTAACTGTCATGGCAACATATACCTTCAACATTACGTTACGACCAGGCGCATAATTATGACGGGCGGAAGTGTGTTGAGAAAGATTGATTGATTGTTTGGTGTTTTATGCCTCGCTCAAGATTATTTCACTTATATGGCGGCGTTGCCAGTTTTATTGTGGGAGGAAACCGGGCTCTATGCCCGGAGGAAACTAACGACCTTCCGTTGGTAACTGGCAACCATCCCACATAGGGTGTTGAGAAACAGCCCCCTGGACTGGTCATCCTAACGTTTCTGTTACTTATTTCCCCATGCATCTTGAAGACATTGTCCAGAGAGATGAGTGACAGAGCACTTCAAAATCACCTAGTGCTACTTCCTGTTTAGTTCACCCCCTGTATAAACATACCGGGTGCCGAGTTCAAATGGGAAGCCCTGTTCAGCCATGTGTAACCCACTTACATTGTTGCTGTGTCAACCACTCCTTCACACACCCTCACTATAGTAAATTACTTTGCCTTTTTATTGCTGATTGACTTGGGCTCCTCTGAGTGCATCCTTTGATGACTGGATCCCCTCTAACTTGAGATTTCTTCTTGCTGTCCTGGTCTTTAATTGGAGCAAGAAGTGCTTGAGGCATACTGTGACTGACAAGTCATTACTACCCCATGTTTTTAACTCCCCTCCCCTTGGAAACTTACATGTGTCACTCAGTCTTAAAAATGTAATGAAAAACAATAACAATAATATTTGTGAATACCAAAACACATGGAAAATCGTCTTTCCTAAAATAACCTTGACAAGTTTCTAATTGTGTTAAAAAGAGGTATATCATTAAGACCTTTATATTCAATCACAAGTTATTGTCAAGACTCATTGGATTTTTCAATCGGTCGCTGTATGTGGAAGAGTTGTCAGGTACTCGCCGAAGGTCGGGGACTTTCTCTGGGCAATGAGCCCGGTTTCCTCCCCCACTAAGCCTGGCAACGTCGGCATATACGTGAAATAACCTTGAGTGCGGCGTAAAACATCAATCAGTCCATCAATTTAGTCAAGAAGACTTTTCCTGGGCCTATGTGTTTTAGTGTCTATTAATAAATCGTGACTATGGAACATTTAAAACCTCATATTTAAATAATATCCAGATTATACAAAGTTTTACAGCTGAGTGAACAAATATAGAAAAAAAATTAATGTTCGTTTGAAGATGGCGAATAAATCTGCTTTTATGATTTTATCACTGTTTACTCGACTCGTGATTTTATCACTGTTTACTCGACTCGTTGATTAATACATCAAGGCTAATGACAAGTTATAAATACCTGTAATCTATAGATGAAATCTGACAACATAAATACACCTCGTTAAAGTAATAAATTTAAAAAAAAAGAATGTAAAAAACTTCAAAAAAATTTAATTCATATTTTAATTTTTTTAGTCCCTTATTTTAATTCATGATGTTTTAAACAAATGTTTTGTTTTCACTATAATTATATATTATTGGAGCTAGTTAAAAATCAAGACAAAAAGGCTATGGATATATGTATCTATTTTCTATTTAACATAATTAGAAACTCCACCTATGTGGGATGCTTGCCAGTTACCACCGGAAGGTCGTGGGTTCCCGGTTTCCTTCCACAATAAAACTGGTAACGCCGCCATAGAAGTGAAATAATCAGTTGTTTTAGTGAAATAATCTTAAGCGGCGTAAAATACCAAACAATCAATCAACCATGGTTATTTTAGACAAGAAGATTTTCCCTGTGCCGGTGTGTTTTATAAATATGTAAGTGAAATTATCTAAGATATGCAGCCTAAAATATCAAATATACCCACCTAACACGAACGTTGTATAATAATGTAGTTGTACACTATTTTTTCATAGTTAATTTGTTTGTCCTCATTGAGACTTAAACAGATTTTTCAAAAATTATCAGATAATCTATTTTCCCACTATTCCAGATATAAACTGAAGGCACTTGTAGTCTAATCAACAAAGCTCTGAATAATTAATTCTATTTTACTTGTGTTAGAATATTTATGCGTTCATTTAGATCAGATATTGTTTTTAGATCACCGATATTTGTCTCGCTTCCTGTTATTGACCTGGAATCAGGTTGTTTTTTATGCATTGTGTAAACATGCATTGTGTTATAATGCTCCGTTTTACTCTATATAAACCCAGCTGATATATCTAATAGAATGCTGGGGTTCACGGTGTAGAGGCAAAGGTCGTGTGAACAAGGCCTTCACGATGTCTGATAACAACCCCATGCTGAGCGATCGGTCGGAAACCAACCATGACTGCATGTGAACAGGTCGTTCAGGCAAAACTTCAAAAAATGAATTCCACAGTGATACAATGGTTGGTGCAAAATTCATTCGACTGATTTGAATTGAATAAAAAATTAAATTTTTTGGTTAGATATATTTTTTTCTACCGAAGTTTTAATTACGACTTTCTGACTCATAATGACTACAATGCTGCATTGTGTAGGTTGATTTATCCTGCTCAAATTGACTGTTATTTGCGTTTGACAAATTAGCGTGGAATGTGTTTACCTCATGAAGTGCCCCGGGCAAATTACCTCAGCTGTCATTCGAACAGATTATCAGTTTTAATCTCTCGAATGACAGTATACATGTATGTGTAATATTATGACACCTAATTGCATAATTTGACACAATTTGTTATTGTTGAAAGTTGATGCACTGTAAAATCAGAGTAACTGATCTACTGGTACATTTATTAACTTTTTGTCTCCTGAAACGTGGCTCTGAGTGGGTTTTTCACTCAATCACACAAGCTCAGTCCAAAAATTGGAAAATTTTCTGACTGAGTTTTCACTCTAACGACCTATGTGGGATGGTTGGCAGTTAACAGCGGAAGGTCGTGGGTTTCCTGCGGGCACTGAGCCCGGTTTCCTCCCACAATAAAACTGGCAACGCCGCCATATAAGTGAAATAATCTTGAGCGCGGCATAAAACACCAAACAATCAATCAATCAATCACACAATGCAGAAGAGTTGCCAGGTACCCATGGATAGGGGAGGGGGAAATTAGTTACATTGTTTGTTAGAGGGGGGGGGGGGGGTGGTCAGCTGATGCTTCAACCAATATACTGTTTACAGTTTACTGGCCCCATATATTTCTGTATTTATCATCAAGTCTTGTAACAAATTTAACACACAAAAGACGTTCAAATTGTTTAAAGTGGCATGAGCTGCCAAAATTCACACTTTTTTCATAATTTCTGATCCATCGAAAAACTAAATGATTGGCGTTGGAATGAGGAAAATCCATACAGTATGTGGCCTGTACAAACCAAAATAGTGTTCGAAAAGTAAACAAAATTTAAATAATCGGGATGACCATTCATTCATTCTAATCCAAAGTTAGTTCAAAACAATACTTAATCATGCATTCTCGAGTACTAAAAAGCTGAATTATACGTCTTGAGAAAAATAGCCGATAATTTCAATATTCTGTTTTTACGTCAAAATATCAACATTTTGGCAGGTCATGCCACTTAAATACTCAGACCTCAATATGTACAGTTTATTGTAAAGAGGGTACTGAGAACAACAATATTTTCTAATGAGTATGACGCACAGTTCACAAACCTCTGGATGTTCCAGTGTGGCTGTAAACAAAGTTTGAAACTTTGGTCAATCCGTCCAATCATTCAAGTACAGGAGACATTCCTGCAGGGAAAACATAATGTACCAATGTTCCCTTGACTTGAATTTGAAAGAGTAACTAGCAGAACCCATAGCAATTCTAATTCATTTGAGGCCCTGTTTGAATTGTCTGGCGGTTTGGAAGCTTTCATTTGATTTACATGGCTTCCTTTGTTCTCGTGTCTTCAAGGAAGCCTGTTAAATATCTTATCTTGAGGAATTAATTTGCAAAGACTTGGGAAGAAAATCAACTCAGCACCTAGGTCCACTGAAGAGATTTCCTATACCTAAGCACAAACAAGAATTTTGTATTTCATTATTTAGATTATTTCATCATTTTTATTACACTCCTGGACATATCACACATCTCCTCAGGGTTTCCTAAAAGTCAAGTTTTGAGGTTTATGGCCTCAAAAATTTGAACTTCTATGAAACGCTGCTCCTATGCCATTGAAAACTAAAGTCATTCATGTATGTTTGGTTGAAATATTGGGTATAAAGGTCTAAATGACATAACCCTTTTTTGACACAGTTCGAAATTTATCTCCATGGTTTGTAGTCAAGAATATTTTCCCTGTGCTCATGTGTTTTAGTGTTCATAAATACATGTACAATATAGTATCCATTGGCGATGAAAGCTTATTTGTGAAAAGAGCCATTGATACTGAATTTGACAAGCCTTTCACCAGTGTAGGACTGGTTTGAATCTCTTTTAGTTGAAGATCAGTCTGTTTTCCTCGTTGACGTTTTCACCCCTCCCCCCCCCATCCTCCACCCCTCCTCCACCCCCCTCCCCCACACATCTTTACACACCTGAGAAATACCAAGCAATCTTTCTACCTCCATGCCAAGAATTCCGGCAGCGGCATTTAAGCAATGTGTTTAACCGACTGGCTTGTCAGAGTGAAATCCCATTGCGTAATCACCAGGCTCCAGGCTCCGCCCCTAAGTCTATACATATTGTTTATTTTGTCTGTTAAAGTGGTTTGCGAATAGTTCATTTATAGCCAAAGATCTTTTGACTTCTTTAGAGAGGGAATTTGGGTTGGGTGGGTGGGGGGGGGGGGGTCTAGAAATCAAATCTTTTCCATGCTTTAAAGAAAACAAATTACTTTCCTTTGATACCTCAAATCAGGACTCTCTCTGTCTGAATATAATATCGTATGGTGCCCACGATAAGTCTCAATATAGTCTGGGTTTCCGACTCCCAGTGACGGGCATGCCACATATTTTGGAGTCAGGGTTCATTGCAATCAAAAAGTCAGAATCGACTGCCTGCTTTGGAGGGGGTCTGTATGAGGTCTGATTTAGACAGTGAAATCCTATAGCTGAAGTGTGACGTTACATTTGGACGCCTACCATCATGGTTTTAAATAACACCCCCTGTTATAGGCATGAATCGGGATGCCCTCTTCTTTTCTTTTATCAAGGTATTTAGAATTTAATCAGACATTCATAATGCTTCAGTAGAAATATAATTGTGGCAGATTCATGGAGTTATAACATAATCTTAAATTTAGTGCTCAAATGAAAAAATGAAATAATCTACGTGAATAATAATTTATTAATTAATTAATTTCAATAGATTCAAGCTTTCAACTAAATGAACAATTCACTTTTTCTCTCCTCTAGTCCTTTATTTGGTTAATTTATGAAATCTGTTTGCCTACGTAAATATAACATTCTTGTGTTGACTGCTGCTGTGTTGTCTATATCAGCTGACAGCTGTGACATATGAGAAGTGACAAATGCCTGTCAAGGAGAAACCTACATGCTTGTTCATTTCACCTGGCTCTTTCAAACAGCTCCACTTACATATATTTCCCATTATATAGAGATATATACATTATATTCCCCATTATATTTATGATCACTAAAACACACGGGCACAGAGAAAATCTTCTTGTCTAAAATAACGATGGAGACAAGTTTCTAATTGTAATAAAAAGAGGTATATCATTTAGACCTTTATACCCCATAAATTGTTGTAACAAATCAAACCTATGATATTTCATTAGGTTGACGACTGACAGGAGCTAAGCCTTAGTCAGTAGAATTTTCTGTTTTTCGCTGTACTTTGAAAGATTATTTCACTTATTTGGCGGTGTTGCCATGTTTGGTGGGGGAGAAAATAGAAAACCCTCAACCTTCCATATAACATCTTATTTTAGCAAACATAATTTATTAAAATGATGCCAGAAATGTTTCCGAAGAACTTAATTAACATATGTGAAAATGAAACAAGGAGCCTTGTTTGTGACGATTTGAGTGGAAACAGAGAATCGGGCCCCAGATTAAGTTTTTATAAGAACCACTTCATTCTCCGAAATGTGGTTACTTAAAGGGGCATGAGCTGCCAAAATGTTGATATTTTGAGGTTTAAACAGAATGTTGAAATTATTGGCTATTTTTCTCAAGACGTACAATTCAGAAGCTTTTTAGTGCTTCTGGTCTCGAAAATTTACGATAAAGTATTGCTTTGAACTGACTTTGGCTTAGAATGAATGAATGGTCGTCCCGGTTATTTAAATTTTGTTTACTTTTCGAACACGTTTTTGGTTCGTACAGGCTACATACTGTATGGATTTTCCTCATTCCAACGCCAATTATTTAGTTTTTCGATGGCCTTCAAAGCCTCTTACTGTCGTGACGATCAGCAACTATGAGAAAAGTGTGAATTTCGGCAGCTCATGCCCCTTTAAGAGTGTCAATTATAGTCAATCAATCAATCAATCTAACGATTCCATGCTTATACACACTTAAAGAAACTCATTTAACTTGCTTTCATTGTCACAAGGTTCAGTTTTATATAGTATCCTGTTCATGGGCCTTGTGGCTTTATTTTCGTAATATCAATGAGATATTTTATTGGTATTTGATTTCTAAAACCCTCTTGATGTTATAACCCTTATACAACCCTTAAGTAGGCTCCCTTTCTTATCATATACCTCTTGAAAATATATAAATTGTAGATATAAATAAATTGACGTGATAAGGGGAATATTTATAAAGGTAAAATATGACCCCATTGAGTAGTTATTATTAAAGTGTGGAATGTCTTATGAGTTGAAACCAGCTAATCCCTATTGTAAATCTCATGAGGTCAGAGGTCAAGGGTCAAGATACCAGAAGAATAAGGGTACAATTTTATTGCTTTTTCTCTCCAGACTTTTATCCTCCTATTTTTTACATGCATGTGTGTGCGAGGATGGGGGAAGGGCGGGGTGCGAGGGGGGCTCTAGTGGGCACAATCTGAGACTGGTATCTTTGTGTTCCAGCGATAACCCCCCCCCCCCCCCCCCCCCCACACTATTTTTTATCTGTGTGTGAGGATGTGGGAAAGGGCGGGGGGTAGGGGGGGGGGGGTGGGCGAGAGGGGAGGCTCTAGTGGGCACAATCCGAGACTGGTATCTTTGTAATCCTGCGATACCATACCATACCTGGATTTACACAACAGTTATTTGTAGGTTTTAATAAACTTTAACATTTTCCATAGTAAATGTGAGGCTGTCTTTCTAAATATAGTTTGTATAGATTGTCCCTCTGACAAGGAATTGAAAAATGCTTCTGCGGGCTTATTTAGCGAGGAAACCGTTTGTTTTGGTCTTTTCCCCAAGCCCCAAATTACAATCCCGTTCCACTGTGAAGTAAGCTCTATTTACCAGTAGCCTGTGACATGATATAGAGAAAATTTAGAAATAGCTTCACAACACTGGCTGTGGCAAGCATTTGTTTTTGTCTTTAGACAGAAACCCCACTAGAAACGCTGGTCTATTGGCAGGTAGGCGCATATGTCAATAAGGGACTGGAGCTCTGTCTATACAGTCCAATCTCTTACCTGTGTTGGGTTAATCCCACCTCTCATCCCTGCCTATGAGCGACTAAGAGCTGGGAGTCTTAGGAGATTCCGCTAATCCTCTAAACCTGCCAACACAGGCTGCTAACGGATTAGGAGACCTGGGGAATTAGGTCAGGTGATGACACAGAAAGGTGACTAAGCAAACAGCATGGGTTACATGATAATGATTGCTAGTGCTAAGGGTTGGGTATCAGGACCATTTGAAGTGTGGCACCGTCCACCTGTTGGTACACACACCTAATCTTTACCAGTTGACATCAATTACCGAAGTTTTAACCTTTACATAACAGACATGTGTGCTAACAATAGCCCCTACAAAATACTGATGTCTCGGGTATCAAACATACAATATGCCGTTTATATTGATTGATTGTTTGGTGTTTTACGCCGCGCTCAAGATTATTTCACTTATATGGCGGTGTTGCCAGTTTTATTGTGGGAGGAAACCGGGCTCTATGCCCGGGGGAAACCCACGACCTTCCGTTGGTAACTGGCAACCATCCCACCCGTTTATATTGAAAAGCGGTACCCAGAAATATGAGGGTAAACCAATTTTATTTTATTTTAGAATAAAGTAAAGTAAAAATGTAGGTACTCGCCGAAGGTCGAGGGTTTCCTCAGGGCAATGAGCCCGGTCCCCCCCCCCCCCCCCCACACACTAAACCTGGTAATGCCGCCATATAAGTGAGATAATCTTGAGTGCGGCGTAAATCTTGAGTTTCTTCATAACTGCAATGATTCAGGCTGACAAAATCAGTCATTGTCTGGGACACAAGAACCCACTTCCATCCACCTACAGTTATTGAAAGGCGGCATTTATTTTAAGAACTAAAGGAAGAGAAAAGGGCAGGAACATGCAGTTTGGGCGTTTAACAGGGCCTACTCACTCTATGTCAACAGGGGGAATGGGTGTTTGTTTAAAAGACATAGATTAATAACTTCATTAAGACAGGCGATTAAGTTCAAAGGGGGCCGTGATGGACAAATATAAGACCATCGAGCGTTTTGTTAGCCCTCTATTACTTAGGTGAGATCATTAGTTCGTTTATATTTACGGCCATATATCTTTTAACATGCTAAGCTACATGTACTCAGGGCATTCTACTTTAGTCTTATTAAGTTTACATAGCCTATACCTAATTTCTAAATATATCCTGTAGATTTCTCCTCAAACAAACCACTTATAGCTATGTCCATGTTATAAAGACCATGTCAACTGTAGGACATGTCACATTGTATAATTGATTGATTGAAGTTACTAAATTAGGACACACTAATATTATTGGCAAATTGTAAATATTCTAACAATTTGTGAAATTTATTTGAAGCATTTATTGTTTTGTATTTTAAGTTTTACCTGAAATGATATACCTCTTTTTAACACAATTAGAAACTTGTCTCCATGGTTATTTTAGACAAAAGATTTTCCCTGTGCTCGTCTGTTTTAGTGATCATAAATACATTATTAAATAATAAATGCTTCAAATTATTTTAGTTAAGAAATTATATTATCAAGTTGTTAGCTTAGGCAAATAGTGACCCCGTTCATATGTAACTCAATTTCTCGTTCTGTTAGTAAATTTTATGTTCTCGATGAATTGTGAAATGGACAATTCTAGCCTTTGTTTTAAACAGTATTATTACAACTAGATTGTACATGGGGGCCTTGGTGGTCGTCCCTCAGTCCCACACAGACCTTCCATCGATGAGGTGCACGTTCAAATCCAAAATCAGACCAAATAAAAATAGAAGAATTTCTGAGTAGATTATTTACTTGGTCCCTGTATGTGGAAGAGTTGCCAGGTACTCGCCGAAAGTCGGGTTTTTTACTCCAGGCCAAGAGCCAGCTTTCCTCCCCCGCTAAATCTGGAAACACCGCCATACTAGTAAAATAATCTTGAACACTGCATAAAGTATCAATTGCTTTAAACTTGGTGGCTGGGCCTTAAGAGTAAAGCAGTAGTGAGTGTGCATAGCTCTGATACTGTCAAATAACTGTTAAGCGTTGAGGCAAAATAAAACATCGATAGGGTCAAACTGTTTGTCTTTGATCTTTAATTCGTCATGATATAAGTTCTAATTCTCAGTGATTGCTTAATAATCTGTCATTGTCTTAACGCTCGTGAAAATGTTATGGTCCGTCTTCCCACAGCTCCATTGGCAACTCTGAAGGGCAAAGGTCACATTGTTACATGAAGTTTTTATCGAGAACTCAAATTATGTTCCTGCTTTTAAAGTTTTTTTAAAATAAAATTTGTTTTCCAGATTGATTTTTTTTCTGATGTAATTAATTCTTAACTTCAGTTTACAATCTATCCTTTATTTGTCTGTTTGTTTAGGTTCATTTAGTGCATTATCTCTTATCTGATATGCACACAATTACTTAACAAGTTACTTAATTCGTGACTATGACTACATACAGCTTAAAAGTGCTGTTGTATATGTATTCAACTGTAGAAGGAATAAAATGTTTTCTTTTTGTTAACGGAAGGATATTTGTTTTTCTCGGATAGTTCTTAATTATTTCAATCTTTGTTTTTCAAACAGGTTACAGTAAGTGATAATGGCCGACCAAATTTGTCTTCGACAACCAGAGTGGTGGTTAAGGTTGACGATGAAAACGACAACGCCCCAGAATTTACGGAACGCCTCTACCGTGTCCGTATCCTGGAGCCGCCCCCTGGTGCAAAATCTGTTGCCCTTTTACGAGTTGTGGCCTTTGACAAGGACACTGGAGCCAACGCAGAAATCACATACTCCGCGAAGGGTACACGATCAAAGTTTCACGTACATCCGAAAACTGGACAAGTCACATGTCTGAGTCCTAAACTACTCATCAAGGGAAGCAACCATGCCATCAGTGTAAGTTTTTTTTTGTCGGATAAATTTTTTTTGGGAAGTTTGTTAATACTATCTATATCGAGGGTTAGTATTTTTTCTATCAGTCAGGGTGGGCCTCTGTGGCAGGGCGAAAGTCTATCAGTCAGGGTGGGCCTCTGTGGCAGAGCGAAAGTCTATACGTCAGGGTGGGCCTCTGTGGCAGGGCGAAAGTCTATCAGTCAGGGTGGGCCTCTGTAACAGGGCGAAAGTCTATCAGTCAGGGTGGGCCTATGTGACAGGGCGAAAGTCTATCAGTCAGGGTGGGCCTCTGTGGCAGGGCGAAAGTCTATCAGTCAGGGTGGGCCTCTGTGGCAGGGCGAAAGTCTATCAGTCAGGGTGGGCCTCTGTGGCAGGGCGAAAGTCTATCAGTCAGGGTGGGCCTCTGTGGCAGGGCGAAAGTCTATCAGTCAGGGTGGGCCTCCGTGACAGGGCGAAAGTCTATCAGTCTTATCACAATCTTTTCATTGATCGGTCGCAGGACCCCCCTCAACAATTAAAAAATGTCTAAGTTGGTTTTTCTGAATCACCCTATGTGGAAGAGTTGTCAGGTATTCATCAAAGCTCTGAGATTTCTTAGTTTCCCTGGTTTCCTTCCCGTTTAAACCCCCTTATACTTGTGGGATAATCTTGTATGTGATTTCAATATCCAAACAAACAAAATTATCTTTATTAAGTTTTGTAAATCCTTGCGTTGTAGATAAAAGCTGAAGATGGTGGCGTGCCTTCTAGAAAGTCTATCACACGAGTAAGGGTGGAGATTTTAGGACGCCCCACTGTCTCTGCACATCCACCCACATTCCGTCGGCGTGAAATGAACGTGACAGTCATGGAGGATGAGAAACCGGGAAGTATGGTGACCCTCCTGAAGGCTGATGACGAGGACCATGATAAACTCTGGTTTAACATTACAGGTTAGATACATCCTAAGGAATTGCATCTTCTCCAGCCAAGATAAAACCTAAATGTCTCCATTCCGTGTTTTACCTTGGCGAACTACTCCACTCAAACCCGTAAATCGACAACTCGTTTTCATTGGATGCGAGTAAAACTTCTCGCAGCTAATCAAAACCGCGGGCACTTACACTGAAAATAACGTAATGACGGCTGTATTCAGCTTGAACTTTTGTGTAACGAGTGTTGATTGGCCAAGACTCTGTAAGTATTGGAAAGACAACTCTTACATTCCCACCAGTGGGCTCTGTTCGATTTACGGGTTTGAGTGGAGTAGTCCGCCAAGGTACAACACGGAATGAAGACATGCAGATTTTAACTTGGCTTGCGAAGATGAAGGAATTGATGTTTTTTGTAAGTTTGACCATGCGTTTACACCATAGCTGAATATTGGACGATCTTCTCTTTGGGGCTAGAGGGATAGTCCGTCAGCCAGACACAGGCCTCCCATGGATGCGGCACGGGTTCGCTTCCAACTCAGATAAAAATTGACAAATTTCTCAGATTTTTCACTAGATCACCATATGTGAAAGAGTTGCCATGTACTCGCCGAAGGTCGGGGGTTTTCTTCTGGCAATGGGCATGTTTTTCTCCCCCACTAAACCTGGCAACACTCCATATAAGTGAAATAATCTTGAGTGCGGCGGTAAACATCAAATCACTGACAAAATTCAAACCCAACCTATTTGCCCCCATGCCCCATTTATATTGTCTGTTATATCACATTTTACAGCGGTAACAATTTTTGACCATAATTTTCTAAAATTCATTGCCTGGTTGTCCTGAAGTACGGTAATATTACATGCTATAACCAATAGAACTTCCCTGTACAAGATTCTGCCGAAGGCGTTTTACCGAAATTGAATTTCCCATAATTGCAACAATGTTGAAATGTATAATCCACTAAAACAGATTTCCTCCGGCAGCAAGATGCAAGTAGAAAATCAATAATTTAGACAGAATGCTTTCATACCCTTATCCATTTCTGCAGGCGTTTATTTGCTTTTGCACTCTAATGGCTTGCTTGGATGTAAAGTAACAAGGAGATTTTGTGCGCTTCGGAAATTGTCAGCTCCCTAAAAATAAAAACAGTCCGTGCAGTTCCTGCACAACCTAAATTAGCTAGATATCGTTAAACTTTATTGATTT
This sequence comes from Lepidochitona cinerea, assembly GCA_963971465.1. NCBI lineage: Eukaryota > Metazoa > Mollusca > Polyplacophora > Chitonida > Tonicellidae > Lepidochitona > Lepidochitona cinerea. The sequence goes on along the minus strand of OZ020552.1, from coordinate 62,313,030 downwards.
TGTGCTGGTGTTTACATACCAATGTTGCAACCCACCCAAAAAACTGCAGAGAAAGAAAGCGAAGTTGGATAAAAATGAAAAACTCAAAAGCTCCTGTCATGGCTACATTACTCAGCGTTAACGCCGAATATTTTATTCAACTTGCGTTAATTGTAGCTAGGGGCGTCAAACAGTGTCAGCTGTCAAATGGGCGACTTTTCATGAATTCATACATCAGCCATTAGAATCTTGTCGAAAAACAACTATTTCATGACAAAAGTTCAACACTATCGTATTTCTTCGAAAGATTCAGCCACTTTTTTCCTCATAAGGATTCGCTCATTAGAAAAGAAATATGCTAAATGAGGCCTTACAAATTTGCTCATTAGTAGGAATCTAAGGCAATATGACCCGCCGAGCAGTGTGTGAAAATGATTATCCTTAAACACAACTCCATGTCCCCTTTTTTTGTCTGACTCAATGGAAAATTTAGGTCATTAGAATGGCTGAATATTTAGGAGAAATATGGTATTTATTGATGTTATGAGCTGCACAAAGCTGCACGATTTTCTAAAGCATTATGTGGAAGAGTTGCCAGGTACTCGCCAAAGGTTGGAAGCTTCCTCCCCACTAAACCTGACAACGCCGCCATATAAGTGAAATAATCTTGAGTGTGGCGTAAAACAACAATCAATCAATCATATATTTGTAGACAGTTTATGAGTGTGGCGTAAAACAACAATCGATCAATCATATATTTGTCGACAGTTTATGAGTGTGGCGTAAAACAACAATCAATCAATCATATATTTGTAGACAGTTTATGAGTGCGGCGTAAAACAACAATCAATCAATCATATATTTGTAGACAGTTTATGAGTGCGGCGTAAAACAACAATCAATCAATCATATATTTGTAGACAGTTTATGAGTGCAGCGTAATACAACAATCAATCAATCATATATTTGTAGACAGTTTATGAGTGCGGCGTACAACAACAATCAATCAATCATATATTTGTAGATAGTTTATGAGTGCAGCGTAAAACAACAATCAATCAATCATATATTTGTAGACAGTTTATGAGTGCGGCGTAAAACAACAATCAATCAATCATATATTTGTAGACAGTTTATGAATGCGGCGTAAAACAACAATCAATCAATCATATATTTGTAGGCAGTTTATGAGTGCGGCGTAAAACAACAATCAATCAATCATATATTTGTAGACAGTTTATTCTAAATTCATGTGTTGTATGTCTTTCAGCTGGTAATGAAGATCACAAGTTTGTAGTGGGGTCAGAAAACGGCCCCGTTCTGTTGGCACAGAGATTGGATTGGGAGCAGAGATCCTGGTATAATCTCACCATTAGTGTTACAGATGGAATAGACTTTGATTATTGTACGGTGAGTACGATTACGGAAAATATCTATATTTAAAATATAGATTCCAGAAAATTCTACTGACCAAGGCTAAGCTCCTGTCAGTCGTCAACCTAATGAAATATCATAGGTTTGGTTTGTTACAACAATTTATGGGGTGTAAAGGTCTAAATGATATACCTCTTTTTACCACAATTAGAAACTTGTCTCCATGGTTATTTTAGACAAGAAGATTTTCCCTGTGCCCGTGTGTTTTAGTGGTCATAAATATATATTTAAAATATACCAGAGTTGGGTTGTTTCCTCTCCAGAGAGTTTGTACATCTCCAACTATTTGTTTCACCCCTTTCGAGAGTCCGAACTCCTTCTCCATTCTCTCCCCCGGTTTCCTCCCACAATAAAACTGGCAACGCCGCCATATAAGTGAAATAATCTTGAGCGAGGCGTAAAACACCAAACAATCAATCAATCCATTCTCTCCAATTTTCTGAGTACGTTTGGTCTTAGAGCCTCATGCGATTAAGTCAATATGAAAGGTCACCAGAACTTATTGACTGGGTAGAGTGCTACATGTTATCTGTGGCTGTGGAGTTAGGCCTACTACCCTGCCTGTATACGTGGCCAGACAGTTGAGAAATTTTATTAATTTAGACAAGTGGGGTTTCCGTTGATTACCCTATTTGGAAAGGTGGCCAGGTACTTAGGTATTTCCCCCCACTGAATATCGCATACTACACCACCATTTAAGTGAAATAATCGCAAGTGTGGCTAATCAGATCAATCAATCAATCAATCAATCATAGCTATGGGTATATTATACATCTTCAAATTGTCTCACTTTGATAGTTGTATTAATCGGGTGAGAAAGAGAATTACATAGAATAAGAAAATTTACAGTGAAATCAACTCGTACCCTTGTTCCTATCTGATTGTGGTGCCTCCGTGGCTCAGTAGGTAGAGCGCTCAATTCAAACAGCCTTCCATCAATGGGTCGCGGCTTTGAATCCCTCTCAGTCCCCAAAAAATTGGTAAATTTTCTGACTGGGTTTTCACTCGAACGACCTATGTGGGATGGTTGCCAGTTACCACCGAAAGGTTGTGGGTTTCCTCCAGGCATAGAGCACGGTTTCCTCCCACAATAAAACTGGCAACGTCGCCATATAAGTGAAATAATCTTGAGCGCGGCGTAAAACACCAATCAATCAATTAACCTATCTGGTTGTTAATCTTAATATCCAAGTGCAATGAATACTTCAAAGCTAATGGTAAATTACCTTGTTCCAAATTGCCTCTCTTAGTTAGTTGCAATATCAGTGTAGGGGAGAGAGAAATGTTTAGAACCAGGTTGAGATCTGGCTAGTGTACTCTTTGTGTTATTAGTAAACAACATTCCACGCCAGGCTATAAAAAGTGGGCTGTATTATAATTGTGGTATGGATAAAGAATTCTATCCATGGGTTGGGGCTTGTATTCAACTCTGTAAGTAGGATTGCTATGATGTTTGATGAAAATTTATTCCCACCAACTTAAAATACCCAATAAATTAAAATCTGCCTTTAAATGGATTAATTGATTGAAGTTTAACTTATATAACGACATTGCCAGGTTTAGTGGGGGAGGAAACTGGACTCTTTGCCCGACGGAAACACCAGATCTTTGACTCTTTCACATACGGCGATAGAGTCAAAGATCCACTCCATTTGTATTTGGTCTGAGTGGGAATGGAAAGGCGGAGTGAGATTTGAAGGCCAACTGAACCACCACGCCCCCCCCCCCCTTCTCCTTTCAATAGAAAAAAACAAAAATCCCATATTTGCTCTTTGATTGGGTTATTACAAATGAATAATAGATATGGGAAAGTGTTTAAAATTTGAAGAGAAAAACTATTTCATAAATTTCCTATCGTATAAAATTAACATTCGTCTAAATTGATTTTACTGCACTTTTTACAAAAAAATGAGATAAATTTAAGCTAGGATTTATTGACGGTCTCAAACCCATCAAATACTTCAGCCAGGATGACCCTTGTTAAGTGCTTGTCTGCTTCATGCACTGCCTATGTCCACTCTCAGTACTATTTCATTGACTGTGACAGTTGTAGGGTTTAAATGACCATATCACAACCAGCAGCTGGTGGATTTACTCAGTGAGTAGACCACCTCCTGTGATGACCAGTCCGAAGTCAGCTTAGATCACCTCTTGTGATGACCAGTCCAAAGTCAGCTTCATACAAACCCAACTGAAGGTTTCCTGTCAGTCTCAAACACATGCCCAGCCAATAAGTCCCTTAACAAGCCACCCACTGACTGGGCTGACCAGTTCAGAGGCTAGCGCCCCAGGGCACCCCATGCCCTTAGGGTAGAGCAACTCCTTATTAGGCTGTTCTATAATTGGAAGCAGATGAAGACTCAGCCATTTCCACTAAACAATAGGAGAAAGATAAAGCAATCCCAACAAAGCCAGGCTATTTCTTTGTTTGGATTTTTTCTACTGGTCACTTTTGTTCTGGCTAAATATGTGAAACTAGCAGTTAACTGGATTAAGACATGCTTCATAGTAAATGATAACAGACAGACGGTTTATTTTCATTTGCAATTTATTTTAGAAATACCAACCTAGCTTTTTTCCATACTGTCAGGTACATGCACTGAGCAGCCATTTAAGTGGGATTTAAGAAGAGAAAGATTCATAAAGTCAAAGATTCTAGCACCATTTTGAGTACAGAGTGTAGATTATAATTATATTTATGAACTCTAAAACACAAGGGCACAGAGAAATCCTCTTGACTAAAATATATATGGAGACAAATTTCTAGTGGTTAAAGGGGGTATGTCATTTAGACCTTTAAACCCAATATTTCATTCATACCATGATATTCATTGACAGTACACCAAAAAATTACAAAACATGCTTTTCACTTTGTATCATTTTAGGTCAAATAAAACTATATTTACATTAAAGTGGCATGAGCTGCCAAAATGTTGATATTTTGAGGTTGAAACTGAATGTTGAAATTATTGGCTATTTTTCTCAAGACGTACAATTCAAAAGCTTTTTAGTGCTTCTAGTCTCGAAAATGTACGATAAAGTGTTGTTTTGAACTAATTTTGGCTTAGAATGAATGAATGGTCGTCCCGGTTATTTAAATTTTTTTTACTTTGCGAACACCAATCCGGTTCATACAGGCCACATACTGTATGGATTTTCCTCATTCCAACTCCAATCATTTAGTTTTTTGATGGCCTTCAAAGCCTCTTACTGTCGTGACGATCAGAAATTGTGAAAAAAGTGTGAATTTTGGCAGTTCATGGCAACTATAACATCTCAAATATTATCAACTGGCCACTCATGCATTCACGACAAAGTCTCTGCCAAGACTCTGTTGTTTGGTCAAACTTTGGAAAAGGATTGAAAAATTTAGCAGAAACGGCTTTAATTTTTTAGGTCATGGCAACTATAACATCACAAAGCCTCCTCGCTGGATTTGTGTAACCTTTATGAATGTTTGGTCTGTTCTCATGGCACTGGTGAAACTCTTGGTGAATTGTCATAAGTTTAGTAATTGTTTTCTTAGGTCTATAAGGGGGCCTCTGATTGGGTTTTCCACTGAATCGCTGTACGTGAAAGAGTTTCCAGGTACTCGTCTCGGGTCAAGGGGTTCCTCGCCCACTAAACCTGGCTATGCTGAAATAATCTTCAGTGCGGCGTAAATCGTCAAGGAATCTAACGGGGGCCTGGATCCTGGGTTACCCTAGAAATAATACAAAAGCTAAATGACTTTACAAAACAACTGTATGGTGATGAATATTAGTGTTCACCCTTGACTTGTCATTTGATAAATTTACACATAAATGAAAAACTTGTTTTTATGGGGGGGCTGTCAAACAACATTTTAAGCCACTAATAATGAGTGGTACTGATGAATGGGATATTTATGTAAATATGTTTGTTATTATTTGGCAGTCTTGTTCTTCTCTGTAAGCTCGCGCAGTGTTGACAAGTTTTCCGCCTAACTGTCTTTATATGTACAGTTATCTAAAATTGTTTTGGTTTGTAATGCCTCCAGCAAATTTTCTCTATTCTTATTGAAAATTTTCTTCAAACAAGTTTACCATTTACCGTTTTTGAACAACACAAGCTTTCGACACCTGTGCCGGTTTCTTCGTCAAGTGTAACTGGCACAGGTGTCGAAAGCTGATGTTGTTCAAAAACGACGACGTGGTGATGTCCTAATTTTTACCCCTCGGGCAAATTTTGTCCGAACACATTATCTAAAAAAGTCTTTAATTTACAACTTTAAAACTTCACACATTTGTTTAATACAGCAAGTACAAGAAGCCTATTTAAAATGAACGCGCTCGGATGTCTTTTTCAAGAGTTATGCCCCTTTTATTACCGCTGCTATAAAAAGCCTCGTAAACACATTATCTAAAAAAGTCTTTAACTTACAACTTTGAAACTTCACACGTTTGTTTAATACAGCAAGTACAAGAAGCCTATTTAAAATCGATGTGCTCGGACATGATTTTCCAGAGTTATGCCCCTTACATGACTATCAGCCAAAAGCCTCCTTGTAAATGTGATGCATGTATGTGTAGTTTTTCACTCACAACAAATTGTCTGGAAAATAAATATATCTTCGGTTTCTTTGGCCCAGACCCGAGGGGTCCTGATGGCGACAGCCACTTATTTATCATTAGTATGGAACCCACGTTTAAAAAGAGTTTCAAACATTTCTGACAAGAATCTTCTTATCTATAAATTAACAAGAAAAACAGATCTACATGTACACATAATGAATTAGTGATGGTTTTGTAGGATTTTTTATTTGTTTTCTTGGAGTGAGTGAGTGATTGGGGTTTTACGTCTTGCTCGGTTTTATGAAGACGTTGTCTCCTTGTGACAGGGCGGATTTCCACCGCTCTTTTAGGTGCTGTCTCACCGAGACGACTTGCCGAAGACAACCAGCAAGCCCCCTCACCCAGTCACAGTATACTGACACCGGGCCAACCAGTCGCTGCTCTAACTCCTATTGCTGAGCGCCAAGCGAAGCAGTAACAGCTACCACTGTTAAAGTCTTTGGTCTGACTCGACCCGGGCTTGAACCCGGATCTCCCAGGCCTGAAGCGGACGCTCTACCGACTGAGCTATCGGGGCTGGTCTGTTTTCTTGGACAAAGTGGGTTTCAAGCCCTCGACCTATCAATGGTAGCTAACTGAGCCATGGGTGCCCCCCCCATTTGCGTTCCAGGGGTATGTAACAGCAGATACCCTAGGGTTTCCCCAACTGCTTGAATCCTAAACAAATCAATCAGTATCAGGGGCCTGTTTCACAAAGCGGCGTAGATGTATTTTTGCGTAACTTTCATACTAACTTACCTCTACAGTATGGGTTGCAAAGGCATTTACGTAAAAACTTACGCTACACCGCTTTGTGAAACAGGGTCTGGTTGGATTATAGCAATATGTAAACAAACGAATAAACTAATTAATTACCAATCAATAATTAATTACCACTCAAAATATCTGTTTTTGTATTTCAGTTGAACATCAAAGTTCAAGATGTGAATGACAACCCCCCTGAGTTCACACAGACAATGTATGTAGGTCATGTCTCTGAAGGGTCAGAGGTCGGTACCAGCATCCTGGAGGTCAAGGCCACTGACATGGATAAAGACAATAAAGTACTGTACACCATCTATGGAGCAGCCAATCATATCAGTTTGGATCTCTTCCAGATTAACTCACTCACAGGTATTATAATACTGATTCTTTCATATTTTTATTCTTCAACCAAATTACGTATTTTGTCTTTCTTTTGCCATTCTCATATTTTGTTCAATTTCAGTTTACCCGACTTCTTGCCATAGCTGAAGATCCATATAACTTCAATATATAGCCGGCGCGTGTTCGAATAAAATAAAAATGGAAAAATTTCTAAGCAATGAGCCTTGTTTTCTCTGAGCAATGAGCCCGGTTTCCTCCCTAACTAAACCTGGCGATGTCACCACACAAGTGAAATAATCTTGAGTGCGCATTCAAACATCAATCAGTCAATATATAGCATAGTATTTCAGAAAAAAAAATCTACTAAGGCCAAACTCCTGTCTCTGTCTTCAACCTAATGAAATATTATGGATTTGGTTAATTACAACAACCTATGACTGGGTATAAAGGTCTAAATGACATACATAACCTCGTTTAACACAACTCGAAACTTGTCTCCATGGTTATTTTAGTCAAGAAGATTTTTCCTCTGTGTGTTTCAGTGTCTATAAAAATATTTTTTCTTGGACAACATATATATTACTTATTACTTATATTACTTATATATTACTTATATTACATAAATATATATATTACTTTCCTGTTTCCTGTAGGTTTGCTGTCTGTGAAGAGGCCATTGGATCACGAGGCATTGAACAAACACCAACTTGTGATAATGGCGAGGGACAAGGGTGTTACGCCTCACAGGAGTTTCGCTAAAGTCATCGTAAACGTACAGGACTCAAACGACCACAAACCTGAATTTTTATCCTCACGATTCGAAGGACGTGTTTTTGAAACGGCCGCCATAGGGACGTCAGTTTTGCAGGTGTTGGCGGTGGACAAAGATAAAGGGAAAAATGCGGAAATTAAGTACTCCATTGTTTCAGGTATTGAATTTTTATCAATTCGTATCGTTTATTTAATTAAACGGGCAAATGGTGTCAATAATTACTACAAACACTTTTTATCTTTTTTTCTTATCACTACTTTTCATCTCTTGAAACCAGATGTCACGAATGCTCAGATTTTTAAAATTTTTTTGAAAGCACATATTAAATTTCGGGGCATCGGTTGATATGGCTTGGTGACTTCTAAAGCATGGTCTTTTCAATTCTGTACAAAAAACACTTCCTCTTTGATTGGCCTATAAATTAAATGAAATAATAAAATAACCTGCTTTTATTAACACCATGTGGTTTAATTGCATCTTTCTCATTAAAATGGGACGGTCCTCCTTTTCTTCATCTCTTGATAATTTATGTGCTCTGACCCTTTACTAACAATCCAGTTAACCGAATAAAAAAAAAATATGGATGCGGTGAAATTTTTTGGAAACTTTAGAAGCATTTCATAATAATTTACAATTTTATACATGTATGTCTTGTAATTAAATATCAAGCATATTGTATATTTGATTCTGGAAAATTTTGAAACATTTTCAAACATACTGCAGTTAACTCTTTTGAACTCAAAACACATTTTTTAAAAGCAAATTCATCTAAATTTGTAAGTATTCCTGAAACATAATTATTTCATGTCTAAGAAGCTTATTACATTGAAGCCTAAATTTTCAGTATTCTTAACTAATTTCGAATTTTTTTTTGCATCGAATAAATTAATGCGACATTAGTTAAGAGAATCATCAGTGTAATACACATGTGTTTTATTAAATTTTATCTGGCCTTTTTTGTTTCAAACATAGTTTCGGTAATATTGAGTGCGGTGTAAAACTCCAATCAATCAATCTAATGCAATTTCATAATTAAAAAAAAAAACAGGTAATGAAATTATTTGGCTAAGTACTTGCCCCAATTATTAATTTACTAAAATGTTCAGTAATAAAATAATCCAAACATTTCCATCCCCCATCATTCCATTTCCTTCTGCCTGCTAATTTCAGCCATCAACCCCCTACCCTGCTCTATTTGGAGTTGTTCGGGCAAAGCTTGGGCAGGTAGTACTAGTTAGAATTCACTGTTAGAAGTCTACGTGTGTTAAAACACCACCGTTTCCTGCACCCACCCGTCTACCGACTCTGGGGCCCTTTCTGTTAAGATGGCATAAAATCGTCTATTGGCTTAAGCGTTTATTTACGCGTTCAAACTTCAGCGCTCTAACTTCACCCCAACAAGAGGCAATCTCTTGGTAATTGCTGCTGCAAATTCTAAATTTCACTGCTAAAATAATGCAAATATTTTAAGTATTTTTTTTGCCACGGCCAAAATCTGAAGTCTGAGTGCTGAAGCTTACAACAATGCATGTGTTCGTAAAAATTAACATAAATATGCGACAGATACAGGCGCAACTTATGCCAGCTTAGCGGATTGGCCCATTGCCCGTCGAAATACCCACCCGTTGTGTCTTGCACCCTCTTGTCACCCCACCCACTCTTAACTGCCACTTTGTTTATGTGTTGACCTTGTATAGTTAACAACAATCATGTTATGATGTTATGTTGATTTCAATTTTTATTATAATAAAAAAGTGTGAATGTTTGAGTTTTAACAGAAATTTTTTTAATGGAACTGATATATATATACATATTGAAATATGATGATTTGGCAAATTTTATTTGCTGCTTTTTTTTTTTTTTTACTATGAGCTTGACCAGTTAACATGTACAGTATTGGGTTATCACTCAATCCTAGGAGCCTTTCAACAGTATGCAGAGGGTTCAGAACCTATTTTTCTCTCCTGGTTTAATTAAACATCAGCGACACTGTGTGGACAGAAAACCTCTGTTAACCAGATTGTCAATGCTAAAGGCGTCGTAGAATCGGAATTAATCAATCTTGCTTGTTGTTTTAACATCAATCAATCAATCAATCAATCAAACAGTTTGTATTCAATTCCAGATTATTCAAAATTATAACTTTATTTCAAAGTCCTATTTCTTAAAGTCTATGTAAGTTATTTGTTATGCGTACAAACACATATGGCCCCCTTTGTATTAGAATCTGTATAGACATCGACACAGGTGTCGAAAGCTCGTGTTGTTAAAAAACGCCTGACGACGTGGTGATGTCTTAATTTTTTATCATTAGTACTTGTATAGATGTTGTAAAAAAACAAAATCCACTATATTGTGATTTAGTGGTCAAATATGCATGATCTAACATTAACTCGTCTAAGCCCACGTTGTTAGCTACAATGTCAATCACTGTTCTAGATGTTGTCCTTGAAGTATCTAGGTGATCACTATATTCTATAAAGAAGAGTAAAGTTTGTCTTCAGTGTTTGCGCTACATGAGCGCTTTGCTGTCACCTGACATTGTGCAGTATTGCTAGGTGTTGACCAAGTGCGACTGGTATCCTCGATTCCAAGTGCCACTTAAAACTGTCATGTTCAATTGCAGTTGATAGAAATGTTGGTTGTTAACAAACCAAGACTTAAAATCAATCCTTTACAACCCCCAAAAGTATATTTTATTTTGTTATTTTGAGGCAAAAAATATTGCTGCTTTTTTCTTTATCAATTCAAGGGAGATAATGGATCTCATTTTTAAACATATTTTTTTGTTTATGTGGAATTAACAGGATTTTTTTCTTCTTTTAAATGACAATTCAATTATTCAGGCCTATGTTTTCTGTCTTTACGACCGTTCTGAAATTTTCTTGAAAAATTGCGACGATAGTTTTGAAAATTTCATATAATTTTTGTTCAATTTTTTTTAAGGTAACGTGGGTAACGCTTTCGCCATTGATGAGAAGATGGGTTTGATACGAGTGTCTGAAATTTTGGACAAAAATGAGCAGTCGTCGTATTTACTGGTGGTCAAGGCTGAGGATAGCGGGGATCCGTCACACAGCAGTACAGCACGCGTGAAAATATTCATCACCATATCCAACAATGCACCTCCAAAGTTCAGGTACACTGAATATACCTCCGAGGTGAAGGAGAACTCTCCTCAAGGGGAGGTAATAATGACTGTGAATGCTGAAAGCTGTTCGTCTGTTGTCTACAAAATTGCTGGAGAAGAAGACAGCAAGTCATTCGCTATTAATCCGAACTCTGGTGTTCTGTCGACCGGTATGAGTTTTGATTATGAAGAAAATCAGTTTTATAATCTGACCATCGTGGGAACGAATATGGTCGGGGCTACAGCCAGTACAAATGTCTTGATACATATCGTAGACATTAACGATAACTACCCAGTATTTAGTAACGATATTTATTCTGGAAATGTTACTGAATGCACAGCTCCGGGAACCGTGGTCCTCGGTGGTGACCTCAAGCCATTAGTTATTCAAGCGACCGATAGCGATTTTGGAAGAAATGGTTTACTGGTCTATGAGATCGTAGAACAAGAAGCCCGTCAGTATTTCTCGATTGATTCCAGTACTGGTGCTATCAGGACGGCGTCGCTTTTAAACCACGAAGAGTTTACTCAGTACGAATTCAACGTGAAAGTCCGAGACACGGGAGACCCGGCCTTGACGACGGAAGAGCCAGCTCATGTTATTATATACATAGCAGATGTTAATGATTCCCCACCGGAGTTCTCTGCCCCTAGTTATAAAGCCACTGTCCTTTTACCGACGTACCAGGATGTTTGTGTGTTTAAAGTCGAGGCAACTGACCCAGATACTGACATCGACAGTGACCTCATTTACAATATTATTGACGGCAACGAAGACAAAAAGTTTGGTATCGACCCATTTACCGGGGCTATTTTTGTCATAGATGAAAACAACATGTTGGACTATTATTCCATTGTTATTCAAGTCAGCGATGGTGAATTTAAAACCGAAACCTTTGTGAATATTTCTGTTGAGTACACAGAAGACAGCGATTTACAGTTTACCGACAAAGAACTACATTTAACTGTGATGGAGAATCAAACAGATGTAGAAACCCTCGCTGCTATACAGGTCAAAGGTCATGCAATGAACGAGCATCTACATTTTACGATTCTGAATCCGAACGATCACTTTAAACTTGGATCCACTTCAGGTGTGCTTCAAACCACCGGCTTGGCGTTCGATCGCGAAACTCGTGATCGATACAGCCTTGTGATTGAAGTGAGGGACGTCCGACCCAATCCCCGCCTCGCACATCTGGTTGTGTTTATCACTGTGGCGGATAAAAATGATAACGCCCCCATGTTTGTTAATCAGCCGTATTATTCAATACTGTCATTGGCTGCGGAGGCAGGAGAAACTGTTCTACATGTAAGCTATAACTCATACATTGTGTGTTTTATTTGTATATTCTTTATATGTTGTCACTGTGGTTTTAGACAGCTCTGAACAGTTGTCATAAGCTGCCAAAAAGTTGATATTTTTACATTAAAACCAAATTTTGAATTTTATAATTTATTAATTAGAAGCTGTTAAGTAATACTAGTCTTACAAATGTACGTTCAAGCTATATTTTAAACTCTCTTGGACCTGCATGGTGTCCCTGTTATTTAAATTTTGTTAAACTTTGGAGGACATATTGGTCTGGGCAGGTCACAGGCCACAAATTTGCCTCATTCCTACATCAATCATTTAGTTTTGACTTTTCAATAATCTTCAAGCCCTCTTATTGCAAGGAGATTTAAAATTTATGAAAAATATGTGAACTTGCATCTCATTCCACTTAAAGCTGTCAAAATGTGTTATTGCACACATAAAGAGCCGGGTTTCCTCACACTACTAGTTTCCGCCATGTAAGTGAAATAATCAATGAGATCAAAGAATTACCCAAAATTTCCTAGAATCGAATTTACCTGTAATTTTATGTATGGTTTTCTTACTATCTACTACATGGGATGGTTGCCAGTTACCACCCGAAGGTCAGGGGTTTCCTCCAGGCATAGAGACTGGTTTCCCCCCACAATAAAACTGGCAACACCACCATATAAATGAACTAATCTTGAGCGCAGCGTAAAACACCAAACAATCAATCAATCAATCTTATTATCTAGTTTAGGGCAGCAACAACACTCCAATCAAGAAAATCTCATATCAAATTGGTTTTAATAAACCATCTTGTTTTTTGTCTAGAACAATTTTTCATTTTTCATTTTCTTTGATTTTCTCACAAATTTTTCATCTTCCCTTTATAAGGTTGAAGCTATTGACAAGGACCTTGGTGAGAACGGAGAAGTTATGTACCGTTTGTTGGAGAGTGCAGGGGGTCGATTCACCGTCCATCGTAGTACGGGAGAGATTTATCTAACGGATAAGCTTCTCACTGTTGAGGAAAACACACAATTTGATCTAATCGTTGAAGCGAGTGATCGGGGTGAGTTGATTAGAGGTTTGAATCCCAATCAGTCCAAAAAACTAAATCAAGAATGAGAATCACTTTCGAATAAATATTAATAAAAAACATTTTTGGGGACAAAATTTGTCGTTAAATATATGTTTAAAACTTGGGTTTGTGGATGTAATTTTTTAGTGGAAAGTCGACTTGCCGCCATTCATCTGAGATTGAATAATTCTTATTTTTTGACAACAATCTAAGGCAGTTTGTGCTTTTAAAAATAATTGTTTTGCTTATTCAATAATTGCTTCTGTACAAAGGGAGGCTACTCCTCAATTTTATCAAGGGAGACTACCTTTGTGTGTGTGTGCTGTTTTTTTTTTTTTTTTTAATTTCACCATGAAAGAAGTACATACAGTGGTACATAAATGCTCCCCCCCCCCCTCCCCCCCAAAAAATATATATATATATATATATTTATCTCTACTGGTTTACACAATGGTTCATATCCTCTAATTGTAATAAAATTTCGACATAGCCCCAGGAAAAAAAATCACCAAAAGTGTTTTGGATTTAATGTATCAATAAATTTCCCATTCATAGACGTCTGATATTATTTTTAAAAAAATATTATTTCATTTGATTTGGATACTGTTCTATGAAATTTTTAATCAACAATTTTTTCTTGATTCTTTTTACCACATAGGGTCTCCAGCATTGACTTCTCGTACGGAGGTGCCCGTCAAGGTGATAACAAAAGCTACACCTGTGTTTGAGCAGCAGTACTACAGTGTTAGTATACCAGAAAACATCCAACTCCATTCACCGGTAGTAAGCTTGCAGGCTGGCAGCCCGAACGGACAAAAACTTATATATTCCATCACAAAGGGAGATAAATATGGCGAGTTTGCCGTCGACTTCAATACAGGTACGTACCTCCAGATTTTTGCGTCTCAAAAATTATTTTATGCATAAAATATTATTAATATATTATTATTACAAATTATTATTTCTCTAACATGTTACCTAAATATACCAATATTCTTTTTGGATTTATCTTCAACCCAGTGTATTCAAATATAATTCTATAACATCTTTTTAAGGGTGTGGTCGTAGTTTACTGTTTACATTTTCTGTGTCTGACATTCACAAATTGATGACTTTCTATTTATGTGTCTTATGTGTTATTTGCACAACACTCATTTGTACAGCCATTAGACTGTGCACAGCAGTAGTTACAATTTTCTGACTGTGGTGTTGGCCTCTTAATTGTATTACATTTATCTGTACTAACACTTAGAGAAATAATTTCATCGACTTAAAAGGTTGATTGATTGATTGATTGATTTACGCCGTATCCGAGATTATTTCGCTTATTTTTATTGCTGCGTTTTCAGGTTTAGTAGAGGAGGAAACCGGGCTCTTTCCCAACCTCCGACCGCTGACTTTTAAGGCTCTGTATGATATCCCTATGCTATTTCCCCCTTCATTAAAAAATAAAAGTTCCGATTATTTTTCTTGATCGATGCCGTGGAATAGGTCGTAGGGACCTGAACAAGGTCTTCTTTCTCCTCTCGATGTTTTTTTCTCAATCTTATGCTCATCCAAATGCTGCCATGTAGCTGAGAAATAAGTCAATTGCTGAGTAAAACATCAAACAATCTGCAAGCAGAAAGCTGTATTAGTTCGTCTGTTACTTTGATCTTAGGATTTTAAAACTATATGTTAGTGCGATGTTGGAACCATGGGTTGCAGGTTTATAGTACTAAAAATGCAAGCTAATTTTTTGACACAAGGGAGGTAACTGAGTGTTGAATAATCAGCACCACAGTCAGAACCTGGTCCGATGGAATTGTCTCAGTGTCGCCACAATCTGAGTTAGATGACGGGGCGCCTCAGCTCCCCCCTCCCCTTCTCAACTCTGTGTTAACGTAGAGTTATTTGTACTTGTGTTACCTTTTTAAAAAGCAATCGTTTAAAGATAGACTAGTCAATGTATACGTCAGTCTCAGAGAGATTTTCTTTTCCCTATGTTGTTTATGAATTTAAATTTTTTTAACGAGGAGGTGTTTCTAGAAGTCTTTCCCAATGTTGTATGAGGTGACGTTGTTGCATGACGCCTTTTGACTAGTCGGAATAGAATTAATTATTAGTAGAAATTAACAAAGTTGCGAATAAAGGCAGATACCTGTACGTGTATATTATAAACTTCAACTTTTTTCTGGGGCTCGGTTCACAGTGCAGGGGGATTGCAAACAAAGCCTGGTTGCCGATGCATACCATAGTGAAAAGATACGACGTTGTGGCGACCGTGATTGATCCCACTGTGTGACGGCTTCGTAAAACGGCCCCCTGGTTGTCATATATGTGAAATAATCTTGAGTGCATCTTAAAACTTGATTCAATCAATTTCTTGTGATTAAATTAAATCTACCTTTATAATCCTGTAACAGGTGTTAAGTAAAAGTGACATGTGTTCTTTCAATTGTGTATGAATTTACCCCGGTTACTTGGTAACAATTAACCATGATTTATACTAAAATTGTTCACCACCGTGTGACAGGTTTGAATCCCACCCATATTAAATTCTGACCGTGTATTGAGCTTGTTAACCTGTGTCAGGCGAGGCAGAAAGTATCAAACATGCTAGGGACTTTCCAAACTGCCTCCTTAGGGAAATTCTCGCCACAGTTTGACCTTCACCTCCGCCAAATCCTAGGCTTCCGCTGAACAGTTGAAAAATTTCTGAGTGGATATTTTACTCGATTGCCATCTGCAGAAAGTTGCAAGGTATGGGGTTTTCTCCCCCACTTAACCTGGCAATGTCGCCAGTTAAGTGAAATGATCTGGAGTGTGGCGTAAAACGTCAACGAGCTGAACAGATCATCATACGTTGACCAATACGATTTTCATATTGTAATCAGAGACACATCACCAAATTAATATTCACGAGACAATGGAGTGATTGGCCGTTTCAGAATTTTTGTGTTTGGTTCATCAAACAACTGAATACTTGGGGCTTGTTTCACAAATCAGTCTCATCGCAAACGACGCATTGTTTATACGATGATGTCTTGGAAACTTTTCGACGGCTTTGTGAAACTGTTAAATGACGACTGACCCCAGTTGCTTGTGTTTGTGGATTAATATTTCCATCTCACAAGAGGGATGGGGGGGGGGGGGGGGGGACGGGGCATGAAATTGTATATATGAGGCAACAACTTCTTAAGTAGAGTGACATCCTCTTCTAAGTAACAAAAATCGTCTTAGTTCGTTATGTGTGATTTTCTTTTTTTTACTAATATTTGAAATGGTTTTCCTTTTCCCTACCCTTTTACTGGTGTAGACATGGATGTCTTAGGGCCATGTGAGTACCATTCCCTTATGTGGTATTTTGTTTTTACCAGTTTTTCATTTTGCTCACTGATTTTAGAAAATATTTGCATGCAGCATGCTGGGAGTCCTTAGGAAATAGAGTTATCTGCCCTTCCTTCTTACCATTTAGCTTGCATGCTATTTTTAATCATCTATATTTTTTTTCCTCTAGAGGAATAATTTTTTTTGGGTGTGTGCGGCTACATATATGCTTACGGTGCATCTAATTCATTTCATTATTATATTTTAATTTTTAGAGCTTTGAATATTTGTAAATATTTAAATTTTTTTTCAGAATTTCATCCCGTTTAATGAACCTGTCTACATTGCTAACTCTGTAACGTTTTATGCTTGATTTTTTCTTTGTTCAAAAATTTGAAAAATATTCCCAAACACTTTGTTGAAGGTTTTGAGTAAATTACATAGTTAAGACTTAATCTGCACATTAACAATTAAAAGGATTTTTAAAAGATTAAAAAATATGGTTCACCTTATTTTTTGTTATCTAAAATCTAGATTTTTTGTTATCAGAATGAAAAAATCACTTTCTCCTCAAGTGGCATGAGCTACCCAATTCAGAACAAAATTCCTAGAAACTTAATGAGAACTTTGTTCGATTTTTAAAGAACTATGAATTTCGAACTTTCCCTTGATATATAAAAGGCACTGCTCACAGTAATTTGAATGAGTATTACAGTTATTCATTTTTTTCTTTTATTAACATTTTATGGCTGACATCCCCAATGAATATTTTTTCTTTCAATCTCAATGATTTAGTTTCTCTGTGGTATTTTAACATTCACTTTTTCTCGTATTGAAATACATTAAAAAAATTTAAATTTTGGTAGCTCATGCAGCTTTAAGGAGTTCGTCTTCAGGCTTATGTAATCACTGACACGCCCATTTTGCGCACTTACAAAAATTTGAATAACCTTCACGCACATGCTATTTGACATTGTGATAAAATCCTTTTTTTTATCAGCACTTTCGCATAAAAATACCCGCTCTTCTTTGTTGGAGGAAAGAGGACACTAAACAATGCACTTTTCTCTCACTTAAATAGACTGGTTGTCTTATGACATCATCAGCTTCTGGTGTAATGCCTTCTGGGTATTAAGTGGGGATCGCCGTATAAAGGAAATCATTTTCAGTGCTGTGTAAAACACCAATCATTAAATCAAAGCAGCCAAGACTCCCTTAGATACCCACAATGCAACTCACACGTTTTTACTGATGTCAATGGGCGTTAAGTCTAGTCAAGGGTAATGGCATTATTCCAACCACCCGCCTCAAAACACTCCGTTATCTTCTGCATTCACCATCGAGGGCAATTTGTATTTAGACGATTAGCTGGCTAAACTGAATTTGCTGACCTAATTGCCTTAGTTTATCTCAACGTTTCTGCTGATAAGTTCGCTTTCAGACTTACATGTATGTTAGCTAAATGGTCTCATGAAATAACCCAAGCTTCTTCATCATAGTCTCGAATGAACAAACTGTGGCTCCCCTCTAATAGATTTCTTTAGACTTGTTACTTGCTTAATGAGACAAGAGTGCTGTTTTACAGCATTTTTTTTTCTCGAAAATTAGTGATAAAAAGGTATATCTACTGTAAGGTAAAAAAATTTTTTTTTAATAATTACCGACTTTGTGTGCATCATTCCTTTCCATATATTACATGTATAACCTGCCCTTCTTTTACGATGTAGAATAATTCCTCTACCCTTTGTCCTATAACCTACAGTTGTAGTCACAAATAATATTAAAACTAGTTCATTTTAGAAACTGAAGATTCATTCTTTTACACTTTCTCTTTCTTGCATTTTGATTCTAAAATCTAGAAATACATGTAGATCTAATTCAAGAAACTGATATTTAATTTCTGGTTTTGCCACCTATGTAGAAATTAGTCGGACAGAATTTATTGTCATTTTAACGCTTAGTGTGCTTTTATCATTTGAAGTTAATTCAGCTTATTATCATTTTTTTATCATTTTTAAAGGAACTTTTTAAATATGTCATGAATTTTGAACTTTCGGTCTTTTACTCATTTTGAAAAATAATGATTTGCAGAAATTTGCGATATTCTCTGTGACAATTTTTTTATTTTTTTTTACAATAGTTGCTGTATAAACTAATAGATAACGTGTTCCTTTTACAAGAAACTTGTCATGGTGATAATATATATGTATTTACCAAAATTTTCATCGTATTCCTGTTCATTTATCGTGCCTTGCTGTCGCTTTTTGCTTCGTCTTAAGTGTGATTAAAAATATGTGGTCACATTGCATAATCTCTCACATTTCATGATAATTTTTTTATTTTTCAATCAGGTGTTTTGTATGTTGTGGACACTTTGGACAACGAAGGTTCCGTCACGAGCTATCAGCTGACACTTCGAGCTACGGACACGATGACGGGATCGTTCTCTGAAACGCTGGTCGCAATTGAACTGGAGGTTCGTAATTTATTAGTTATCGCCCTTTATTGGTCAAAAAGCATTTTCCGGTAGATGGCTTTTTCCTGGTTCAATTGTCACCCAATAAATTAAGAAGTTGTTTATCCATAAGTAATCCTCGTCTTTACTTTTCTGGTTCAATTGGTTGAACGATTCAAAATGATGACCACTCACCTTTTTGCCTCTTAAGAAATCGCTAATTCGGATCACATCGTGAAATTTACTGACTTGATTTCCACTTGATCCTGTCCTACAAAACTAGTACAACTTGTCACTCATAAATCCATGTTAAAACTGTAGCTGTAACTCACACGTCGTCCCAACATCGCCTTGTTTGACAGGACATATATATGATGCTGTGGGATGGTTGCCAGTTACCAACGGAAGGTCGTGGGTTTCCTCCGGGCACAGAGGCCAGTTTCCTCCCACAATAAAACTGGCAACGCCGCCATATAAGTGAATTAATCTTGAGCGCGGCGTAAAACACCAAACAATCAATCAATATATATGATGCCAGATTTCCTCTTGCTACATGTAGGTCATCATATTAGGAAAATATTGTTAACGGTAATGCACAAAATTGCCTGTGACTGAATCCTTTTAACTAATGTACAAAATCTCAAGTGGCATAACTCTTTTGATTGACATGGATTCAGCAATTTTTTTTCCATTTTTTCAGGATGTGAACGATAATGCCCCAATGTTTTTGAGTCAAAGTTACACGGCAGTGATATCCGAGGCGGTAAGAACTGGTACGACTGTTTTGACCGTCACCGCTGAGGATCTTGACTCCGGCATGAACAAGCTTGTACGGTATAGTCTGTCGGAGATTAACTCCGAGAATAATGATACAAAATATTTCCATATTGACGCCGAGACAGGTCTTCTTACTACCAGACTACTTTTGGATCACGAGAAACGATCGCATTTTAAATTCTACGTCCAGGCCACCGATAGCGGAATGCCAACTCTCAGTTCTTCAGCAATTACCCGGGTTAAAGTTTCCGACTTGAATGACAACGCACCAACTTTCGATCAACCTTCGTACAACTGTATAATCACAGAGCAACTAGATCGTGGAGCGTTTGTAACCAAGGTAACGGCGACTGATTCCGACACATCTGACCTCGGACAGTTACGATATTCCATAGTAGGCGGAAATGATCAACAAGCGTTTAGCATTGACAAGAGACTGGGAGTGATCCGTCTATCTGATCAACGGACGCCAAACCTTCGCTCCTCATACACTCTAAACATCTCCGTCACCGACCAAGTCTTCACAAACTACGCTCGTGTGCACATCCGAGTGAAATCCCTAAATAACTTTGCACCAAAATTTTCTGAGGACTTCTACTACAGTGAATTCTCTGAGAACCTGGGTGAAGGAATGCTGGTAACCACGATTTCGGCTCTAGATCAGGACATCGGTAGCCAAAGCGCCCTGAGTTACAGTCTCCCCAGTGAATTGTCTCAACAGTACTTCAGAATAGATGCGGATACAGGTATGACAAATCGTTCATTGTTTTAACTGTCTTGATGTCCTAGGGCCCGAAGAAGTCTACGTCCTCATAACCAAATGCTCCAAATGTGTCACTAGTTTCAGTCCCCAAGAATTACGAGTAAAATAATGTCGAACTAGGTCCTCAAGAAAATAACTTTTGAGATAATTGCCTAGTACATGTGGACATTTTTTGGCTAAGTTTTTTATTTCATCAGAATATTTTAAATGGAAGTTCTGAACATTTTTCCGTTGAAATAGCAAATTTTAGTGATAATGACTTCCATTGATGGCTTGCGTGCTTGAGTTCTACTCAGTCCAAGAAAATTTTTAATATTTCCTACTCTAAAGGTCAGGTATCTTGTCCAGTTTGGTTTTTTTCTCCCAATAAACCTAGAAAACTGTCCAAGAATTGAAATAATCTTGAGTAAGGTGTAAAACATCAATCAACCAATCAATTAGTGTTAATGAGCACTAAATCCAGCAAACTTTGAAATAATAAAATTATCTATCTCTTTTTCCTTTGATCTAGGTGAACTTTTCTCGAAGAGGGTTTTAGACCGAGAGATTCAGTCGCAGTTTGAAATCCCTGTAGCGGTCACGGACAACGGGGGGTTTATGGCGTTCACTAAAATCCACATCTCTGTGACGGACAAGAATGACAACGTACCACAGTTCTTGGTCCAGGAGTACAAGAGTAACATCTATCACAATATCTCCATCAATTCTACAGTTCTTCAGGTAAATGTGAACAAGTTGTTTATTTTTCTCTCATGCATATTTATATTTTGCTCTCCAAGAAAAAATGGGGGCCTCGGTGGGGCGGGCGGTTAGAGTGATAGCCCCTCGGTCCAACACAGGCCTTCCATCGATGCGGCGCGGGTTCGAATCCAACCTAGACCAAATACAAATTTTTAAATTTCTGATTGGATTTTTCACTTGATCGCTGTATGTGGTAGAGTTGCCAGGTACTCAAGGAAGGTCAGGGGTTTCCTCCGGGCAATGAGCCCGGTTTCCTCCTCAACTAAACCTGGCAATGTCGCCATACAAGTGAAATAATCTTGAGTGTGACGTAAAACATCAATCAACCAATATTTTTTCTCTTGTAATTTTATAAACAGTTTTCTCTGGGACTCAGTATCTAGTGTGCTATATGATTTCTCGACGTCCGGTGCAAAGTGAAGTTTTTTGCAGAATTCTCTATGACATTGCCACTCACGTGATGCATATTGTTCCACGATGCCAGAAGCGAGCGTCGCCTTAGAAAGAAAAACTGTCAGCCACAGGGGACAGGAAATTTGTGGAATTCTAAGAAGCCTTGCACTTCCTATGTAATATTCGAATTCTACTTACTTTACCCATGAGTTATCTCCCCTGTTATTTAGGTAAAGGCCACTGATGATGATGTCGATGAGAGCGGAGAAATCGTCTATTCCATGTTTAATGGTGATGATTCCAAAGCATCTGAAATGTTTGAAGTTGATTCGTCAACGGGAGTTATCCGGGTCAAAGGTGATCTCATGAACTCAGGTAAGCGTCACTTCTCATTGAACTGACATGTTTCCCCGATCCATTGCATTGCTTCGATCAATCTGTCAATCGATCGCTGTATGTGGAAGAGTTGCCCGGTAATCGCAGAAGGTCGGGGGTTTCCTTCGGGCAATGAACCTGATTCCCCCCTCCTCCAACCTGGCAACGCCACCATATAAGTGAAATAATCTTGCGTGCGACATCAGTCAATCAATCAATCAATCTGTTGATGGATTTTTTCTAAGTTGACGTAAATAGTATGAGAGAAAACTCTTGCGTATGGATTTACAACTTCTTGCTTTATTGGGAACACGACGTTTCCGTGTAGCTCATCACTTGATAATGGTGTTAGGAGCTACACCAAAACGTTGTGTTCCCAATAAACCAAGAAGTTGTAAATCCATACGCAAGAGTTTTCTTTCCTTCATTATTATGCTCAACTTCTAAATGCCACTTAAACAAGTAAATAGTATGGTTGCCTGGCAATGAATGTATGTCTGACATTTTCTCCAGACAAAACGCTACAAAACTGTCATAAACTTGATAATCCATATGTCATGATCTGAGCGCAGCATCACCTATGCAACAAAATTAATAGCGTATGGACCAGTACCAAGTAGCTAGTTCAAAAAGATTGGACACAATACGCTAAACAACTGCGTGACACGTAGCGTCATAAAGCCATTACATTTTCTAACCTTTTTGGAGCCTTTAGATTTATCATTTATACACTCGTAAAAAAAGTTGAGACCAAAAGTGTATTATGAATATTCATGGCACCTCTTAAATTTTGAAGCAAACTTTGCAACAATTTACCATGCAGCTTTCTGGCAAGTTTTTTTAAACTCTTTTAAACTTAATTTTTATTGGTCTCAATGTCTGTTCTTTGCAGTGAATCAGGTATATCAATTTTTCATCCACGCCAAAGACCAAGGAACTCCGTCCCTGGAGAATAACGTCCCCGTTGAGATCCTTGTGATGGGTCCGATGGACTCGCCGCCAAGATTCAACCAACCAGGATACTCATTTTTCATTCCCGAGAACACCAAACTCAACACGGTTATTGCTACCATTCTGGCCGAAAGCAATGGCTCAATCTCTTACAGTATTGTACAAGGCTCTACCAAGGACAGCAACAACCCTGCAAAGTTTCACATCACTGAAGAAGGTAAAATACGAGTTCTCCGCCTGCTGGACAGGGAGACTACAAGTAGTTTTACGCTAACTATTCGAGCGGAGACGCCGACCACCCCACCCCTAGTGGCTCACACAAGGGTTCATATACAGGTCATGGATATTGATGATAATCCGCCGCAGTTCGAATCTAATCCTTATCTGGCCACCGTCCCTGAAAACACCTCCCCTGGTATTCAGCTCATTCAAGTAAAGGCAATGGACAACGATACCGGCGGCAATGCTCTGGTTGTGTATTCCTTCGCCGCTGAAATTGGTAAACTGGCCAATATGTTTGCTATTGATGCCAACACAGGGGACATAACCCTGTTGGTAGCTTTAGATCGTGAAGAAGCAGACGAGTACAATTTAACTGTTATTGCCACGGATAAAGGAACCACTAAGGGAATGAGGGATACAACCCAAGTCACTGTCCGTATCATGGATAAAAATGATGAGGCACCTGTTTTCAGCCAAGCCACGTATTCGGGGGCTGTCAACGAAGACGCTCTCCCTGGAACTGTTATCGTTACCATAACAACGAAGGATCCAGACATTCCACCAAACACAGATGTGACATATTATATCACAAACGGAGATCCTCTGGGTCAGTTTGCAATCAGCAAGCTGGGAGAAATATACGTCAACAAAGAACTGGACCGAGAGACCAAGACCAGGTACAAAATGGACATCATCGCTTCTGATGGGGGCTTCATTACCAAGGCAACGGCAGTCATTGACATACTGGATGCCAACGACAACGCACCAAGCTGTGATCTGGTAAGCTACTTCATTTATAGATACCCTGGCTTAATTGTGTTCTTTGGCCATCATTGGCTCAGTTGGCTGAGGAAGAATTTCCCCGTCTGATACAGGGCTTCTATCAGTGGGTCAGTCGTTCAAATCCCACTTTGACCGAATGATGGGGTTTTCCTTTGATTGCCCTACATGGATTGATTGATTGTTTGGTGTTTAACGCCGCGCTCAAGATTATTTCACTTATATGGCGGCTTTACCAGTTTTATTGTGGGAGGAAACCGAGCTCTTTGCCCGGAGGAAACCCACGACCTTCCGCTGGTAACTGGCAACCATCCCACATTGGTCGTTCGAGTGAAAACCCAGTCAGAAAATTTTCCAATTTTTTGGACTGAGTGGGATTCGAACCCGTGACCCATTGGTGGCCCTACTTGGAAGAGTCGCCAGATATTTGATGAAGGTCAGGGGTTTTCTCTGGTCAAAGAGCTGAGTATCACTGTTTATTGATGACAACAAGTCGCAAATTAATATATCTATAGTCTCAACCAGCAAAATCTTAAAAATTTTCTTCTAAATATTCAGCCATTCTTATGGCCTAAATTTTCCATTGAGTCAGACAAAAAATGGAGACGTGGAGTTGTGTTTAAGGATTACCATTTTCACACACTGCACGGTGGGTCATATTGCCTTAAATTCCCTCAAACGGGCAAATTGTTCTCGCCACATTTAGCATATTTCTTTTCTGATGGTCGAATCCTTATGAGGAAAAAAGTGGCTGAATCTTAAGAAGAAATACGGTACTTAAATGTTCGTAATGTTTAAGTGTCAGGAAAAGCATTGTACAAATCCAAGTCAAGGCCATTTTAATGACATATAATCAATTTCTTTTCTTCATCTTGCAGCCACTGTACCAGAAGTTTGTACGCGAGAATGTGAAACCTAACCACTATATTACTCCAATAATAGCCAAGGATGCAGATGAACAAGGGACGAGAAATGCCCGAATACACTACTCTCTTGAAGGGGAAGGGGCAGACAACTTTAACATTGGCGCCCAAACAGGTATGTCAATAACAGGGATGTTTTTACTGGAGGTCGTGAACTATGAGAATCATTGTAAGTACATCGGAACCTTCTGGGCTAAATTAATAAATTACCACTCTTCTCGTGTGTTGTGGGTTCAAATTAACCAGTCCCCCCCCCCCCCCCCCCCCCTCTAAAATTAAAAACGAAAAGAAATCATGAAATTTATATTTTTCTGGTTGGGTTGGCATGTAATATCCAAGGTTTATCTGTGATTAAAGCCAGTTTACCTACACAGCTACAATCTTTGCAACTGGCATTTGAGTGAAACAACTTAGATTGATTGATTGTAGTTTGACACCACACTCAAGAAATGCAGTTCAGATTTTTAATCTCAAAAACTATAAATCCAAAATATCAGTCTCTTTACAAAATGATATGAATAATTCTTTTGTTTTTCTCAACAGGTTATTTGACGACGGCAGTGGAGTTGGATCGTGAGGTACAGTCTGAGTACGAGCTATTGGTGCGAGCGGTTGACGGGGGAGGTCTATCCTGTACCACAGAAGTTTTTATCAGCGTTAAAGATGTCAATGATAATCCACCACAGTTTACCATGGAGTCTTATACGGTGACGGTCACGGAAAGTGCCCGGGTGAATACCCTCATTACCAGAGTCTCTGCTTCCGATATTGATTTGGGTAAGTAAAGGAAATTATGTCTACTCCTGGGACTTTTTTTGTGGCCTTTGTTTTTGGATTTAGGATTGAAATCTGAGACTTATTAAAGCACTAAATAGAAGCACTAAATAGCTTCTGAATTATACGTCTTGAGAAAAATAGCCAATAATTTCAACATTCTGTTTTAACGTCAAAATATAAACATTTTGGCAGCTCATGCCACTTTAAGAAAATCATTAAATCTGCCCGGTGATGCCATATATGTAAAATAGTCTAATAGTGTGACGTAAAACATCAAGCAAGCTGAAGCAGCTTTCACAGTGATGCTCTGAAGATGAATTAAACGTACATCATATTTGTTTCACCAGGTATCAATCGTAAGGTGAAGTATAGGTTGACTGACAACTCTGACGCGTTTGCCCTGGATGAGGTCAGTGGAATACTGAGTCTAACTCGTGTGTTGGATAGAGAAGAAACTCCACAATTTACGCTGACTGTAGAAGCCTATGATCAGGTAATTAACCTCTTTGATGTGAAATAATAGTTATTTTTTTTATTCTGATAGTCTTCATTTATTATTTGGCGTCAAGAGACTTAGTAGGGGCCTGGGGGGTCAAGTGGGTTAGAGTGAACCGTCCCTCACTATGACACCGGCCTTACATCAGTAGGGCAAGGGGTCCAACCACACTCAGTCCAAATACAAGTTGAAAAATTTATGAGTGGATTTTTCAATTGATAGCTGTATTATGGGAACTACTCTTCAAAAGTGACGTCATGTATGACCTTCAATGTGTACAAACTGCCCTGAAGAAGCATTGACTCACCAATCTGAAAGTAGATACACAGCAGAGGTCAGTTTGTCGTCATATGTCACTGAGCTTATTAACTTTGGTAACCATGGTTGGGCGGTAAATGTAGCTTTGGATTTTGTAATAGCTGCGCCTGAAATTTTTTTTTTGTGATCAGACTTGTGAAGTAAATGTTACACAACACACTTGGAAAATATTGCCCAAGACTGTTCGCAATAACTTTGACCTGTATAATTTCAGAAATACAATAATTTTGATTCTGCTGTCATTCACCAAACTATGATTACTAAATTATTTCTGTTGTTTCTTCGTTCCAGGGTAACCCCTCGTTATCATCCCAGGCAGCAGTTGAGGTCGTCGTGCTGGATATTAATGATAACCCTCCCGAGTTTGAACTGACCAGTTATTCCGTCAGCGTTGAGGAGAATGTACTTATCGGGACTCCAGTGGTGACCGTCTTAGCAACGAGTCGAGATGTGGGAATTAATGCTGTTATAACATACTCCATCGTGGCAGGAAATGACATGAAGAAATTCACTATTGAGCCAGAAACTGGTATGTTAAATTCACTATTGAGCCAGAAACTGGTATGTTAAATTCACTATTGAGCCAGAAACTGGTATGTTAAATTCACTATTGAGCCAGAAACTGGTATGTTAAATTCACTATTGAGCCAGAAACTGGTATGTTAAATTCACTATTGAGCCAGAAACTGGTATGTTAAATTCACTATTGAGCCAGAAACTGGTATGTTAAATTCACTATTGAGCCAGAAACTGGTATGTTAAATTCACTATTGAGCCAGAAACTGGTATGTTAAATTCACTATTGAGCCAGAAACTGGTATGTTAAATTCACTATTGAGCCAGAAACTGGTATGTTAAATTCACTATTGAGCCAGAAAATGGTATGTTAAATTCACTATTGAGCCAGAAACTGGTATGTTTACCAATTAAAAATTTATAAACTCTATAACCCTCTATATCTTATTAACCTCTGATGCCTACATTCAAATATGTGAAGATTGATTGATTGATGTACTCTGCACTCAAGATTATTTCACTTATATGGCGGCATTGCCAGGTTTAGTGGGGGTGGAAACTGGGTTCATTGCCTGGAGGAAACCCCCCACGACCTTCTGCGAGTACCTGGCAACTCTGGCACATACGGCGATCCCAAATCCACTCAGAAATTTTTTCCATCCCATTGATGGGAGGCAAGTGCTTGACTGAGTGACTATCTATCTAACCGACTGAGACACCAATTGACGAATGACGAATTGTGGAAAATAAATACAAAATTTTGTTTTTTGTAATGCATAACTTGTCAACAATCTTAATTTTGTCCTTTTATTTCAGGTGTTATTCGTGTTGAATATGAGTTGGACCATGAGAAATCCCGCGAGTTTTTCCTGACCGTTCAGGCGAGTGATGGAGGCACACCTTCTCTCAGTAACACTGCCATTGTTAATATCAACGTAACAGATGTGAACGATATGCCTCCCCGCTTCAGTCAGCCCATTTACCCTGGCTCCATCCGAGAAGATGCCAAGATTGGAGACACCATTGTACAGGTAGGACATGGGATAAAGTGATACCTATGCTCCGCTCCATATATGCTAGATTTTATACCTATGCTCCGCTCCATATATGCTAGATTTTATACTTATGCTCTGCTCCATATATGCTAGATTTTATACCTATGCTCCGCTCCATATACACTAGATTTTATACCTATGCTCCGCTCCATATATGCTAGATTTTATACCTATGCTCCGCTCCATATACACTAGATTTTATACCTATGCTCTGCTCCATATATGCTAGATTTTATACCTATGCTCTGCTCCATATATGCTAGAGTTTATACCTATGCTCCGCTCCATATACACTAGATTTTATACCTATGCTCTGCTCCATATATGCTAGATTTTATACCTATGCTCCGCTCCATATATGCTAGATTTTATACCTATGCTCCGCTCCATATATGCGAGATTTTATACCTATGCTCTGCTCCATATATGCGAGATTTTATACCTATGCTCTGCTCCATATATGCTAGATTTTATACCTATGCTCTGCTCCATATACGCTAGATTTTATACCTATGCTCTGCTCCATATATGCTAGATTTTATACCTATGCTCTGCTCCACATATGCTAGATTTTATACCTATGCTCCGCTCCATGCTAGATTTTATACCTATGCTCCGCTCCATATATGCTAGATTTTATACCTATGCTCTGCTCCATATATGCTAGATTTTTTACCATGTCTTCTTCATGCTACTCGGAGTGGAGGTATCCATGAATCTAGATTCGAGTTATCGATTCCTCATGAAATGGTTCACATTGTATGACGATTATGAATCACACGGTCCAAAAATAATCTGACGCTAAAGCATTACGGTTGTCAAGCAATGACCGTTTTTCTCTGGGCAAAGAGTCTGGGCCACCTTGCACAAAGTGCTTTCAAATTAAGATCACTCTTAATTCATGTGTATACAGGTACAACATGGGGAGTTTACGAACCCTCTTCACTCCCATATCGTAGTCCTACCCTAAGAGCACTCTTAGTTATGAGTGCTATGGTCTCCTCTCCCATTATACTAGGCAACGTAGCTGCCCAAGCAGAATGTCAATAGCTAATGAATCAATTATTTACTCAAAGCCATCGGTGCATTAGGACTTATTTGGACTATGCTAAATATTCCTTTTGTATACTTGATTATTATTTGGCTTGATTAATGTATGTACGTGTATGTCACAGTTTTTCAAATATCTATGTTGATGATTTTTTTTCAGGTGATGGCGACTGATGAAGATAGCCCTCCTTATGATGACATCACTTATAGTATCATCGGAGGTGATGAGGATCATCATTTCATCATCAATTCTAAAACGGGCGTCATCACGGTGGCACTAGGACTTGATAGGGAGAAGGTAAGTCGAATGAACCCCCAGAATAAGTCGTCACAATCTATTGAATCTGACATAATAACTTACGTTAAAGTGGCATGAGCTGTTAAAATTCACACTTTTTTCATAATTTCTGATCGTCACAACAGTAAGAGGCATTGAAGGCCATCGGAAAACTAAATGATTGGCGTTGGAATGAAGTAAATCCATAAAGTCTACGGCCTATACTAACCGAAATAGTGTTCAAAAAGTAAACAAAATTTAAATAACCACGACCATCCATTCATTCTAACCAAAGTTGGTTCAAAACAATACTTTATCGTTCATTCTCGAGACTAGAAGCACTAAAAAGCTTCTGAATTATGTCTTGAGAAAAATATCAACATTCTGCAGCTCATGCCACTTTAAAGAATTGATCTACTCTTTAAAAATCTTCAATTTGCATAAGTTCTTCTGGATATTTACATTTATCGAGAGTTACCAGGGTCCTGTTTCACAGAGCGGCGTAGATGTATTTTTTGCATAACTTTCATACTAACGTATCTCTACAGTATGGCTATGGCAGTTACGTGAAAACTTACGCTACACTGCTTTGTGAAACAGGCTCCAGGTACTCTGTGAGGGTTGAGCAAAGAGCCTTGTTTCCTCCACGGTTAAATCTGGAAACGCCGCGATGCAAGGGAAATAATCTTGAATGTGGTATAAAACATCAGTCAATTTTGCCATATGAATTTTCAGGAAGCTATGCTCAAATGATTAACACTCATTTCGTTATTGCAGACATCAGAATACCAGCTAGAGGTCAAAGCATCCGATGGTGACCTCAGCAGCACAGTTCAAGTTTCCATCACTGTGAAGGATGCTAATGATTGCCCGCCTCTGTTTCAACAGAGAAATTACACCAAATTTGTCCAGGTGTGTGTTTTTTCTCATTCTCCAGATGTAGTTTCACTTTCATTTTCTGACATTTGATAATCACTGTTCGTTTCATCACTTTCACAAAATATGTCATTCACTTTCACTTGAATAATGCCATTAAATGCAATCATCTCGTTAAAGTGACCTGAAATGTCAAAGATGAAATATTTTCTGTTCTAAAAATAGAATTCAGAAATAGGTCGCTATTTTCCTGAAGAAAGTTTAGAAGAAGAGTCTATCTCATTTTTAGTGTCAATGCAAAAAGAAAATCTGAACATTTTAATAAACATCCATTTAATTAAAGTTCACTTTATCAAGGCCACGGGTTAAATAAATCATTTTAGCTCTCCAACGGACCTGATTTGGGAGATGCTATTAAAATTAATTAAAAAATCTCAAATTACTACTCGTATCATTGACAATAATTTTCTAAAACTAAGTTAGGTTTTATTGAAATTTTCACCCATTTTTTATCATCTTTTCACCCATTGTTATGGATCAGAGTGCACAATTAACCTCAGAAGTGAGTATCATTGTATGATTCAATCTTGGTGTACCGTGTGTTTGATGTTGTACAGTGTGTCATGCACATTGCATTTAAAAATCATTCAAAGTGTGAACAAGCCAGCAATTAATTAGCTATTGAGCTGAAAAAAATCAGTGATTAATTAGCTATTGATCTGAAAAAATCAGCAATTAATTAGCTATTGATCTGAAAAAATCAGCGATTAATTAGCTATTGATCTGAAAAAATCATTGATTAATTAGCTATTGATCTGAAAAAAAAAATCTGCGATTAATTAGCTATTTATCTGAAAAAATCAGCAATTAATTAGCTGTTGATCTGAAAAAAATCAGCGATTAATTAGCTATTGATCTGAAAAAAATCAGCGATTAATTAGCTATTGGTCTGAAAAAAATCACAATTAATTAGCTATTGATCTGAAAAAATCAGCATTTAATTTATGGAAACTTATATTGTCCCTTGTAAGAATTTCTAAAATTGCATGATATTAGAAGTAAAACTCACTCGACTCCCCAGTCTCTCGACTCCCCAGTCTCTCGACTCCCCAGTCCCTCGACTCCCCTTTCCCTCCCTTCCTATCTATCATCCAAACTTTCTATATATGGACATATACCTGCCCAATGCCATTTTTATTTTGCCTTGAACAGTTACTTTTGAACAGGAGATATTATAAGAAAAGGCAAAAAATTATTTATTGTTGTTGTTATTCAATTTTATTTTGTGATTTTTCTTTGTGTTGATGTAGGCCTACTTGTGCATAAAGCAGTTAATATTTGCTGAAATTTGTGTATTTCTTATAGGGTATAATTCTGGAATAGTGTTTGAAAAAATTTTATTTAATGAAGCACTGAAAATTACATATTGAGGAAAGTTCAAAGTGTATGTTTGGCGCCTCCCTGGCTCAGGCTTCAGGGTGACTGTCTGTCAGCCACCTCAGCCACAACTTCCTTGTAAGGGAAATAACTTTGAATGCAGCCAACAAAAGCAATCATTCAATCAATCAAAGCTTCTATCTCCGCAGTAACTTCAAATGATGACGCGGGCCTCCTTGGCTCAGTAGGTAGAGCGCTCTATTCGAACAGCCTTCCATCAATCGGTCGCGGCATCAAATCCCACTGTGCCCAAAAAATTGGAAAAGTTTCTGACTGGGTTTTCACTCGAACGACCTATGTGGGACGGTTGCCAGTTACCAACGGAAGGTCGTGGGCATAGAGCCCGGTTTCCTCCCACAATAAAACTGGCAACGCCGATATATAAGTGAAATAATCTTCAGCGCTGCGTAAAAACCAAACAATCAATCAATTAATCAATCAAAAGATGACATTTTTCTAATTGATGTTTATCTTGTCTTGATGTAGAAATCATATGTTGTTGTTGTTGATTAGGAGGATCGTAGCATTGGCTACAACCTTTTGGAACTGGTGGTGGAAGACTGTGACCTGGAACCCAACGCCGGACCCTTCTCTTACAACATCATTAGTGGCAATGAAGGCAAGGAGTTCCGTGTGGACAGTGACGGTAACTTGTTAATCGCTGGGGCGTTCCGAAAACAGGTCAAGGATTCATACAACTTGACGATTCGGGCGTTCGACAATGGTCTACCAACGTTATACTCAGATACTTCCGTTTTGGTGCATATCATCGAAGAAAGTAGTTACCCACCAAAAGTGGAGTCCCTAAACGTTGTGATCAGTTCCTACCTCGACGAGTTCCCCGGAGGATTAATTGGAAATATATTAGCCACAGACGAGGATATTTACGACAAGTTGACTTACACTATCGCCTCACCCAATAAACATTTGTTTAACATCGATGAAAAGGATGGTCGTATTATCGCTCTCCCGGGTTTAGACTCCGGGGATTATATTATCAACGTTAGCGTCACAGACGGTAAATATTACTCCTCGACTAACGTCAACGTGGAAGTCAAATCTATTTCTCAGGAGATGGTTGATAGTGCTGTTACCATTCAACTGGCTAATGTTTCACCAGAGATTTTCTTTAAAAAATACCTGAAAAGTTTTAAAAAGACTTTGAAAGCCGAGTTGACGGTCAGAGCCAAAGACATTGAAATTATCAGCGTACAACCGGCGGTGGATCAACAAGACAATACATTCCATCGTCATCGAAGAGCTGCGCCAATAATCGACCTGGATGTGCTTTTTGCAGTTCGAAAGTCGCCGAATACTTATTATCGTAGCAATATTCTCAGACGCAAAGTCTCAGGCGCCATACCGGATCTTGAGAGAACTATGGGGGTTCCCGTCGTCAAAGTTTTTAACGACATCTGCGAGCGTGATTTCTGTGACCACGGGGAGTGTACCAGTTACGTGAACTTCGATAAAGAAAACGTGGTTCGAACAGTGGTGAACGGAGAGACTTTTGTCACAGCCCAACATAATTATGCCCGGAAATGTCAATGTCATGAGGGCTTTGGAGGTAAGATTAAACATATTTGTTTTAAAACAATTTGGGGCACCTAGTCGGAGAAGTGAAGGGGGGGAGGGGTCGCACTCTGACAAAGCATCTAATATGGGTGGATTTTTGTTTCCAACATCGCTCAGGCTATTGGACTTTCTTACAATTCCAAAATATTTCTTACTATCAAAGTTGCCAAAATTTAGATTTTTTTTATCATAATTTTCTGTTCTTATCTCGAAAAACTGTGAAAGTCATATTCAAATGATAAAAGCCAGTTACCTGTACGAACCAAAAAGGTGTGCTAACAACAGTCAAAATTTAAATAACCAGGATGTATGAGTACTTTTAGGGCTTTTGTTGCTTTTAAAAAGTATCTTAAAAGTGGCATGAGCTGCCAAAATGTTGATATTTTGACGTTAAAACAGAATGTTGAAATTATTGGCTATTTTTCTCAAGACGTATGATTTAGAAGCTTTTTAGTGCTTCTAGTCTCGAAAATGTGCGATAAAGTATTGTTTTGAACTAACTTTGGCTTAGAATGAATGAATGGTCGTCCCGGTTATTTAGATTTTGTTTACGTTTTCGGTTCATATGAGCCACATCCTGTATGGATTTTCCTCATTCCAACGCCAATCATTTAGTTTTTTGATGGCCTTCAAAGCCTCTTGCTGTCGTGACGATCCGAAATTATCAAAAAAGTGTGAATTTTGGCAGCTCATGCCACTTTAACGTACATCCCCGAGAGTGGTATCAACACTTCTTGATAAACATTGAGAACAATCAGCACATTCTGTTTCAACCAAATTTTCCTCATGTTTGGCAACCCATGCCACTTGATCAAGCTCCATAGTAAAGACGTGCACTGCAAACTGGATTGGGAGCAAAGTTTTATGACATGTAGATATATGCTTTTAATTTCAGAGTTTTTAGAAGCATGATATTTAGACGTAAATATCTAAATATCAACACAATTTTGATATTTTTTTTACAAGCCCATCAGAAATTTACTCTTACTTAATATGGCCCACATTGTTTTTAAATCATCAAACATTACAGAATTTCTTCCCTTCTTTGAAAAAGTTTGAATTGAACTTTAAGAAGTAAAATGTTTTTATTATGATACTTTTGTTTAACCTTTCTAAAATGACCTGCATAATTGTTTTTTTTTCATTGTAGGTGAAAAGTGTTCAGAACAGATGACAACCTGTATCCACAATCCCTGCCCCAAGTTTATGATGTGCCGCCCCCACTCTATTCAGGGCTATCAGTGTGTGTGCCCCCAGGGGCGTACGGGGGTGCGTTGTGACGAGGTGATAAAAACCAGCGTTGACGAATGTACGGATACACATTGTCAAAGAGGTAAATTAGAATATGTTCATTAAAAACACAGTTTTCATAAAATGAGGGATTTTGTTTATCGTATCATTTGAACAATTTTAAGTCGGGTAACAATCAATGTACATTTTAATCAGAGAGGCGGCCAGCACAAACTGTTTGTTAGTAGTAGAGCACATGTAATGCCTATTCTCCCGAAGTCGTGAGGGTGATCTAACACACTGTATCGGCCCCTCCGTCATTACTTATGGACCGAGCCAAATGTTAAAAAATGTTCGACACATTTGAAAATAACAGTGAAGACATAACGTCGCAAAGCGGCATTTGTTGAAGCTTTGTGAAACGTATTCAGGACATTTTTATTGATTTTATGACACATTGTGAACCAACAAAAACTTATCTCCATGATTTCAATGGCCGCCATAATAGTGAAAAAATCTTGAGTGTGGCATAAAACTTCAATCAATGAACCATGATTTCGAGATATTCTGATACAGTTGAGGTCTTTTATAAAAGCTTATGACACAACCATAATGTACATATATATGAGCTACCTTAGTTAACAGAACGTTACAAGGTTACCGTATTTCTTCTAAAGATTCAACCACTTTTTTCCTCATAAGGATTCAACCATTAGAAAAGAAATATGCTAAATGAGGCCAGACAAATTTGCCCATTAGAGGGAATTTTAAGGCAATATGACCCGCTGAGCAGTGTGTGAAAATGGTTATCCTGAAACACAACTTCACGTCTCCATCTTTGCCTGACTCAATGGAAAATTTAGGCCATTAGAATGGCTGAATATTTAGAAGAAATATGATAATCAAAAAATTTCTCCATGTGTTAAACAGGTGATAAACCCATGGCGTTTTCTGGTCGAAGTTACGCTAAATGGCGATTGGTTGACAAGATTGAGAAGAGATTGAGTTTGGATATGAAGATTAAAACCAGGAAATCCACGGTTAGCTTGATGTACGCCACCGGAGAAACTGATTACAGCATACTTGAGGTGCGTCTTTATTTCTACGCATGCGTTTTTATGCAAACAATTTTATCAATGCCACATGTTTTCCAACCTTCCTGCAAATTACAACTTAACATGGCCTGTACATTTCTGGCATAATTTCGAGATATCCATTTTTATGGGAGTTGATGATTATTATTAAAATAAATTTATATCCTATTCATAGCTTTTATGTCTGGTAGTTATATAAGAATTGCCAAAAATTGGAAATGAAAAAAAAAAAATTAAAAAAAAATTTTGATAGTATCTATACTGGATATTGCAATTTTTTCTATATTTTTTTCAGTTGGTCAACGGTATGGTTCAGTTTAAATTCCAGCTGGGCAGTGGGCAGGGTACAGTTCTTATCCCTGTGATTATCAACGATGGCAGTTGGCATCAGGTTGTCGTTGAAAGAAACGGAAACTTTGCCGAAGTGATGCTCGATGGAAAATTTTCCGCCCAAGCCACAGCTCCTGGTACTAACCAAATCCTTAATCTGGCCAGTCCCGATGTTTACTTTGGTGCCGAAGTCAACGATCTGAGCAATGGCTACAAAAACATCCAAAATGGCTTTGAAGGTTGCCTTGACGACGTGAAAATAAACGGAATTCGGCTGCCTGCCTCTGGAAGTAACGCTGTTGCCACAAGTCAGGATTTTGAAGATGTTGAATTCCATTGTAGAGATGACCATACAAATGCTGGCGACACAAGTGCGTACTCAATTTCTCTTATTATATCGGAATTTAAAAATACTGTCGTTTAAATTTATCAATTCTGTGTTTTGCACGTCACCTTTTTCTAAAAACAGTAAAAATCATGCTAGGGGCTTACTACCAGATAGTAACAAAAAAATTTGGGTTTACACAGAGCATAAAACACTAAAATCTAATTAAACCATCGTTCATTGTAAATTCTTTTTTCAAATTTAAATGTTTTTGAAATTTACATCAGGTGGTGCCTGTGGTCAGTTCCCGTGTCTGAATGGTGGTCAGTGTATCAGTTTGAACCCTGATGGTTTCCATTGCCAGTGCTCTGACCGCTATCAGGGCTTACGATGTGAAATTGACAGCAATCCGTGTGCAACAAACCCTTGTATGTACGGAGGTAAGAGCAACATCCAAAATTGCATGTTATACACAAATAACTAAGAACTCTTTAAACATTGAGTTTCAATCATATTGGAAAAAATTAAGCGCCTTTTGTGGATAAGTTGCCAGGTACTTGCCAAAAGGTTTGGGTTTCCGTCTACCAAAGAGATCGGATTTCTTCCCCTCTAAACCTGGCAACACCATCATAACTGATATCATTTTGAGTGTTATGTAAAACATCAATCAGTCGTTCTTATGTCAATTAAAGGTTCGAGTTTACTGGAGGCACACATCAGGAAGCTTTAACCTAATAAACTGGCGACTGTTTCTCAACACACTCACGCCCGTCGTAACTTTGCGCCTGGCTGTAATGTAATGTGGAAGGTATATGTTATGACAGTTAGGCCTTGCATTGGACTTAGGCGTAAATATGTGTTGAGAAACAGCCCCCGGGGCCCTGTCTTACGAAGCTGGCGTAAAGTTGCGCATAGGCCTACAACATGGACCAGTTGCGACTAGAGTGTAAGTTCCTATAGTTGTAACACTGATTTACGTCCGACGTAACTTACGCCAGCTTTGTAAGACAGGGCCCAGAACAACAGTCTCACATGAGTGAAATACCTTTGAACTACATGTAGGCATGCAATAGTAATAAATGACTGGTTTTGTTAAATTTCTATACAGGTGTTTGCCGAAATGTCCCTGATGTGCCGAATGACTTTAATTGTCAGTGTAAAGATGGCCTCTCAGGTAAACGATGTAATTACGGCCACTTCTGTCACCCAGGGATATGTCTAAATGAGGGCATCTGCATAGAGGGGCCCACGTCAGCCATCTGTCGCTGTGACATCACCAAATTCGGAGGCAAGTTCTAGAAATATGTTGATGATAACGGTCCGATTAGTTAAATACTTTAATTACTTTGATCTGTCAATCCTATGATGAAATGAATTTTTTTTTAAATCACCAAATGAATTGAAATAATACTACTTGAATATAGAATTTATTTTAAAACAAAATTCGTCAAGTTAATACAGATCTTGAGATTCTTTTACTTCTTGAGATAAGAAGACAATAGATATGGTCTTGTGATAATTAAAGTCACTATAATACACCCTTTTGGCTTAAGGATTGATGCTTGCGCAGAAGCCTCGTTGTAGAGCACAATGAGGTTAGAATGAGTGTTCTGGCTCCAATTTTGTTAATTTGGAAAAGTTATATTGAAGGACAGAAATTCTCCATTTTCAGGTAAACGATGTGAAACCCTAATAGATCCTTGTCACAGTTCCCCTTGTCAACATGGGAGCGTGTGTGTACCCAATGGGCAACTATACACATGTAACTGTACGGAGGGTACAGCGGGTATTCACTGTGACCGTGTCTCGCTCCCGGCCATCACACCCAGTAGGAGCATGGAGGAAATATACGGTATTGTCGGTAAGAAATTAATTGCCTAATTCTATTTCGTAATTAATTTATGTTTGTGAAAGTTTGAGAGAGAGCTATTGTATGTAAACTTATGGCTTGCCTATCCAATATATCTTTTTAACAAAAATAAGTTAAAATCCTTAAGTCCGTCTTCCGTTCTATATGAGGTTTCCACTCGCTCTATGTGGAAGAGTTGCCAGGTACTCGCTGAAGGCCAGGGGTTTCCTCTATCTGTCTATTTTTGAATATCTAAAAAAAAATTATTTTGAAATATGTTTTCATTTGGTCATTAGATGTGTTTTTTTTTCATGTATGTTGTTTTGATTTTTAGGCTGCATTTGTGGACTGCTTCTTGTAGTGATCATTTTAGTAGCAGTCCGAGTTTGGTGGAAAAGACGCCAGAGAAGGAACCGTGCCACAGGAATCGATTTTCATCATGATGGCGTTTTACTGAATGATTTCCACGACGACTGGCAGCGCAATAAATTGAGTAATCTGGATATCGCTATACAAAACAACACGCCCCCGAGTCCACTGCCGCCCCCTGTGCCTAATCGCCCCGCCTCATACACCCCCAGTAACCATGACTCGGTTAATACCCTGAACAACTTTGACACTGTTCGGAACTATGGAAGTGCTGCGGATGAATTGAACAGTATCCCAAATATACACACGTCAGATTATTTACAGACATTCACGGGTCCCCGAACGACCCCTGCCAGTATTGCACCGTCTCTACCGCCCCCACCCCCATCTAACTCCGCCTCCGACTCGGAGTCCATCCAGAAATCTCATTGGGAGTATGACTACCCAAACATTATGGAAAACTACGGGGATGGTAAGTGCTATGTTCAGCATTTTATTTATTTAAATTATTATTTTGAAACGATGTTAAAATTGCATTAGAGGATGGCTTACTCGCTGTATGTGGAAGAGTTGCCAGGTGCTCACCGAAGGTCGTGGGTTCCCAATGAGCCCAGTTTCCTCCCCAACTAAACCTGGCAATGCCGCCATATAAGTGAAATAATCTCTAGTGCCGCGTAAAACATCGATCAATCAATCAATTAAAGGATACATACAGTATGTTTTGCAAGCAAGTTGGCTCAAGCTGTTTCACAAAGCAGCCTAGCATAAGTTTTTGTACGTAACTGGCATAGCAAAGTATCTCTACAGTATGGGTTGTTATGGCTTTTACGCAAAATTTTACGCTCCGTCGCTTTGTGAAACAGGCTCCAGGACTTGAGTGTTGCTGGTCTTGAGTTTTGCCACTGTTTAAGTGGAGGCATCTAGAGTATGGTGGGTCAGATAGTGATTGTCCCTCAGTCCGACACAGGCCTTCCATCGATGCGGCACGGGTTTGATCACCACTCAGACCAAATAAAAAATTAACAAATTTCAGCATGGATTTTTCACTCTATCTTAACTGATCGATGGGGAATTTTTAACCCATGTACCACAAGGTTAGAATTGCATACTTTTGCAACCTGACTCTTTTGATGGATTGGTTGATGTTTTACGTCTCACTCTGACTCAAGATTATTTCACTTATATGTCGGGTTTAATGTGTGTGGTGGGGGGGGGGGGGGGCAAACTGAGCTCATTGCCTCAAGGAAACCCCCAACCTTTCCCGAGTACCTGGCAATTATTCCACATATGGCGACCGAGTGATAAATCCACTCATAAATTTTTCGCTTTTTATTTGGTCTTAGGACTGTTTTGATTGATTGATTGATTGTTTGGTGTTTTACGCCGCGCTCAAGATTATTTCACTTATATGGCGGCGTTGCCAGTTTTATTGTGGGAGGAAACCCACGACCTTCCGTTGGTAACTGGCAACCATCCCACATAGGTCGTTCAAGTGAAACCCCAGTCAGAAAATTTTCCAATTTTTTGGACTGAGAGGGATTCGAACCCGCGACCCATTGGTGGAAAGCTGTTCGGATTGAGCGTCCAACGCTCTACCTACTGACCTACGGAGGCCCCCGGGGACTGTTTTGAAGAGTCTTCCTGTAATACTCCCACAACAACAGTACTTGTGATTTTTTAACTCTGGTCTATTGATTTAAGACTTTTGGCTTTCATTTGCAGATAAAAAATACTCGGATAATTTTGCAAAGATGATACCCGGAGGTCACATGGGTTTAAGTCATCAGAATTTACAAGGGACAACATCCTTTTCTAGTTTACCTGTATCAGAGTCTGAAGATGATTTACCAGGTAATATAACATTTCTATTGCCAGGTCTGGACATTTATGTAAATTAGTTATATTTTTACAAATCAATTTAATCTTAAAGGATTTATGAAAAACCTTTAGCAATATTTTCTAATTTGTGTCGAGTATGTTTAACGCATGAACTTAGGAAAAAATAAAATATTAGTTTTCTGATAATGTACATGAAGTCGCTTTACACGCACAAAGAAGCCTTGACAAAACACTCGTTCCTAAATCCTTTAAGGTTCATTTATGATTCATGCTTTCTGCTCGCCTGACTTTTATAAACCAGGAGCCTGTTTCACAAAGGGGCGTAGCATAAGTATTTTACATAACTGTCATAGCAACGTATGGGTTGCTATGGCATTTATGTAAAAACTTATGCTACGCACATTTTGAAACAGGTTCCTGGACATTTTCCTTGTACTAATTTCCCAATTGTCAAATCATCCATGGAAGAAGATCCAAGATTCAGATTGTCCAATATTTATGTTCAGTCTGTTCTTATTTAATATCACCCATCATTATGTATAGTTCCATATCAAAGCTTTGTAGGCTGTACTTGACTAACTTATACTATAGTGGATGTACAATGTACATGAACATTCAGCTAGGGCTGTCGGTTAGAGTGGATGTACATGAACATTGAGTTAGGGCTGTCGGTTAGAGTGGATGTACATGAACATTGAGTTAGGGCTGTCGGTTAGAGTGGATGTACATGAACATTGAGTTAGGGCTGTCGCTGGCTCCGTCGGTTAGAGTGAATGTACATGAACATTGAGTTAGGGCTGTCGCTGGCTCCGTCGGTTAGATTGGATGTACATGAACATTGAGTTAGGGCTGTCGCTGGCTCCGTCGGTTAGAGTGGATGTACATGAACATTGAGTTAGGGCTGTCGCTGGCTCCGTCGGTTAGAGTGAATGTACATGAACATTGAGTTAGGGCTGTCGCTGGCTCCGTCGGTTACATTGGATGTACATGAACATTGAGTTAGGGCTGTCGCTGGCTCCGTCGGTTAGATTGGATGTACATGAACATTGAGTTAGGGCTGTCGCTGGCTCCGTCGGTTAGATTGGATGTACATGAACATTGAGTTAGGGCTGTCGCTGGCTCCGTCGGTTAGATTGGATGTACATGAACATTGAGTTAGGGCTGTCGCTGGCTCCGTCGGTTAGATTGGATGTACATGAACATTGAGTTAGGGCTGTCGCTGGCTCCGTCGGTTAGATTGGATGTACATGAACATTGAGTTAGGGCTGTCGCTGGCTCCGTCGGTTAGATTGGATGTACATGAACATTGAGTTAGGGCTGTCGCTGGCTCCGTCGGTTAGATTGGATGTACATGAACATTGAGTTAGGGCTGTCGCTGGCTCCGTCGGTTAGAGTGAATGTACATGAACATTGAGTTAGGGCTGTCGCTGGCTCCGTCGGTTAGATTGGATGTACATGAACATTCAGCTAGGGCTGTCGGGGCCTCCGTCGGTTAGAGTGATAATACCATAAAGGCCTTCAATTGATGTGGTGCGGGTTCTAATCATGCTCAGACGAAATAAAAATTGAAAAATGTTTGAGTCGATTTTTCCTTTGTCATATTGGCAAAGGCCGGTTGTTCTCTTGGAGCAAAAAACCTGCCCCCCCCCCTCATTAAACCATGGCAAGGCTGCCATAAAAGTGAAATAATCTTGAGTGTGAATCAATCATCAATCAATCAATCATGTACATTCAGCTGCTTCATATAAAATGTTGGCTGATACTCACAAAAAAAAGACCATCATCTGTAAATATATTTCATGTTTATGTGTAAAACTTTGTCTTTAACAACCAGACGTTGCATGTTGTAGGAAGCAGTTATATTAAATGCAATTAACCTACATGTACATGTATATTAACCAAAGTTTGCATGTTGAAGAAAACCTGCAATTAAAGAGCAATTGATCAGGGTTACATGTTGAAGAAAACATGCAATTAAAGAGCAGAACTTTCCTAGAGTAAATTAACCAAGTTTAAAAGCAATTAACCAATATTAACAAAACTTTGCATGTTGAAGAAACTAGATGATTTGAGTACCAACCCATTTATTAACCTCATTAACTAACATACCAAGGCTACTAGAGAACCAGTGCATTTTAATTTCAATATCCCATTTATCATAATAACCATGGCTTCTGTAATGAAGATCTATCATTTTTTGACTGGTCTCTTGAAAATTTCTCGGCAATCCCATCTACCGTTATTTTCGT
Source organism: Lepidochitona cinerea (assembly GCA_963971465.1). Taxonomy (NCBI): domain Eukaryota; kingdom Metazoa; phylum Mollusca; class Polyplacophora; order Chitonida; family Tonicellidae; genus Lepidochitona; species Lepidochitona cinerea. The sequence continues at coordinate 62,270,305 of OZ020552.1, read as the reverse complement.
GTTTCACACAGATTTGAAACAAAATGTTCGTTTGTGATTCAGGCTTAATTATTTAAAGTTCCTGTCAGCAACCATAACCAGACGTAATTAAAATCTGCCCAAATACTTGCTAATTAATATTATACTGATTAATATTTATTTAATCCCCTTCCAACCCGCTTTGTTTATCACATAGCCTCTTGGTGCAACTAACTACATGTATATTCAAATTTTCCCCTGTGCCTCAGTTCATAAATATATATCAAAATTCCCCTTGTTCTATTTTTTGTATTTGTCTATAGATTTTGTGGAATTCAAGATAATTTTGTAAAAGAATTACAATATCAGTATTGAATGTAGTAATTCAACATTTTTTCGCTCTTTGATACTGTATTATATATGTAGGATGCTTGCCTCATAGGCCTATCAACGGATGGGTGAGGGTTTGGTTCAGGCCTAAAGCCTGAAAACGCTGTTAAATCAATGAGATAGTGCAGAATAAAAAAGAAAGGAAAAATCAGCCATTCTTTTTTGGCCTTGGATAGGGCTTTATTGGTAACCGTTTTCACTGATGCTTATAAACTGGATCTCTCGTAGTCTTGTTTTTCTACGTTTTTACTAACATTTGTAATCTTCATTTCCAGTCAAGCGTGGGAAAAAGAAAGGTAGCCTTTTATCAACCAAGTGTATCTATATTTTTTGCATGCTCCCATAAGGTGTGGTCATTTCATTTCCATGCATAGTGCCCTTCTTGTTGTAAACTGTTGCTTTTGTATAAATGTGTTGTTGTTGTTGTGAACCTGTGTTGTTATCATGGTAACCTTGTTTACTTTATGTAATCTGGACATCCTTTGTATCATATTTCTCCTAAACTTGGATAATCAGCTTTCTATCAAAATACTTTATTATCTATTATCTTATATTGCCATTAATTTGATAGGCTAACTCGAGTAACGAGTAATACCTGCATTCTGTGGGAGGCTTTCTCGTTTAAGATTTCAACCACATCAAAACGTTTTTATAATTTCAGTCCCTCAGTCAGACACAGGCCTTCCATCAATGGGGCCCGGGTTTAAATCCCACTCAAACCAAACAAAAATTAAACAATTTCACTGGATTGGCATATGTGGAACAGTTGTCAGGTACTTGCCGAAGGTCTGGGGTTTCCTCCGGGCAATGAGCTTGGCTTCCTTCTCCAATAGACCTGGCAACACCGGCATATAAGTGAAATAATCTTTCAAGCGGTGTGAAACATCAATCAATCTTTTCATTTCACCAACCTAATGCTTTTGACGCTGACCCAGAGTTGTGTCCCTTGGCGCTGTCCTATCATTAAAGTATGTCATTTGATGCTAACATACACATCTGACCCAGAGTTATGTCCCTTCATTTAAGTATGTCAGGACTGGAGGCACATATGTAGCTATCTCAAGAACAGTAGTTCACCTCTTGATGGATATATTCTCTCCCTAATTATTTTTAAGTGGCTTTCTCACCTACTGTTACTATGAGAATGGATTATCTCCCCCTAAAAAAATCTGTTTTTGTCCGCCATATACTCTCCGTCCTCGCATCTTTGTTTTGTTCAGTACCGATATGTTTAAGTATCTGCAAAACTGTGGTGGAACCAATCAAAGTTTACATGCATATCAAATTAGAAACTACCATTTTCTCTCTAGATGGCCCACGAGTAAAACTGAACGTGACTATAAGTTTTAATCATGGGTTCCGACAATGTATACTCTCCCAAACCCAAACAATCTTACCGGAACAATGGATGATCATCGCTTAAATCCTCTTAAGAAGGTCTTACACAACTTCAGAGGCGCCTAACTGGTTAAGTTGGCTGAGTATAGTCTCCAATCCGAGAAGCCCTTCCTTCAATGGGCCGAGGGTTCGTATCCCACTCAGCCCCAATACGAACCATTATTTATATACCAGTTGTTGTTGCTAAGAAACTCAGGCCTAGAATAAAAAAATGTTTGTGTGATGTTATTTTTTTAATTTTGCTGAATTTGAAGACACTTGATAGTTTGGCGAGACTTTGTTTTAATTTATTTTCTCTCTCTGCGGTATGTGTGTGAGTTTCTTTCCATTGTAAACCTTTCACATCTGATCTCTATACACATGTTTTCCTAAACACAATTTATGCCTTGTAAATGTTCAAATTTCATATTCATTTTATAGCTTTTTACCATTCCAGAATCCTCTCTGTATTATTATTTTTCTTTCTTTTTAAGCATGTAAACACACGTCTTTTACCATTTTTTGTCACCAGAAATCACTTTGTCACTTTGGTGAAGACATTCTTGATTTTCATCGCAGAAAAAATGTTGGGGGTCTTGAGACTTGGGCACCAGGTATAGACTGAATGTAGGGGGGGGGGGGGGTTCCTCCCTGACTAAACCTGGCAACACTGTCATCTAAGGCAAATAAGCTTGAGTCCCCAGTCTCTCATTTCGACACTGACGTCTCAATGTTCAAAGAAAAATTTAAATATTTCTGACTGGGTTTGACACTTGATCACCCTAAGTTTATATTTTGCCAGATACATTCCTAATGTCATGAGTTTCCTCTGGGCAAAAAGCCCAGTTTCCTCTACACTAAATCCAGCAAACACCACTTTGTCTGTGGAATAATGTTTGAGTCAGCTAACTTTTCATCAAGCTAGAGTTAATAAAAAACCTGTTGTGTTCGTGAAATTTTGCTGCTACGTGTTTTTGTGCATCTTGTGGAAGATAGTGTGTCCAAATTAAGTCTGTCTTTTTTTTTTTTTGGTTTTGCAAGTGATAATTTTTAATGTTATAGACATGACAAATATTTCAAAAATTTAACCCCTTTTTGTTCAGAAGTTTCTTACAGACAAAGAGCTTGGTTTCCATGCCCACTAAACCTAGCAATGTCGCCATTTTAGTTAAATGAACTTGAGTGTGGCATCAATCATTCAATCAAACAAAAGGTACAATAAGTTTGTAAAGGGCGCTTCCTTTGCCCTGGGGCCTACTCTCAATATTAACCTTAAAAGGCCACCACATCATTGAAAATATTTTGTAGGTCGACGTAAAAATGAATCATTCCATTCCCCACTCGTATGCCGTTGATTATTCAAGCATTTCTTAATAAATGTAAATTTTTCCGTCTTCATGTGTGTATCTTATTAGTCTACATTTGTATATATGTTTAGCTGATATTGACCTTTGCGTATATGTGAGCTTCAGTGATGAAAGGGGCAATGTTTACATCATAAATGGACCTGAAACTGGGCCATACCCTTTTCGAAATCTTTATCTTGACCCTAATAGGGTGTCAGGCATCAGGGGTGCCGACATGGCAGGGCGTACATTTGTTTAAGATGTGAAAAGATACATTCAAAATTTATGTTAATTTATAATGTTAATGGATGCCATATACTGTATGTTGCCAGTGTGTCCAACAAACTAGGGGGGGGGGGGGAGGATAGGGGCTGTTGGTAGAACGATAGTCTCTTAGCCTGACACAAGCCTCTGATCGATGTGTCACGGGTTCAAATCAAACTCTGTACAAGAATAATGCCAAAATTTCTGATTTGGTTTTTTACTTGATCGATGATTGCCCTACATGTATGTGAGAGAATATGTGATATAATCTTGAGTACAGCAAAAACAATCAAACAACCAAAAGGCTGATAAATTGATGAAGTGTGGTGGGAGGGGGTGGGGGGATACGTCAAAAAATAGGTCTTCTGTGTTGAGTATTTACACAAAATTTCATCCTTGTTTTCAATATGAGCACCTCCCTATATTGTGTCATATATCACTGTTTACATTTTCTCCCTTGCTTTTCTGCACTAACGTACACAGTGATTTTCAACTCACGCTTGCCTGTAAGTTTATCCCCTCGTTCTTGATGGTATTGCTCTTTCACCGTTCGTCTTTATCAAAGTATACCTTGTACATTCTTGTGTTCATTTGAATTTAAGTACAACGTTTTTGTATGTATTTTCCTCTTTTTATCATATTATTAATTTTCATATGTTTTTATTGTAAGTGCATATGCAATATGAGATAAATTAATGAAAGGAAAAATAGTAGGTGATATCAATTTAATAGAACAAAGTTATATCATTCAGCCTAACACACACTATGGCATTAAAATGAGGTATCACCTAAGTTTATTGACGTTTCTGGCTCACCTTCAAGTTAAACAGCCATGAATACTGGAGAGCTACATTGTATGCAAAAGTTTGTCAATTTACATAGTCACAACAAAGAAAACAAACGAATTCCAAAATCAAAGTCTCTATCCGGTGGTTCATGGCAGCTACAGTGTCTTTATGAAAACAACAGTCGAAAAGTAGAGCAATTTCCGGACATTCTATGGTCTTTGGAGCCTAATGTCTAAATTTTAATGTGGGTGCGGAGGGTGATCTTTTGGTCGGTATCTTTGTCGCCATATAGCCTTAGCTGTTGAGTGTGACGTTAAGTCCCAATCAATCAATCGTTGAAATTATGTAAATGACTCGTCGACTTAGTTTGTTAGACTGGCTGCAGATTTCATTTCGGAGTCGACTTTTCCCGGGAATCCGGATTTCAATTCCTGTTAATTTTATCACAAAATTATCACATGCAAATCCCCTAGGGTTATTCCAAAAAATAAATTTTTAAATTTTGCATTTTCTTTTTTTTCTGTATCCAGCATGTGCTGCTCATTTTGAATTGAAATTCCTGTTATTTACCTTCTTAAAAAGCACTTATATTCTTTGTGGTAAAATGTCTTTCAGTTAAATTTAGTTGTGATACATTTCTTTGCCGTTTATGACTAAGTGATTTATTAATTTTAGGGTTGGATAGATTGTTTGAGCTCTGTTTTTTTTTGTGAATTTCTGAATTACTTTTCTATCAATGTATTTTGTTTAATTAGTTCTGTGTCTTGGCAAGCAAATTAAAATGTATGTAAATGCTGAACTCATACTGATACTGATAGATAGACAAAATTAGAAACTTGTCTCCATGGTTATTTTAGACAAGAAGATTTTCCATGTGCCTGTGTGTTTTAGTGTTTACAGATATATAATATGTAGGAATAACATTTAGAATTTTGAATTGCCACGGAATCTGCATCTTTTACGACAAGAGCGTTTGACAAACAACAATACAGGATTTCCGCCTCCCGTTTCTATGTTTCAATTCTTTCTTGGACAAATATGAAAGATTTGATCCTGACCAGCTACAAACATGTTTAAAATCCTGAATAGCTTGGGTGTATCACTGTAACTGTTTTCTTCCGTCACTATCGCCATTATTCCGAAATGAACCATGTGAAACGTTCAATGCATTAATAATCTACTAACATTATTTTTAATTGTGTATCCTTTGCTTGTTTTTGAATGCATCTCTACACTTTTATGTTGTTCTTGTTATGTACAGTTTGTGTTTTTTTAAACCGAATTTTCGTTTGGATAATTCTCTAATTCCGTTTTATTTTGTCGTTCCACAGGGTACCATTGGGACACGAGTGACTGGGCACCTCACCCTTCCCTACACAACATCAGCGAAGTTCCCGGTAAGGAAGTATTAGATTCTCCCAGTTCCAGCCCCCATAGCCATGACTCTAACACCCATGTGGAGGCCAACGACCCACCTAGTAGGCGGACAAATCTCAATGAACGCACGCGACTTTTGTATCAGGACGAGCCGGAATACGTTGAAAATGATTCCGAGTATGTGGGCGATTCTGAATACGCCGATAATGAATTTGACGAGGAGGATCACGATGATCCGGCGAAGTATCCCAGCTCTGTCGATTTCCAACAGATTTTAGCGCTTCAAGCTCAGCTACAAGAGGCGGATCAGTACGAACTGCCCCATCATAATTTCAACGTTCACCCTAACCAATACCTGCCCAACTACGGCCTGAACGGACAGCTGAGTGAACAAGAGAATGATGGCGACGATGATGATGATGGGGATGATGACAGGAACCATGAACCCCTATTAGGAGCGGCTGCGGGAGTAGAGGATGATGATGTCATTCATTATGGCTTCCCTCGTCCCACACATCCAGCTTTCACCGTGGACGAGTACGGCATACACAGTGATTGTAACGCAGAGTATGACCAATCGCAATCGGCATTGGACGATATGAGTGTGTCGATGGGGGGTTACACCTCGACCAACGCGTCGTGTTCAGACATATCTGGCCTGTGCGAAATCGAGGACAGTGAAATGAACTTGTCGGATGAGGACAGTAACGGGTCGAATTCCTCAGCCCGATGTCTTCAATTGGACAATCTCCATACTCAGGTCTGAGTTAAACCAAGAAAGCAGGCCTGTGCAATTGACAATTTCTCAATGCAAATCTGTGTACAGTTCCTCCCCCACAGGCCTGGCAGACATGGTGCTACATATTGAGAACATTTCCTTGACGTCTTTGACTGATCTTTCCATTATTTCTTGTTGTGATATTTCCAAACGCTTGCACTTGTTTTTGTTGTTCACAAGTTTCAATATAGTTGTTATACGGCACGAATATTTTCCGTTGTATGAAATAGTTATGAAAAAGAGATACCCGTGTTAATCGTGCCTAGCTTATAATTGTCAAGCAAAGCACGTCGCATGTTTTTCTCGTGATGATGTTGGTGTGCTTTGTTTCTTAACCTTTGTGAAACTGCTCTAGAAGAGAAAAAGAAGGATTTTAATCAATATTGTTACTTGTACAGATTTCCTCGAGTTGTAAATAATTATCAAGTCCAGACTTCTTTTATGTTGTATTTAATGTGTACATATTAATTTTATTACATTTTTTAGAAAGATGAACTTGAGTTCAATGTAGCGTTTTTTTATGAAGAAAAATATGTCCTATTCCAAAGTTTATCATTGCTCCATTAATGAAATTGACAACACACTGAGCTTTCAATTTCTTTTTGGTTTAATATACTTTTAGATTTCCCAGGTGCTGTATGCGTTTTATTTATTATGGTTGTGAATACGTGGTTGTTAATTGTGTCTTGCTCATTATAAGAGTCAACCCCAGGGCCTAGTTTCACAAAGCGATCTTAGCTAAGTGGGATCTTGACTACCATGGCAACCAATGCTAAAGGTATACGTTGCCATTGGTAATTAAGATCGCTTCGTGAAACTAGGCCCTGTTTCTTGTGCCTGTCTTAAATAACTTTCTTTTATAAGTGTGCTTATTCCTAAAATCCTAGCCAAAATTATGTGCTGTACAGGTTATTTTTGCCTTGTCATTTCTCATATTATTAAGCCATAAAATCTCAAACATGTTTTTCATGTAAGTTTTAACTAAAATATTTCCTATATATTTTAATCAGCTTGTTTTCATCAACTTTTATATTTTCATTTTCGCTGATTTTTTAATAATCTTACTCAGATCCTAAAATATTCTGTTTGGATCTCTCTTCAATCGCTATAAATGAGATGCCCGCCTGGTACTAGTAAAAGCTTCTTTTTTTTTCTCCGGGTGCACAGCCGGTGGTTTGCCCCCCTACCCCCACCATCTGGCAAAAGCGCTATAAAATTGATATAATCTTAGTGGAACATGAGACACTAATCAATTAATTATCAGCCAATCAAATTTTCACCTTCAACAACATGGAGATGAAGTAAGAATAATGTTGAATGTGGCGTTGGCGTACAACACTATCATCAAACAAATATATTTTCACAATCACATCAGCTTTGACTATAACTGGAACTTGTATGGTCTAGATGAGTGTTAATGGCCTCAGTTTGGGGAGTATATTTATTCTATTAATCCTATGTCCAGCATCTTAGAATGGTCAAGAATTTGTCCGTTTGACCAGATGACCACCAGATAAATCATTCCATTTTTTTTTTAATTTTGATGAATAATATTTGAATTCATCAGTTTAATTAATGCGGTTGTGAGTTTGTTGTTTTTTTTTACTTCTGTATAATGAATTTTAAGTTTTTGCCTTATTATACATTGGCCATTTCATCTTTACTGAAAATAGATACTCCGACTCTTTAATTAACCCTAGTATGATATTAGTAAAATTGATTTGAACCCTATACACATAGTTTTGAGCTGCCGGTCTGGGGGCATGATCTTTGACACACTCGAACTTCCCGTGTATTCCACAGTCACCCTTTATAACAGGTTTACCGCCAAAATCTCGTGGCGCAAAGCCCAGCTAGTTTCCTCCCTCCCAAAACCGGGCAACGCCACCGTGTATTAAAGTAAACTAATCTTCACTCCGTGTGTCATACGACATCAATTCATAGATCAGCCACAACATAAAGAATTGGTCCTATAGGATTACTGCCAATCAGCTCTTAGTCTCGTTTTAAGACCCGTTCTCACGGTGCGATTTGTGGTGGTACCCACTTGTAGCTTGCGATTAAAATGGATGCTTTTAATTGGTCGATACAATTTGTCAACCAATCAAATACATGCAATTTAATCACACGCTACAAGTCGGTACGACAAATTGCACCGCGAGAACTGGCCTTTGTATAAACCTTGATAATTGCGGGTTCTGTTTTCGTCTTGAATGCCAGAGGCTCTTCTAGAAGTGCACTAGGTTTTCCTTTCATCTCAGTTATCGTGTAGAAAAAAACATTGATTTTAGGATTTTTAAATATCTATTGGCTATGGAATTGTCAATTTAGGTCATGTCATTTATTAACCAAAGATACTGCTACGAAATTTACACGAGCGTTATAAAAAGATGTTGATTTGGAGAGAAAAAACTTAACATTGTTTGATACATCACTATTGTATTTGTATGTTCATATAGTTGTATACGGACAAATTTAATCGTTAGCGTATTTTGTTGCTATACTTTTTTTTTCATTTTTAGTCACATCCTGTTCATTTCGATCGTCTGAGCTCTAAATTCTTTCTAATTTTCGCTTTATTTTCACGATTTTCTCCATTCATCTTGCTTTTGTGTAGATCTTCTCCAAGCTGCATCTTATTGTCCAGATCTCAATTTCTCATTTGTTTGTTTTGATAGCCTCTAGCTTTGTTGTTTTTTATGAAATTGTTATTTATTCATACGTCGATTAGTGCACAAGTTAAATGAACTGCTGCAGTTTGCATTGGTCCTGCATGTTAAACTACACGAATTCTAACGCATTTTCTTAATTCCCTTCATTTAACTGATCTAGTCCAGTGTGTCGCTTCATAACAAAAATAATTCCAGACTTCAGTCAACTCGCCTACCTACTGACAACTAACTGAAAGGCATTGTAAAGTTTGTTGGGCGTTAGATCGATTCCTTTAATTGCGAATTTCATGAAAGCGCTTGCCGCCAACCTCACGGTCCATAATCTCGACCCTTTCAGCACTGTGAGAAGAAATGTTGAATTATAAGGATTTATTGTTAAAATTAAATGTTAAAAGTACAGAGTTTAAAAAAGGAGGCAGAAATCTTATGGATGTTTATAGCTTTCAGCTTTCTGGTGTTAATGTCATTATGTTTCCTTCATGTCGCGTGTTGGTGTTTTCATATTGATTATAAGCCTACGGTCACAAATCAGAGATTGAATTATAAATCACTAATGTGTTGTAAATTGTAAATATTACATAAAGAAAATTGCGATTTGTTTTTTTGTGACTGGATATTGTTTGCCAATAATCGTGTTGTATATTTCCTGATCACGCCATCTGCATCATCCACGGGAACCAGTACTACCGGTATCTGATTTATATTTCATAAAAATTTAATTTTTATTCGAAATTCAGCCTCTGAGAAATATAAAACTTGGTTATGTTACTGACAATAATCTCAGCCCGTTGAAAATTAACGTCGATTACGTTACTGAAATGATCCTCGAGAGATTTCGTTTATATGTGTCACTTGTACTGGTCGTAAATACATTTTACGAAATCAATCTGTCTACTTTTGTACCCTGATAAATAAATATGATGTGAAATTGAAATATATTTCTTGGTTTTCTTGTCTGTTACTGAGGATTTAACGTCAAAATGACCCTCTGGCTACGGGCAGTTTGGTTAACCTTTGGCACAATCTAAATTTAGAAGTTACCCTTTTCCTGAGGCCAATGGTTGACATTTTTATGGGGCTGGAGAGTTCACATAGGAGGTCAATTGATCATTTGACTTTTAAGTTTACAACAAAACATAAAACTCCTAAAACTTATTTGTCGCCATCGATGTTTACCAAACAGTCAATATTCATGTAACAGGGACATAACTTATTCCGGGCTGTAATTTAAATTTGAAGTATCGTACAGTTATGATTTTTGGTGTAAACATAGCTATAGGGATGACAACGTGACATGGTTTTTGTTTGTCGTCATCCATGGTAACCATGGTTACTAAACAGTCAATATTCATGGCACAGCTCCAGTTCAATTTTACTGTATTACAGAGACCTAGTTTTACATGTTGACGAATTTCTTTACTTTAAATGCATTTCGCTTGGGTGGAATATTGATCTCACTGGACCTCATGTTTTTATAAAACAGACGTATTTTGCATGTGATATATATTCGTAATTACAAGTCAGCGGTATATTTTGGCGATAAATTGTTTGCTCTGTACCGTTCTTGACACTTTTGCCAGCGTAGACTTTAATTAATATACACAAGGAAAAAAGTTAAGCACCCCATGCTGAAATTAATTATTATAAATCTGCATTGATCTTAACTATAATGCCAGTTATGATGATAAGAATAAGGAGAGTCATCAAACGCCCCCTGTTGTCAGATCGCCATCAACGGATACGTTTGGCTCCGTGTTCAGCACGACTAGGTTTGAATTTGAGGACCTGGCGAAGAATCCATTGGTCGGAACGAAAGTAGTTTCTTGCACAACGCCACGAATGGGCGAGGCACAAAACACAGCGTGTACACCCGAGAACATCCATCCATATGTTCCTTATGGAGGGGGCTCTGTAATGGTTTGGGGTGCATCTCTCACGACTGCAAACTGGACTTGGTCACTATACGAGGAGACCTCACAGGTGACCGGTACATTTGGGAGGTCCTGCAACCTCATTTTCAGAACCACCCATTAGGCTCAAGACCTGTGTGCATGGATGACAACGCCAGACCTCATCGTCCCCTGGCAGTAATAACCTACTTCCAAAACGAAGCTGTAACAACTCTGCCTTGGTCGGCGGTGAGTCCAGATTTGAATCTTTTAGAGCACATTTGGGATAGGATGGACAGAAAAATTCAAGCCTTAGAGCCTCCTGTACAAAATCTGCAGGAATTGGAAGCCACATTACATCGGTATTGGCGGCAGTTACCCTTTCAACAGATCTGATGTCTCACTGAAGGGATGGGACGCAGGTTGGATGCTGTAATTCAGACTAATGCATGTGTTATTGACCTTCTGCTCTAGGGATGTGTTTTACACACTCAAAGTGACATTTTTACTTCAATATGTTCGCCCTGTGAAGCCAGATGGAACCTGAAGTTTCATACTTACAAGCATCTTTTTATTTTGTTAAAATACACTTTTGATTTAGCAAACGATATCCTGAATAAATTGTATTGCTTATTGCCATTAATGGTGATTTCTTATCGCCAGAATGTTGCCTTTATGATCACAATCGTTTCTGCAACATCAGTTTGCCAACAATCACCCCACACTAATGATTTTATCGGTCGGTGCAGACTTTCCAGGGGGTGTTTAACTTTTTTCTTTGTGTATAAATGGTCGGTAAATACATTGTAAAACTTAGAGAAGGGCTAATATTAAAAAGTACCCTTGTTTTGATGAATTAATGGATTGGACTCACTATGAACGGGGGAGCCATCTGAGCTGCAAGAAATCTGCATGTACTTGTATGGCTTCCAACTTTGAACTGCAATTGAAATAAATGAGTTGTAGGTTATTAGCAATTACAATCACAGTTACGTCAACACGGTCGCAAATGGCGTTAAGGGAGGAGTGGTCTGGATATGCCCTGGATATGTCCTGGATATGCCCTGGATATGTCCTATGTATGCCCTGGATATGGCATGGATATGCCCTGGATATGTCCTGGATTTCCCCTAGATATGTCCTGGATATGCCCTAGATATGTCCTGGATTTCCCCTGGATATGAGGGTCCTCCGTGGCTCAGTAGGTAGAGCGTTGGACGCTCAATCCGAACAGCCTTCCACCAATGGGTCGCGGGTTCGAATCCCACTCAGTCCAAAAATTGGAAAATTTTCTGACTGGGTTTTCACTCGAACGACCTATGTGGGATGGTTGCCAGTTACCAACTGAAAATCGTGGGTTTCCTCTAGGCATACAGCCCGGTTTCCTCCCACAACAAAACTGACAACGCCGCCATATAAGTGAAATAATCTTGAGCGCGGCGTAAAACACCAAACAATCAATCAATCAATCCCCTGGATTTCCCCCTGGATATGCCCTGGACATGCCCTGGATATGCCCAGATCATGTTTATGGCAACCTTGCCCAGAACGGCTTGGTAATCATTTGCGAAACTGTAGCTTGTTCACACAACGGCGTAACGTCAGTTTTTACGGTAGGCCCTACTGCCATAGCAATGTATCTCTACATTACATGGGTTGCTATGGCACTTACGCAAAAATCCTACGTCGCTTTGTGAAACAGGCTCCAGACAATTTGGGGGAAGCCGAAGTGACCGTTCAACCCAATGCCAAAATATCATTTTGCTTAACATACCCGGAAGCTGTAGATCTAATAGGCTTTGGAAATGTTTTATTTGATTGATGGTCGTTGATGGATTGTCCGGAATGAGGACTTAGTCTTTATGATACAGATTACAGCAATGGGCTTCAACATTGTCAGATATTTCCGACATTGTCCTCAGGACAACGGCTGTAATGACCGACTTTCCCCATCTTGCTTATGAGTTCGCTAAACGCCACCTGTGTCCCTGTTATAAAGAAGTTATCACCTACAGCTCCTCGATCGAATGTCGACATTCACTCGGAACTCCCTTCGGCTATCTTCGCTCGCTACCGGTCGGCTTTGACACGCACGTAAATCCCCGAAGTTTCAGAGTGTGTCGACATTAAGTCCCGTGTTATCCGGTGCTAACGTGTTTCGTCTGATTTCTATTTAACACTAACATTTTACGTTCAGTGTCGCCTTGAAGTTTCATGTCATCCAGTGCTAACGTGGGAATTTTATATAAAGAGAATTTTTCATATTTGAGCTGTCTGGAAATGGTATAGCCCTGGATATGTCCTGGATATGCCCTGGATATGTCCTATGTATACCCTTGATATGCCCTGGATATGGCATGGATATGCCCTGGATATGTCCTGGATTTCCCCTAGATATGTCCTGGATATGCCCTAGATATGTCCTGGATTTCCCCTGGATATGAGGGTCCTCCGTGGCTCAGTAGGTAGAGCGTTGGACGCTCAATCCGAACAGCCTTCCACCAATGGGTCGCGGGTTCGAATCCCACTCAGTCCAAAAATTGGAAAATTTTCTGACTGGGTTTTCACTCGAACGACCTATGTGGGATGGTTGCCAGTTACCAACGGAAAATCGTGGGTTTCCTCTAGGCATACAGCCCGGTTTCCTCCCACAACAAAACTGACAACGCCGCCATATAAGTGAAATAATCTTGAGCGCGGCGTAAAACACCAAACAATCAATCAATCAATCCCCTGGATTTCCCCCTGGATATGCCCTGGACATGCCCTGGATATGCCCAGATCATGTTTATGGCAACCTTGCCCAGAACGGCTTGGTAATCATTTGCGAAACTGTAGCTTGTTCACACAACGGCGTAACGTCAGTTTTTACGGTAGGCCCTACTGCCATAGCAATGTATCTCTACATTACATGGGTTGCTATGGCACTTACGCAAAAATCCTACGTCGCTTTGTGAAACAGGCTCCAGACAATTTGGGGGAAGCCGAAGTGACCGTTCAACCCAATGCCAAAATATCATTTTGCTTAACATACCCGGAAGCTGTAGATCTAATAGGCTTTGGAAATGTTTTATTTGATTGATGGTCGTTGATGGATTGTCCGGAATGAGGACTTAGTCTTTATGATACAGATTACAGCAATGGGCTTCAACATTGTCAGATATTTCCGACATTGTCCTCAGGACAACGGCTGTAATGACCGACTTTCCCCATCTTGCTTATGAGTTCGCTAAACGCCACCTGTGTCCCTGTTATAAAGAAGTTATCACCTACAGCTCCTCGATCGAATGTCGACATTCACTCGGAACTCCCTTCGGCTATCTTCGCTCGCTACCGGTCGGCTTTGACACGCACGTAAATCCCCGAAGTTTCAGAGTGTGTCGACATTAAGTCCCGTGTTATCCGGTGCTAACGTGTTTCGTCTGATTTCTATTTAACACTAACATTTTACGTTCAGTGTCGCCTTGAAGTTTCATGTCATCCAGTGCTAACGTGGGAATTTTATATAAAGAGAATTTTTCATATTTGAGCTGTCTGGAAATGGTATAGGCCTATAAAGACAATTTCTTAGATTTCCCTTCAGGGTCTTTAGTTGGACTGTTTGAAACTTATGAAATATCTAGTCTTTCATCTTCTCTTGTAAAGCCATGTTGCCTTTAAAAACATTTGGCTTTTCTTATCCCGCCATCGAATGTAGTCATAAAGCCCGAAGCTATTTGCTGCTGGTATGTAATATCAATGTAGTTTAAAGGAGAAGAAAAGGAAAGAACTAAGTAAACACAGTACAGGCGCGACATATTTTCCTTTCTAACGGTACCAAAACCATATTTCTGCGATTTTCCTCGCCAAACTGTGCTATAAGAAAGTTAACAATCGTTACCAGAGAACGTCTAAACTGACTCGGCTGCCATCTTCACAGCAGAGCTTAGCTGTGTGTCTCGATCGACCAATCAGCATACGCCTGGCCACCAGTCACTCGCTAGCGTAAGAGAACTTGGTCAACTCTGAAAGTCTGCCATTTAAACCTAGGTTAATTTCGATCATTTCGAGGCGCTAATAAGAGAAGACGAACACTCTAACAACTCTGAAATGTACACTAGCTAGTAAATCAACCTTTTGGGAAGACGTGACAGGCTGCATATGTTGTCTACGCGACTTGTGGGGATCGTTGTAGAATTTTCAGAAAAGGTAGTCTTACCGCTGACATTGCAGGTTATAACCATACAAGATACGGTAATCTCGCAAGAGAAGTAATCTACTAATACTTTTTCCGGTCAATTTCAAACCGTCAATGGCGCGCTCCACTGACGATCGAGCACGAGCTTGTCTGACAGATTAATTTTCATTGTATTTTCACACCGTAAACCACGTGCAAGATTCACACACATGAATACGATGGTCTATGGGAGCCCGTTCGATACAATTGCATGTTGTTTTTTTGTTTTCTCCTCCTTTAATAGAAATAGAACGGCTTGGTGCGGGACAACTTTTGTAGACTGTCATTATTTACAGTACATAAAGATATGATTGAATTTAGAGGTAATATTACCCGCTCTTCAGCTCATAAAAAAACGTTTCAATTACTTACATATTTTCAAATCAGAAACGTATCGAACAAAAGCCAGCAGTTTCATTTTCCTGTTTTTATTTTATGTCCACAAATAATCCACTGGGTTATTTGAATATTGGATTGAAACTAATGTAGATCTACTGTACATAGTTTTGATCTTTCAATCAATGGCTGGTTGAAGATTTTGAGTTTAACATTTGGTTAGAAATGTTTGGGTTTTTTTTCTAACCAATTTTGAAAATATGCCAACTTTATTTGATTGTAAAGGATGTCGTATGAGTTGATATATTTCAATAGGAAAAGTTTTTAACGAAATTTAGGTATTTCTCCACAAATTAAATCAGGGCTGGGAAATCCAGGTTCAAGCCTGGGTCGAGTCAGACCAAATACTTTAACAGTGGGAGCTGCTGTTGCTTGGCGCTCAGCAATATGACTTAAAGCAGCGACTGGTTGGCCCGGTTTTAGTATAATGACTGAAATACTAATGATAAAAAATTAAGACATCACCACGTCGTCAGTTGTTTTTGAACAACACGAGCTTTCGACGCCTGTGCCGGTATCTTCGCCACTTGACAAAGACACCTACACAGGTGTCGAAAGCTCGTGTTGTTAAAAAACAACTGACGACGTGGTGATGTCTTAATTTGTTTATCATTAGTATGGAACCCACGTTTAAAGAGAGTTTCAAACATTTCTTAGACTGAAATGCTCTTAAGCAGGACGTAAAACCCAAATCACTCACTCACAAATTAAACCGTTATCTCAAATGGGAAATTGCATGTATCCTGTAATATTCAAGCACTAACGGCTCGTTAAGCGGTTCTTTTCAACTTGATGCCAGTGTATTCATTCCGATTCTGGTAACTGAGAGGGAAAATGAAGACTTTGATATGGGAAACAACTCTGTGATTTTTATATGGGAAACAACTCTGTGATTTTAATATGGGAAAAACTCTGGGATTTTAATATGGAAACAACTCTGTGATTTTTATATGGGAAACAACTCTGTGATTTTAATATGGGAAAAACTCTGTGATTTTAATATGGAAACAACTCTGTGATTTTTATATGGGAAACAACTCTGTGATTTTAATATGGGAAAAACTCTGTGATTTTAATATGGAAACAACTCTGTGATTTTTATATGGGAAACAA
This sequence comes from Lepidochitona cinerea, assembly GCA_963971465.1. NCBI lineage: Eukaryota > Metazoa > Mollusca > Polyplacophora > Chitonida > Tonicellidae > Lepidochitona > Lepidochitona cinerea. The sequence continues at coordinate 62,253,741 of OZ020552.1, read as the reverse complement.
CTCTGTGATTTTAATATGGGAAACAACTCTGTGATTTTAATATGGAAACAACTCTGTGATTTTAATATGGAAAACAACTCTGTGATTTTAATATGGGAAAAACTCTGTGGTTTTAATATGGAAAACACCTCTGTGATTTTAATATGGGAAACACCTCTGTGATTTTAATATGGGAAACACCTCTGTGATTTTAATATGGGAAACACCTCTGTGATTTTTATATGGGAAACAACTCTGTGATTTTAATATGGGAAAAACTCTGTGATATTAATATGGGGAAAACTCTGTGATTTTAATATGGGGAAAACTCTGTGATTTTTATATGGGAAACAACTCTGTGATTTTAATATGGGAAAAACTCTGTGATTTTTATATGGGAAACAACTCTGTGATTTTTATATGGGAAACAACTCTGTGATTTTAATATGGGAAAAACTCTGGGATTTTAATATGGAAACAACTCTGTGATTTTTATATGGGAAACAACTCTGTGATTTTAATATGGGAAAAACTCTGTGATTTTAATATGGGAAACAACTCTGTGATTTTAATATGGGAAAAACTCTGTGATTTTAATATGGAAACAACTCTGTGATTTTTATATGGGAAACAACTCTGTGATTTTTATATGGGAAACAACTCTGTGATTTTAATATGGGAAACAACTCTGTGATTTTAATATGGGAAACAACTGTGTGATTTTAATATGGGAAACAACTTGGTGATTTTATTATGGGAAACAACTGTGTGATTTTAATATGGGAAAAACTCTGTGATTTTAATGTGGGAAACAACTCTGTGATTTTAATATGGGGAAAACTCTGTGATATTAATATGTAAACAACTCGGTGATTTTAATATGGAAACAACTCGGTGATTTTAATATGGGAAACAACTCTGTGATTTTAATATGGGAAAAACTCTGTGATTTTAATATGGGAAACAACTCTGTGATTTTAATATGGGAAAAACTCTGTGATTTTAATATGGGAAAACCTGGTGTGGTAGAATAAAATCGTCTCCATACTAACTAACAATGTAGGATTAATTAATTTTTTCTACGCTGCTCAAATTATTTCCTTTGTGTTTGTGATTAATTCAAATGACACACGCATTCTACTGTTTTAATGGAGTCAATTAACGCCAGTAATTAAATCTGGCATTTCGTTAAATTTTCACGCTGTGGTAGGTGGTAAAACAATTCTATTGTTAACGGGGGCCTCCGTGGCTCAGTAGGTAGACCGTTGGACGCTCAATCCGAACAGCCTTCCTCCGGGCATAGAGCCCGGTTTCCTCCCACAATAAAACTGGCAACGCCCCCATTTAAATGAAATAATCTTGAGCGCGGCGTTAAACACCAAACAATCAATCAATCAATCATCCGTCCTCTTTCGTGTCCCGGCTATAACTCCAATTATTTTAAAGTCACTGTTTTCATTTTTATACACCCGACTTGAAAAGTCGTCAGCTCGATTCTCACCCTGGCCTGGAATTTCTTCCGGGTCAATCCGAAGACCCCAAAACGAGGCAAAATATGGCGATGGGAATCTTTTAGGACAAGTTTAAATATGGCTCCTCGATACACCAGAGCTATAAGACCATAACACAAGGATCTAGAGTTTTATAGGCCGGGACAATTGAGAGGAAATGTGACACGGCTGAAGACCCTGGTTTTGAAACCCCATTTATTTGTTCTACTTAAATATTTAACCTCCGCCAAACATAGTTGGGGGGGGGGGGGGGGGGGGGGGTATATTGAAATGGGCTCCGTCCGTCCCGATTTCGAACTTGGTGAAAGGAACACTCATCATGTGCAGAGGTGCCATTTGAGGCTTTCAACTTCTTGAAAATTTCTACTTTTTTGTTATTTTTAACCAAACATAGAAACTTCGTTTCCGGAGCAGAACTCGAAAACTATTAGATATAACTCAATGAAACTTGGTGTGTATGTTTACAAGTAAGAAACTCGTCTTATTCAATCCTTTATGGTAATTGGGATGGGCGAAAAGCTATAATCTGAAGGAGAATCAGATTAAATGTATGTCCGATAAAGATTGCTAAAAGCTGGGTAATGGTTAGGTTGATTTTTCATAAAGTCGTCTAAAACCTGAAAACGCCACTATATAAGTGAATATACAAGTGAAATGTTAAAGTTTTGAATAAAACTTTAATTTGTGTTTTTAATTGTGTTTAAAAGAGGTAAATCATTTAGACCTTTATACCCCATCATACATTGTTGTAATAAACTAAAACCCACGGTATTGCATTAAGTTGATGACATACAGGAGCTTGGCTTACTCCATAGATTTTTTTCAATATCTTTCTGGATAGATAAACAGGTCGCTCACCTCAACAGTTTCCTACATTTGTGTTGACAGGCACTTTGGAAATATTGATTGCTGCCGTAGCCTGTTGAACATTTGTTACGAAAACCAATTTACATGAGCTTACTAGGACTAAAACCACTAACATTAAACACAGGACACATAAAACATGTTCAGTTAGGTTTAGAATGTAGGCCCTAGACATTGGGGTGGAAAGCAAACGAAGAATCGAAGCCTGATTAAAACAACGATCAGTGTCGGTAAACTTAATTGCTGGATTACCCTCATTTTAGGCTTTTTTTCTGAGATTTACACTAAAAAAATATCGGCAGGCTTTTCGAGTCCCTCTTACCCGACCGTACCAAAAGTATGTAAAATTATAGGCCTACTGTGCCGTTAGATCACTCACGATTCAACACATTAGGGCCCTTGTGTGCATGTTCAGGTTCGGGTGTTTACATTGCGGGTACTTGATAAATCTAATTTTCAGTTTCAAATTAAAAATACTAAATGATGCCAAAACTTTTAATTTTGGGTAAAAATAGAAAGGTCCTAACTTCTTCTATCAGAGAAAAAATACATTAACCGATCACTTTTTATGTAAACGATATTTTGAATTTTCGCTGCGAGTGTTCCTTTAAACGGAGACTGGTTATGTCAATAGTGTGTGGCAAAATTCCTTTGAAGAAGAGGTTTAGTAAATTATAGCATTTAATAAATGATAGCATACATGTAGGGCTATTGAAACATCCCTATTTATACGTTGGTACGAAAATGGAATACAAGCAATGTATCAAATACACCTATTTTGAAGTAATGCGATGCAGTAAAGGCGTAGTGCTCATAAATATTAAAATAATGATAAAACCTATCAGTTGGGTATAGCATATCTGCGGTGAATGAAATATGCTCACTCAAAGCTCATCTGTTAAAAGTCTAAGGAACTGGGTGATCTTCGCTTCGCAGTGGTGTATAAAAAGCTGATTGTCCGATGTAAAATATGGTATTTTTGCGTGAAAATACCGTACCGAAATTGGAAGTGTTTTATTTGTTGCTCTCTGGTAGATTGTACTGAATGACGACCTAGTCTACACGATAAAGGCAGTAGACTTTTAACTGTGCCAGATATTCCCTATAACGTTATTTCCCTTTGACGGCAGCTGTCATGACTGCCTTTTCCGTCATTCTTATGACTGAGTTAGTAAAACACCACCTGTACCCCCGTCATACTGAACTTAGCTTTTCTAGCTGCGCAATCTAGTGACACCACTAAGTTCCATGTTATCCGGTGCAAACCTGCTTTTGTCTGGAAATCCTTCTTGAAACCCTTCGACGCCAAGTGTCGCCATAAAGCCCCGGTCATCCGCTGCTAACGTATATAAACATTTTTGGGTCTTCGGTTGGTACTTTTGTCAATATATAACCTTAGCTGATACTGATAAAACCATATTGCTTTTACAAACATTAAGCTTTTTTTACTTCGGACATTAGCGTCACCAACAAGTCCAATGTTATCTTGTTCGATCATGTCCTTGTCTGGAAATTGTAAATTAAAAACAATTTCTTAGACTTTTCTTCAGGGTGTTTAGTTGAGCTATTTGTTAAGCTTGGAGCTTTTTGGGTACTTTTGAACGATCTAGTCGTCTATATTCAGCTGGTAGCACCACGTTACCTTTAGGTACATTTAGCTTTCTCATTCCGCCATTGGATGTATATGATTGTGTATGCTTTAATATGTATTATGATGGATACAGCCTTTAAACAAGTATGTTTCGTTTCTAACTCTTCAAGCTCCAACGGCCCATTGAATGGTTCTTTGCGTCTTGACGCTAGTGTATTCATTAAGATTCAGCTAGTGTATTCATTCAGATTCAGCTAGTGTATTCATTCAGATTCAGCTGGTGTATTCATTCAGATTCAGCTAGTGTATTCATTCAGATTTAGCTAGTGTATTCATTCAGAATCAGCTAGTGTATTCATTCAGATAGTGTATTCATTCAGAATCAGCTAGTGTATTCATTCAGATTTAGCTAGTGTATTCATTCAGAATCAGCTAGTGTATTCATTCAGAATCAGCTAGTGTATTCATTCAGAATCAGCTAGTGTATTCATTCAGATTCAGCTAGTGTATTCATTCAGATTTAGCTAGTGTATTCATTCAGATTCAGCTAGTGTATTCATTCAGAATCAGCTAGTGTATTCATTCAGATTCAGCTAGTGTATCCATTTAGAGTCAGCTAGTGTATTCATTCAGAATCAGCTAGTGTATTCATTCAGATTCAGCTAGTGTATTCATTGAGATTCAGCTAGTGTCTTCATTCAGGTTCAGCTAGTGTATTCATTCAGATTCAGCTAGTGCATTCATTTAGATTCAGCTAGTGCATTCATTCAGATTCAGCTAGTGTACTTATTCAGATTCAGCTAGTGTGTTCATTCAGATTCAGCTAGTGTATTCATTCATATTCAGCTAGTGTCTTCATTGAGATTCAGCTAGTGTCTTCATTCAGATTCAGCTAGTGTATTCATCCAGATTCAGCTAGTGTATTCATTCCGATTCAGCTAGTGTATTCATTCCGATTCAGCTAGTGTATTCATTCAGATTCAGCTAGTGTATTCATTCAGATTCAGCTAGTGTATTCATTCAGATTCAGCTAGTGTATTCATTCAGATTCAGCTAGTGTATTCATTAAAATTCAGCTAGTGTATTCATTCAGATTCAGCTAGTGTATTCAGTAAGATTCAGCTAGTGTATTCATTCAGATTCAGCTAGTGTATTCATTCAGATTCAGCTAGTGTATTCATTCAGATTCAGCTAGTGTATTCATTCAGATTCAGCTAGTGTATTCATTCAGATTAAGCTAGTGTATTCATTCAGATTCAGCTAGTGTATTCATTCAGATTCAGCTAACTGATAAACCGGAATTTAATACGGAAAACAAGTCTGTGATTTTAGTGGGCTAAAAGGTTCATATCAACTCAACGCAAATCAGAATTCTTCAGCTTCTAATTACCACCCAAACAGGCCAAGCAGGTGTATGATTTTTTTTCACTCCGTAAGCGGCATTTTCCAAGTTTTAGCCACGAATTTAAAACCTGATGGGATCGAATCATATGGCTCACGTCATGGTCTCGAGTAAATTATAGTAGATATCTTGTGATTAGCTAAACTAAAACTATTGTTTAGAATGTTTGTAAACAGTGTAGATTTTATTATGAGAAAAGTAGATAAAAAAAATTCGAAAACAGAAATGTAAAAAATGTAGTAAAGTTTACAGGGAAATAGAAATAGTTCAATAATACCCATATAGTTATACCGCGTATAAAATTACAGCAGTCTGGAAAAATACGATCTTCAATGGCATCTTATTCAGAAAGTTTTTCGCAAACCATGCACGTACGTAGGTAAACTTCCCGTTTAAAATCATCGATGGCCTTTCCGTTGAGGTGATATAGTTCTTTTAGAAGCCAAACCCAACCATGCTCGAATGCCTTTTTCGCCTGTCCGCCTACCAAATGTTTCCACATTTTGGGAAGATTTTACGGTATGGGTCAAGGAATATTGCAATGGCAGTCTCTCTTGGTCGGGGGTATTTTCTCCGCTACTAGTGTTAGGGGATTTCAGACAGTTCCATGAACCCGCACGCTTCCTCTGTTTAATTAACTTCACCTGATCGGATCTGACGTCGTAATCACTGACAGAACGCGCCAGTTCACTTTCCGATGTGGACAAGGCTAGACAATGAGAATTTGAAAAGCTGCCATAATGAGCTGGCGAGGATGGTGACAGGAGTGTCGGTGACGATGGGCCATGTCGCCCTCTGAAGGATTTGATGGCTTCAGTTACATCGCCGTGAGACTTGCTTCGGGATATTGGGAGGAGTGACGAAGGGGACAAGAGTTTGTCGTTTGGAGTGGACCTCTTTGGACCCTTGCCACAACAAGTCACATCATCCCACGATTTAGCAACTGTTATTTGTACTGGCGGTAAGAGTTTATCGGGGGCTTTGGGGGACCTGTGTCTGTATGCTTGTAACTCTCTCGGTAATTCTCCATTTGACCGTTTGGGTTGAAATTTGGGGTGTTGAAAATTGGACCCTCGTCGGTTTTTCAACCGCAGCCTTTCCAAATTCTTTTCCGTACAATAAAACTGTCTTCTGGCCGAGTCGTTTAAAACTTCAACTGATCTGTGTTTGCGGAGGTCAGTGGCGACAGAGGCCACGATCCAATGGTGCATCATACGGCCAAGTTATCAAAATGTAAACTCCCTTTAGAAGTGTTCTCCCTGAAATCGAAACAAAGACAAATGTCAGTGCAATAAGCTAAAACAACCAACCAACCAACAAATGTCAGTTAATCATCTTGATAATAATTTTTGTCATCGGATGTGAAATGCCTCTCTCCCTTGCATGTAAGGTAGAGGTGTCCGCGGTACTTTATTATTTTTTTTCTAACTTTGGCGACTTATTTGTCGCCAGCATTAATGACATCTAACTGAGCCTATGTAATGACATGCCCATTTTTAACACAATAAGAAACTTGTCTCCGTGGTTATTTTAGACAAGAAGATTTTCCCTGTGCCCGTGTGGTACGGTGTTAAAAAATATATATCAAATCATATGGACATAAAGTCTGAAATAAAAAACATTATTTTCTTAGTTATATTATAGAATTAGGTTTATTAAGGGCAATGGTGTGCAACATATAGGTCAAGATAGTACATATTGGTCAGTTGTCATCATGCTGTAAATGAGCTGTTAAGTGATGCACTCAGAAATGTACATTAATGCTTACTCATATGTTTATAAACACTGAAACACACGGGCACAGGGAAAATCTCCTCGATTAAAACAAATATGAAGACAAATTTCTAATCCTGTTAAAAAACGGGGTGAGTCATTAAGACCTATAATATATACCCCATCATATGTTGTTGTAGTAAACCATAACACATGATATTTCATTAGGTTAAAGACAGACAAGAGTTGATATTTAGTCAGTAGAATTTTCTGGAATATTTTGTTATATATCGAAAATTTTTTACATATCTTCGGGTATAGCAAGAAGTCGGGTAAACTGAAATTAAACACAAATATGATAACGGGAAAAGGAAGGGAAAATACGTTATTTGGTAGAATAAGGTAGGGAGACAACGGCATTAATATACACAGTCGTCACTGCTTGTCAAACCATTCTTTCTATTCTCTTCGAAAATCTGGACCTAATCCTTGTGAACGAAATAAAATCGAAAATGATTTCTTCCATTTCGTTACTTAAATCCAGATTGAGGGACCATCATGCCAGCCTTACCACGTGATCACAGGACACGACTATTTTACAGAATTTATAAATATTTATGAAGACTTGTCGGTTTGTTTCCAATGTTTTTTAAAAACAAAATCTTTCCCAATACATGGACCTCCTAATTAAATCATTTATGCTTCTTTCCATCCTAGGAAAGATCAAGTCCAACGGACTTTTTTCCCCGCCAAATTACCTTCTATCTTCTATGAGCAATCGTATTGTACTTGTTCGGCGAATAAGCAAAAAACAACAACAAGCGACAACCCTTCCCGACCGTACGACACCTGATCAGCAAAACCTGTATCTCAGCGAGATAAGTACGTGGAACCAATGTCTGCAGATTGGTTGTCAAATATGAGGTGATCAACCAGTGAATCTTCGGACAATCAATCAATCAATCGATCAATCAATCAATCAATTAATCAATCAATCAATCAATCAATCAATCAATCAATCATTCCATCGATATTTGAGGCTCAATTCACACATTAACATGTCTAACTACGAATTCAATTTCCATCTCGTTTCCGCATGCATATTTGTGACTCCGAATATTAAATCGTCCATCGGTTGATTGCTTGATGTTTTACGCCGCACTCAAGATTATTTCAGTTATATGGCGGCGTTGCCAGGTTTAGTGGGGAGGAAACTGGGCTTATTGGCCGGAGGAAACGACCTTCGACGAGTACCTGGTAACTCTTCCACATACGGCGACCGAGTGAAAAATCCACTTAGAAATTTTTCAATTTTTATTTGATCGGAGCGTGATTCGAACCAGCGCCGCATCGGTGGAAATCGTCCATCGGGAGTTTTGTCTAAACCTATATTGGACATTAACCCGTTATGCTTTAAGAGAAAACACTTTGTTGTCTAAATTAGATACTTATCGATCCACTCTCGTTTCAGGTTAAATTTACATTCAGTGCTTCAAATAGACCATGCACGTATTCCTAAATGCGACACGTAATCCACAGAACGTTTTACGGCCAACTGTTATTTGGTCTGTTATAACATAAAGTAGGATAGCTGCACACAGTAAACCAAAACAATAGAAACTGGAATAAAATACAGATACCCATCCGCGACTTTTCGAGTTTCATAGGAACCCAGTGAGAACGTCATATTCAAATAATTTATGAAAACTATAACGCACAGGCACAGGAAAATTCGTCTTGATTAAAATAACCATGTCCACAATTTTATTATTGTGCTAAAACAGACTCAAATTTTTGGTTTTGGACTTCGTGATTTAAACTTACTTTTCTAGTTGAATATCCAACATCTACTAAGTACCAATATATCCGTCACATACACTCCATTGTTTTATGCTGCATGCTACACGCCGTTTCATTTCGTTCATTTATAATATATTAAATTGTCATAACATTATTATGAATGTTGACCCGTGGCTGTATTCTAACAAAATTGTGGCATAAATATTTAATCTTTGAATTCGTTTACAAGCGCCTTTGATATCCTACAAATTAAAGTCATTTAGACGAGTCTGAGTTTAAGAAATATCTTGATAGCCTTTAGAAAAAATATTTTAATTTACGTGCATTAAAACATCAGGATTTCTAGAATAACTGTTACGTGCATGCTATACCGATTTAACCTAATATCAAACGAATTTTAAATAAATTTGGCAATTTTCTTACCATTTCTGTTCCTCTTTACATCCTTAATGTGTTTCGTATCCTGGCCGTATAGCAATCATAGACGTATTAAACTCGTCACTTTAAGAGTCACACTGTTTTTGTTACTCTACAGTTGAATTCCTATCTACTGCCAAGAGGGATATAGACGTCTTTTGCAAAATAGACACACTGGCAATGAAACCCACAAATATGAAGTTCGCAGACTGTCTCTGACGTTGAGGATGACAGTTGTCAATGTCTGGCGTGAAAACGACAACTGTCATTTAGCACCTTGCTTCCTTGTCCTTGTTGATAGCAAAGCCTGCAGTTAAATGAGAATCCTCCCAGACAATAGACAGCCGACCGTCAGATTGCGTTCTACAGACTTTACGTTTTCTGCATCAGTTATTCTAAATAATGTCAGCTCGCCTGATGTCTTCGTCCTTGACGATGGAATCACTGGCCTGGAGTCCGGCACCTGTACGCTCCCTAGCTTCAAACCGGACTCGCTGTCGCCATAACAACCAGTGAAATACTTGCGAAAAAAAGATCATATATTTCGAGTCATCTGTTGCACGTAGCCTACATTTATGTTACAGCGATTCGTTTTATAAAATATGAAAAGGTCGTTTGTTCCTAAATCACTCCAGTACATACTGTCTAATGATGAAGCATATTCAATCGATAAAATAGCTTTTTGTTCGGCGACTTTCTTAATACAGTTGGAAATTGGTCTAAGCTGGGATTTCCACGTCCAGCTGTGCACACAAAGGTTTAATAAAGACGCAGTCACCTTATTTCGCCTCTCTATAAATACAGGTAAATGAATTCTTAACAGTAAAGACGATCCACTGGCGTCGTTTCTTAAACCAAATCACTCCAGACTGAGAGAAATATTTGAGATGAAATTCAGTTCACCCGACACCTTAAAACATTTGAGTAGGCGTACCTCGTTGATTTATGGACGGTTCGGTGTTTCACTCTGTACGTCAGAATATTTCCTGCAGACAAAAATGGACGCATCCCCATATACTTATTGTTAAGGGTTTATTTGGCCTTTTTACGCTGGACAAATTTTGCGTACATGACAAATGCATGCTATTGTATTGAATGTCACGTTGGTTTATTGACGCTTCCATGTTTTACACTGCTCTCAAGAATATTTCCAGCAGGCGTGCATTCGCGTTGCCATACATATTGTGGGGTCTTATTGTTGCAGATTTTTCTACGCTGGAGAAATTATTTCATTTGTGTCATGGTTATTTTAAATGACATACGCATGCTATTGGATTTAATGATGAGTTAATAGACGCATGTAATTAAATCTGGCATTTCCTCTATTTTCCCCGCTACGGTAGGTTGATAAAACAATTCATTACTGCCTTTATAATAATAAAGCTCTTTATGCAATATAGAAAATATCCACATTACAGCCAATCCTTGCGACGTAAAACAAGGTACGGAAAGTAGATTACCCACGTCTGCCTTCCAACATAAACCAGGGGGCTGTTTCACAACACATTTACGCCCGACGTATTCCAATGCAAGGCCTAACTGTCATAGCAACATATACCTTCAGCATTACGTTACGACCAAGCGCAAAGTTACGACGGGCGTAAGTGTGTTGGGGGAACAGCCCCCTGGTTTTGCCAGCGGACGGCTAAAGGGCTCTCGGCGTTGTACACATGTGGCGAGACTCCTAAATAGACTTACTGATTGATTACTTTCTGTCCCCTTGTAAACAGTTTAATACGATTTTTAAAAATTCTTTTGCAGCTCATTGGTTTACAACTAGTTTTAATCAGACGGGAAATGTTTGATGGGGCTTTTTATAGTCTTCTGATTGTTTTGTAGTTTTTTTGTCTTGATCATATAATGTAGAAAAAAACTTAGAATTTCGACTCTTCGCAGTTTAACAGAGATACGGATATTAGTAAAGCTTTCACAATTCACGGCAGTAGATTTCACTCACGTAGGACCTCTGTTAGACAAGACACATTAGCAGCCATATAATACCAGTCGCCGTAAGACCGATAATCCGGGCTAGACCTCTGTTTACATTCACCCGCAAAAGTCCGTTAGACAATAACAGAAGTACGACGTAATTCTCGTTAATTACTCGTTAGGCCTTATTGTACATTTTTCGCGGAAAATTTACCTATCCCGCTTCATTCAAAGTTAATTCCTAAACCTAAAAGTAAAGGATTTGCGTTGCAACAAAATTAAAAAAATCAGTATTCAAATCAGTTCCCGTGCGAACCCGAAGATGTGTACTTCGAATAGCCGGGTTGTATGAGTTCATAATGTACATTACCATGATTGGTATCCGCAAAAAACTTCTATTTTGGACTTTTAATACAAATGCCAAACAATTAACGAATTCTGTTTCAACATATGTTTTCGATAAATTCCCCATGTCAAATCACAACCAACCACGGTGGAAATGTTTCCACCGCAGAGAAAAGGTTCTCACCGCGGAGAAAAGGTTACAACCGCGAAGAAAGGGTTTTTTTTCTCCGCGGTGGAAAGGTTCCCACTGCACTGTTACACCACATGATTTCTAGAAATAATTTGAATTTCAGAATTTCAACCGCAATGGAAACCTTTCCACAGCGGTGGAAACCTTTCCACAGCGGTGGAAACCTTTTCTCGGCGGTGTATTTGTCCTTGTGTTTTGACAAGTTTACATGCCGGTTTCGAATTTCTCAGCAAATCGTTTTAGTTAGACATGTATCCCCCCCCCCCCCTACATCCTAAACACCAGAAATATCAAAATTCTACCTAGGACGCTTATAGGCCTCCGTACAATTCTGACATCTCGCATTACGTGAATTTTGCCTTGAATTAAATAACGCGTCAAACAAGTAACGAAAACGTAGTGTCAATTTCACACAATAGTTCCATTTTAACGAAATCTGGCAACATGGCGAGTTGGCGACTCTCCCTTTCCACTCGATTCATCTCGAATTAACCACTTTTATAGGCTCTACGGAGCGCTTCCCATAGTTGCTAGTGTCTAAAATGCTGGATGTAACTGACTATACCTCTAGCCAAGTGTAAGAGAGTAATAGATTGATTGATTGATTGTCTGGTGTTTTACGCCGCGCTCAAGATTATTTCACTTATATGGGGGCGTTGCCAGTTTTATTGTGGGAGGAAACCGGGCTCTGTGCCCGGAGGAAACCTACGACCTTCCGCTGGTAACTGGCAACCATCCCACATAGGTCGTTCGAGTGAAAACCCATGCAGTCAGTCCAATTTTAGGACTGAGTGGGATTCGAACCCGCGACCCATTGGTGGAAGGCTGTTCGGATTGAACGTCGAACGCTCTACCTACTGAGCCACGGAGGCCCCAAGAGAGTAATAGAAAACCGGGTAAATGCGAGCAAACGCCAGATTGAGTTTCATGATGAACTCTCCAACACCAAGGACCAAGGGATTGTTCCGATGAAAATGTCAACTTTGGCTTCAGAGGTAACATCTATACTTTAGAACTCGGATGACTAATGTTAGATTGTCGACAACCCCCTGATTACCAAAGCGACATTAGAGTGTAATGGCGGGGCTCTTTGGGCATCAAATTCCACGTGACACCCATCCTAATTCTATAGTCCATTGGGTAGTATATCTTCAGATTGATTGATTGATTGTTTGGTGTTTTACGCCGCGCTCAAGATTATGTCACTTACATGGCGGCGTTGCCAGTTTTATTGTGGGAGGAAACCGGGCTCTATGCCCGGAGGAAACCCACGACCTTCCGTTGGTAACTAGCACCCATCCCACATAGGTCGTTCGGGGTATATCTTCAGACCGCTTGCTTGGATTGGATAAAAAAAACGACGAGAAGAATCTGAAGCTGTCTGACCATTATCCTGAATATCTTGTTCCTTGTATTTTTATCGAAGCAATGACATATGTGTCTAGGATATTTGGCAACCATGTACGAGGTCAAAGTTCATCGCATTCATTCTCTCATACCGCTGGACGCAAGGGACAGATTGATATATAGAGCGTCGGGTTGTATTAAAGTTAGGCTATCCCGGATTATCGGTCTTACGGCGACTGGTATTATATGGCTGGTAATGTGTCTTGTCGCCTTATGACGAACACGGAGAGACAAAAAAAATTCGGCAGAGCCCAGATTTCTCGGCTAAAGTTAGGTCTATCCGAAAACGACAAGCAGAATAAATAGGGTCAGAAGATACTGAATGAGTTTTTTTAAGGTAATTCTTACATCGGTCCCTTGTGGATGAATATATTCCAATCCCACTATGGTTGTTCAAATAATGTATTTTTGTATCAGAAGAGAGAGTTTCTGTTTATTTAACTCTATATTTATGAACACTAAAACACACGGGCACAGGGAAAATCTTATTGTCTAAAATAGCCATGGAGACAAGTTTCTACTTCTGATAACTCTATAGATGAAACAGCGGATTACGTATGTTAACTTCATTTGCGCTGGAAGAAATACCCCCACCGTTGGAATATCAGGAGAACGGCCAAGCTGCAGTTTCTAGTAGCCCGGATTATCGGTCTTACGGCGACTGGTATTATATGGCTGCTAATGTGTCTTGTATGACGAACCCGGAGAGAAAAAAAATTCGACAGAGCCCAGATTTCTCGACTACAGTTGCTAGGTATTTGAAAGGGAGGAATTTCTGAAAGAATCTTACAATCATTCCCCATAAATATAAGAGGAGGGGAATCTTTTTTCAGCTTTCTGGATTTCGAACTCGTAAGATATTGGTTGAAAAAAAAAATAATCGAAATAATTACTTTATTAATATGACGAGAGTAAAATAAACAAAGAACACCTAACGAATAGTGAACGATTGACGTGAGTCCCGAACAATTCATTATGCAGTTATCTGACCAAAGCCTATTTTCTGTAACTAGATATATGAACTGCCTGGGGCTGGCTTCATCGATCAAAAACGCCCCTCGGAGCCAGCGATATTGAAAAATCTGGCTCGCTCAGACTAATGTTTACGTCTTTGAAAAATAGAACTGTCGACTCGAGCATGATAAATGACGTTAGATCTCCAAAGGTAAACGCCCTCACTTCTTTCAACTGTATAATTTTGAAAATAAAGTCACGCTGGCACCGGAATGTAAAAGATAAATGGCATTTTTACTCGCAAACCTATGAAAACAAGTAACAATTTGTATAACTGTCTTGAATCGGTAAGCTATCGTTGGCTTATAAACCTTAGGAGTACAATTAACTTAACGCGAGTCTTTGGTGAAAAGGACAGAAATGATACTCTAAGAGAAACTTCAAATTCTTTCATCTTTATACATGTTGATCAATTGTTCGGACAACCAAGACGAAGCCTATATTAAATCGTATATCGTCAATTCACTCACAATCCATTGAATGAACATAATAAAAAATATAAAGACTATGTTCCACATTCAGTAGGCTAGCCCGGATTATCGGTCTTACGGCGACTGGTATTATATGGCTGCTAATGTGTCTTGTCGTCTTAATTGTCGCCTATGACGAACACGGAGAGAAAAAGAAATTCGGCAGAGCCCAGATTTCTCGGCTATCGGTAGGCCTTCTGTGCTAAAGTCCACCAACATCCAATTGTAAACGTTTGTGAATCACAGAATTGTATATTTTCGTGCACACGAGTGATACAATTCTCTGAGAGCCCCGACACTTTTCTCAAATTTACTCCCGACCTTGTGTCGGACAAAATATCATCATTAACAATTGAAAAAATGGAACTCCATTCTCTGTCTAACTGGGTATGCTGTAATAATTTTGTTTTCTGCATTTAGTGATAATTTGTGTTATTCGAGTTCTTTAAAAGTGGGTATAACAGTATATCACCACAATATTATATTGGACAGACAATATAAATTCGATACCATGTAGAATTTTTCACAATATTGGATTAAAGCCCCGCTCAGGTCTGACACCCAATGACGTATTTATTCCCAACTATAGCATTTTCGTTTCCAATTCTGTCGCCATGTTTTTTTACCTAAATCTACCTTTATGAATCAGAGAACGGTTAAAATACGTCAATTGTGAACTGAAAATAGGCCCTGTTACCTCACGTCATCGGGGGCAAGCGGATACTATTAGTTACAGGGCTTTCTGAAAATTGGCTTTCATAAAAGGCAGAAAGTGAACTCCGAAGCTATTTTCTAATATGTATGGCATGAGCAGACACGACTGACAAAGTGTCTAGACATGACGTCACAAGCCATATATGGTAGTCGCCCTGTATGGATCAGCACGGCGACGTAATATGGAAATATAAAGGGTCTCCACGCGACTGGTTTGAACCAATCAACAGGAAGTATTCAGTGTGAGGTGGGATAAAATGGTTATGCACGGCTACCGAAGTTAAGTCATATTTATATCTAGAAATTCACCATCTTTTAACGGTTGATTTCGTTTTTACCATAAGACTGAAGGGAGATTAAAACAGTTTATAAATGTGACTTCAATTGCTTTACTGTGAAAACAGTTGCACACTTTCTTGCATTTCATTGAATCCACATTGTGTTCTAGATAATGGTCTAACTCGATCAGGGGAAACCGGAAGAGGGCTTGACTGGAGTGGCGATAGAACGGTTACGTGAGGTTGTCAATTTTCGTTATGGCGTTTCTGTTTACAGCACGTTTATGATGCAGAAAACGGCATAACGTATGACAACTCATAGGTTCAGGTGTTTCAAAACGGGAGAGTCACCAGCTGTTTTAGTCATAGATTAAAGGGATGTCCTCGTCACATAGACACAAACGGAATATTCCAGCCATGATTAAATTCCACATCTATGTAATGTTCATGATTAGGCTGATGAAGGACTTAATCCGAGGGCAGAAAGCCAGAGGGCTGATATGAGTTGAGGGCTGATATGGGGTATGATATGAAAAATGGCATGTTATAACCTTTTTATCGTATATCATGATATAGGCCTATATTTAAAAAAAAAAAAAAAACAGAAATAGTAAACGTTACGGGATAATTTGTATTTATTGAGGGTAACTTGAGAAGATATGAAAAGAAAAAACGCTGAGACACTGGGCCTATTAGGCCTAATTTAATGAAGAAAACACGAAAAAAAAAAAACAGCCAGTAGACAGAAATCGCCGTTATTCACTGTCAGAGTCGGTCTGATTCTTTGCCGTTTGCTAGACGGCGGTTTTGGGTGATCATAGTGATTTTTTTATATACAGTTCATGTTAATGTTTGTCAGTGATTGTAGCGTTCTTTCACTGGCAGCCATATTCCCAGCAGACCACACACAGGGAGATAACTCTAATCAAAGACCCCATTGATATTGATATGGATTTTCGGACCGGTCTGATATGGCTGATATGGATTTCCGGACCGGTCTGATATGGCTGATATGGATTTACGGACCGGGGTGAGATATGGGTGCTGTCCCGCTACCGATATCGCATATGCAAAAGACCACATATTATTGATAGGTATATGATAATAACTTTTATCCCACCTCATACTGACTACTTCCTTTCGATTGGTTCAAATCAGTCACGTGGAGACCGTGTATATTCCATATTACGTCGACGTGCTGATCCATACAGGGCGACTACCATATATGACTTGTGACGTCAAGTCTAGACAATTGCCAGTCGTGTTTGCTCGTGCCATACATATTAGAAGTATATTTCGGAGTTCACTTTCTGCCTTTTTTATTTGATGTCACCTGACCACAGTGAAGTCTCTGAATGGCCTACAGATGCAGACTCCCTACGACGATCGTCGAAAGAGTGGATACACTCAATCTAAAATAGAGATTGATCCTACTGCCATTCGTTGAGATATCAACTCTTAAACCAATGAGTGACATGCTGCTTGAACATAAAATTGTAAACAACGGAACGTGACACTGATAGTTGACATGATCGGTTTTGTTAAATTGATTACTACTGTCCTAATATATGTAAAATACCTTGAAACTTATTCCCTTATCCATATCATATTTATCTTTGACATGGGCGCTGTCGTCTTGTTTTAGAATGTATTTATGAGCTAATGTAGTGCGGATTATGTTTTTGATTTTTAACAAGTATTTCTGCTCAAAGGTCTTGCGATACAGGTTATTATTGTAGGGTTACATGTTTGGGAACAGTATAGAACAGAGAATTATATATCATGCACATTATGAATTCTCAGTAAGTTTTTTACAGTTCACTATGCGCGAAAATAAAGGGCGACGGCTCTCGAGCCATGTCTCGTGTTGAAGATCTCGTAGAATGGCACGAGATCTCGATTGTGGATATACTGCTGACCACACCCGAGTCAACCCGAATGGGATTCTTGAACAAAATATCTAGCACGTCTGGATCACTCCCGACCCGAAGCCGACTGAGACATATTTGCGTCGTAGACTGATATACACTACACTTTTTCTCTACGACGCGACGCGATTTTCCGGTCGGGTAGGGTCTGGTCGCAGTTAAACTCTCAGTGTATACCGGCCTTAAGACAGCTCTGCCGAATTAAAGCTTATTGGATTTTTTTGTGTTTTCTCTGATTCAATCTGTAACAGGACACTTGGTCGCCAAGTTAAGTCGTCTAGGCTTCCGTTAGCTGTCAATACAAGACAGTTTTATATTTGATGATGGGTTGTTATTACCTAATCGTGCAAGTGTAGATAGAGTGTATCGACGGAAACGTTTTGTAACTTTTAAGTTTTGAAGAGTTCGAGTAAAGCGGAATGTTAGAAATTTCATTATAAAGCTTAAAGAGGTATGAGTTTGCTAAGTTTGGTATTTTATTCCCTTATATTCTGAGCGCCAAATAAAATGGTCACAACAAAAGTAGTTAATAAACATGCAGCCTACATAGGGCCTACTTGTACGAACCATATAATACTCATGTCAGGATAAATAAAAGCATTCCCGGGAAATATCTAGAATAAAATCAATAAAACTAGCGACGATTTCATCTTAAAGATCTGTGTTATATATCAGCGGATGTTCGCAGAAATCCGTTAGGTATTATGAGATATTTTAGAATGAAAATTTGCTTTGATTTTTTAAAAATGACTGCCTTAAATGAGGTTAAAGCGGCATGAGCTGCCAAAATTCACACTCTTCCCATAATTTCTGATCGTCGCGACAGTAAGAGGCTTTGAAGGCCATCGAAAAACTAAATGATTGGCGTTGGAATGAGGAAAATCCATACAGTATGTGGCCTGTACGAACCGAAAACGTGTTTGAAAAGTAAACAAATTTAAATAACCGGGACGACCATTCATTCATTCTAAGCTAAAGTTAGTTCAAAACAATACGTTATCGTACATTTTCGAGACTAGAAGCACTAACAAGCTTCTGAATTATACGTCTTGAGAAAAATAGCCAATAATTTAAACATTCTGTTTGAACGTCAAAATATCAACATTTTGGCAGCTCATGCCCCTTTAAGCGTGGTTCGCTGACTTTGATAACTCTCAAAGGGACTAGATATGTCAGCTCTAAGCTCGCATCCAAATCAAGCTCAACAACGGCCGGCAGGTGCATCTTTCAGTTAGTTTACACGTTGCTATTACGCTGCTTTTCGCAATGTATTCTAAGTATAAGAAAGACCATCCTCGTATACACAGGGTTAAATTCTCAACAAGCTCGCCTTTTACCCCTGGGCCAACTGCGATTCAAAGCCTCGTTTTATGGGAACGCCCATTTATTGTCGGACCAATCAAAAATTCTCTTCTAAACGTTGGAACTCTTCAGTTTTTGAGACACGTTTATCGAATTCAAGTGTAAACCGAAAAGTCGTCCATCTTTGTTTTGAACACTGCTTAGATGCTTACGTAACGCCAGTTTTGTGGCGGAACCAATCAAACTCTATATGCATATTATATTAGAAAGGACGCATTTGGTTCCACTTGTCCCACGGGTAAAGTGAGCGTGACCGTAAGTTTTAATCGTGGGTTCCGACGACGAGAAACGGCAAGCTGTGAAGGGGGTGTTTTGGAGAGGGCGGGGTTGTTTTTCGTTTAGAATCTCTCTCAGCAACATACACTAAACACAGAAGACCGTTTCGTAACTCCGGTTGCCTTTTTCATAATATAGTTTGTAAAAGCTATACTTTTCTTAACTACATAATTATGTAGTCGACTATGCAAATGGCTATGCCTTAATAATATTACCGTTTAGTCGACTATCTGCTGTTAGCCAGATAAATGAAGTATTCCGAAAGAACCCCCGGCGAATCAAATGTTAACAAGCATACGAAAGACAACTTTGCCCTGTGCTTTTTCTAACTATTAAATAAATAGGCCTATAGGTTTTGTTCATGTTTTGCTCAGACTTTGTTATTGCCGTTATTATATGTTTGGGTTTCTATAGCATAAGTACAATATTAAAGTGGCATGAGCTGCCAAAATTCACCCCTTTTTCATAGTCTCTGATCGTCACGACAGTAAGAGGCTTTGAAGGCCATCGAAAAACTATCATTGGCGTCGAAATAAGGAAAATCTATACAGTATGTTGCCTGTACGAACCAAAAACGTGTTCGAAAAGTAAACAAGATTTAAATAACAGAAACGACCATTCATTCGTCCTAAGCCAAAGTTAGTTCAAAACAATACTTCATCATACATTTCCGAGACTAGAAGCACTAAAAAGCCTCTGAATTACACGTCTTGAGAAAAATAGCCAATAATTTCAACATTCTGTTTTAACGTCAAAATATCAACATTTTGGCAGCTAATGCCACTTTAAAGACAAAGTTGTCTTCCGTCAAAACCCAGGATCAAGAACTACACTGACGTCCCCTGGTGTCAGGGGGTGTTTATAACCGGTTAGCTGTCAAGGGGCTCAATTTATGCAATATCACTATCGGTATCTCTTTGCCATGGCAACGGAACATAGAAGATGGTTTTGTTACACAAGCTGTGAGGGGTTATCATTATCTAACTATATATATATTGTTATTGATTCTAAATGTAGAACGACACCAAGCTGTGGCGAGAAGCCGATGATTGGGTTATAGAATGATATTAAATGACTGGTCCAACGCGATATACTCATACCTCTGGGCTATTTATACAAACTTCGTGCTTTCTATTTGAGGACAAAGGGTACCCAGTATTTTGTCTGGTCGGTCACTTGGAATTTTGACCCAATGAAAGTCATGCATATCAGAGGCACAAACGAATTTAAATCCACTTTGTGACGTAGTCTCAAATGTGGTTAAGGGTCAATTGGACAGAATAATGTTCTATCTCTCCTTAAATAGAATCAATTTTCTTTACGTCAACACCGCATGATAATACTTTCCTTACTCAAAAAATGCCACATTAGACATGCTACAAATGCAAAATTTAGATAAAATAGGGCCTATTTAAAGTAGCATGACATTAATTGCCAAAAGTACGACTTCTTCATAAATTCTGATGGTCAACCAAAAAATCAGCGTTTGGAGTTTCTTGAAATACTGTTGAAATTAAAAATATCGGTAAAACCAGCAGCCGGCGCGAACTGAAGGCATGTGCTAATAACGGGCAAAATTCAAATAACCAGGTTGTATAAGAGCATTAGTAAAACTACTTTTACATACATCTTTGAGATTATCATTAGCAGTAAGCGTTTATTAAGTATTTCTCGATAAGAATTACGTATCTAGATGTTTCAACGAAACGCATAGTTGGTAACTCGTGTCCATTTAACGCTGTAAGAGTTGCCAGATTTAGAGCTTTCTGTCATGCGCAACAATTTAGGATCTCTTTAGCACCTTCATCCCAAAACGAGCTGCCAAAATGTTGATATTTTGACGTTACAACATAATGTTGAAATTATTGGCTATTTTTCTCAAGACGTATAATTCAGAAGCTTTTTAGTGCTTCTAGTCTCGAAAATGTACGATAAAGTATTGTTTTGAACTAACATTGGCTTAGAATGAATGAATGGTCGTCCTGGTTATTTAAATTTTGTTTACTTTTCGAACACGTTTTCGGTTCGTACAGGCCACATACTATATGGATTTCCCTCATTCCAACGCCAATCATTTAGTTTTTCGATGGCCTTCAAAGCCTCTTACTGTCGTGACGATCAGAAATTATGAAAAAAGTGTGAATTTCGGCAGCTCATGTCACTTTAAAAAAAACAGCAGGCCTACACAACTATGTACATCCTACATTGTTGATATTCTGACTCTAAAAGACTTGTAAGCCACGATTTCCTTATTGAGTCGGGGGCCTCCGTGGCCTAGTAGGTAGAGCGTTGGACGCTCAGTCCGAACAGCCTTCAACCAATGGATCGCCGGTTCGAATCCCTCTGTCCAAAATAAATTAACAAATTTTCTCACTGGGTTTTCACTCGAACGTCCTTTGTGGGATGGTTGCCAGTTACCACCGGAAGGTCGTGGGTTTCCTCTGGGCATAGAGCCATATTGATGAACGTGAAGATACATTCTACTCATGCCTTCGGCAAATCCCAATCTCGGAGGTGCGGGAATCTCGTACAACAGACATGATGATAAATATTTCACCTATTTTCTTGTGTACAGTTTGTAAGGGCGATAAACGTACCTACGACCTGCCACCCATTCTCAATTTATCTTTTTTTCTAATAAGTAAAAAGAAGAAAGGTGTAAAAATGGAAAACAACAGTGTTTAACAGCACACCCATTCAAAGTGCATTGGAGTAGAATCGAGGGCAAGTAGAATAAGGTTCATTAATGTTAGGATATAAGGACTGAAGAGCTACAGTGTATGGTAGCCGTGAAACTCAGCGTACCTACAGGAAGATAAGGAAATCTAAGCACACCTTAAAGCCAGCCAATTCCAGAACGGTTGACGTAAATCATTGCCGTTCCATTATGCTATAAGATAGTCTCTATTCTGTAACCGGAGATCGGATACGAGCCGTCTGAGAAAGTCACATCGATCAACCCCTTCCTGGAACCTGTATCCGGGGGACATGACTGAATAGCAATAAATCTGTCCCTCGTGGCAATATTTATGTCTGAGGAAAAAAGAAAATTGTCGACTAAGACGACGATAAATGATTGGACGTATGCGTCTTCAATACCTATCTTTGACCTCTTCGTTATATCAAGACTAAGCCACTCAAACTAAATAAATGCATGGGATGGTCTTGTCTACTCACTTTAATTCCATGTCCCTTAAGTTTTGAATTTCTCGTGGAATCGCCTGAATTCAAGAAAAGTGTTCATAAGATTCCAAATCTGAATGTAATGCATATTTATCCTTGTCTGGCATCTCAAATAATGCTTGTAAATATAGGACAGAGAAAGCCTTTGTACAATGTCACATTTTTCCTGTGTTATCATCTGGGACCAACACATATGTAAGCCCTTTACTTCTCTATTATATGGGCCATTGAAGAAAACAAGATGCTAAAAAATGGTTGTTTTCTGGAAAAGATAATTTGGCTACAAATCATCAGTATTTTTGGTAAAGCTAACACGCCTATTTGCTATAGGTTTAGATAGTAATCTATCAACTCTGATATTCTTTAACGTTCACTACCAAAATCCGAGATAATAGGCCGCCTTTGGGGCATTGAAAGCTTGGGCCAAAGCCTTTTTCGTCAAGGGAACGAAGAATTCTATTGCAATTTCTTACATTTTCAGGCCTAATTTCCTTATAAACCTTTTGGTAAGAAAGGGGCGTGTAGCTGCTTTAAGATGTAAAAACCATACATTTATTGATATATATATATTTATCAACACTAACATACAGGCACAGGGAAAATCTTCTTGTCTAAAATATACAGGAACAATAACGATTTATCCCTCTTTTAAACCATCCATTCGCTAATTTCCTTTTTATCATCAGTTCACATAAATCACTGACTTTGTGATATAAGTGAGGCACAATAGGGAGCGGGAGTAACGTGACCATTTCACAAATTTCCTGTCACCGGCGTTGTCATTACGCATGTGAGGAGCCTTTATCGTTCGAATATGACGCTCATTTATGACGTTCTAGAACAAAAACTGTCAATCGAACTGATAACGTCCTGAAAAAACGTCATCTGTCACCGGATTTCGCGAAATCTCTCGGTAGACTCCCAGGCCCTATACAAGGTCTATGTTCACAACGTATAGTCAATCAGGATAAGGTATAGCCTCAAGGTAATGCTGAACGGAATGATACAATTGGCTTCAATAGACTTGTAATGAAATACGTGTACAATAAATGGCTTAGTGATGGCTTCAGTTTTTGTTCTCCTATAAAGTCCATACCTTTAAAGTCCAATATCGATTTTACCACTATAGCTAAACACTGCTCTAGGGAATAATAATTTAAGTGGCATGGTCTCAGTAAATGTTGGTATTTCTCCGTTCAACAAAACTATCAAAATTTTTGCAATTTTCCCAACAGAGTCTGCATATGACAAGCTCAGGCCCTTTCACACTTGTAGCAAGCGATTAAAATGGATGTTTTTAATTGGTCGATACGATTTGTCAACCAATCAAATACATCCATTTTAATCGTATGCAACAAGTCGGTACCACAAATCGCACCCCGTTAAAGATACCTGAAACAATATGAACCTTAATCTCGTTAATTTAAATTTAGTTTATTTTTTGCACACATCTTAGTATCCGTCCATATTAAACTGACGTTTTTTTTTTCATTTCAACGCACATTAATTAATTAATTAGTTTTAATTTTAAACGCTCTCATTTTCTGGAAATGGAAATCGGCCCAAACGTCTGAGCGAACTTCGACAGCTAAGAAGAATCAAATATCTTCTTAATTGTACGAAGGTTTCGTTGTATTTCTCTTTTCTCGTAATAAGTAGACCTTCAAGGTACAAGTATTTGTCTTCCAATTAATACTAAAACTTGGATTTGCCAATGATTCTTCAAAGATATTTTATTCTTATTGGCAAAACAACAACAACAACACTATAAAATGTATATCCAGAGAGAGCCAGGAACCGCCGTTGTTGTTGGACAATCATGATGAGCCAAAGTCGATTGAAGAACAGATAGATTGATTGATTGATTGTTTGGTGTTTTACGCTCCGCTCAAGATTATTTCACTTATATGGAGGCGTTGCCAGTTTTATAGTGGGAGGAAACCGGGCTCTATGCCCGGAGGAAACCCACAACCTTCTGCTGGTAACTGGCAACCATCCCACATAGGTCGTTCGAGTAAAAACCCAGCGGGAAATTGTCCAATCTTTTGGACTGAGTGGGATTCGAACCCGCGACCCATTGGTAGAAGATTGAAGAACAGGTGTTTATATTAAATACGCAGATATTAAATTGTCTGTTTATATGACTCCTGTCGAAAATTGTATAGTTGCGTGTTGTTATATCTGAAGATGAGAGAAGGTACTCCAAAAAGTTCATAAATATACACCATCATGTGTAAACTAGTACGAGATGTCCTATTTGTTTTTGTTTTAGATTTGTGAATGCCAGTCCTTTCACCGTATACTTTGTTAACTTTTGGTTAAATGCATTTAGAAGAAAACGAGATAAAGATTTAGCAGTAAAATACCTTATTCTAGAAACTAATAACTCTACACGCCGTTAATAGCGACATCGGGTATATGGAATAAGCTCGAGTAATATAGCCGCTGCTGAATAGTAAAACCAATTTGCAAAAAGCAAAAGAATAGTGAACGTGTGTGATATTCGATGCGTGTGTCACAAGTGACCTGTGTATTTTCATATTCCTTCCATTGTATAACGTTTAAACTAGTGGCAGAGGTAATAATAAAACACTAGCTAAGAGAGATTAATAAATATCTCGACGACAAGGTCAAAGGTGGCTTGTCTTTTCCCAAGGACCAGGAAGACTACGACACCAAACGTTTTGTATATTTAAGTTTCTGGGGGCTGTTTCTCAACACATTTACGCCCGTCTTAACTTTGCGCCTGGTTGTAACGTAATGTTGAAGGTATGTGTTGCCATGACGTTCGACCAGGCGCAAAGTAACGTCGGTGTCTAGAAACAGCCCCCAGGAGCTGCCAAAATGTGGATATTTTGCCTTGAAAACAGAATGTTGAAATTGTCGACGTAGACCAACAATTCAGAACCTTTTCAGGGATTCTAGTCTCGAGAGTGTACGATTAGGTCTAAGTCTTGTTTTGAACTAACGTATGTAGTGTTTCCGTATTTAG
Source organism: Lepidochitona cinerea (assembly GCA_963971465.1). Taxonomy (NCBI): domain Eukaryota; kingdom Metazoa; phylum Mollusca; class Polyplacophora; order Chitonida; family Tonicellidae; genus Lepidochitona; species Lepidochitona cinerea. The sequence continues at coordinate 62,228,376 of OZ020552.1, read as the reverse complement.
TTACAAGTTATAGTTTTGAATGTAACCAGTCGAGAAGTAAACATAGCAGAGTCCGGAACAAGTTTATATCTTTGAGTTTTATTTAATGAGTAGCTTATAGCATAGGCCGAAGAGACTACAACTTAGGCTCAGGAAGAATGCATATTCATTCCAGTTATCTAAATGTTGTCTACTTTTCGAACACTATTGCGGTTCGTACAGGCCGCATACTGTATGGATTTTCTTCATTGCAACGCCAACCTTTTAGTTTTTAGATGACCTCTATAGCCTCATACTGTCGTGACGATCAGAATGTATTAAAAAAGAGTGAATTTTAGCAGCTTGTGTCACTTAAAAGCTAAACTGGACTAAACCCGTTTCGGACGGATCACCTCAGCCGTTTGTAATCCGCTAATGATCAATATAAGAGTATATCTTATTGAGAAAACAAGAATTCAATTTACGAAAATGTGTTTACTTGAACTAGACATAAAGTGTGACGTTTGACCGTCTCGCTTAAATGAAAACTATATTAGCTGCTGGGAGTCTTGGTTTCGTTTGTAAAAATTGATCCGTCAGAAGTGAATAGTCGTGGAGTATCGTATACAATAAAACTGAGGACATACTGAAATTTTTAGCATCAAATAACTTGAATAGACTTGTAAATAACTTGAAACGCTATTTGTTTCTCTGAGGCACCTTGTCAGCATAGCTAAGCTTTTTTTATATTGGCAATTAACGGATGCAGATAGGCTACATCCTAACCCCATTACGATGTTCAAATAACCAAATGTCAGAATTCGTGTTAAAGGCACGACACAAACTGTGATGCGCTTTGATTGACTCCACACTATTTAGTATTTATGAATCCGAAATTGAAATGCGAAGTAAAAAAACCAAACAACAACAACAACAAAATAGGCAGAAAGCATAGATATACAAACCAAATTTCTCTTACCTGGACCTTGTTCCAAAAATCTCTCAAAGTATCACATGTAAAACCACTACGAAATCTTAATGTCACGACACACTGTGTATATATCCTTTTAATGAATCCAGTTAGAAAACCACATCTAGTAATGATAAAAATCACACCTTAATCGCACAAGATTCCAAGAATGAGAAACCTTTGTAACGGATTAAGCTAGTAATATCGTAAGTTGTCGTTATCGATTCTAGCACCATAAAGCAACCGAGCTTAAAACCCTCTATAAGCAGTTAGCTGTCAGGAGACAAAACTAACGCGCTGTCAGTAGCTCTCTGCTATAGCAACAGAATACAACCGTTTTCCCGATAGGCAAATCACCGATATCGTGCCGCTCTTGTTCCTTTGTGAGTATTTGATGATTGGCGGATATCTACTCTAGATGGTTATTTAGGCACCTGCAGCATTTCTGTCTTTTTAAGTATTTGATAATATGTTCGGGTGTTCCGTTCTTAATTGTCCAACGTTTTTGTATGGTCTTCTGTGTTTTTGTTGCACTATTTCCAACATTCATTGTCATTCTTAAACCCATTATATTACCAAAATTTACAATCGATGTGCTTTTAATATAAGAAGGGAAGCCCAAGGGCTGTAGGGCCTATAGGTGCACTGGCACTGTATGTCTAATAGTTCAGGGATTTAAGGGCCTAGAATCACTGTGTGGCGAAGAATGCAGGGCGGAGGAGTCTATCGATGCTCTGCCTCTCCAAGAATTTATGGTTGCGGGGCCGAGATACGCTGTGGTCAAACATGGGGGGTTATGGGACCATGGCATACCGCGTGTTAGCTCCGGTATGTAGCGTTATTGACTATTGTGACGCCCGAAGGGCGGAACGCTACGGGAGGAAGCCATTTTTAAATTTGCGAAAATTAACCATGATTCCACAGGCAAAATGGCCGCCTGTTCGCGGGAAAATGTTCCAACCCACTTTCGATATCGATGGAATGCAACAACCCAAGCCTATAGTTCGACAAAAGGGGAATGGATACTAAGACAGAAAAGGTTGGTCATTCATTTTAAGGCATTTATTGCATCGGTAAACATTTTTTTCGTAGGAAAATTCAAAATAGGGGCCGGAGCTCCAGTATCACCCGGCCTGTAACTACGACAAAATGGCGTCCCTTCTACAATGGTGACCGCTCCCAGCTGGTTAGACCATTGTTTTCTACAATTAACCGCGTGTCCAAGAATTTATGGGTTCGGGACATAGCGGGACTGTATGTCGTGGGTTGGTGCGCCAAGATGCACTGTACGTTCAATAATGCAGACTGTGGGGCTTCTGAATTTCCCCACACTCCCTCACTCTTTTTTGTCGACTACTCGATGCCCAGAACAAGAAATTATACCCTCGATAAAGCGGCCAAGTGTATTTGTCTTGTTTGGTTCAGAAGGCTTCTATCGGGTACATTTAATACATTGACCATACGATGGAGTTTCAACTGATTCCATTACCCTATTAGCTGAGCGGAAAGGTCGAGCTAATAAAGGTCAAGAGGCGGCAACAGTCTTCAATCCCAACTGGGTTCTTAGTAGGTCGGATCCGGCTTAATCTGGAAAACATTTTACGAATGCGTTGCTGGATGGATCCCCAGGGAGTCTTTCAAGAAATTAACAAATACGTCTGGACCTGATACTAGGTAGGCCTACCAGTGGAATATCGGCTGTTTGTTCGTGATTGATTGGTTGATGGTTGTTTTACGCCGCACGTCGCTTTATTTTCCGTACACGGCGGCGTTGCCAGATTTAGTCGGAGAGGAAACCCCCGACCTTGGGTGAGTACCTGGCAACTCTTCCACATGCGGCGATCGAGGGAAAAATCCACTCAGACATTTTTCAATTTTTATACGCCCGGCTTAAAAAGCGGGCTGTATTATGGTATCATCTCTGTCTGTCCGGCAGTCCGGTTGTCCGGCGACCGTTTTCCCTTCCGCTCCATAACTTCCAAAGTTTTGATTCCATCTTGACAACCTTTCTGAGAATATACCCTATGGGTAGAAGGTGTGTCGCGAAGGTTTTTGGCATCATACATTGCGTAATATGGCAGCCATTTTGGATTATGTAATATTTACTCTTTCTCTCCTTAAATTTAACAATTATGATCCGATGTTTTCAATTCTTTCACATTATATACCCTATTAACAGACGGTGTGTCAATTTTTTTTAGGGCATCACCTGTTGCATAATACAGCAACCATATTGGGATTTGTTATATTCTTTTTTTGCCCTATAACTTTTACAGTTTTGATACAATCTGGAAAATTCTTTCAGGTTTTGTACCTTGGGGACAGTAGGTGTGCTACAAACTATTTATGACCGCATAAGTTGCGTAATGTGGCAGCCATATTGGATTATATAAGATTTACTGGTTTGCTCCATAACTTTGACAAATATAATCTGATGCTTTCTATTTTTTCACATATATACCATACAAACAGACTATGTGGCTTATATTGTTTATAACATCAACTAGTGCATATTATTGGATTATGTAATATTCCCTTTTGTTCTAAATTTTGATTTCATGATAATACCCTTTCAATTGTAAAATGGGTTCTACTTGTCCGATTCTTATCAAAAAAGATTTTTTCAAACTGCAATAATATTTCTAAATTGATTAAAACTGTTCTTGAATCAATAAATAACGCTTTAATGAAATAAAAATACAGATAAGGATTTAAGTTTTATCTTCAGACAAAAAGATAAGTAGCTCAGTCTTGTTCTATTTACCATGTAAACACACACACTAGCTCTTATGAGTATTTATGGCCTCTTGTACTATATACATCTATGCTGTTTATAGGATTTTCCTCTATATGGAGCCAAGGTGTTTATACATGTAGTTCTGGAAAATGCACCTGAATGTTTCACTTTTTATATCCATACTCCACTGTTATATTTTTTGCAGCCAATTAATATAGATTAATGATATTATGAGAGAGATTTTCAAATCTACTAGAAGTGGTGTGAGCTGCGAAATTGTTAATTAATTACATTTGTTTAGCTATTACTAGTAAACTATGAAATGTTTTTCTAAAAAAACTGAAACATTTTAAATAAGCGAGAATTCATGACAAATACCGGGTATACCATTCTAGTTAATGATTGTTGATCCAAATAGCCCCTTTGAATTTGATACAAATGGCTTAAAGGCCCACTTGCCGCCGTAGCCTGTTTGACATTTGTTAAAGGCACACTTGCCGCGAAAATCAGGAATATTGTTTACATTAAAAAAGAAAGTCCGGAAGTTAGGAACTTTCTATTTTTACCAAAATTTAAAAGTTTGGACGTCACTTTGTATTTTTAATTTGAATTTGAAAATTTGAATTGTTAGGTGCCCGTAACGTAAACAAACCAAACTGCCCCCTATTGGCGATTTTATGTTTCAGTCGAGTGAGTGAACTAACGGCACAGTGTAATTTTACGTAGGCCTATTAATCTGAGAAATACAGACTGACGATCGGTTAACAGCGACTGGAAAAGCCTGCTGATAATTGTTTGAGTGTAAACCACAGATAAAAAGGCCTGAAATGAGGGTAATCCAACACGAAAGTTGACCGACACTGATCGTTGTTGTTGTAATCAGGCTTCGATTCTTCGTTTGTTTTTCACCCCATTTCTACATTCTAAAGCTAACTAGACATGTTTTATGTGACCTATGTTTAAGTTTAGTTGTATGAGTCGTAGTAAGCTCATGTAAAATGGTTTTCTTAGCAAATTTAAACAGGCTACGGCGGCAAGTGGGCCTTTAAGAATCCCAATTTGCACGATCTTACTACCGCTAAAACCACTAAAATTAAACATAGCACACATAAAGCATGTCCAGTTAGGTTTAGAATGTATAAATGACGGGGAAAAACAAACGAAGAATCGAAGCTCGATTACAACAACAGCACCTATCAGTGTCGGTAAACTCAAGTGTTGGATTACCCTCATTCAAGCGTTTTTGTCTGTGGTTTGCACTCTACAGGCTTTTATAGTCCCTCTTACTCGATCTTTAGTATGTATTTCTTAGATAAAGTTCGTAAAATTATACTGTGTCGTTAGATCGCCCACACGGCCCAAACCATTATGGCACTTTTGCACACGCTCACGTTCGAAGTTTGTTTACATTGCGGGTACCTGAAAAATCTGTTTTTCAATTTCAAATTAAAAATACTAAATGATGTCAAAACTTTCAATTTCTGGTATAAATAGAAAGCTCCTAACTTTTTTTGTCTGGGAAAAATACAGACAACCGTCCACTGTTTTTAATGTAAACGGTCTTCTGGATTTTCGCGGCAAGTGTGCCTTTAAGATTTTAGTGGCAAGACTTCATTTTGTTGACATTATATGGCCTTTTACCAAGCTTAAACCTCCTTCCTCTGAATTTTGAAAATGAAATTCAAATATATATATGGAAGGATTTGTTTGGTATGGCTGCAGTTACTGCGCCTTTCCGGGCGTATTTTGGGTTTCCCGAAACTCTTTTTATTAGGTCGAAGTGGGATCCGTACTCACGCCTTATCGTGTCGGACTGAGGGAGTATCACTCTAAGCGATATGTTCCCATGGTTTGTTCGTCCATACAGTTCTTTCTACATCAAATTGTGCCATATTAACGTTATTGAAGTATAGTATGCCATAAAACACGAAACAAAATGCACACAATTTGTCATAGAATGTAAGCCATTAAATCTCGGATTAAGCCAATGAAGCTCTAGTTTTAATGATGGCCTCTTTGTATTTTCACTTCAAAAAAAAGTTGACCGATATAAGGCACAATACGATGTCTGATGACATTGCCAGTCGGCATGATTAGCTTGCATCAAAGCATGTGCACCGTAATAAATAATTAACGACATTGTTGTTAGAGACGAACTTTAAATGGAGCAAAGGAGACGTACTTGTCAACTAAGCCATTTGGCACGTGCGGCACGTGCTCCCGTCTTTCTTCTGATAAGGAACCTTATAGGCCTACTGGAAAATTGATTTTGCTTTATTCATTTAACAACTTCTTCAAGTGAAAGCCAAAGATCTCATCCTGTCCTCAAACGTCTTCGTCGCTTCAAAAAGATATTGGGGTTAAGTAAAGCTGTGGCCAGGTTATGTTGATGATGTGTGACCAACAGAGCTGGGGACACGCCATATTGAAAGATGTAACTCTTTAGAACCGCCACGTGTTTCTCTGATTTTCTCCAAATTTAAGCTACGCAACTGGTCCCAACTTTATACACATCCAATTAGATCCTTTAGTTCACCGTTCCACCAAAAAAGTTCAAAAACTCACTTTTGTGTCATATCCTCGCCGATTTCAGAGTTGAATTTCACGGCAATGAGCGAGCGTGTCAGAGATTCGCGCGCTCCCCGAGCATATAACACAACTATGACCCTTCATCATTTTCAACATAATAACTTTAATTCCAAGACCATATTCTTTGGAAAAGAGGAGTACTTGACTTGAAAAGTATTTTGAAAATTTTGAAAGAATTTACTACCTTTGCGGGTTTATACAGCCTAATAAAAATAAGTCCTGTTATTTGAATTTTGTCCGTTATTAGCACTTAAAGATTACTTCGGTTATATTGGGCTTTGGCCCATAATATTATTCTCGATCGATGGTGAAAGCAAACAGTACGTTCTCCGTGGTTGTTTCACTGCTATCATTCGTGTCAAATCAGGAATTTGCCAAGGCTTAAGCGGTTACTAATGTGCTAAGGACCACATTTCAACCCGGACAAATGACTGGCATTTGTTGATACAGAGACCGACTTCATCCCTTTTGGATCGGCACTTCGGCGATAATGGCGTGTTAGTATCAAATGGTATGTTAAGTAGTCGAAGAATAACATAAATATTCCTAGCGTAGAGATTTAAGTGACACGAGCTGCCAAAATTTTGATATTTTTCAGTAAAAACGGAATTTCAAAATTATTGCTTATATTTTCCCCTAACAGCTGTTCGGTGGTACCATCCTCGGAACTGCACGGCGTTGTAGTTGTTTAAAAATATCAAACACACAAAAATACACTCATGTATTCAAAAACCCGGCTTCGTGCCGATGTTCATTTATAGATCACCGCTAAACAGTAAGATTGTGGAAATACAATAACAAAGTCGCCTTAGCAAGTCAAGTTTAGTCATTCGACGAAAACAATGGTTTTAGGGTTAGTTAGACATACCAATAAAATGGTCCAGGACAAGAGCAAGTATTCTCGGTCCGCTCTCGGGAGTACGAAAGGGGCCGGCAGGCGAAACTGCTTTGGCAAGATCAGTCCAATATTTAAGACGCAAAATGGCCGCTTTCTTTCAGATTCAAAGACGAACAGCGACAAATTTCTTGGAGTTAATGCTAAGTATAGACTAAGTCTTGTTGAATAATTTTTGATTCCATGTGACTGTTTCAGTTTTTTAATGAACTGTAAATTCTGTGGTTCTCTTGACAATCTGAATTCATAGAAATATTTTATATGCCGCTTTATATGGACACACTTAAGAGTCGGCGTACTAAAGTCCGTTAAAATAAGCGCCATTCGACTGTTGTTTACATAAAGTCGAGGTATCCAGAACCCATGGACTGTTGGATAGGGAGTTTTATTCTGGGATTCCTTAGTCGTTGTTGTCGTGCACAGTCTACCGGGGTTTCCAGCTGCACGTGTGATACGATATCGGTGGTTGACTCTTGACAAAACAAGTGGTTTGCAGATTAAAATACATTTAAGACTATATGCCTTAGTAAAAGCTATAGGATTTTTGTGAGTTTTCCCGTTGACGAGTGTGAAAAAGAAAGCGGAAATTTGGGGTTCGTGTGGGCTTCCTAATCGACATTAATATAGGTAACTTATCGGTCCCATTGAAGAACACCGTGCGAAAAGCAAGCAAAATCGCTTTTCAAGTTGATGTGGGTCTTCGGTGGTCGAGTGGGTTAAAGTGATCGTCCCTCAGTCCCACACATACCTTCCATCCATGCGGTGCGGGTTCGATTCACACTCAGACCAAATACATATCGAAAACTTGCTGAGTGGATTATTCACTCGGTCGCTGTATGTTGAAGAATTACCAGGTACTCGCCGGAGTTCGGAGGCTTTCCCCCGCCCGCCCTCCGCCACTAAACCTGGCAACGCCGCCATATAAGTGAAATAATCTTGATTCCGGCGTAATACATCAACCAACTTGACGTGCCTGTATGCTTTAGTATCGTGTCAAGATTAAGCTCAGAATTATTATTTTGGCTGTGTAGGTAACAATTCCCTTATAATATTTACACCAATAACCTTTTTGGGATGCGATATTTTCTTATGGTCAAGATTGCGGGGTACATACGCACTGTAAAATAAGCTACTATAGTTTCTCTATTTGGTTAAACACCCACAATCTTCACGTCGACATCACCGTGTCCAAGGCAGGAAATTAAATTCTCGGTAAAGCGGCTAAGTGTATTTGCCTTGAATTGGTTTGGATGGGCTTCGGACAGATTTAATACATTGGCCACACGGGGGACACAGCGGATTTCATTACCAATATAACTGGACGACAGCGTGAGGTCATACCAACAAAGGTCAAGAGAATTCAACCTTTTACCAAGGCTTCGTAGGATCTAACCAAACAGCGTCCATACAAATATAGAATCCGACTTTATTCCGTATTGAACAGTCGTGAGTTCGATTCTCACCCTGGCCCGGAATTTTTTCCGGGTCAATTAGTGTCGGTTATTTACTAATTCAGTAATTTCCCTGATGATGATTGCAGCTTGAACAGTGTCTGTGTGTCACATGGCTAGAGACTGAGTAACGGTTTAAGGTCCGCTCACACAGTGCGGTTTATCGTACAGACTTGTAGCATGCGATTAAAATGGATGCTTTTAATTGGTTGATACGGTTTGTCAACCAATCAAATACATCCATTTTATCGCATGCTACAAGTCGGTACGATAAATCGCACAGTGTGAGCGGACCTTAAGGGTTTCTCTAGCCGAGAAATCTTGTTTATGTGTTTTTTCTTTATTTCTATATTTCTATATTAATGGTGCAAACGTCAGGGAGTGTTGTATTTAGATTCTCTGTGCCAGAGAGGCAGATTGTTCCGGCTGAGGGTTTCTCCTGTTATTGACCGCGATCCCCACACATAAAATGTGACGTATTTCTGCGTAAATACGACCAATGTGTCTAGTTTGACATATCGCAACAGAATGTTGTCATTAGAATGATTTATTGATATTTAACGCCGCACTCAAGATTATTTCAATTATATGGCGGCGTTGCCATGTTTAGTAGGAAAGGAAACCGGGGAGAAAAAACCCGACCTTCGACGAGTACCAGACAACTCTCCCACATACGGGGATCGAGTGAAAAATCCACTCAGAATTTTTTCAATGTTTATTTGGTCTGAGATGGAATCCAATCGGCGCCGTATCGAGGGAAGGCCTATGTCGGACGGAGGGACTATCACTCTAACCGACCGAGGCCCCCGTTGTCATTAGAATACCAGCTGTATACTAAATCACTCGCAAATATAGCGACTACCTGCTTTAAATGACATTCTTTTTTACGTTTCAGTTCACACAAACTGTTTCCGATATCAGATACAGCACGACGTCTTTTCATAATGTCTGCTTTTATGATTAGGCTTGCTTCGACGCATTTTGTAACACAGATGAATTAACAATCTGAGAATACCTATGTAGTCGCCAAAGAGACGAGTAATTTAAACGGTTTGATATATTCGCATGTCTCTTTTGGGATAAAGAGACAAAATATCTTAAACAACCGCAAAATCGATTTTTGGAGATCATTTCCTTTAAGTAACCCAACTATCTCTTTTTCTGCATATACAAATGTAACTTCATCGTTTTCCATGCACAGAATTACCATTGGGTTTAAATTCAAGTAATCATCGTGCACGTTTAACATCCAATGAAAGCTAATGAAATATCATGGGGTTAGTTTATTACAACAACTTCTGATGGGATATAAAGGTCTAAATGATATACCTCTTTTTAACACAATTAGAAACTTGTCTCCATGTTTATTTTAGACAAGAAGATTTTCCTTGTGCCCGTGTGTTATAGTGTTCACAGATATTTGAACATTGCAAAAGTCATCCTTATAAAATTGCAAAGAATGCGCTTATTAACCAACAGACTTTGAGACGAGAGATTCTGTATCTGGAACAAAATCAAGCGTGTATCATAGGAATCATACCTTTTCACCGCGGTGGAAATCGTTATACTTTAAGAATCTCTAGATTCAAAACTTAGTTTCCGCTTGTGCAAAATTTTGTTAACGACGGGAAAACAGCGTAAAAGTCCTAATTCCACCCATGACACTAATAGGCCTCCGTAAAAATAACATATGATGCATTTTATCTAAAGTGTTTGCCGCAAGCTTGGAAATATGTTTCCTTTTTGTACAGTGTTGTTAAGGTAATTATCGATTTTGCCCGTTCGTGTCTGAGGTCATCGTGCCCTTTCAGTGGATTTACATTTATTACTAGCGAGAACAAATAACGCTGTTGGTTTATCTAGGCATTTGTTGAAGTGAAATCGATGACACGAATTAAACGCCTGTATCATATAGCGCATTAGCGAAATAAGAGGTTCATTTGGATTCGCTTCTTTAAGTGGCATGAGCTGCCAAAATGTGCATATTTTGCCGTTAAAACAAAATGTGGCTATTTTTGGAAGCTTTTACTGCCCATGATCTGGCTAATGTACGTTAAAGTAGTGTTATGAGCTAACTTAAAGTGGCATGAGCTGCCAAAATGCTGATATTTTTAGGTTAAAACAGAATGTTGCAATTATCGGCTATTTTTCTCAAGACGTATAATTCAGAAGCCTTTTAGTGCTTCTAGTCTCGAGAATGTACGATAAAGCATTGTTTTGAACTAACTTTGGCTTAGAATGAATGAACGGTCGTCCCGGTTATTTAAATTTTGTTTAGTTTGTGAACACTATTCCGGTTCGTATAGGCCACATACAGTATGGCTTTTCCTCATTCCAAGGCCAATCATTTAGTTTTTCGATGACCTTTAAAGCCTCTTATATACTGTCGTGACGATTAGAGATTATGAAAAAAGAGTGAATTTTGGCAGCTCATGCCACTTTAAAGTAGTGTTATGAGCTAACTTAATGGGTCAAGGTTCGTCCAGATTGTATGTATTGGGTTTACTTATTGAACACTATGCGGTTCATACATGCAACGAGCTGTATGGATTTACCGTACTCGTACATGAATTATTTATTTTTTCTACGAACTTCAAATCCTATTATTGTCTGGACAATCATAATGTACGAAAAAAAGACGCCAGTTTCGGTAGCTCATGTCAACTTAAAGTGGCATGAGCTGCCAAAATTCACGCTTTTTTCATAAGTTATGATCGTCACTACAGTAAGAGGCTTTGAAGGCCATCGAAAAACTAAATGATTGGCGTTGGGATGAGGAAAATCCATACATTATGTGGCCTGTACGAACCGCATAGTGTTCGAAAAGTAAACAAAATTTAAATAACCGGGACAACCATTCATTCATTCTAAGCCAAAATTAGTTCAAAACAATCATTTTCGAGACTAGGAGCAGTAAAAAGCTTTTGAATTATATGTCTTGAGAAAAATAGCCAATAATTTCAACATTCTGTTTAAACATCAAAATATCAACATTTTGGCAGCTCATGCCACTTTAATGATATAGGTTGCATCAAAGTATAACGAAAAACCATTCTTCACCCTTCATTTAGAATCATATTCTCTGTCTATATACACGTAAGTTGTTAAAATACTGACTTTCAGATCTTTAAACGGCGATTTTTCTACAATTCTTTGTAGTTAAAGACAAGACTACAGAACGCTGTAAAGTAATGGTAAATTAATTTGCATCCGAAATTTGACGATTTTGAACCTGATTATTGATCTTAAACGGATTGATTGAATGTTTGATTGTTTGGTGTTTTACGACGCGCTCAAGATTATTTCACTTATATGGCGGGGTTGCCAGTTTTATTGTGGGAGGAAACCGGACTCTGTGCCCGGAGGAAACCCACGACCTTCCGCTGGTAACTGGCAACCATCCCGCATAGGTCGTTCGAGTGAAAACCCAGTTAGAAAATCTTCCAATCTTTTGGACTGAGTGGGATTCGAACCCGCGACCCATTGGTGGAAGGCTGTTCGGATTGAGCGTCCAACGCTCTACCTACTGAGCCACGGAAGCCCCATCTTAAACGGAAATTGTATTTCACCAATGGAAAATCGATTGAAAGGTGTCATTCAATTATCTCTAGAAAATGCCGATTCCCTTTCAAGTTGATTCTTTATGGACCGGCCGGTTTTACCATCTCAATCCAAGGTAAAATCCCATTTCCATTCATAGCCACTCGGTGCTTTACTTTGACGAAATATGACGATTCAGCCCGTAAATCGAACACCGACTTTTGATTGGATGCGAGGAAAAACTTCTCTCGGCAAATCAAAACTTCCGTCACTTGCAGTCGCCCACAAGCTGAAAAATCACGTAATGGCTGCTCCCAATTCTATCTCTCTGTCACGAGGTCACTTCGGGATCCAATGAGATTGCGCCAGAGCTAGCCAACAGTCAATGCGTTGGTAACCCTCAAGCTAGCCGGCAGCATTTTTTTTTAGCTCTGTGTTTTAAGCCTGGTAAGCTGACCCAATCATTGGAACACCAGGTTTTTCATTGAATTTTCCTTTTTCAAACACAGGGCATACGTTTAAATACTTGGTTTAGGCGTCTCGCTGGAAATTTAAGTATTTTTACCTCTCTAACCTGTCACAGGTTTCGTCAAACCGGTTTTGCTCCAGAAGCACATGTACAATGGCGTCACGCCAGGAGGACGTGCTACAGCTTACACCGGTAGAATCCTTCCTAGACACTGGGAATGAAATTAAATCTAGCCAGGCCGAAAGCCCAGGCCCAAGCCAAGGCCGACGGACTCGTGCCAATGCGGCCACACCGAAACCTGAATCACGGGCTATTTATCTGGGCGACACGTCCATGCATTGTCCTGAACCTACTCTCGCTAAGGCAAATAAAGGCAAATCTTCTAAAACTAAAACCCCTAATCCAACACAGATGAATATGCTTATGGAAATTCAGAAACAAAATCAAACTCAACTGGCCCAACTGACCACTGTAGTACAGTCTATTCAGTCAGCAATGTCACGAAGTGATCATAAAATCAGCGACAGTGAGTCAGTAAAATCATATCGTTCAGATTCTGAACATGACTTTCAGATACCAGCTAGTCAGAAATGTGACTCTTACGATGGCGACAGACTGGCTGATTTGCTCATGAATGATGACCCAGCATGTCAAAATGACAGGCCTAGTATTGCAACAAACAACTCGCCACATAAAACTGAAGATGATGATTATCTCGATGAACTATCCAAACACTATGGCAACGAGGAGGATAAAGCAGGTCACCCGCTTTCCTCGGACAAGCTGGCAAATGTTGTCACGCGCATTGCCAAAAGTAAGTTACCTGAAGAGAAAAGATCTCCGATTTGAATGGAAAGGCTCTCTTTTTCAGTACACTTGCCTCGCTCAGGGCCTATCGAGTGCGCCCCGCCTTTTCACAAAAATTGCTAAGCCTATCTACTCCCATTTACGCAAACAAGGCATTAATTGCATGGGATATATTGACGATACCCTGATTATGCATCGAAGCGAAGAGCTATGTAAAAGCCATACCCATCTGGCGATTACATTGTTCCAAAAACTGGGCTTCGTGGTCAACAGCACGAAATCGGCTCTCCTGCCTTCACAACAGTCGACATTTCTAGGATTTGAGCTGAATTCATTGGACATGTCAGTTAGTTTACCTAAAATTAAACAACAACATATCTACGACATGGGTAAGAAGCTACTAATGAGTGCTTCTCCAAACATTCGGACCGTGGCAAAATTCATAGGTACTACGGTATCAAATTTCCAAGCCGTCAGACACGGGCCGTTGTTTTATCGACAGCTTGACATTGAAAAATGCTTAGCCTTAAAACACAACAATGGTGATTACGATGCTCAGATGGAAATCAGCGAACAAGCCAGGAGTGACATACTCTGGTGGTGCAACAAAGCTAAGGGTGATATTTTTTATATCGAACAAAACCCCCCTAGTGTAATTCTTACATCCGATGCGTCACTGATTGGATGGGGCGGAACATTCGGTAGCCGACATACTGGTGGCAATTGGTCACATTTAGAGTCTCAGCTACATATCAATCGCCTCGAGTTACTGGCCGCATATCTCACCTTGAAATCCTTCTGCAGTAATCTGACAAACGTTCATGTTAGAATGCAGATAGATAACACCACAGCAGTGGCATACATCAATAACATGGGTGGTATAAAACAAACTTGTTATACATCCTGTAGAGAAATATGGGACTGGTGCATAGCGCGAAATATATGGCTGAGCGCAGTACATATTCCATCTGCAACCAATGTTGTCGCAGATCGTGAATCTAGAATATTTCACGACAATACGGAATGGAAACTTAACCCTGAAATCTTTCACAATATAATTACTCTTTTTGGCAAGCCCACAATAGATATGTTTGCCTCAAGGCTCAATACGCAACTTAATAATTATGTATCATGGCAACCTGACCCAGGGGCAATAACTACGGATGCCTTCTCAATAAGTTGGCTTGGTCACTATTTTTATGCGTTTCCACCTTTTTCTCTAATTGGCAGGATGCTGCAGAAAATAGAAATGGAGGGAACAGAAGGCATAGTGGTCGTACCAGTGTGGACAACTCAGTCTTGGTTCTCCAAGCTCCTTCATATGTTGGTGATGTGCCCATTGTTATTACCGAGAGGCAAGTCAACACTTCTCCTTCCTTTCAAGCCGGGACACACACACTCTCTCCCCCAGATGCGTCTGATGGCAGCCTGTGTATCAGGCAAGCGTGCCGGAAGCAAGGAGTTTCAAGCAGGGCTACAGAAATCATACTGCAAAGTTGGAGAGCGTCTACACGAAAACAGTATTGCACATACACTCGCCGGTGGCTCACCTGTTGTCGTGAACGGAATACAGATCCATTCACACCGACTTTGGGAAATGTCCTGGATTTCTTGACAGATCTGTATGACCAGGGTCTCTCTTACGGTTGTATTAACTCCGCCAGATCGGCACTCTCAACTTTTATCTCTGAGGGAGATATTCCCATCGGCCGACATCCGTTGGTTTCAAGATTTATGAAGGGCGTTTTTCAGAACAGACCAGCCTTACCGCGTAACAACGTCACCTGGGACCCGAAAATTGTGCTTAATTATCTCGCTACCTTGTCGCCTGCAACTTCCGTTGGTTTAAAGTCACTTACCCTGAAACTTGTCATGTTGTTAAGTCTGTTATCTGGACAAAGGGCTCAGTCAATCCATATGTTGGACCTAAGGAACATGTCCATATCCGACAATGTTGCTAAATTTCGTATCGCCGACCCAGTCAAGCAGACAAGGCCCGGTTATCATTTACCAGAGCTGGTTTTTCCAGCTTATTCGGATAACAAGAATTTATGTGTTGTGAACTGCCTTCAAGAATACATAAAACGAACATCTCCTTTCCGTTTAAATGAAACAAGATTGTTTCTCTCTTATGTTCGCCCATACAAACCTGTGAGTAAAGAAACTATCTCTCGATGGTTACGTACTGTTCTTCAGAGTGCGGGAGTGGATCTGTCCATTTTCACACCGCACAGTACTCGGTCAGCTTCCAGCAGTGCTGTGAGGAAAGCTCATCTACCTATTGACACTATTTTGAAAACCATTGGCTGGAGTTCAGCCTCGGTGTTTGCTAAATTTTATAACAAACCTGTTCACCATGAAGGGCGGTTTGCTCAGACTTTGCTGAACGCGGTATAAATTGTGCCAGTTTTAAGCTCGAAAGAAGCTAAGGTTAAAGCTGAGTAAATCCTTTTTAGTACACTTGGATCAGTCATTTATGCTAAAAACAAATAAATGGGATGTTTGCATACTGAAAAACCACATTGTTCCTTTTTGTTTCTCCCTTTTAACTCAAGGGTGCATGAACGCTTTAAACATCTCATTGGATCCCGAAGTGACCTCGTGACAGAGAGATAGAATTTATGGATTAAACGAGACCTAACATAGGTTGAAGTTTGGTCTTAATTCTATCGAACTGTCACGAGTCACGGAGGGATAAAATGCCCTCCCACACCACCCTCGATGTTACGATCATCGTAAACACCGGTTTGTTCTTATGGTTGTCATACACCCTTTCGTCATTTAAATATTGACTGTTGGCTAGCTCTGGCGCAATCTCATTTTATCCCTCCGTGACTCGTGACAGTTCGATAGAATTAAGACCAAACTTCAACCTATGTTAGGTCTCGTTTAATCCATAAATAAATGTGTACATCTTGAGCTTTTGTGTTACCCGTGCTGATTGGCTAACACTCTGTAAGTATAGAAAAGACAACTCCAACATTCCCACCACAGGGCGCTGTTCGATTTGCGGATGGAACCGTCATAATCTGCCAAGGTGAAAAGCGGAATGGCTATGGATATTTTAGCTTGGATGGATAAGATAGGCAGGTTTTGGGGAACTGTCTCCTCTCCTCGGGTGGACCTAAATATTTCTGTTTTATCGAGACATTCGGTCCAGTGGAATGAAGTCCTAAATTGCTCACGAGTTCATACGAATTAACAATACAGCATATATCAAATGGGATATTAAGGAACCCTGACGGAATCATATAATCGTTATTATGGTTCGTGGTATCGAGTGCAAAGTATTTACATGGTCAGCGGGGTAGTTTACCTATTGGCTCGACCTTACGACTTAACCGCTATCAATTTCCACGCTGACCATGTGAATGCTCCATATCCCCCTCCTAACGACTCGACTGTTATAAATTACCACGCTGACCGTGTAAATACTTCATATCCTCTTCCTAACGACTCGACTGTTATCAATTACCACGCTGGCCGTGTAAATACTTCATATCCCCCTCCTAACGACTCGACTGTTATCAATTACCACGCTGACCGTGTAAATACTTCATATCCCCCATCCTAACGACTGGACTGCTATCAATTACCACGCTGACCGTGTAAATGCTTCATATCCCCCTCATAACGACTCGACTATTATCAATTACCACGCTGACGGTGTAAATACTTCATATCCCCCTACTATCGACTCCACTCTTATCCTTTACCACGCTGGCCGTGTAAATACTTCATATCCCCCTCCTAACGGCTCGACTGTTATCATTTACCACGCTGACCATGTAAATACTTCATATCCCCCTCCTAACGGCTCGACTGTTATCAATTACCACGCTGACGGTGTAAATACTTCATATCCCCCTTCTAACGACTCGACTGTTATCAATTACCACGCTGACGGTGTAAATACTTCATATCCCCCTCTTAATGACTCGACTGTTATCAATTAGCACGCTGACCATGTGAATGCTTTATATCCCCCTCCTAACGACTCGACTGTTATCAATTAGCACGCTGACGGTGTAAATACTTCATATCCCCCTCTTAATGACTCGACTGTTATCAATTACCACGCTGACGGTGTAAATACTTCATATCCCCTCCTAACGACTCAACTGTTATCAATTACCACGCTGACCGTGTAAATACTTCATATCCCCCTCCTAACGACTCCACTGTTATCAATTATCACACTGACCGTGTAAATACTTCATATCCCCTCCTAAGAACTCGACTGTTATCAATTATCACGCTGACGGTGTAAATACTTCATATCCCCTCCTAACGACTCAACTGTTATCAATTACCACGCTGACCGTGTAAATACTTCATATCCCCCTCCTAACGACTCCACTGTTATCAATTATCACACTGACCGTGTAAATACTTCATCCCCCCCCCCCTCCAATAACCAGGATAACTATTAGTATTTAAGTTCAAAAACCGCGTAGGACAATGCGTCTCTTTTCGCGCGGGTCGAGGAATATAACATGTTTGCTAAAATATGTATTATATTCACAAAATTTATAAATGTACATTTCTAAAGCATTTAAAAAAATATGTTGGCTTACAAACTTGGTATAAAATGTTTTTAATAGTTTATACACACAAACAGACATATCACTTTCAGTCCACATCCACCTGGGAGTCGACAGCTGCTCTATATTTCATTATACAGATTTGTCTTTTGATAAGACTTACGTCAATGTAAATAAACCCAGCAGATTTAATAACTTGGCGTGTCGAGTATTGAGAGAAAAAAAGAACAGATATGTAAGAATGGGTACGATCAAGTTAACCTTATGTTAAAATCAACCCTACTTAATATATTCGATTCATTGAATTTGGTTGCACGACGCACTGCAAATCCGGTAGGTATAGCGTTAATGTAAGGCCCGCAGAGCCATTAGTAAGTTTGTAAAATTTCCATAGATTGTATGGTGGCTGTTTTGTGCCATTTCTTATTCTTGCATTCTTGTTTCTTGTTTTCATATTCTCGCGATTTCTTGTTTTCGCCTTAGTGTTTTCTTGTTTTCGCTTAGGTCCAAAGCGAAAAGATGACAACGCGATGTTTTAGCTCTAAAACTTCGGGTTTTCTTTATTTCGCCTTGATTCGATGAAGCGAAAACGCGAGAATAAGAAATGGCACAAATCATCCACCATACGATTGAGATTAGAGAATACATAGCTGTCATGTTCGCGGAAAAAGGTGTTCTAGCTAGTGCTAAACATAAATGTAGTGCAATATGTCTGTCCTATAATTCGACAAATTGGGGAATGGATATCAAGACAGAAAAGGTTAGCCATTCATTTTATGTCATTTTTTGTATCGATGAATGCAATTTTTTTCCGGAAGAAAAAAAATGTGTTTTCCCTAATGACAACAATGTCGTTTACTTTAGTTTCTAGGTTTGATATTTTCATTTTCGTAGTTTGCTGATGTGTGTGGACCTGTCGTGGGTGAATAACGTCTGGTCATAGTATTATTCACATCTGTGCACCCAACAACTAAAACGCTCAAAACGTCTGGCTTTAAAACCATCTGCTTTGTGTGAACATAGTCCAAATTCGGCGTCGCTCAATGCGTGTTCGATATATATATCTTCACCTTTCATTAGTTACGGCTTTTAATTTAAATAGGTCGATGAACTTCGACTTTCAGATGTCAGCCAAGTCTTAAATATTCATTATCTCACTTGCTTTTTAGCGATATTACATATACCTCCAACACACATTTGACATTCCACTTTTCATTTTACCCGTTGATTTGTTAGAATTTCGTTGTTAATCTGCTAAATCCCTCTTCGTAAAAACAAATCTCATTAAAAATTGACCGATAGATTTCCTGCATTTAGCCCGGGATTTTCCCAGTGATCTAAAATTAAATGTTTTTAGATCAGTGGAATTCGTGACTGAACAATTTGACGTCACATTAAAGTGGCACGAGCTGCCAAAATGTTGATATTTTGACATAAAAACAAAATCTTGAAATTATCGGCTAT
Source organism: Lepidochitona cinerea (assembly GCA_963971465.1). Taxonomy (NCBI): domain Eukaryota; kingdom Metazoa; phylum Mollusca; class Polyplacophora; order Chitonida; family Tonicellidae; genus Lepidochitona; species Lepidochitona cinerea. Next base: position 62,208,952 of record OZ020552.1, on the reverse strand, counting down.
TTTTCTCAAGACGTATAATTCAGAATCTTGTTTTGAACTAACTTTAGCTTAGAATGAATGAATGGTCGTCCCGGTTATTTAAATTTTGTTTACTTTTCGAACACTATGCCGGTTCGTATAGGCCACATACTGTATGGATATTCCTCATTCCAACGCCAATCATTTAGTTTTTCGATGGCCTGCAAAGCCTCTTACTGTCGTGACGATCAGAAATTATGAAAAAAATGTGAATTTTGGCAGCTCATGCCACTTTAAGTATCAAGTGCAAATTATACAAAATTTAATTGCCGCTCGCCAATGCTTACGAAAGTTAATTATCTCATTGGCTTATAACACCTCAGGCGTGTACGTATCCTCACAGTAGTCACGTAACGCACAATGTCTGCTCTGCTGTGCCAGTGCGTTTTCGTAGCAGTTTGCACACATCGAAGATCATGCATGACGTCACTGTTAAGGAAAATTTGCATATTTCATCGTTACTCCATTTTGACTACCAGGACCTCGTTTTACAAATAGTATATTCCTATAAGCGACTATTCGAAGTCGAGGTCTTCGATGTTTGTAGAAATCGTTTACATAAACGATATAAACAAAACCTGTCGCACATAGAGGTTACCCACACATTTGTCTTAATTCTATCTTTTTGTGCTTTCAAATATCTTTTAAAACATTCTCTGTTTCAAAACGTTTTAGTACATTTATTACATTTTTAGTGTGGTATATTTTCACAAACTTGTGTACAACACATTGTGGGCTACACGTTTTATTACAACCGTGTGCTAATTTCTTACGGTAAAGTTTGAAACAATCTTCAAAAAAATCCGGAGACCGTTCTTTATCACACACAAGGGTGACGATCTCTTTTGTTTTGTTTGAGTGGCATTTAGAAGCTGAAGACTACAATAATAACAATGGAGGCTATATGGATTACAACTTCTGGTTTTATTGGGTTGCAACGTTTCGATGTAGATTTATGACGTTCACTTACTTGAGAATTACTGGAGATGTCTTAAATCCTGACAGTGGACAGGGGTAGCCATAGTTATAACTTGTTCAAAGAACGGATTAAAGGACTGGGACATGACCCCTGAGCTCAGGAGTTGGAGAAACACGTGCGTTAATTAATTCATGTAGTGTATATGAACTTACTGGAAAAACAACTTTCACTAGATTCTATGGACTATGTTTCCTTCAGAAACCCGGCTTAAGTGGTTTTACCCAACAGTCCTATATATAGAAAGACTTTTTTCAACACACAAATCGCATGATTTTATCTGGCTCCTTTATCCTTGTCTCATTTTCAACTACGTGAAGTTTAAACGTTAACTTTTGCTCTATCGAGTACTGTAGTCACATCTAAAACGTTCGCCATCTTTTTTCTAATGCATTCCATAATAATTCATACGAGGAAGAGAAGAAAATCCACGGTTTCTGACTAGGGCAATGCCCTTGTATCATTATGGGTAGACTAACCGTTGATAAACAAAAGTCTAAAAGAGTTGTTCGAGATGACAACGTGTATTATCCCAACAACAAGACGATAGTCAGAACCTAGACTCGTACATTTTTAAACTCGTATACCGAAAAAAAAAATACATATCGTAACAGCCCTGAATATGGTCTAACATGACGTTTGACACTTCCCCATTCATACTCCGAATTAATTATCCCGCTGAAGATCCTTCCTTTTAGCAGACGGTTGTCTGGTTGATAGTTTTTCACTTAGCGAAAGTTTTACAACTACAACTCGCAACTCCGGCGATACGGGCGAAAGGTCTACTTAGTACTGGCAACTACGGTAGGCCTACTCCTACCAGGTAACCTACCTTCGGCAGATCTTATGATATGTTGGCTTGCTATTATCTGGCGACGGTTTCCGTAGCGCCCAAAATTATAGCCATGCACATCGATATCTTCTGTTTGTATTGTTGATTATGTTGACTCACTTCGGCAAAAGACATATTGTTTACATCGTGTAGCGGCGTGCATTCCGGGACAAGTAGGTAACCTGACACTCTGATAACTTCGGGGATTTATGTGCGTGAAATACCCTCTGATAGACTGCAGGTCATTTTGAATGTGGCGACCAAAAAGGTAGCCGTGCAACGTAAAATTTCCATATCCTCTTCAGGACCCATCGAAAGTGTCCCCGTGATAATGCAAGGGACCGAAATACCTTGTTTGTTAACTTTCAGGCTGGACCAGTTTTATAATTGCAGTACTGGAGGATTCCTGAAATGTGCCGAAACTGCGTCGTATACCGAAAAAAAAATACATATCGTAACAGCCCTGAATATGGTCTAACATGACGTTTGACACTTCCCCATTCATACTCACAATTAATTATCCCGCTGAAGATCCTTCCTTTTAGCAGACGGTTGTCTGGTTGATAGTTTTTCACTTAGCGAAAGTTTTACAACTACAACTCGCAACTCCGGCGATACGGGCGAAAGGTCTACTTAGTACTGGCAACTACGGTAGGCCTACTCCTACCAGGTAACCTACCTTCGGCAGATCTTATGAGATGTTGGCTTGCTATTATCTGGCGACGGTTTCCGTAGCGCCCAAAATTATAGCCATGCACATCGATATCTTCTGTTTGTATTGTTGATTATGTTGAGTCACTTCGGCAGAAGACATATTGTTTACATCCAGTGGGAACACCCTTCGGCTATCTTCGCTCGCCACCGGTCGGCTTTGACGCACGTAAATTCCCGAAGTTATCAGACTGGTTTACTTCGTGCAGCGGCTTGTATTCAGGGGCAAGTAACTCTAGGTAACCTGATACGAACTCGTCTGCCTGATACGGAAAAATATCACGTCTGCACGTGATCGATGCCGTCCGATTAAATGCAAGTATTGTGTCTGATGCGGGATAATCTTGTTTATGGTTGTAGGATTTAAGATAAGATTCAAGATATGTTATCAAAGTTAGTTATTTTTAGCACTATCTTTCTTTCTTAACGACCCCATAAACGGTCAATCCATTCGGCTTACTTGTCAAGTATGTTCATGTCTCTGTCATATATTAACCGTGTCTTTGTTTGTTTACTGTCGTATGTGTGTCAAATCTGGAATTCTGCGTGTTCAATTATGTAAGTATATAAAATTCAACTCAAGTGCGTATCGTTTTTCAGAATACATGCTCTGCGAAAACATTTGTCAAATTTCTGTTGAACATTCATTATTTAGTGGCATAAATGTGTTTAAAATAAAAAGAATTGCTCACTTGACGCTCCACTGCCCCAGGCAGCGCAATCTTCCTCGACTGTGCACTTTTTCTTAGACTTTCTTTTTGCACACGGAATGGGGACATGCAGATTTTAACTTGGCTTGCGAAGATGCGCTTTGTTCTGCTCCGCTAATTTTAACAGAAATTACGGTCCTTGGGGTTTTAAATTTTCACAGAAATTAGTTTTTCCGACTTTTGTTTCTAAACGTTTTACATGTCATTTTGATTCGCCAAAATAATTCGTTCAGAAGTTGCCGCCTATATCCTGATATTTTCGCTGGTCGTGGGTTTCCTCCGGGCATGGAGCCCGGTTTCCTTCCACAATAAAACTGGCAACGCCGCCATTTAAGTGAAATAATCCTGAGCTCTGCGTAAAGCACAAAACAATAAATCAATCAATCAATCAATCAACCTGATATTTTCATAAAGGTACATAAAATACGCATTCAGCTTCATGTAGGGGGACTATATTGCTATGCAAAACTCTCTAAACGCTTGTTTACATACATCTTCCAATTTATGTAGACCCTAGCTTGACAAGTCTTTAAGTAAGTCTCATTGACAACTATTTACTTATCTTCTTTCTAACACAGGGATTTATTGCTGATGCCTGTTAAACTATATTTTTGAAAACTTTTAAAGTTGGATGAGCTTGCCAAAAGTCGTTTTTTGTTTCTCAGAAATTCTGATTGTCAAGAGAAGTTCAGCGTTTGAAATTATTTGGAAATAACGGAAGCATTTACGTTGAAATAAGAAATATTGGTAAAGCCATTAACCCGTGCGAACCGAAGATGTGTAAAAATAACGGAAAACTTATAACAGTCGGGACGTATAAGAACATTTTGAAATTATAACTATCTAAACGAACATCTTTACGATTAATAACAACAGAAAGCTCTTAGTTTGAAAATTTGGCTAAAAATCACAATATTTAGCTAATTCTGTATCAACAAAGTTTTCTCTATATTTGGCAGATCATGACATACGTCAATTGTGATGACGCGACTATCTATGCATAGCAAGACTAGCTTGTCAGTACTTGGGTACACAAAGATAGACTCGTCATCAAGATTGGACATGCGTTTGTCGAATGTATTTACTTAGCCTAATTCGAGAACATTCTGTACAAGCGATATTATACATCAAAGAAACTTCCCTTTTACAAAAAAAGTCTGAGGCTAAATCAACTGAAATTGAATATCGTGCTACGTGAAACATGCTCGTGAATTTCCCCTTTCTTCCTCTCGACAGTCGTTGATAGTTATTAGTTCAGTTGTTTTGAATTCGTCTCGAGGTGAACTAATGATTATCACGAGACCGCGAGACAAGATTCGTTGTGGGAAAGTTCGATTTGTTTAATAGGTAGCTATCGTCTTTTTCTAGATTTGGTGTATAATGTTAATATGCCGTAAATCATTCACAGTTTAAACGTATTTTTTTCTTTTCATTGCGAGCAGCGTTTTAGCCTTCCAAATGGAAAAATGAAGATGTGTGTGAAAATTAACAAGGAACTTCTACCGTTAAAGGCCTTCTACTTTCTGTATTATGCAGGTACGAGAATGTTTTGTCCAACTAAAACCTATTTCTTGGCATCGTCTCGAGCCAATTTAAAATCTCGATTACCCCATTTCGTGTTTTACCATGGCTGACTACTACACTACAAGCTACAAAATGAACAGCGCCCACTGGTGGCAATGTACGAGAAGTTTTACACGCATCCAATCAAAAGTCACTGTTAGATTTACTGGTTTAAGTAGAGTAAATGGGGCCATAGAGGTTTTAACTTGGCTGAAGAAAATAATTGTTTTGAGGTCTCGATACACTTAAGTTACAAATGCACGCTGTGCACGCTGGAACATTTGTAACTTATGATACACTGTGTGCATGTTTGACTTGGTACATTTGTAACTTATGATACACTATGTGCATGTTTGACTTGGTACATTTGTAACTTATGATACACTGCGTGCATGTTTGACTTTGTACATTTGTAACTTATGAGACACTGTGTGCATGTTTGACTTGGTACATTTGTAACTTATGAGACACTGTGTGCATGTTTGACTTTGTACATTTGTAACTTATGAGACACTGTGTGCATGTTTGACTTGGTACATTTGTAACTTATGATACACTGCGTGCATGTTTGACTTTGTACATTTCTAACTTATGATACACTGCCTGCATGTTTGACTTTGTATATTTGTAACTTATGATACACCGCATGCCTGTTTGACTTTGGTACATTTGTAACTTATGATACACTGCGTGCATTTTGACTTTGTACATTTGTAACTTATGATATTCTATGTGCATGTTTGACTTTGTACATTTGTAACTTATGATACACTGCGTGCATGGTTGACTTTGCACATTTGTAACTTATGATACACTGCGTGCATGTTTGACTTTGTACATTTGTAAGTTATGATACACTGCGAGCATTTTGACTTTGTACATTTGTAACTTATGCTACTCTATGTGCATGTTTGACTTTGTACATTTGTAACTTATGATACACTGCGTGCATGTTTGACTTTGTACATTTTTAACTTATGATACACTGCGTGCATGTTTGACTTTGTACATTTGTAACTTATGATACACTGCGTGCATGTTTGACATTGTACATTTGTAACTTATGATACAATGCGTGCATGTTTGACTTTGTACATTTGTAACTTATGATACACTGCGTGCATGTTTGACTTTGTACATTTCTAACTTATGATACACTGCCTGCATGTTTGACTTTGTATATTTGTAACTTATGATACACCGCATGCCTGTTTGACTTTGGTACATTTGTAACTTATGATACACTGCGTGCATTTTGACTTTGTACATTTGTAACTTATGATATTCTATGTGCATGTTTGACTTTGTACATTTGTAACTTATGATACACTGCGTGCATGGTTGACTTTGCACATTTGTAACTTATGATACACTGCGTGCATGTTTGACTTTGTACATTTGTAAGTTATGATACACTGCGAGCATTTTGACTTTGTACATTTGTAACTTATGCTACTCTATGTGCATGTTTGACTTTGTACATTTGTAACTTATGATACACTGCGTGCATGTTTGACTTTGTACATTTGTAACTTATGATACACTGCGTGCATTTTGACTTTGTACATTTGTAACTTATGATACACTATGTGCATGTTTGACTTTGTATATTTGTAACTTATGATACACTCCGTGTATGTTTGACTTTGTACATTTGTATCTGATGATACACTGTGTGCACGTTTGACTTTGTACATTTGTAACTTATGATACACCATGTGCATGGTTGACTTTGTACATTTGTAACTTATGATACACTCCGTGTATGTTTGACTTTGTACATTTGTAACTTATGATACACTGCGTGCATGTTGGACTTTGTACATTTGCAACTTATGATACACAGCGTGCATGTTTGACTTTGCACATTTGTAACTTATGATACACTGTGTGCATGTTTGACTTTGGTACATTTTTAACTTAGACTTTCTTTAAGTATTACCATATCATAGTACTTATCTAGCTATTGTTATTGTCATATTATATTAGTTACAATGTATCTAGCTTTTGGTATGGTCATATTATAGTGCTTCTCAAGCCTTTGGTATGGTCATATTATAGTACTTATCTAGTTTTTATACGCCCGACTTAAAAAAAAAGTGGGTCGTATTTTGGTATCACCAACGCCGTCCGTCCGTCCGTCCCGGATTCCCTTCCGCTCCATAACGTCATGAGTTTTGATCTAATCTTTACAATTCATTCACAACATATACCTTGTGGGTAGAAGGTGTGTCATGAACCATTTATGACATCGTCGATTGCATAATGTGGCTTCTACATTGGATTATGTTATATTCTGTCTTAGTCTATATCTTCGTTCCCTTCCGCTCCATAACTTGAAGAGTTTTGATCCAATTTTTATATTTTGTTTTACAACATACACTTTGTGGGTAGAAGGTGTGTCATGAAGCATGTAGGACATTGTCGATTGCATAATATGGCTTCTACATTGGATTATATAATACTCTGTCTTAGTCTATATATTCGTTCCCTTCCGCTCCATAACTTGAAGAGTTTTGATCTGATCTTGACAATTCTTTCAGAGTATATACCTTATGGGCAGACGGTGTGTCGTGTACCATTTCTGATTTCACCCGTTGCATAATATGGCAGCCATATAGGATTATGTAATATTCTCTTATGCGCCATAACTTCTAAAGTTCTGATCCGATGTTGACGATTTTTTTCAGAGTATGTACCTTATGGGCAGATGATGTTTCACATACCATTTTTGACATCACCTGTGGCATAATATGGCAGCCATATTGGATTATACAATATTCCCTTTCCGCTCCAGAACTTCTTTTGTTTTGATATAATCTCTCCAATTCTTTTAGAGTATATATACCTTATAGGTAGATGATGTGTCGCATACCAAATTTGATTTGGGTCCACATATATTTTGTGTGTTTTCAAGAGTTTTTTTTTAATCAGAAATATGTATCTGCTGTTTAATATATATATCTTAATATATATCAATGCTTTTTTGAGTACACTTGGTCCAGGGTAATACTGGAAGCCAATTAATTTATACATTCTGAGACTGTTTTCTTGGATAGTTTAATGTGCCCTATAATAACAAAAAATACCATTTTCACAGCTTTATTACCCATCTGAAAAAACAAGATATTTAGAAGCAATCAGTCAGCACTTTATTATATAAATATTTGATTTTTGTTATATGATACATATGTGTTTATTTCCTGACAGGTGTTGGATCATTGGTACCTTTCATTCCAATACATCTTAAAGGTGTCGGGTTAACAGCTTCGGAAACTGGAGTAATATTTGGACTATTACCTTTTGTAACATTTGTAACGAGCCCTGTGATTGGTGGGCTTATCGACAAATATAACATACACAAACCGGCATTTATTGTGTCTGTTTTGCTCGCAGGGTTATCTTCGTTAGCCTTGAAATGGACTCCCGAAGTCAACATAGAAACGTTTGGAAAGCACAATTCCTCCGGGCTGCTCAAAAATGAATGTATGGTTTCGAAAGTAACCCTGGATTTGTGCGAAATGATTAATGATACCCCGAAGAATTTATCAGGGATTAATCTACTAAATCCTATTTTTCTGCTCTGTCATATACCCATGGTTTCCATAACTGATACCAAGGAAACCCAAAATGTCACATTGTTACAAAGTGAAACCTTTGTACTTCCGGTATCAACAAACTTATCGGTTGTATCACAAATTACTTGTATTCAACAAACAAACAATCTCACGTTATTACAAACCGACGACGAATCAAGTTGCAACTATTTCTCGCATTATTCTTGCCAATATCACAAAAACATAACCGTATTTAAAGAACGATTGTCATTAACTACGGGATTTCAGGCGCCATTTTGGATTGCTCTTTTTATCCTCTCCGCTGCCAGAACTATTCATTGTTCAGTGATGATGTTTACTGATGCGGTTGCCTTTAACTACTTAGGTGAGAAAAGATCCCGTTTTGGTCAACAGCGAATGTTTGGTTCCATTGGCTTTGTTTTCTTGACCATCCCAGTGTCGGTGTTTCTTCATTTCTTTTCAAATAAAGACGGCCATACTGATTTCTCATTAGCATTTTACGCATATGCTGGATTTTCCTGTGCTGCGGCATTCAACTCTGCCTTCATGCGTATTAACTTTACACAAAAGAAGCAAAATTGTATTCAAGCATTTATGCTGTTGTTGAAAGAAAAGGAGATGGTGATTCTGTTATTTGTGACGGTTTTTATTTGCGGAATGTTAGGCTGCTTGGAAGGATTTTTGTTCTGGTATATGAAACAACTCGGTTCATCGCAGCTGTTAATTGGATTGAGTTCCGGAGCAGCGGTAGTAAGTGAAATCGTTCTATTCTTTCTGTCTTCTAAATGCGTCAAACGTTTTGGAGAGATCCGATCGCTTCAGCTGTCCCTACTAGCAGTCACTATTCGGTTTTTGAATTACTCTTTCATAACCAATCCGTGGTATGCCCTGCCTGGACAATTCTTGCATGGGTTTACGTTCAGCTTGATGTGGGTTTCTGCATCAGCCTTCGTCAGCAAGAAGGCGCCAAAAGGACTGGCGGTTACAACTCAATCAATCCTTGGAAGCTTGTCGTACGGAGTGGGTAAGATAACATCTCATTGAATTCAGAACATGAGCTGAAAAACGTAGCGAACATTTCTTTCACCTCAGTCACTGTTAAAATCATATTTAATCGTTAATGGATGATTATAATTGATATCTGATCCTTTCATTGTATGCTTTGATCAATAGTTTTATGTGATATAATACGATTGATATGTTATTAACGTTTTAATACCGTATTCTCTTTTCGATGCGAAATTGCTCGATTTTGTTCGAGTACACCTTGTTCTATGCATATATGATAACTGTGGAGACGGGTAATTGGGGAATTGGTAAATGCGTGGGCATCCATACGGTGATCTGTGTAAAGATGGAATTGCAAACCTCCCATATTCAGAAGACGTATATATTTTCTGAAATATTTATTGACGACCAATGTCGACATAAACGTATATGCATTCTTAAGCTGTCATAGGTCGTATACAAAAAGCGTGCATGCTAATGGATTTTCGATTGATTTGTTGTTGTTTATTTTTTAACTTTCCTAAGGATATGGAACTGGGAACTTGGTAACTGGTGTAGCCTTTGATAGGGTCGGTGGAGCATGGACATTTAGAATCAACGCCATTTTAACAGCTCTTGTTCTGGTTCTACTGCTGTGCCTTGATAAACTTTGGCTGAATTCAAAATCTAATGTCCAATATGACGCTCCACAAAACAATTCTGGTAAGTTTTGATCACTAGAATTAAGATGGACGTTCTCACATAGTCTCCATAATTTCTTAACGTTAAAATATGCCGGTAATTTCCAGTCGAATATACAATACGTAAAATCATTGAAGACAGCAGGGGCAAAGAGAGTAGATTGACAAGAGTGGTCACTTCGTCCAATCAGCATTGCCGGCATGTTTTCTGGCCCCCTAGCGGAAGTATGTTCCAACTGTACACGATTCGATAATAGGGCGCCCTCTACAGGAAGGAGGTTCCTAATCAAATCGTGTACTGTTCAAACTCAACATGGCGCGAGCGAAGTGACCACGCTTGTCAATCTACTCTCTTTGGCAGGGGCCTGTTTCTCAACACACTTACATGTACGCCCTTCGTAACTTTGCGCCTGGTCGTAGTGCAATGTTAAAGGTTCATGTTGCCATGCCAGTTAGGTATTGAATTAGACTTACGTCGGGCGTAAATATCTTGAGAAACAAACTCCACAATTTCAAGAGTAACCAGTTGAACAATCTTGCGTGTATGGCGTGAATATGTACAATCCATTCTCGTTCCCAGACTATTAGAGTGTGTCTTATTTGTTAATCACTTAAATCTGATTTTCCTTGAAAAATAATTGTGAAAATGCTCAAATTCGAAATCTTCAAATTCATTACTCTGTTGGACACACGTATAAGCAAATTAGGTTAATTTGAATTCGTGAAAAATACTGTATAAACAGAAACGGCAAACTGTGATCAAAATATTTGATAGATAAATTCACTTTTTGCTTCCAGCAGACCAAGAGATGATTGATGCCTCATTGTTAGAACCTGGTGTGCGCGGAGAGAAGAAGAGCTAAGAGTAAGAACATAGCCATGATGTTAGAACCTGGTGTGCGCGGAGAGAAGAAGAGCTAAGAGTAAGAACATAGCCATGATGTTAGAACCTGGTGTGCGCGGAGAGAAGAAGAGCTAAGAGTAAGAACATAGCCATGATGTTAGAACCTGGTGTGCGCGGAGAGAAGAAGAGCTAAGAGTAAGAACATAGCCATGATGTTAGAACCTGGTGTGCGCGGAGAGACGAAGACCCAAGAGTAAGAACATAGCCATGATGTTAGAACCTGGTGTGCTTGGAGAGAAGAAGACCCAAGAGTAAGAACATAGCCATAATGGAAAAGTCAAGTCGAACAATCATTGACAAAATTCGTTCGCACAAAATCGTCAAGTTGTGTCCCTCTCCATGGTTCTCAAAGTTGGAAAAGTCAAATCGAACACATTGACAAAATTCGTTCGCACAAAATCGTCAAGTTGTGTCCCTTCATGGTTCTCAAAGTATAGCACTACGGTGTACCACACTATGGCATGTAGAAACATTGGATTACAGGGACAACATTTGTCCCAGCATGTTATTTTCACATGGTATAGCGTCTCTACGAGTATGAATATGCTTCTGCAGCAGTTGACATCGGTTTTTCACGAATTTGCAGATACAGAAATAGAAGTTACACCGCTAGCAAATGGCATGTATGTCGTGGAAATTTGCAATTTTCACTGCTTTTGTTGTGAACAAAAATGCTGTGCTTAATTCAAAGGAAAATGAAATGAAAATTTACGCAATCTTGTATGAAGATCAAAGTGTGCATTTGCGTATACGTTATTTTTATTAGTCATATATTCTCGTTTGTGTACCATGATGCTAGCTTGAAACTCACGGCCTTCGGGTACGTACCTGACAGTTCATTCACATAGGGCGATGTGACGGCGTGAACTTTCACAGCAGCATACATCATATATTTATGAGCACTAAAACACACGGGCACAGGGAAAATCTTCTTGTCTAATATAACCATGGAGACAAGTTTATAATTGTGTTATAAACAGGTATATCATTTAGACCTTTATACCCCATCATAAATTATTGGAATAAACTAACCATATGATATATCATTAGGTTGGCGAATGACAAGAGCTAGGCCTTAGTCAGTAGAATTTTCTGAAAAACGTTTGTAATACATTGACAATGATTACGCATCTTAAGCTATGGCAAGAATATCGGCAAACTGAGATTGAGCCCCATAGGATCATGGCAAAAGACAGTGGAAATTTTGCCCCCCCCCCCCCCCCTTCATCCACTCAGCATACATATAATAAGTGCATATTATAATTGCGTCAATATATTATATTTATATCATGAAAATATGACCATTCAAGTTTTTATGGGGCTTTTAGAAGCCGGGGGACAAGAAGGACCCCATATTCTTTTCTGGACAACAACGTTTTGATGTATTTGTAGACACTAAAACACACGCATTACTAAAACTTGAAAACGTGGTTAGCATCTGCATCTAAACGTTGTGAATCTCTCTTTTGATGTTGATTCCATTCTGATGACTACTGATGAAGGCATCATCACGAAGTAAGTTGTTTGTGAACAACGCGAGCTTTCGACAACAATGCCTATGTGTCTTATCAATTTGAATTGCACTTGATAAAAACACTGGCATAGGTGTCGAAAGCTCGCAAACAACAAACAACTTACTTCGTGACGATGCCTTAATCATCAATACAGAAGTTGTATCACTCGGAACATCCTTCGGCTATCTTCAGAGGGTATTTCACGCATGTAAATCCCCGAAGTTATCAGAGTGAAGTTGTATACTACAAAGATATCTCGTTGATACAGTCAACATCGAGACTGCTGATTGGCCTGAACACATGTTAGTGTATTGAGGATTGGACGATTTGTAGCTAAGGTAACCTAATTAAATGATCGTATCACTTTAACTGTATCTCGAAAAACTGTTTCAAGGCCTCAAAATTCAAGCTCTGATAAGCAAACTATTGTTGAAGGCCACATGGGCTATTGTGTTGATGCAATTTGCATAACCAGGAAGGTTTAATGTACTTTATCACGATCATCTATTTGGCAGAAATTGACTGCCGGCTTCTTCTGACTCGCCAAAAACCTCATTAAATCACAAAATGCATATCCAAGAAAAGGTTTATTTTTACAATGTGATGGTTCAGTAACTGGAGTCGTAAAGTAGGCGCCCAGGAGTGGCTTGTAGCAATATATGACCTGCAAATGTGCATACACCTAGTAAACTTTAATGCCCATGGCAGCGTCTGACATTGTTTTTTATGCCCAGAGGAACTACAGCACGGAAGTTTTTGTACAAGAACTTATTCCATCACTTAGCATTGGATTCGCGGAACACATAGAGGGCGCTGTCAGAATCCCCCCAAAAGACGTCTCTTTTGAAATGGTACGTTTAATTAAAAGGCATATTGTACAGGGTACTATCCAGAACTGTATTCCTATGTTTTACTTTGATCAGGTTAAATATTCGTATTGGATTACCCTTATTGAATTTCTCGCGTCTCGTCCAATACGAGCATTCATCCGAACCATGATTTAATGTTAAATGTTTTATGAACAACCTTTGGCAATATTTCCTAATTTGCGTTTTATAGTGATAATTTTACGTTAAAACAGAATGTTGAAATTATTGGCTATTTTTCTGAAGACGTATAATTCAGAAGCTTTTTAGTGCTTCTAGTCTCAATAAAGTATTATTTTGAACTAACTTTGGCATAGAATGAATGAATGGTCGTCCCGGTTATTTAAATTTTGTTTACTTTTCGAACACGTTTTCGGTTCGTATAGGCCACAAACTGTATGGATTTTCCTCATTCCAACGCCAATCATTTTGGTTTTCGATGGCCTTCAAGGCCTCTTACTGTCGTGACGGTCAGGAATTATGAAAATAGTGTGAATTTTGGCAGCTCATGCCACTTTAAACTAAATTTTCCCGATAGTTGGCAAGTCATGGCGCCTTAACTGGGCATTTCGCACTGGTTCATAAAAGACCCCACTGTATACTATCCTATAGGTCCACACAAAACACCGATTCTACGTTATCATGAAGCGAGATGTTACTCCCAATGTGCCAGAGGATAACGTCATTAACCTTATAGTGAACTCAATTTCGCTAGAATATATAAAATTCATTTAGTTTGCTGACACTTTGGGTCAGATGCCGAACATGTTGCAAGGGACTGCTAATAAGGCGCTTAAATGTTCCACACATCATATCGTCTTAGTAGCCGACGTTTTTTGAGAGTCAAGTACATACATGTATAATACGTCGTCATGTGCGACTTTCAGCGGTTGACAGAATATGCCATTTATATACGTAGTAATGTCGTCATGTGTGACTTTCAGCTGTTGACAGAATATGCCAATATGATAAGCCTTGCAATGTCGTCAAATGCGACTTCCAGGTGCTGGTAGAATATGCCACTAACATAAACGCTGTACCGTAATGTCCTCAGATGCTATTTTCAGCGGTTGGCAGAATATGTTAATATCACATACGCTGTAATGTCCTCAGATGTTATTTTCAGCGGTTGGCAGAATATGTCAATATCACATACGTTGTAATGTCCTCAGATGCGACTTTCAGCGGTTGGCAGAATATGACAATATCATATACGTTTTAATGTCGTCATGTGTGACTTTCAGCGGTTGACAGAATATGTCAATATCATATACGTTGCAATGTCGTCATGTGCGACTTTCAGCGGTTGACATAATATGTCAATATCATTTACGTTGTAATGTCGTCATGTGCGACTTTCAGCTGTTGATAAAATATGCCAATATCATATATGTTGTAATGTCGTCATGTGCGACTTTCAGCTGTTATCCCAATTCAGAGAAAATTCTAGGCCTCTGATTGGTCAGTTGGCCTCGGATAACTTGCCGCATTTGCTCTCTCGGCGTGGTACATTTTTTCCGTGTACCTACGGAGTCAAGCAATCATGCGCAGGGGACATCAATCATCAAAACGACCAGCGCGTGAGTCCTTACCTCCGTAGGTACACGGAAACTGAGATATGCCGTCTGCTGTTTACAAACAAAAAAACGTAAACAAACATGGCGTCGGCCGAGCGAATACGTTTCGCTGATCACGGGTAAATGTAATTCCAGAAAACCCATTGTGTCTACTGTCGTGTGAAAAACATCACTGCTGAAGCAGACTTTTCAAGGGAGGCAAATCTTGCCAAAAAAGTGTTACCGCGCGAAGATCGGCTTATCGTGAAATGGTGTACTATACGCTCTGCCAATGTCATATGCAGTCGACGCCTTTATTTAGTACAGATTTCGCATATAAATGTTCGAATTTGCGTGTTATGTTCTTCATTGGGAAGACTCATAGCCCTTCGGGCTCGTGAAAATATTGATCTTCTCAACGAAATATCAGGCCGTATACCCACGCAGCACACTGGTATAACTTATATTGACAGAATATGCCAATATCTACGGAAGCGTATTAGTGCCAGGGTGAAAAATAAAAACGAGTTTTCTCCTAATTAGGAGATAATTTATCTCCTAATTAGGAGATAATAAGTCCTAATTAGGAGATAATATCTCCTAATTAGGAGATAAATTTTCTCCTAATTAGGAGATAATATTTATCTCCTAATTAGGAGAAAACTTATCTCCTAATTAGGAGATAATAAGTCCTAATTAGGAGATAATATCTCCTAATTAGGAGATAAATTTTCTCCTAATTAGGAGAAAACTTATCTCCTAATTAGGAGATAATAAGTCCTAATTAGGAGATAATATCTCCTAATTAGGAGATAACTTTTCTCCTAATTAGGAGATAATAAGTCCTAATTAGGAGATAATATCTCCTAATTAGGAGAAAACTTATCTCCTAATTAGGAGATAATAAGTCCTAATTAGGAGTTAATATCTCCTAATTAGGAGATAACTTTTCTCCTAATTAGGAGATAATATCTCCTAATTAGGACTTATTATCTCCTAATTAGGAGATAAGTTTTCTCCTAATTAGGAGAAAACAATTTATAACGGTTATTGATTGTTACGTCACTTTTCGACTTCCGCTTAAAAGCATTGAAATGGGAATGACCTAAAGATGAGCGACTTGATAGCCTTCTTAAGATCAAGGGATGTCCCAGAGTCGTGTTTGAGCAAACTTCAGGAAGAAAAGGTAAGCTGACACTTGACAATTTGCAAGTGGTAATATAAAGCATATGCCTGCATTATTGAAATATTCTCTTGTGTTTTTCGGCAGATGCAATGGGAATATATGAGGACACTGAACCATGTTTTGGCTGACTATGAGTTAGTCAGAATGCTTCTTCTTCATAAAGATAATTTTGTTGCAAAATGTTGCAGGCTATTGTGTTTTCAACAGGTTTAAATTTTGTGTGAGATATTTTTACAATGGAGGGATATGATACATGTACATGTATATGCGTCTATGATGAACGCTGCGGATTACTTAAAGTGGCATGAGCTGCCAAAATTCACAGTTTTTCATAATTTCTGATCGTTACGACAGTAAGAGGCTTTGAAGGACATCGAAAAACTAAATGATTGACGTTGGAATGAGGAAAACCCATAAAGTCTACTCCTATACAAACCGAAATAGCGTCCGAAAAGTAAACAAAATTTAAATAACCGGGACGATCATTCATTCTTTCTGAGCTAAAGTAGGGTCAAAATACTTTATCGTTCATTCTCCAGACTAGAAGTACTAAAAAGTCTCTGAATTATATGTTTGCCATTAATTTCAACATTCTGTTTTAACGTCAAAATATATCAACGTTTTGGCAGCTCATGCCACTTATGAATTAAAGGCACACTCCTCGCCGTAATCTTTCTGGTATTTGTCAATTTACATGAGCTTCGAAGCCCACCTATAACAACAACGATCAGAAATCGGTTTGCTTCAGTGTTGGCGGATTAGGTCTACTCTCATTCCAGGCCTTTTTGCCTGTGGTTTACACTCTAATTTTTATGGACAGGCTTTTTTGTATTAGTAAATTAACCTACACTTTTTCTGTCTTTCAAACTATATCCCCAGCCTTCATTTCTCAGTTAAAGTTTGTCAAATAATACTGTACCGTTAGGTCGCTCACGCGGTTCAAATCATCGGAGCTCTTGTGCGATTTTGTTTACATTGCTGGTACGAAACAAATCAAATATTCAATTTAACATACAAAATGATGCCAACACTTTCACTTTTGGGCAAAAATAGAAGGTTTCTAACTTCTTCTGTCTGGGAAAACATGCAGAAAACCGTCCACTGTTTTTAAAGTCCCACTCGCCACCGTGGCCTTTCTGACTGACATCTAACGTGTATTATAAACGTAATAGGCTACATGTAACTAAAATGGTTAAATTGCGGATAATTTCGAAAACCACTGTAAAACTGCTCAATCACAAGGAAATATTTCAATCCCCGAGAAAATATTCTCACTACGGTGGAAATCTGTGTGATTCCTTGAGGCCATGCACGCGACGTTCCACTGCGGAGAAAAGGTTCTCACTACGGACAAAACTGAGGCGTTTGCATAGTAAAGTATATTGTATTGTGCCATTTCTTATTCTCGCGTTTTCGCTTCATCAAATCAAAGCAAGAATAAGAAAACGCGAAGTTTTAGAGCTAAAATTTCGTGTATTCTTATTTTCGCTTCGGGCCCAAGCGAAAATAAGAAAACACGAAGGCGAAAACAAGAAATTGCGAGAATAAGAAATGGCACAAATCAGGCAATATAATATTGGGATTATCCTCTGTAGTGTAGAACAATTAATTGCAAGTTTGGAAGTGGACTAAAAACCGGTTTTGTTTTTCGTTTGGTCGGGGGCTTTGGTGGCCCAGTCAGTAGTGTGATAATCTCTTACATCGTAACAACCCTTCCATAGATCATCAGCTAGCTCAAATCCTACTCAACCAACCCAAGGGAAAAAATGAAAAAATTTGTGCCGGTCAACTCCAGGTACCTGCTGAAGGTCGGAGGTTTCTTTTGGCCCAAAAGGCTAGTTTCCTCCTCAAGTAAACCTCTCCATAAAAGTAAAAAAACAGTTGTGTCCCGTGTAAAACATAAAAATGGCATGAGCTGCCAAAATGTTGATATTTTGACGTTAAAACAGAATGTTGAAATTATCGGCTATTTTTCTCAAGACGTGCAATTCCGAAGCTTTTTGGTGCTTCTAGGCTCGAGAATGTACGATAAAATACTGTTTTGAACTAACTGTGGCTTAGAATGAATGAATGGTCCTCCCGGTTATTTAAATTTTGTTTACTTTTCGAACACTTTTCCGGTTTGTATAGGCCACATACTGTATGGATTTTCCTCATTCCAACGCCAATCATTTAGTTTTTCGATGGCCCTCAAAGCCTCGTACTGTAGTGACGATCAGAAATTATGAAAAAGTGTGAATTTTGGCAGCTCATGCCACTTTAATCTTCCATTTATTCTTGCCCTGTAGCAACTCATATATATTTGACGGTCGGGTCAAACTTAGATTTGTATTTTGAAGCCCAAGCAAATTGATTGAACTTTTAATTGTTTTCCCTTGTTATATGTCAGAAATGGAAAAACACAAAAGCGACCGTCACAAATACGAATATAAAATTAAGAACTTACGGTTATAAGAAACACATTCTTCTTTGTTGTAAAAACAATGGAAAATCTATTTCAGACTGGTGATTATATCTATGAAGCCGACAATAATTACTATAAACTGAGCGGCAACACTCCCTATTCTCAGTATCAACCCATTTACAACACCTGATCCTTGCGTTTTAGCAGCTATTAGCTCTTGTTTAGTTATTAACCACTTGCAAGTAAGAAAGTACAGGACCTGTGGCATAGAATGGGATTCATATTATATCCTGTATATCAAGAATAAAACTGTAATTACTGTTTTCATTTATGTTAGTGTAAAAGAACGGACGATCAAAACCTCCCACATGTGGAGCTTAAGGCCCATTCTCACTGTGCGATTTGTCGAACCGACTTGTAGCATGCGATTCCAATGGATGCATTTGATTGGTTGAGAAATCGTATCGTATTAAAAGTATTAATTTTAATTGCATCCGTCAAGTCGGTACGACAAATCGCACAGTGAGAACGGGCCTTAAAGACCTGATAGAACACTTATTTACCCAAAATGCAAAAGATTTCCAATAACGGTCATGCATATATAACCAATGGCGGTAGGCTACATTTTTTATACTTTGACACGGCCTGCGGCCTGTACCGTTTTACTTGTTTGTAAGCGGGTATAATAACTAAGATTGATTGATTGTTGGTGTTGTACGCCGCGCTCAAGATTATTTCACTTATATCGCGGCGTTGCCAGTTTTATTGTGGGAGGAAACCGGGCTCTTTGCCTGGAGGAAACCCACGACCTTCCGTTGGTAACTGGCAACCATCCCACATAGGTCGTTCGAGTGAAAACCCAGTGAGAAAATTTTCCAATTTTTTGGACTGAGTGGGAATCGAACCCACGACCCATTGGTGGAAGGCTGTTCGGATTGAGCGTCCAACGCTCTACCTACTGAGCCACGGAGGCCCCGGTATAATAACTAAGCTAAAGTAAGCTAATAGCTGCTAAAACGCAAGGATCGCGCGATTACAATGCCTTTTGAGTTAATACTGCTTATGGATTGATTGATATTTTACGCCGCACTCAATATTGTTTCACTTATATGGCAGAGTTGCCAGGTTTAGTGGGGGGGGGGGTGGGGGACCGGGCTCATTGCCCGGAGGAAACCCCCGACCTTCAGCGGGTACCTCGCAACTCTTCCACATACAGCGCTGAGGCTGCTTATGGAGTCATTTTACTTCAGTTCAGAATGATAACACCTTGCAGTGAATTTACTAAAGAATGAACTCCAAATGAATTGTTCACTTTAGATGAAGGAGTGTGTAACCAACCATGTCAATGGGGGAAAAAGGAAATTGCTTTATAATGTTTTGGCCCAGAGAGTATACATATATATTTTTGTATTTTTTGGCGTTTCAGATCGAAGAAGAAACCATTTCAAGCATAAGTGACAATTTACTAGCCATCTACGTTCCAAAACTAGGAGACAGAGTGGCTCTTCGTAACTTTTGTGATAAACGCTTAAAGAACAACGAAGAAAAGGTTTCTAGACGTTCTCAACTTTTTGAGGTTCTTCGCAGTAAAATGCGAAAAATGGAGGGACGGCAATCAGCTGATACAGATGATGAAGAAAAAGAGGCTACAGAAAAAGGCAAACAAATCCGTAAAAAAACTCGCAAAATTGAGATTGGCTGGATACATAACCATCGTCAAGTACGAAAAAGAACCGGTGGCGGTACACGTAAAGTTGATATGAGCAGAAACCATAAGAAACAAGACATACTACAAGAGAGTATAAAGTTGTTTTTTCCCAACGGAGAGTCTACTAAAGGACTCATTTCAGAGTTCGATGCAGACCTGCTTGATTTCAAGGAGTCTTCACTGTTGGATGATGTTACTCTTGAGGAATGTTATCATCACTTTAAAACTGGAATACTCACGTTCTATCTGCATACATTTGATCGAGAAAAAGCCGAAAGTACAGCAGAGCCTTCTACGAGTTATGCTACAAAAAACACTCCCAAATCTGAGACAATTGTTATCGCGGATGGCGATTCAAACGACGAAGACCTAGACTCTCTATTGAAAGGTGGCGCGGACATCTTGGCAGCAGCAGCGTCGGCAGTTGGTCTCGACAATGATCTGACTTTGCCCGACCTGGACGACACTGATGTCACCTTTAACTTTCGAAGTAAAGAAAACACAGACACCATACTTCCCTCAATTTCCACTCAAACCGTTGCCAAAGAGACTTATCAACCAGTAGAAATCACTATTCACCGGGGACCATTGTGTTTCACCGAGATTATAAATGCTTTCAAAGATTCAGCAATCTTACAACAGATGATAACCGTTGTTCGCATTCTTCCAAATGGTGAAATTGAGAGGGCCGAAGATACAGGAGGTGTTCTTAAAGACACTATCACGGAATTTTGGCAGGAATTTTACGGAAGATGTTGTGTCGGCAGGGAGGCAAAGGTACCGTGCCTTAGACATGATTTTGGGGAAGAAGAGTGGAAAGCTGTTGGACGAGTAATGATCTACGGATGGAAAGAGTTGGGATATTGGCCAATAAGTATCTCGAAGACATTTATCAAAAACTGTCTTTACCCTTACATAGAGATTTCCAGCGAGAGTTTGAAGGCTGACTTTTATAAGTTCGCTGCCCGATCTGATACAGCCATTTTTCAGGCTGCTGCTGTCGACACGAGTTCTATTGACGAAGATGAGCTTCTCGAGGCACTCGACTCATACGAGTGTAAGACAAGAATCAACAACATAAACGTTGCTGCTGTGGTCCTTGAAATAGCTCACAGGGTTCTTATTCAGTCGCCGTGTTTCGTGTCTGATTGTTGGAAAGAGGTGTTGGGGGCAATTACAATAACACAGGGAAAGCTTGATGAAGTCTATCAATCGCTGATCCCGACAAACACCATGGTTTGTCGTCTTTTAGCAATGCCTGACCCCAGAGGGGCTCAGGACGAGCATGTCTTTAAGCTACTTAAGAGATATGTGAAAGAGCTGGATGATCAAAAACTCCAGTTGTTTCTCCGATTCTGCACTGGTTCTGATTTGCTTACTGTGGACAAAATTGAAGTACAATTGGAGCACATGAATGAGTTTGAAAGACGACCTGTGGCCCATACATGTGGCTGTGTCTTGCAACTAGGCAACGATTATGCTACGTACATGGAGTTCCGGAACGAATTTGACAACGTCCTTGAGAGCCATGTATGGATAATGGACGTTGTTTAGAGGAAAGGGACTTTTAGAATTCCAACGGCATAAATACATACTCTTGCGATTTATTATACGTCCGGGGAAAAAGTTTATGAAAACATCTTAAGCTAAAAAATAACTCGTAAGCAATTATTTTGCACGGACATTGTATGTAACCCATCTATCGAGCCATTGCCGAAAATAAAACATACATCATTTCTATGACCTTTAAATGAGCCAAATGGGCATTAGAATAAAGACTGGCTGTAACACAAGAACGATTTAACTGTGATGGCATTTTGATAAATTTCAACATGGGCGTAAAAATCGCAAATTTATATATTTTAGGGTAGGAAAGTAAACATTGCCGCGCTTACATTTCGAATAACCACGTTTTTTTTAAGGATGGGCATCAATTGCAGTCAAATGAACCCTCTATGTTTCTTTTAATAGGTCTTGCCTAAAACAAAGCAAATCTATTGAATAATTGAGAAAATAAATATTGATTTACCGTTCATAGTTCAGTGGCAAGTCTTAAGAGATTTCAAGTTCAAACGAGTCTAGTATTGCTATATATACATATATGACCAAGAAGAGTCATATAGTTGGTTTGTTTTGGTAGTAATCTTTGAGAGATTCTTTTGATCAATTTTTGTTCATGTCTACATTTTAGAACTATTTCTTTAATGGCCAATTTGCTTTAGATTACGAATAAATTTGTCTCTAATTTGCCAGAGCAAAGTGAGTATCGTATCACAAACAAAAGAGAATAGTATTCTCATTATTTTTGGGGATTATACTTTCTTGAAAAAACGGCAGAATTTCTGCCATTTTTCAAGAAAGTGTAATCCTAAAAAATAATGAGAATACTATTCTCTTTTGTTTGTGATACGATACTCACTTTCTAAAAGACACTAACTAAAAGAGAATAGCCGTTAACCGATGACGTAATAGCTTAGGAAAAGCCTCCGCGGTTAATATACATATTTAGTTGTTGATTATAGTTCTATTTTGTACAATAAACAATTTACTGTAATCTACACTGCAATTCACTGGCGATTTGAAGACGATCGAATCTTACAAGCAAATCAATTGTCCTATTTTTTCTTGCAGCAGTTAATGAAAAGTTTTGACGTTGATGTTTCTTAGTTAAAGTATCTTGTTCTGACAGGTTGTTTTCCTTTTTTATATTTCTATTTAGATAACTGGGTGTTATTTCTTAGCCAATGTTAATCAGAACTAAGTTTTGTGTTCTGGAAATAAACACTGTTGCTATTCACTGTTGCTAAGAACATTTTTTGTGTTACGGTATTTCATTATTGCAATGTTTAAAGAGGGAAAGAAAGAAAACCTTAAAAATTCCATTTACGAACAATTTATTATTTATTAGAACCATTGATATTTTGCGTCATGTAGTAACATTTTACACGTATGGTTGGTGTTCAAGGAACAACAGGTAAAACATTATTTGGATTTGGTGAATTTTGGCGAAAGTCGATGATAAAGGCAAAATTATTAATAGGCCAAAAGATTAATAACGTCACAAAAAATTATGATCTGGAGAAGGGAAATTGTTTGAAGTGACCGCTTTGTTAATCACTTATAGTATTGACACGCCTGATTGCACGCCTAAACTGGGTACAGTTCTTCTGTGCATATTAATTGCCATGCGTCATATCTCTTCTGTAGGACGTCATTAAGGAATTGGTCTTTCGTACGGAGGCCTATTAGTGCCATGGGTGGAATTTTGACTTTTTCCATTGTTTTCCCGTCTGTAACAGCATTTTGCACAAGCGGAAACTTGGTTTAGAGACGAGAGATTCTGCATGTCGAAGAAAATCAAGCGTATATCATAAGATTCATACCTTTAGGTAAAACGATTTGCATCGTTGAAAAACGCGTGTAAACGGTCAAATCACAAGGAAAAAGGTTTCTCCGAGATGGAAACCGTTTCGCTCCGCCGAGAACCTTTTCTCCGCCGCGGTGGAAATATTTCCCTTGTGATTTGACAATTTACATGCGTTTTTCGACTTTCTCTGCAAATACACACTTGATTTTATTTGACATTCAGAATCTCTCGTCTCTAAACCAAGTTTCCACTTGTGCAAAAGGCTGTTTAAGACGGAAAAAAATGTAAATGTCAAAATCCCCCCTATGGCACTAATAGGCCTCCGTACTTTTGGCTGTGCAAGTTCATAACTGGTTACAACATTCGTGACCTTTTTTACCCGATGTTTATTGTCATTACGACTGTTTTCCATAAGCTTGACTAAGAAGAGTTTCACTTATGTCTTAAAGCGTAAAAGATGAAATGTTTGCTTCGACTGTGTATTCACCATTCGGAGCACTTCGGGGATTTACGTACGTCAAATACCCTCCGACAGGCTGCAGGCCATTTTGAATGTGGCGAGCCAAAAATATATCCACGAAACGAACACTTTCAATATCTTAGACAGGGTCTCCTTCTATTCAGTTATAAATCAAGCATTTGAGAAATCTAAACCGACACTGCGTCAGTCTCTGTTTGTGTACACAAGACATAGTTTACCGGGCTAAATAACTTATGTATAAGAGGTAACTTCATGGTAGCCAAAACTTTGACCATACTCAATAGCTCTAGTTTGCATAAAACGTGAGCTATTGAGTATGGTCAAAGTTTTGGCTAACTTCATGGATGCTTTAAGCATTTGGGTAATGTGTGCATAGGCCTACTATTGTTTTTTGTTTTTGTCCGTGCCGTAAACTGGGGTAACTTTGAACGGCGGGGTATCTTTGAACAGTCAAAGATGGTAATAATTATCGATGGTGAAAAAGCTAAAAAAAAATAATTATTACCACTTTTCTTATAGTATTTGTTACAAAATAGCAAAAATTTAGATTTTCATCTTTGACTGTTCAAATATACCCCGCCGTTCAAAGTTAACCCAGTTAACGGTAGTAAAATGTTTTAATAGGTACTTCCTGTCGCCAGTTTTATTCAGCCACTCAGTTAAACCCGACCAGACGCCAGCGAAGTTAAACTCCGAATATGCCCGAGGCATGTCAAAGCCGACCACCTGGATATCCTCTGGGATCTACCGATGTCAAAATACCCTCTGACACACTGCTGCATGGTCATTTTGAATGTGGGGACCAAAAAGGTATAGCTGCGAGGCAGTTGGGGGCTCCCAACAAGTGTCACAGCGATAACGTATGGAACCGAAACACTCGATACTTGACAACTCACGCGCTTCTTCTGAGCTAAGAAAGCAAGTACTGTTATCCACAAACTGATTATTAGACATTTATTTCATGTATGATAAAGATATATTTCTTCCACCCCAGCATAATAAATAAATCCTCATTTGAAAGATTGATTGATTGATGTTTTACGCTTTAGTCGGGGAGGGGGGGGGGGGTCTTTGCCCGAATGAAATCCCCGATCTTTGTAGAGTAGCTGGCAACTCTTCCACATACGACGAAAGTTTTCTATTTTTATTTGGTCTGAGCGGGCTTTGAGCCCGCGCCACATCGATGGTAGGCCTGTATCGGACTGAGAGGCTATCAATCCAACCGACTGGGTCACTGAGGCCCTCATCATTTGAAAAATCTCCATCCGGTTTTGATTATTATATTTTCTTTGGGGGCGGGGACTGCTTACGGCGCATTCGTATGTTTCCCGGTACCTATATGTGTCTCCGTATTGCGCAACTTGTGCCCCGATACCTATGTTCCCCGTGTATAGCCTACGGGGAAGCATATGTAGCATGAGAACCGCGTATACCGGGAACAATACGTAGCAGGAACCATATGTGCCAGGAGCCATAATGCCCATGGACTGCATGTATGTGGTTCAATGTAATAATGGTCTATGAGTTTGAATATGCTCGGCCGCATTTAACACTGAATGGTAAAATGTGAAATGTGTTTTGAAACAGCATATTTCACCTAAGCGTTTCTTTAAAATGTCTTTCAGTCTCTACCGACCTCAGTTAATTTTTAGTAAACATCCCCCAAAATATAGATCATCTTCGTTGAAATTTATAGGCCATTTAAAATCTCTCGTCTTAGAAATTGATAAAGCACAGCGGCATCTTCTCCAGTCTTCGGCATTTGTTTGCTATCTTCCTGCATTATTAAAACAGCTAGTTGGTACACTGCTTCATCACAAGGAAATGCACCCTTTCCAGCCGCTTCAGTTCTGCAAACCTCTATTTGATCGTCAGTAGCTCTTTGTAAATAATCGTGAACCCCATAGAGATACCCACAGCTTAACATGATGCTTGGGCGGCCTGTTGGCATGTGGCTATTTTTACTTGGGCGAATTCTGTGATGGTTCCATAGATGGCAAACGCCATTTAACTCGCCCTGCAAATGGAATAAAGCTTGTATGTACAGTATGTAAATATGTAATTTCTCTGAATCTGAATATACAAATAAAGTATAATTGACAGCATTATTTAGTTGTAAACCTTTTGTATTCCTCTCCCTATTAAGATGAATTCCTCTTTACTAACATGTGCATGATGTAACAACTTTCATGATTGGAATTAGCGTTTTTTCCATGTGTGTTTCAAACATTCTTGCCTATAAAGTACTTGGAATCAAAGCAGATCAGCTCAAAGAATGTTGTCTTTGTTAAACGGATAAGTCTTGAGACTTTTTAGTTTATTTTGTCAAAACACAGGATACTTAATCTCGTGTCTACATTATCAAATAAATAAAATAAAAAACTGAAATGCAAGATGATTTTAATACAAATACCTGGATCAGATACATGAAGCAGAATTGTATGAGAGATTTATCGATGAAACTTCCAGTAAAACATCCCATATCTGTTAACATCTTGAATATATCCATCCAATATTGAATCATTTCTTTTCTCAGAAATCCCCACCATTGTTCAATTCGTTGATTATGATTACTTGACCCTTCTAGGTAAGATGACCGGGCCCACCGATCGGTTCCTGAACTTCTCAAGAACAGCTGCATTTGTTTTATACGGGTATTTTCTGTTCCTCGATCGACTCTTATTCGTGTAGGACATCCACCAAGTGAAGAAATGGTATCAATGAAATAACCAGCAATTATTTTGGGGTCATTATTAGTGGAATGGGCTTCTAGCCATAATACATATCGAGAGAATCCATCGATACACCCACTTATGCATATACCATACGGTTTGAGTTTGTCGTACCCATCTATGTGCCACAAATAATTCGGCCCCGCATTAAAGTATCTACGACGCTTTAACCTGTTTCTACTTCTGGCGACCACGCCCTCTGGATCTATCACATGTAGTAAGTTACGAACAATGTCCTGACTCACTACGAATCCATTTTGAACACACTTTAGATGCATCATCTTGTAGCCCAACAACTGTCCAGAATTTTGGGTCTCATTCAGCACAAATAATGCTATTTCAACAATATCACTAAACTGTTTTCGTCTAAATAAACTCAGTCTTCGCAACGTTCGTTTGAGTGTTCGCAAGCTTATCACATGGCCATGGTTTTGGGCTAAACAGGCCAGGATTTCATTATAACTGATACCAAGATCGAAATAAATGCGGATGATGTCGTCTTTTTCCATATCTATCAACTCGTAAGTGAATTACTATAGCAGATCTGAATGGAAAAGAGGTAAATAGGTATCGATAAGGCTATCTCCTAATTAGGAGAAAAATTATCTCCTAATTAGGAGATAATTTTTCTCCTAATTAGGAGATAATAAGTCCTAATTAGGAGATATTATCTCCTAATTAGGAGAAAAGTTATCTCCTAATTAGGAGATATTATCTCCTAATTAGGACTTATTATCTCCTAATTAGGAGATAAGTTTTCTCCTAATTAGGAGATATTATCTCCTAATTAGGACTTATTATCTCCTAATTAGGAGAAAAGTTATCTCCTAATTAGGAGATATTATCTCCTAATTAGGACTTAT
Organism: Lepidochitona cinerea; assembly: GCA_963971465.1. NCBI lineage: Eukaryota > Metazoa > Mollusca > Polyplacophora > Chitonida > Tonicellidae > Lepidochitona > Lepidochitona cinerea. The sequence continues at coordinate 62,181,295 of OZ020552.1, read as the reverse complement.
TATCTCCTAATTAGGAGATAAGTTTTCTCCTAATTAGGAGAAAATTTATCTCCTAATTAGGAGATATTATCTCCTAATTAGGACTTATTATCTCCTAATTAGGAGATAAGTTTTCTCCTAATTAGGAGATAAATATTATCTCCTAATTAGGAGAAAATTTATCTCCTAATTAGGAGATATTATCTCCTAATTAGGACTTATTATCTCCTAATTAGGAGATAAATTATCTCCTAATTAGGAGAAAACTCGTTTTTATTTTTCACCCTGGCACTAATACGCTTCCGTAAATATCATATACGTTGTAATGTCATCGGGTGCGACTTTCAGCGGTTGACAGAATATGCCAATATCATATACGTTGTAATGTCGTCATGTGCGACTTTCAGCAGTTGACAGAATATGCCAATATCACATACGTTGTAATGTCGTCATGTGCGACTTTCAGCAGTTGACAGAATATGCCAATATCATATACGTTGTAATGTTGCCATGTACGACTTTCAGCAGTTGACAGAATATGCCAATTATATACGTTGTAATGTCGTCATGTGCGACTTTCAGCAGTTGACAGAATATGCCAATATCATATACGTTGTAATGTTGCCATGTACGACTTTCAGCAGTTGACAGAATATGCCAATTATATACGTAGTAATGTCGCCATGCGTGACTTTCAGCTATTGACAGAATATGTCAATATCATATACGTTGTAATGTCATCAATAACATATACGCTGTCATGTTGCCATGTACGACTTTCAGCGGTTGACAGAATAGGCCAATTATATACGTAGTAATGTCGTCAATAACATATACGTTGTAATGTCATCATGTGCGACTTTCAGCAGTTGACAGAATATGCCAATAACATATACGCTGTCATGTTGCCATGTACGACTTTCAGCGGTTGACAGAATAGGCCAATTATATACGTAGTAATGTCGTCAATAACATATACGTTGTAATGTCATCATGTGCGACTTTCAGCGGTTGAGAACATAGGCCAATATCATATACGCTGTCATGTTGCCATGTAGGCTACGACTTTCAGCGGTTGACAGAATAGGCCAATTGTATACGTAGTAATGTCGTCATGTGCGACTTTCAGCTGTTGACATAATATGTCAATATCATATACGTTGTAATGTCGTCATGTGCGACTTTCAGGTACTGACATAATATGCCAATATGATCAATATCACATACGCTGTAGTGTCATCATATGCGATTTCCAGATGGTGGCAGAACATATCAATTTCAGATACGTTGCAATTTCGTCACAGACGACTTTCAGGTGCTAAGATTGATTGATGTTCTACGTCGCACTCAAGATTATCTCAGTTATATAGCGGCGTTGCAAGGTTTACCGGAAGAGGGAACCGGGTTCATTGCTCGGAGGAAATCCCCGACATGCGGCGAATACCTGGCCAATCTTCCACATACCAGGTGCTAAGAAAATAGGCCAATATAATATACGTTGTGTGGTCGTCACATGTAACTTGCTGACAAAATACACCAATATAATATACGTTGTGTGGTCGTCACATGCAACTTGCTGACAAAATACACCAATATACGTTGTGTGGTCGTCACATGCAACTTGCTGACAAAATACACCAATATAATATACGTTTTGTGGTCGTCACATGTAACTTGCTGACAAAATACACCAATATAATATACGTTGTGTGGTCGTCACGTGCAACTTGCTGACAAAACAGGCCAATCTAATATACGTTGTGTTGCCGTCACATGTAACTTGCTGACATAACGCACCAATATAATATTTGTTGTGTGGTCGTCAGATGCAACTTGGTGGCAAAATACACCAATATAATATACGTTGGAATGTCGTCACATGCAACTTGCTGACAAAATACACCAATATAATATACGTTGTGTGGTCGTCACATGTAACTTGCTGACAAACCACACCAATATAATAAACGTTGTGTGGTCGTCACATGTAACTTGCTGACAAAATACACCAATATAATATACGTTGTGTGGTCGTCACATGTAACTTGCTGACAAAATACACCAATATAATATACGTTGCGTGGTCGTCACATGTCTCTTGCTGACAAAATACACCAATATAATATACGTTGTGTGGTCGTCACATGTAACTTGCTGACAAAATACACCAATATAATATACGTTGTGTGGTCGTCACATGCAACTTGCTGACAAAACCCACCAATATAATACACGTTGTGTGGTCGTCATATGCGATTTTTATGTGCTGACAGAATATGCCAATAATATGTACGTTGTATTGTCGGAATGTTTAGCTGACAGCTAGGATATACCAATGCCTAGTCCGGGTTTCTGATTCCAAAATTACTATTTTTATATACTGACGGCCTTATTTTTGAGTCAGGGCTCATTGCAATAAAAAAGTTGGAGTAGACTACACGCTTCTGATCAGGCAGTTTACAGTCAGATTTAGATAGTAAATAACAACATAACTAACTCAAATTGTGTCATTACGACATTCATTAATAATTTAGCCTTTTTTAAGTGAATTTAACGCTTAAACACTGAAAACCCGCTAAACAGTGTTACGTCATCTATGGCGGAGAGTTTGAGATTTGGAGAAGGCAAAATGAATTCAGAGGAAGAATTATGTTTACTGGCCGATCCTGCTCGTCCATATCAGGCATGGGTAGGTAGCGAAATTATCCATGAACGTGATTATGACCGTTTAGACACGATCTGAGTAGGTTATATTGCTATTCCTTTGTCTATATCAGACCACATACTGCCCGCTTCTGAGCGGGCAGCCAACTCCGGGTTTTTGATTACAGTGAACCCTGACTCTAAAATACGACCGTCAGTATAAAAATAGTGATTTTGGAGTCAGAAGACCGGACTAACCAATGTCATGTACGTTAAAATATCAGCAAGGTGTCAGATGCGGATCTTCATGGGTTGAATGAATAGAGAGCGAACTGATAACGTCACTGCTCACCATTTTGGTTCGGGCTGGCAATGGCTATAAAAAGTCATCGTAATTAATTGTTTTTTTAGTTTAGAAATTTAGTTTTTGTGATCCCGTGCATTCTTATATTTATAAACACTAAAACACACGGGCACAGGGAAAATCTTCTTGTCTAAAATAACCACGGAGACAAGTTTCTAATTGTGTTAAAAAGAGGTATATCATTTAGACCTTTATACCCCATCATAAATTGTTGTAATAAAGTAAACCTATGATATTTCATTAGGTTGACGACTGACAGGAGCAGATATTCATTGGCTATCACAGGGAGTTTGGGAATATTATATTGGCCACAATTAAATATACTACATTATAGCGTTTATTGATAATTAATACACTTGAATCGGTTGTGTAGGCTCTCGATAGTCTAAAATGATACTATATCTATCTAGATCCCTAGTTATATATCATGTGGCAGCCGATATTGTTTACAAGCAAGATGGTGCGTTACCATGGTGAGTAACGTCACGCTTTGGTTCTCTATGGATTATGATGATCTAAACGCCTACCAAAGTTAAATATCTGTACAGAAATGTAACTTAAGTGTTCAGAAGTAACATTTGTCCCAATTTACCAACTTGCACTATATGAGTGCATATATACGTATTGTTGGTCTTTGTCATGCGATGAATTGCTTGGATGCGTTTTGAAGTGAAAACTCACTGTTTCGTGGACGATGCAAGGACACTCGCATATTTTTGCGATACATAGATTCTATAGAAATATATTGAAATTAAGGATATTGACACTGGACTAGTGAGTATTGAATACATTGTATGTTATCTTGATAAAATTTCGCCTCATCAAGGACGCACTGGGCTGTACATATATTCCCCAAACCCAGGGATAGCATACAACTTTCCAGAACACATGATCTACGTTTGTAATGTGCGGGGATGAGGAAGATTGGGCGATGGATTAGGCGAGGGATGGGGCGAGGGAATAGGTGAGGGATGGGGCGAGGGGTGGCGCGAGAGGTGGGGTGAGGGATGAGTTGAGGGATGGGTTAGGGATGGGGCGAGGGAGGGGCAAGGGATAAAGCGAGGATGAGGTGAGGGAATATCCCAAAAGCTAACATGCCGGGATGATTGAGGGTCTGCATATGATAAGATCCCCGGCACGTGACAAACACGTGTATGACCCACCTGCTGTCGTGAGAACTGGAGCAGTTGGCAGATAGAATGGCCATGAACTCTCCACGTTTCATATGTATGTATAATCTTTAGGCGACCCACATAGAGCTTAATTATGCTGTCGCAAAAGTGTTTGTTGAAACGCGACTTCGTGTAATTCTGTCCTTATCTATGGAAGATGATTCAGGGCATCGTGAGATATGGCCAGTTTGAACCCAGCTCAAGATCCCAAGATCACAAAGTATCACGGCGAGTTTTGGTTCTGGGTTTTGTGCCTTTTTCGTATGTAACGCAGAATAAATTTGAAACGACGTCTGTCTCCATTTCAACTTCCAAGCTGCATTTCATTAAATTCAATCTTATCAAAATTTATCAGCAATCAGCCAAAAATATGATGACTGACTATATTTCACTTGCAGATCGTTCGTGGGATGTTGAAACCAAGCGTAGCCGAGGGGAGACATCTGATTAATTGGTAGCGGTTTTTACGCCGAACTCAAGAGTATTTAAAAGACGTCGTAGTCATGTTTATTGGAGGAGAAACCGGGTTATAAGCCCGGTGGAAACTCTGATCGGTGACGGCGGTGAGCAACTCTTCCACATAAATTGATCGAGTGAGAACTCCACAGAATAGGCGAGGGATTGGGCGAAAAATGGGGCGATGGATTAGGCGAGGGATAAAGTAAGGGATAAAGCATTGGGGTTGGAATAAATGGGATTCGAACCCGCGACCTGTCGGTCAGGGAGAACTTCGCTTTGGCAACTGAAACATTAATTCCCTAGGATTGTTTGAAAAGCGAGATCTCTCACAGCAAGAGATCTCTGTGAGATCTATAGTATGATCTCATCAAAGTTGTAAAAACGGATACCGCGAAAGGGCAACAACCAGCTTCCGTACTAAATTGAACAGCCCCTTTGACCAAATATTCACCTCTTAAATAATTACATAGGTTACGTTTACCACGTATACGTTTTCAATTTGAACTACCTGTTCTCGAAAACATTAGCAAATAAGCCTCCCACAATAGAATTCAATACAAACGCAAGTCCCAGACACCGGTCAAAAGATTTTCATTTGAAAAGGTCGGTAAACACTTTTTGATGCAGTGCGCTCTGTAAATTCAAAAGAGTGTAGGCGCGAATTTACATATATTCTATTTTCCATATCTTTTTCTTTTTAGGTATGTTGAAGATCGAGGCCTTAAATCCTTGCATTTGCATTCCCTTTTACCTATATCTTAGCCATGCAGTCATATTTATTAACCATACGAGACCTGGTGCGGTCGGCTCCGAAGACGTCTAAGTAAAATCTCCACCAAAATGACGGAAACGAAGAAAGGGAAGACGACTTTCACGTTCGGATGCCTGATTATAGAAAAGAGTCTGCTAAAATTGAAAGCCGTATTTTTTCTTTTTTTCATAGGTAAGTTAGACATTCCATCCAATTTTCCAGAAAAAGTTTTAATTGTCCTGGAAGTCGACATTCGGCTTGATTTGTTATTTATTTACCAAAAATTATAAGGATTTTACAAATGCAGTTGAAGTGTTGAAGAGTGTTAAAGTAGCCAATGGAGCTTGATCTGTCCCAAGATATCTGTATCTTAGAAAATATTTTTATTGGGTCGATTTGGTATTTTCGTTATTTCATCTCTGATGTGTTAAGTCTGCAAAAACGTCTACATGTCAGCAGAAGTTGTCCCCCTTCCTCTGTACAAAGCCACCTCACGTTCAGGGTAGCTGAGATACTAGCCCGGTCAACAAATGCCAATAACTTCCTTTTAGGCCTTTATTATTATTATGCTTTGGATAATTTTACAACTAATTTACGACTGACTACTTACAGACGTTAAGTCTGGGGGCGGTTTCACGAAGCCGTCGCACAGTGCGATCATTCGGCCGTCCTAACGCTTCACTATGGTATCCGTTGGCAACGAAGCTTCATTTGGGATGCGACTGCTTTGAGAACCTAACCCAATATGTCATTGAAATCTAAGTGAGCATCTCAACAGCAGTATGATTTGCTCATTGGGTAAAACAAACACCAATACCGTTACTGTATTTTCATCTTTTAGCTGTGACGTCGCATCACTTACCGTTCGAAAGTAGAACAAATTTATAACTTTACGAGGCAAAATCACAAAAATGCTCAACTCAATCTTTTCCAGAACCAGGACGACTTTTCCTTTAAGACACAAGACACAAGTATTATTAAACATATCCTAACTGATCTCTTTTAAAAAATGCGGCGTAAAATTACAGCCAGTCGATCAACATTTATAGAATAACACTTGGACTACAAACATGTATTTCGCGGAAGATTAAATCGTTCGTGCAATTCAAATGACCTATTTTTATTTCATACAATGAATTTAACATGAAGGAATATGTTAAGCAAAAATCTTTAACATGTTTTTTTTTCTTCCTTCTTTAGGGTCAGGAGTTATCACCCCTTTCCTCTCCATCTTTTTAAAGAACTTGGGCCTTCATGCCACGGAGGCTGGAATTATCGGCGGAATTTTACCACTTTTAGTCTTTCCAATTCGACCGCTAATTGTTGCTCTCGGAGAAAGATTTGGCATTCGTAAAGTTGTACTTGTGGCATCGTTTTTGCTATTTATGGCATCAAGGATCTGTTTTCTTGAAGTACCTCCCAATCCTCATCCTCCGCAACTGCAAATGGTATCCAAGGGGAACAACTCTGGAAGGTCTGGCATTTGCCTGAGCAAGAATTCACAAATCGTAGACTGCACCTCCCTTTGTGCAAGTGATTCTGATGTTACATCGTTCTTTAATTCATCTCAACTAGACAACTTTTTCTACTGCAAAAGAATATCTCAAAGCCCGATTGCTTACATTTCCGAAAACTCAAAGACGTGTCCATTTCAAAATGACTCCCAGCATGACCTTGTCACTTTAGAAATTATCACAATGGATATACCTTTATTGAATAACAGTCGCCTTGACAAAGATGGCTGTGCAATATATTCGTTTGATGTTTTTGCTTACAAAGCTTTTGCTACTTCTTACCTTAACTACACATGTGATAATGACGTAAGCTGGCAATGTAGTCGACATCCTGTTAAAAATGCCGCCATGGAAGAAGAGGAGCGGATTTTTGGAATTACCTTTTGGATATCATTCGTTTTATTTTTCTTGTCTAGTCTTGCAGAATTTTTAATTGTTAGCGGCATAGATGCGTTGGCCTACGATCAAATGCGCGGGACAAATTCTACGTACGGTTTACAAAGAGTTATGGGCAGTATTGGTTATGCCTTAGCGGCACTTCCAGCAGCCTTTATTCTTGACGCTTCAACTGGCCAAGGGAAGGGTCTCGATTTTACCATTCCTGTTTATGCTGGTAGTGGTATCATACTTCTATGCGCAATTGTTGTTTGTACCCTAAGGATTCCCAGTCAAGCAAGAGTGAAAAATTTATCCGCCATTTTTTTCAAAGTGGTTAGCTCCGCAGAAGTTGTGGTGTTCTTTTGTGTTTCTGCATTTCTTGGCGCCATGCATCAACTGGTCGAGGTGTTTGTGTTTTGGTATTTGAAGGAATTAGGTAGCCTGCAGCTGACCATGGGTCTGGCAATTGTCATGCGCACTGTAGGTGAACTGGTTTGTCTCCCTTTAAGTGGAATTATCATACGCAGGATCGGTGAAATACGCACTCTTTATATATCCATATTCGCAAACGTTCTACGTTTTGGGGCATACTCCTTTTTAACAAACCCCTGGTACGTTTTACCGATTGAACCTTTGCACGGATTTACGTTTTGCTTGATGTGGGCGGCGACGTCTTATCACGCATCCATCATCGCTCCTCCCGCCATTCTCTTCACCTTCCAGAGTCTACTAGGTGGAATTATCATCGGTTTCGGTAAGATATGCTTCTTAATGATATTGTAATGTTACCACATTGCCTTTGAAAATAGGAATATATTCACTACATTGGCACCATTTTGTTTTTAAACTTGATGCCACCTGGCGGCTGAGGGAGTATTGATGAAATTGTTTGCTATTACTTTATACAAACGATTTTTCGCCAGGATCGCTTATAGAGATTCTATTAAACCGAGGAATATCCCATATATCTCCCTTACAAGTACCTGGCCATAGTTTTATGTCAATGGTTTTGATAACGATGTAAGAACTACATTGAAACGTCGTCATCCAATAAATCAAGAAGTTGTTATCTAAAAGTAATTCTTCGCCTTATTGTAACAGTTCAACTTCTAAATGCCATTGAAAGCATGGTGATAAGCTACAAATTGACATACCACTCAATATGTTGCTAAATGCCCAACATTTTTAGAAATGAAAACAAGATCAGATAGATCGATGTTTTACAATAAACTCAAGAGAGTTCAAGTTATATGGCGGCCTGGCCTGGTTTACTGACAGGGAGAAAAACGGGACTTTTGCCCAGAGCTCAAATCATACGTAAAACTTTTTTCATTTCACGTAACAATGGAAACATTTTTTCACCGCTAAATTGTTTCAAAATCAATCGCTAAATGCAACCAATTGTATATAGCAGATATTCAATGAGATTCTTTTTTTTGCATTACAGGTGGTGGTTCTGGAGTTTTGTTAACAGGATATTTGTTTGATAAAATTGGTCCTATTTGGACTTTCCGGGCCTACAGCCTCACGTCCTTTGTTGTTCTCATTTTGTTCGTTGTTCTCCAAACATTTGTATTCCGGTCTTCACGAGCTCGAACATCAGAATACTCCGAAAAAGGTTGGTGCGTTTTGATTCGGCGTAATAAAGAAGTAAAAATATGTTTGAGGTTTATGTACGTAACATTTTAATTAACACGAGACACAGCAAAATGTCCTCATTTTAGCAACCCCTATGGTAGGATTGGTGAAATTGATTTATAAAACATTGTATTTGTACTTTATACTAACGTATAGTAATTTTTTTTAACATTGACAGAGTCTGAAATCAATGGCGAAACAGTTTTACCTTTGAAAGACGCTGATACAAATGAGCCCGTCTCCCTCTGAGCATCCTCGCTAAAGACAAGACGATAAACTTCTCCAAATGAATAAGGAACAAACCTGTAATATACAATGGTCTGTTATGCGTATTTCCAGTCTTTTTACGCAATGGATATATACATAGCCGAGAAATCTAGACTCACTCTGAAACTTCGGGGATTTAAATGCGTGAAGCCGACCGGTAGCGAGCGAAGATAGCCGAAGGGAGTTCCAACTGATCCAGACTGTGACCATTTTTTTCTCTATATCTAGGGTGCAGACTTCATAGAGTGAATGTTATGTTCCCAGCATCATAGAGGCTGATATTTCTGGCTAGATATAAAGACGGTTTAATATCACATTTAACACCCGTGCTGGCATCTTCAAAACGACTACGTTTATATTGAAATAAATATACAATAGTACAAACATTATCTGTGGTTGTCTAAAATGTTACGTTAAAATCTGGCACATTTCTTACAATCCCGTTGCCGCCTCAACAAATGTGTTCTGTTACGTCACGGTTATGTAGACTTGTACACCGTATCTCTTACTGTATGTTTTATTTAATGAATTCAATATACTTTGTTTAATCTATTCAACCTTACTATCTGTCTGTAAGTATCCGTTAGAGAGATCAATTATTTTATATTCTATTTTTATTGTACAATTAATTAAAAACGAGTTGACACTTGAGTTGAATTTTTTATTTACTTTTTCTTTGTTATATGGGTTTGGTTCTTCATGGTCCTTTCCCTGGTCCTATTTTTCTCCTGTTTGTTGTGATTAATTTATCTGAATCAAAATAGTATATTTTCCCCATTCGATCGCCCTTTACGGAAGGGGTGTTACTTAGGTTTACGTATGTAGGCTTCTTCAGCCCCCACTGAACCGGGCAACGCCGCTATATGACTGAAGCAATTTTGATTGGGCCGAAAACATCAATCAACCAATCATTCAATCAAATAGTTTGTAGCCAGACCATTCCAGCTTAAATGAGGCTCTTTCGATATACCATCAAAAGCGCATTTAGGTTCACACGTGGCTAGAGAACGTGACATGAGCTGCCAAAACATTTGTATTTTTTAAACAAAATGTTTGAAAATACCCTGTCAAAAAGTACTAATTAATTTTTCAGTGATATGTCTCAAAAATGCATGTAAATGTGGTGTTTTGACGTAACTTAATCCTAAATAAATGAACGATCCTCCCGGTTATTTAAATTTTGTTTATTTTCCCAAAAGCACCATTTCGGTTCGTACGGGACACGACTGTATGGATTTTCGTTATTCCAACGTCAATCACGTACGTTTTCAACGAAGTTCAAACTCTCGACTCACCTTAACAAAAGTGTGAATTTTGGCAGCTCATGCCACTTCAACGTTGCATATGGGTTTGCTATACGAAGCAATACAATAGCTTACACTTTACACGGAATTGATCACAAGTTTTTATTGCCCGTATATTTAACAAAGTTTTCAAAAGAATTCGTCGGTGGCTTAGTCGTCAGAGCGATAATCTGTCAGACCGTGAACGCGTTCTGAGAGGGTCAAGTCAATCGTATTGCCTCGAGATCTCCATTAAACTTAGACAGACCCCGTATGCCTTATCTGGGACAAAGAGTTTACACAAACTTACACAAACCCGACACGCGACGCGACGCGGTACTCGACGTCGACCTCCAAAACAAACAAACAAACGACTTACCATAAAATAGCGGTTTGACAGCTAATAGCCTACACATTGGAATAGACGTTTGATTATAATTATTGACATATAATAATGAATGGTCCCCACACATGCGCAAAGGACATTAAGCCCTGAACTTTCCAACTCGACGCGCGACGCGGAACGCGACGTCGTGTAAAAAAAAAAAGAAAAAAAAAAGAGCTATTAGAGTTATCCCCCTTAGTAAGAGCTATTAGAGTTATCCCCCTTTTTACTCTGAGCTCATTTTTGGTTTATGTTTTCTGTTGGTAGCTAAAATTGTTTGATAACATTTTCATAGAATGTCTTACCAAAACCGGATTAAGGCCCATTGAGCATCACGTTCAAACTCTCTACGTGTATTAGGTGACTAAGCCCTACGTTTTGTATCCACTAAATTGTTCAGCCTCCTACTCAATATTCCATGTATTTTTGCATTTGATGTTTCTCTTTTCTAAGTCTGTCCTACAGGATGGCACTCGGGCTGGAGCATTGTGGCCCTGCTTTAGCCATGTATGCTGACCCATCAAGGAGGAACATTAAGTATGCCGCATACATTAGCCTTCCTGACGCTCTATTTTCTGTGGAGTCTAATGTCAAAATTTTGATATGGGTGGGTGGTGATTTTTTGGTCGGTTGGTACTTTTGTCACCATATAACCTTAGCTGTTGAGTGCAACGTTAAGCTCCAATCAATCAGGCGATCAATCAACTTGACAGAATTAGAAAGAAATGACCGATAAGGAAAAGTTTGTAAATCTGATAAAATTGCTTTCCTTATTGTTCATAGTATCGGCACGTATTTCCACCTGGATGGGTGTTTTAGGGGCAGGTAACAGAATCAATACCTGGATTCCATTCCTACCCGGCCTCCCACAATAAAACTGGCAACGCCGCCATATAAGTGAAATAATCTTGAGCGCGGCGTAAAACACCAATCAATCAATCAATCAACCATTCCTACCCGGAACCACATTCAATGGGGGATCCACACAGGAGTTTGATCTGCTCACAATTTCACACAATTATCTGGTAAGTTTAAAGTGGCATGAGCTGCCAAAACTCACACTTTTTCCATAAATTCTGATCGTCAGGACAATAAGAGGCTTTGAAGGCCATCGAAAAACTAAATGATTGGCGTTGGAATGAGGAAAATCCATACAGTATATGGGTTATACAAAATAGTGTTCCAAAAGTAAACAAAATTTGACCATTCATTAATTCTATGCCATAGTTAGTTCAAAACAATACTTTATCGTCCATTCTTGAGACTAGAAGCACTAAAAAGCTTCTGAATTATACGTCTTGAGAAAAATATAAAATAATTTCAACATTCTGTGTTAACGTCAAAATATCAACATTTTGGCAGTTCATGCCACTTTAGCATGCTAAATAGTCACTTATTAATTTCATCCTTGCCACTTGATGTCAAAGTCTTTGGAAATCTCGCATGACTTGGACAGAAACATGCACAGTGAAAGATAATTGTTTCAATTATTGAAGTCGTTTAATTGTGACATTCGTTTTAGTATCATAGGATAAAATAGTTACATCTATAAAAAAGTACAATTGGTTATTATATTGCAGTATTGTATTCTCTATTATATGATATTTGTAAGTGTAAAAGAGGTATTTACCCATGATGTAATCGAAATGTAAGTAAAGAACATCTATCTATATACATACAAAACGAAACATGTATAGTAAAACATTATACAACATAAATTTCCCCTTTGCTTTTGACAGTAGTGTAAGGCAGCATTAAAAAAAAATGGGAGTGTGTGTGTTGAAAATTTGAAATTTAGTACATTTCTCTTCGATGTTTCCGCCAGCAGTTATAGCATGTCAAATGGATGAACGATGGCGAATAAATAAAACTCATCTACATACCCCCCCCCCCCCCCCCAGCGCCTCACAATTAAAAAGAAAACAAGCAGGAAAAGGCGTTCCTTTCATTCTTAATTCAACAGGTGTCATAAGTTTGCATACTTTTTTTAACTAAATAAAGTTTCGAATCAGCTTTTCATCAATATGCTTTCAACAAACGCAGAAAAATTATATGTAATGAAAAAGTGGGACATTTCTTATAGACAAAGCAGATTTTAAGCAACTGTGAGGAATTTTGTATTAAGTCATACTGACCCTAAAACAAGGGGAAGATATGTTTTGCTGAAAGTGTGCCTAAATAACACATAATTACGGTTATCTAAAATTATGCAGCATCTATACAGGATTTATCCGTGTTTGACACGCAATAATTAAAGCGCCCCCCCCCCCCCCCCACACACCAAAAAAAATGTGTAGCAAAATATTTATTGTAAAGTCAACAGCGATTTTTGTTTGATGGGTTGATGTAAATTTCTTGTATTATAAAATCATATTTATCAGAACAGTGCCTCGTGGGAGCTAGACCTCAACACACAAAAGTCGTAGCTTCCAATCACTTTCAATTAAGGTACATATCAATGTTTCCCTAGGCGGAACGTTAAATTGTATCAGGCAGCAGGTCATCTTTCAGTTGGTGTGCGCTTTTCTTTAAATGGTCTTCTGTTCATCATTGGTCAAAGTAAATCTAAAAACTAAGAACAAAATTTCCCTTTCCCTGAAAACAGAGGAATGGTTATTAGGCACACCCCTAAAAATATTCATATTTACATTCTCAAATTGAAAAATGCACTATCGATAAATATACATTAAGTCTCAATCCTCTTACGTCAGGCCTGGGAGATCCAGGTTTAAGCCTTGGTCGAGTCAGACCAAAGACTTAAACAGTGATAGCTGTTGCTGCTTCCCTTGGCGCTCAGCAATAGGAGTTAGAGCAGCGACTGGTTGGCCCTGTGTCACTATACTGTGACTGGGTGAGGGGGCTTGCTGGTTGTCTTCGGCAAGTCGTCTCGGTGAGGCAGCACCTAAAAGAGCGGTGGAAATCCGCCCTGCAACAAGGAGACAACGTCTTCATATAACCGAATGGATATCATTCGTTTTATTTTTCTTGTCTAGTCTTGCAGAATTTTTAATTGTTAGCGGCATAGATGCGTTGGCCTACGATCAAATGCGCGGGACAAATTCTACGTACGGTTTACAAAGAGTTATGGGCAGTATTGGTTATGCCTTAGCGGCACTTCCAGCAGCCTTTATTCTTGACGCTTCAACTGGCCAAGGGAAGGGTCTCGACTTTACCATTCCTGTTTATGCTGGTAGTGGTATCATACTTCTATGCGCAATTGTTGTTTGTACCCTAAGGATTCCCAGTCAAGCAAGAGTGAAAAATTTATCCGCCATTTTTTTCAAAGTGGTTAGCTCCGCAGAAGTTGTGGTGTTCTTTTGTGTTTCTGCATTTCTGGGCGCCATGCATCAACTGGTTGAAGTGTTTGTGTTTTGGTATTTGAAGGAATTAGGTAGCTTACAGCTGACCATGGGTCTGGCAATTGTCATGCGCACTGTAGGTGAACTGGTTTGTCTCCCTTTAAGTGGAATTATCATACGCAGGATCGGTGAAATACGCACTCTTTATATATCCATATTCGCAAACGTTCTACGTTTTGGGGCATACTCCTTTTTAACAAACCCCTGGTACGTTTTACCGATTGAACCTTTGCACGGATTTACGTTTTGCTTGATGTGGGCGGCGACGTCTTATCACGCATCCATCATAGCTCCTCCCGCCATTCTCTTCACCTTCCAGAGTCTACTAGGTGGAATTATCATCGGTTTCGGTAAGATATGCTTCTTAATGATATTGTAATGTTACCACATTGCCTTTCACAATAAGCATATATTCACTACACTGGCGCCATTTTGTTTTTAAACTTGACGCCACCTGGCGGCTGAAGGAGTATTGATGAAATTATTGGCTATTACTTTATACAAAAGATTTTTCACCAGGATCGCTTATAGAGATTCTATTAAACCGAGGAATATCCAATATATCCCCCTTACAATGACCATAGTTTTTACGGCAATGATTTTGATAGCAATGTAAGAACTACATTGAAACGTACGTCGTCATCCGATAAACCAAGAAGTTGTTATCCAAAAGTTATTCTTCACCTTATTGTAACAGTTCAACTTCTAAATGCCATTGAAAGCATGGTGATAAGCTATAAATTGACATACCACTCAATATGTTGCTAAATGCCCAGCATTCTTAGAAATGAAAACAAGATCAGATAAATCGATGTTTTACAATAAACTCAAGAGAGTTAAAGTTATATGGCGGCCTGGCCTGGTTTACTGGCTGGGAGAAAAACGGGACTTTTGCCCAGAGCTCAAATTATAGGCCTACGTAAAACTGTTTTAATTTCACGTAACAATGGAACATTTTTCACCGTTATATTGTTTCAAAACCTATAGCTAAAAGGCAACTAATAAAAAATAAAAATAATTTTGAGTAGTAGATATTGAGATTCTTTTTTTTGGCATTACAGGTGGTGGTTCTGGAGTTTTGTTAACAGGATATTTGTTTGATAAAATTGGTCCTATTTGGACTTTCCGGTCCTACAGCCTCACGTCCTTTGTTGTTCTAATTTTGTTCGTTGTTCTCCAAACATTTGTATTCCGGTCTTCACGAGCTCGAACAACAGAATACTCCGAAAAAGGTTTGTGCGTTTTGATTCGGCGTAATAAAGAAGTAAAAATGTGTTTGAGAATAATTCGGCGTAATAAAGAAGTAAAAATATGTTTGAAGTTTATGTACGAAACATTTTAATTAACAAAAGACACAGCAAAATGTCCTCATTTTAACAACCCTTATGGTAAGATTGTTGAAATTGATTTATAAAACATTGTATTTGTGCTTTGTACTAACGTATAGTATTTTTAACATTGACAGAGTCTGAAATCAATGGCGAAACAGTTTTACCTTTGAAAGACGCTGATACAAATGAGCCCGTCTCCCTCTGAGCATCCTCGCTAAAGACAAGACGATAAACTTCTCCAAATGAATAAGGAACAAACCTGTAATATACAATGGTCTGTTATGCGTATTTCCAGTCTTTTTACGCAATGGATATATACATAGCCTAGAAATCTAGACTCACTCTGAAACTTCGGGGATTTAAATGCGTGAAGCCGACCGGTAGCGAGCGAAGATAGCCGAAGGGAGTTCCAACTGATCCAGACTGTGACCATTTTTTTCTCTATATCTAGGGTGCAGACTTCATAGAGTGAATGTTATGTTCCCAGCACCACAGAGACTGATATTTCTGGCTATATATAAAGACGGTTTATTATCACCTTGAACACCGTGCTGGCATCTTCAATACGACTACGTTTATGTTGAAATAAATATACAATAATACAAACATTATCTGTGGTTGTCCAAGGGAGACTAAGCGAGTGCGTTAATTTCCATAAATGTTACGTACAAATCTGGCACATTTCTTACAATCCCGTTGCCGCCTCAAAAATGTGTTCTGTTGCTTCACGGTTATGTAGACTTGTACACTGTATTTCTTACTGTATGTTTTATTTAATGAATTCAATATACTTCAGTATGTTTTATCTATTAAATGAATATACCATTGGTCTGTTAGTATCCGTTAAAGAGATCAATTATTTTATATTGTATTTTTATTGTACAATTAATTAAAAAACGAGTTAACACTTGTGTTGAATTTTTTATTAACTTTTTTCTGTCAAATGCGTTTGGTTCTTCAAGATCCTTTCTCTGATCCTATTTTTTCTCATGTTTGTTGTGGTTAATTTATCTGAATCAAAATAGTTTATTTCCCCTATTCGATCGCCCTTTACGGAAGGGATGTTACATAGGTTTACGTATGTAGGCTTCTTCAGCCCCCACTGAACTAGGCAACGCCGCTATATGACTGAAGCCATTTTGATTGGGGCGTAAAACATCAATCAACCAATCATTCAATCAAATAGTTTGTAGCCAGACCATTCCAGCTTAAATGAGGCTCTCTCGATATATCATCCAAAGCGCATGTATGGATTTTCGTTATTCCAACGTCATTCACTTACGTTTTCGACGACGTTCAAACTCTCGACTCACCTTAACAAAAGTGTAAATTTTGGCACCTCATGCCACTTCAACGTTGCATATGGGTTTGCCATACGAACCAATACAATAGCTTACACTTTACACGAAATTGATCACAAGTTTTTATTGCCCGTATATTTAAAAAAGTCTTCAAAAGAATTCGTCGATGGCTCAGTCGTCAGAGCGATAGTCTGTCAGACCGTGAACGCGTTCTGAGAGGGTCAAGTCAATCGTATTCTCTCGAGATCTCCATTAAACTTAGATTATGCCTTTTCTGGAACAAAGAGCCCCCCCCCCCACCCCTACTTAACCTGACATTTCTACCATATAAGTGAAATAATCTTGAGTGTGGCGTAAAAATCAATCAATCAATCAATAAAAGTCACATGGTTAATTTACCTCCGGATGAACTCTCCACCCCAAGTCTCATGAATCAAAATGGCCAGCTTTGCCTTAGAGGTCCCATCTATTCCGACACCATCGAAATGTACAAGCCATGGACTATTACTGTGTGGATTTCCCCTATTCCAACATCAATCATTTATTTGTTTTGCTGAACTCCATATCCTCTTATCACTTTATCGACAATCGGACTTAATGGAAAAAGTGCCAATGCTGACAGTCCATGTTACTTTAAAACAATTATAAAGGTCCATATTTGTGAAGAAAGTGATTTTATATGAGCTTACTGTTTATGAACACTAAACACATACGGGCATGTATATTACTGGGCAGTGAACGCGGCGAGCAATCGTTGACAGCTTCTGACTATTTGTGCGCATTTTAGTTTATCTTTTAGATAGCTTGTCCCAGCCGGTACTAGATACACTGAATCAGACTGGTCAGATCTGCTTCGTCTGGTTTTGTTATAAAGTTGCATAAGCTTTTGATCAACCAGTTTTTGTGTTTTCCGCTGCATAGAAAAACGATCCACGCCGGCACTCCAAGTGGATACCTATGTGGGATGGTTGGCAGTTACCAGCGGAAGGTCGTGGGTTTCCTCCGGGCACAGAGCCCGGTTTCCTCCCACAATAAAACTGGCAACGCCGCCATATAAGTGAAATAATCTTGAGCGCAGCGTAAAACACCAAAAAATCAATCAGCCAAGTGGATACTTTGTAACCCTGCCTCGGCCGTATATAGGCCTACATAGGTCTCTCGTTAGAAGGCAGTATTCGCTGCATAACGTTTAAACATCGCATTGCTAAGTCAGCCAAGTAGGTTCGAAGTTTCACACCGGTTTTTATAAGATTTAGTTATTTCTGTTTACATATTAGCTGAGAATTTGACATGTTTTATTTCTGACTTTAAAGTATCTAGAAACTGTATGGGTTTAGATTTTAATTTGCCTGCTCCATGTAAGTTTTCAGCGGCCCCTTTAAAGATAACAGTCAGAATCTGTGGTTATTCCTCCTACTTGCAGTCCATTTTGTACTGAGACTCTCAAATGGCAGCAGGTCACAGTTTCATTTTCCTTCATTTCCCATTCGCGGTAATGTTAATGTCTGCTCTCACAGCACCTTCCCTAACTTTCGTTGAACCAAATCCTTCGGTGGGGGCCTTGCACAGTCCTTTGGCAGTATTTTAAGCACAATTTTTTCATAGGTTGAAGGTAGAAAATTTTCACTATCATTACAAACAGGTGATAGGGGTCCCTTTACACACAGATGTAAACATATCAAAGCACGCGTAACTACCAGATCTTCATCAACCTGAACTGGTCCCATTCCACTTCTAAAATCATTTCCAGACAGTAATTCAACCCCTGTCCTTTCATAAAAACTACAAAAATGGACCAGAAAAAAAAAATGCAGGGGCGCAGGAAAAGATAATAAAAAAACACACAAAAATATCTGGAATTTCTTTCGTCCTCAGAAACTGTGACCTGTATCCAAATGCCCCGGCCTGTTCTTGTGTCCATCACGATATGTATCAGCTTGCAATTTCCATAGTAAGGGCTATTAGAGTTATCCCCCCTTTTACTATCAGTTCATTTTTGGTTTATGTTTTATGTTTGGTAGCTAAAATTGTTTGTTATAGCATGTCAAATGGATGAACGATGGCGAATAAAAGAAAATCTAAACATTAATTAACTCATTTACCCCCCCCCCCCACCCCACCCCACCCCAATAAAAAGAAAACAAGCAGGAAAAAGCTTTCCTTTCATTCTTAATTCAACAGGTGTCATAAGTTTGCATACTTTTTTTAACTAAATAAAGTTTTGAATCAGCTTTTCATCAATAAGATTTCAACAAACACAGAAAAATATGTGTATTGAATAAAAAAGTGGGACATTTTATATCGAAAAGCAGATTTTGAACAACTGTGAGAAATTTTATATTAAGTTATAGTGACCCTAAAACAAGGGGAAGATGATATGTTATGCTAAAAGTGTGCCTAAATAACACATAATTACGGTTATCTAAAATTATGCAGCATCTATACTGGATTTAGACATGTTTGACATTAATTAAAGCCCCCCCCCCCCCCCCCCCCCCCGCCAGAAACAATGTGTAGCAAAATATTTATTGTAAAGTCAACAGCCATTTTTGTTTGGTGGGTTGATGTAAATCTCTTGCATTATAAAATCATATTTATCTGAAAAGTGCCTCGTGGGAGCTAGACCTCAACACACAATAGTCGTAGCTTCCAATCACTTTCAATTAAGGCACATATCAATGTTTCCCGAGGCGAAACGTTAAATTGTATCAGGCAGCAGCTCATCTTTCAGTTGGTGTGCGCTTTTCTTTAAATGGTCGTCTGTCCATCATTGGCCAAAGTAAATCTAAAAACTAAGAACAAAATTTCACTTTCCCCGAAAAACAGAGGAATGGTTATTCATATTTATATTCTCAAATTGAAAAATGCACTATTGATAAATATATCTAAAATCTCAATTCTCTTACGTTCCACCAATGGGTCGCGGGTTCGAATCCCACTCAGTCCAAAAAAATTGGAAAATTTTCTGACAGGGTTTTTACTCAAACGACCTATGTGGGATGGTTGCTCGTTACCAGCGGAAGGCCGTGATTTTCCTCCAGGCATAGAGCCCGGTTTCCTCCCACAATAAAACTGGCAACGCCGCCTTATAAGTGAAATAATCTTGAGCGTGGCGTAAAACACCAAACAATCAATCAATCAATTCTCTTATGACCGTGGTGTTTGCATCATTACATTTTGATCGTTAATTCGTTACATGTAAACCCTTGGCATGGCCTGCTTTTTGTGGTTGGTCAGACCAGAAGAAGAAAGTCATTTTTACCAAATAGGATTATTCTAGTACCTCTAATTTCAACTAACAGAACGTACTACCCAGATTGTAGATACTGAATTTACCAAAATTATTATAAACTATCTTTTAAAACCAAAATCTGGATGAAAAATACAATACTAGATATATTACAAAAATATTTAGATAAGTATTTAAAGGCACACTTGCCGCCGTAGCCTGTTTAAATTTGCTAAGAAAACCAATTTACATGAGCTTACTACGACTAATACCACTAAACTTAAACATAGGACACATAAAACATGTCTAGTTAGCTTTAGACTGTAAAAATGGGGTGAAAAACAAACGAAGAATCGAAGCCTGATTACAACAACAACGATCAGTGTCGGTCAACTTTCGTGTTGGATTACCCTCCTTTCAGGCCTTTGTATCTGTGGTTTACCCTCAAACAATTATCAGCAGGCTTTTCCAATCGCTGTTAACCGATCGTCAGTCTGTATTTCTCAGATAAATAGGCCTACGTAAAATTACACTGTGCCGTTAGTTCACTCACTCGACTGAAACATAAAATCGCCAATAGGGGGCAGATCGGTTTGTTTACGTTCCGGGTACCTAACAATTCTAATTTTCAAATTCAAATTAAAAATACAAAGTGACGTCCAAACTTTTAAATTTTGGTAAAAATAGAAAGTTCCTAACTTATATTGTCTGGGAAATACAGAATACAGAATACGGTCTTTCTTTTTTAATGTAAACAATATTCCTGATTTTCGCGGCAAGTGTGCCTTTAAAACAAAAATAAGATATCAAGCTTGAAATAAACTTTTGAAATGATATAAAAGGTTTGGTTTTTTTGGTTTTTTTTGTTTATTCAACAAGGACATAAGATTGCTGATAGAAAAAGATACATTAATTTGGCGGGAATAAAGTCCGTTGGACTTGATCTATCCCGTGATGGAAATTAGTATTAAAGATATAATTAGGAGGTGCATGCATTGATGGGAACGATTATGTTTAGAAAAGACACATTGGAAACAAACAAGCGACAAAAAATATAAACAAATGTACGTCTTCATGAATATTTATAAATTCTGTAAAATAGTTAACGCTGTGTCCTGTGATCACGTGGTTAGGCTGGGAAGATAGTCTCTCAGTCTGGATTTAAATAACGAAATGGAAGAAATAGATTTTATATCGTTTGTTAGTTTATTCCATTCACGAGGTCCGGATGTTCGAAGAGAATGGAAGGAATAGTTTGACAAGTAGAAGGGTCTGTGCATATTAATGTCCAGTGTTCGAGTCGGATAATTGTGGATTTGGGATTGTTTGATAAAGAGTTGACGGCACATTTCAGGAAGAAGGTCAGGATGGTGCATAAATTTATGCTTGATACGGTCAGACAGTAAGAGGAGATTTTTTTTGAAGAGTGGTAATGTATGAGTGAGTTTTGGTGATAGGGTGATAGTTCGCACAGCACGTTTTTGCAGAAGGTAGAGGGGATTGAGATGAGTTTGATAGGTGTTGCCCCACAGTGGGTTTGCACATGACAAGTACGGAAAAATTAGTGAATAATATAAGATGAGAAGGGTTTTTCTGCTATGGGCTTTTTTATGTGATGAATGAGTTCTATATTTCGAGTAATTCTTTTTGCTAATATATTTTATATGTGGGGCCCATGACAGACAAGACTGAAAAATTATACCTAGGAATTTAAATTCCTCGACGATGGCTATGGTTTTATTTCCTATGGTGATTTGTGGCGAGTCATTTTTAAAAGGCTTTGGTCCATTTATTATGCACTTACTTTTCCTTATGTTTAGGGATAATCTGTTAGCTGAGAGCCATTCGAAAATTTTGTTGAGTTCGACAGACATGGTTGTAGCTGCTACGTTAAGAGATGGAGAGGAAAAGAAAACACTAGTATCGTCAGCAAATTATATAAATTTGAGGAGAGATGAGGATGATGATGATGTCATTGATGTATAATAGAAAAAGAATAGGACCAAGAATCGAATAAATGGTTAGAATAAAGGTAAGAATAAACTTAGAGCAACTTATCTTAAAGTAACCGAAGTAAATTTCATTTCTTTTGTCTGTGTTTAAGGTTCCAAAATGTTTCATCTTCAGGGCGGTATAAAGGTCTGTTATCTGTGGCAGGTCTTCTTTCAGTTGGTTTGTGCTTTTCTTCTAAGGGTCTTCTGTTCATCATTGGCCAAGGCAAATCTACATCACTAAGAACAAAATTCCACTTTCCCCCAAAAAGGAGGAATGATCATTAGTTACGCACTTTTTTATAATATTCATATTTATGTTAATATCCCAATGCTTTTACAAAATAAGGCGACAGTGGCGTTTTAATCATTATATTTTGATCTTTAATTCGTTAAATAAGTTCACTTGGCATGACCTGCTTTTGTGGTTGATAAAAAATCCGAGAGCATTAAACCGATCTTTTTTTATCCTGTGAGAAATTTGATACCGTATTTTAATAAATGATGTGACGGGGAGGGGGTGGAGGGGTGGGGGCATCTGTTGTATAATTTCAAACTGCAAGGGCTTTTAAACAGAAGCGTTAATAATTGCGTAAAACATGTCCATACGAGCTGCTAACGAATGGACATCAACGCATAAATGAACAGTTGCAGAATGCAACTGATTTTGTGGTGTGCTTCAATTGCGCTTTATTGTTTTATTGATGCTAAAGCACAAATGAAAGCTACCTGCAGCCGCCTACAAGTCATTATAGATTTCCATGAAAATACGTATTGGTTGATGGTTGAATGGACTTCAGTAGGGATGTTACCTATTCTCAGCTGTACCATTTATGCAGGGACTTTTGGCCTTTTTTGCTTGGGGAAGGAAGGGGGAGGGGGGGGGGGGGTATGGCGTTAGAATAGAAGTTTCCAAAGCCTTGGACGACAGCAGTGCAGGGTTACAAAATATCATTTCTCCATAGATTACGGATGTACCGGTGAATGTCTGGTACTGTCAGGTACCACTGGATTTCACGTATTGTTGAATACAAGGTATTGTTTGATGTCAGGTATAATTGAATTACGGGTACCGTTAAATGTCCGGTACCGGTGGATGTCTGGTACCGGTGAATGTCTGGTACTGTCAGGTACCGCTGGATTTCACGTATTGTTGAATACAAGGTATTGTTTGATGTCAGTTATAATTGGATTCCGGGTACCGTTAAATGTCAGGTACTGGTGGATGTCTGGTACCTCTACAGATCTCTGGCGCGCTACAGATGTCAGGTATACCTGGGTGCTTGGTACCGCTGGATTTCAAGTACCGGACGTTGGTTGGTACTGCTGGGTGGCAAGTACCGTTGGATGCTGGGGACCGCTGGGTGTGCGCTACTGAAGTATTTCTGGTACAGTTTAGAACAGAGTACCACTGGGTGTCAGGTACGGGTGGTTGTCTAAAACCACTTTGATGTCTAGTACCGCTCAATGTCCGGAAAAGACAGGTGTCAGTTAATGTTGAATGTCTGGTACCTCTACAAATATAAGCTACACTTTCAGATGCCAGGTACCGCTGGATGCCAGGTACGGCTGGATGTTAGGTACCGCTGGATGTCTAATACGACTGTATATCCGGTACCGTTTGACATCCGGTACCACTGGTACAACTGAATATCAGGTACCACTGGATGTCAGGTACAGCTGAATGCCACATACTGATGGATACCAGGTACCGTTTGATGCAAGGTACCTCTGCATTTCAAGTACCATTTGATATATGGTATAACTGGGTGTCTAGTACCGCTCCAGTCGTTATCCATCATGCACACGAAGATTAACATATTCAGGTACAATTGATATACCGCTGAGAGTTTGATACAGATGGATATCTAAACTAACACGAAGAATGTTAAAATATTTGTAATTTAAATAACTTGGGTATGGCACAAGGCACTACCAATCTAACTAAAGAACACTGTAATATAAAATCTTCGACAATACGCAATAGATAAACATGCCCATGGAGATATTCAGTTTTATATATGTCTTTGTTCATCACCTCCGCCTTTGAAGGAAACTCCATAAAATCGATAACAAACGGAATGAAAGGAGCTTCTGGTAAAAAAAAAATATATTAGCAATTTACCCTTACTTAGGCAGCTGGCCATTTAATTGGTCGATATTGGTAAGCCCTCCGCTGATGATTCCGTCACAATTCCCATCATTGGCGGATGATCGATTTATTGGAGAGGACCGATTTTCAACAGTTCCCGTAATATTCGACCGGTCCCACTGTCCCCACCCTCTTTTAAAGGAGTGGCGTTTTGCCGGTGTTGTCATTTACACTAAAGCCATTGATATGGCGAACAACTGCAGTACCGAACTTGACCATTTCCACGTTGTCATACCAGCCAAAGCTATCACAGCCACCGTCTTTGTTGTTTCAGTCATCGTTCCAAATCTGGTTGTCTTGGTCATCATTATTCACAACGCCTTTACCAAAAAGCAGGGCACAGTCCCCCGGATACTTATGGGTGCGCTTTCAATAATCGATCTGACTTTTGGAGGTAGGTATACAATATCAAACTTTCCATTAACTTTTCTGCGTAGTCTCATGAAAGTGGCATAAGCCTCTAAAATTCTTTAAATGGCATGAGCTGCCAAAATGTTGATATTTTGACGTTAAAACAAAATGTTGAAATTATTGGCTATTTTTCTCAAGACTTATAATTCAGAAGTTTTTTAGTGCCTCTAGTCTCGAAAATGTACGATAAAGTATTGTTTTAAACTAACTTTGCCTTAGAATGAATGAATGGTCGTCCCGGTTATTTAAATTTTGTTTACTTTTCGAACACGTTTTCGGTACGTACAGGCCACGTACTGTATGGATTTTCCTCATTCCAACGCCAATCATGTAGTTTTTTCGATGGCCTTCAAATCCTCTTACTGTTGTGACGATCAGAAATTATGAAAAAAGTGTGAATTTTGGCAGCCCATGTCACTTTAATGTTCCATAAATTCTGATTGTCAAGTAATGTTCAGCATTTAAAGTACTTTGAAAAACTGAACGGTTGACGTCGAAATAAAAACTATCGCATAATTCATTAACCCGTACCAACCGATGGCACGTGGTAATAACGGACATAATTAAAATAGCTGGGATGCACGAGTTTATTTTGGAAGGGTTTTGTTGGCTTAGTAAACTACCTAAACGAGTATCTGCAAGATTGGTATGAACAGAAACGTCTTATTTTTTACTTTTGATAAAATTGACACACAGTTAGCTAATTTTGTTTCAACGAAATTTTCCATATATTTGGCAGCTCATGCCACTTTAAGGATCCTATGCATGTGGTGTATAAAGTAATTTCATCTGTAACACTATTTAATTGAATTGGCAAACGCTTACAAACTATGCTAATTATATCTAGCTGTTTTTATAGAATATTGTCGTTTTTACTTCCTTCGAGTAGTGTAAATTATATAAACCCCCTTCTAGTAATATCACTGTTTAGAAACTAGGCCACATATTATTGTACCTAAATATAGTATTTGCAATTAACATATTTATGAACACTAAAACACACGGGCACAGGGAAAATCTTCTTGTCTAAAATAGCCATGTAGATGTCCTCGTATATCATCGTATGTCATAGTTACCAATCTTGACCTTGGAGTTTTAGACTAAATTGTTGTTTTTATTGTCATATTTGTTTTCTTTTTACTTTTGCTAACGTTTTGCTGGCAATAAGAAGTAGGCGCGACGTGTGCTAGATATTTAATAAAACAATTGTCCAATTTATACGACACAGCACACTTTGATTAATTTAGAATGAAAACAGTGACAGAAAAGACATCGGAAATCGCTCATTATAATGACATCGTGCCATTATTCAAACCACAAGAAACCTTTTTATGACTGGAAACAGCTGTAAATTATCACTCAATATTAAATGTAGGCCTACCAATAATTTAATAGCATCTTCTAGGAAATTAACATTATGCTTACCGGTACGTTTTTTAATTGATGTTTTTCGCCGTATTTTAAATTTTGACTTTTTTATTTGGATCAGAACGTGAATATAACAGTATTCTCGGGTAAACTCACGTTTCCTGTACCAGATAGTAAGGCATTTAGTGCCTATTAAAGTGATTCGAGCTGCCAAAATGTTGATATGTTTGCTGATAAAAGCCTCTGCGGAAATTATGGACCTTTTTCCTCAAATTGTGGAATTCGGAATCAGGAGAATGGTAGTCTAAAGAATGTACGTTAAGGGATAAATGAACAGGATTTAAAGCTGGTTTGCGTTTGTTTATGGACTAAATTTATATTTGAAAAACATCAGTTGAAACGAAACAACCTTCGCATTAGTTCCCTGGTAGTTAAAACAGAAGGGAAGGAAATATGCATATTTTCCGTATTTTTCGTAACTACTCGGAAAAATGATGTCATACACGACCTTCATTGTGTACAAACTGCCACGAAGACGTACTGACACAGCAGAAATCGTTTATTACGTCATCGCTGTGAGGGTACGTACACAACGGAGGTCGTGGCTGACGCCATAAGTCCCTGAGATAATTAACTTTCGTAAGCATTGTTGATCGGTAAATGTAGCTTGAATTTTGTATGTGCTGCGACCGAAATTTAATTTTCTTTTTGGCCAGACTTTTAAAGTGCATGTTCTACAACACACTTAACGCAAATTAGAAACAATTTCCAAAGGTTGTTCATATAACTTTTAAATTAGTGTTGGGAACTAACTTAGGCTTATCGGTAAATTGAACTGTCTTCTCTGTTATTTAAAGTGGCGTGAGCTGCCAAAATGTTGATATTTTGACGTTAAAACAGAATGTTGAAATTATTGGCTATTTTTCTCAAGACGTGTAATTCAGAAGCTTTTTACGGCTTCTAGTCTCAAAAACGCACGAGAAAGTATTATTTTGAACGGACTTTGGCTTAGAATGAATGAATGGTCGTCCCGGTTATTTAAATTTTGTTTACTATTCAACACGTTTTCGGTTCATACTGTATGGATTTTCCTCAGTCCGACATCGATCATGTAGTTTTTCGATGACTTTAAAATCCACTTACTGTCTCGTCAATCCAAATTTAAGAGAACAGTTTGAATTTTGGCCGTTCATGCCACTTTAAACTTGAGATATCACAAGTGTCTTACGGTGAAGCATAGAGTCGATTGGAGATTTGAAGAAAGCATAATTTGCCATTTTTTTCTCAAGAAAGTGTTACAAAACTCCAGGGTTCAAATCAATTGAGACAAGAGAAGATAAATAACATTTTTGTCTATCTTTAATCCAATTAATCAGATTCGAAAAAAAAAAGGAATTGCAGAGAAGCACACCACGTGATACGACGGTCCCGAACTCTTTATCTCAATTAGTATGTTACATAATAAATTATCGATTTTATTTATGGTCATTATCATTAATTGATTCTAATCGGTCAAATGATAACGGGTATTACAGAGTGAGTTGACCGATACCGTCAGTCTTGATTCGTTTCTTCTAATGAGTGTAGGCCCTAAAGCATTATAATAACATGATTTCCGTAAATCTAAAATTGGAAAGGAACCTCCTTTCCTAATTCAGCCAGGTGTAAAGAATTGGATTTCTATACACTAATCAGCTTAATTAAATCTAGACTTAAACCACAAGGCATAAATCTATTAAGGAACGAGATAATAATATAATTTATTGAAATGTTCTATTCTCATTACGGAAACATATATATACATATGGCATTATTATTTCCTGTTCCAATTGTACATTAATTTTAACCTTAGTGTCTTATTAAGTTGTTTTTCCTTCCCGCTCTATTTAGTCTTCCTATGCTTATATATCTCACAATTTGTGACTAGATTTATTACCCTTTTTACTTTAGTCCTTCTGTCTCCAGACACATTTTATTCTTTATCTCTGCCTCTTTGTAACATATATTTTCCAAATTCCATCTTTTTTGTCCCCTAAGTCAGCCAATTCAATTAGGTCCTTTTATCTCTAGTTTGTACCAATTCTTTTTGTTTCCCGACATATTTTTCCTTTCTATCTCTGTCTCACTTTCCCAACTCCATTTTCCCTTTTCATCTAGTTAGACTAATTAAGTATATTGGCATTTAGGCAGAATGGCAAAACAAGGGCGTGGTAACAGAAGCAGGCAATTTTCAGTTAGCAATAGGCATGGAAATTCAAAATCTAAAAGTCCCCAATATTCAGAATTCTCGGCTCTGGTGAAAGCCCTTTTCAAAATTTTACAATGTCTTCACCACATTGGCATCCTTGAGGGACATTTACGTGACCAAACCCTCCCAAATTCCTTAAATAATAAAATTAAAGAGCTTAATTCTTTTCTTAAACCGGCTCAACGCAATCGGGAAGTTGATATTGCGTTTGACCATGTACACAAAAATTGGGCCCATAGGATCATACAAGAGATGATTTCACATTATGCGGCTTGTTTAAATAGATTAAAAGCACAGGTGACTTCTGCCAGGTCATCCAATGGTCTAATTTTTGACAGTGCTTTCAATAATGCTTTAAAATGGGGCAAACAGAATTATAAAGGTAAATTACAACTTTCGACCATTCAAAATTTTTATTCTTTTCTTTCCATCACTAAATCTGTCACTTCTGCTGCTACTACTCAGTTTAGTCCACCATCGTCTCCCCAACCCCATCCGCCTGTCAGTCCGTCGACATCTGTTATCTCACCTCCAACTCTGCAGTCACAGACTCCTAGGTCTGTAACTTTACCTTCTGTTTCCCCTTCGCCTTTCCCTACTGGTACTCCCCCCCTTAGACCTACTACCTCTGCCCCCTCTTTTTCTTCCCCTCAGCCCCCCTCCCCTAGACCTAGTAGAACATCTGTCCCCTTTCGTCCTCCGTCCTCTCCAGTTTCTACTAGGGTCTCTTCTCCTAGACCTAGTACATCTAGTCCCTCTGCTCCTCCCCCATCCCCAGTTCTGTCTGTCCATTCTCCTACGAGATATTCAGATGCAGTGAGATCCCCTCCGAGGGGTCAGCGCAACCCTCGGAATAAATTAGCTAATTCTAAATTTTGGAAATTTCGGCACACTTCCTCTAATTGGCACCTTCCTAATGTAACTAAGAAAGTTCTTTTACTTGGGGATTCTAATCTTTCTAGAATTAACCTTGACCCCCACCCTGATATGCAGGTAGAATGTTTTCCTGGTGCCAATTTCAATTCATTTCGGACTCTAATTCAAAAGTATCAAGGTCCCAAACCTGAGAAAGTTATCTTGAATATTGGTATCAATAACAAGACAACTACTGAGCCAAACACTTCGTTAACTCAAATGCGCAACATGATGACAGCGGTTAGGAAGACTTTTTCCAACTCGCTCATCTACTTTGTAGAGATCCAGTCATCCACTAAACTGCCGGCCAGTGAAGTTTCGAACCTGAACCTATATAACTCTTCTGCTTCCAAGATGAAGAGAGTTATGGTCATACCAAAAATCCCCAATTCAAAATTTAGAGTATCCACGGACAAAATTCACTGGACCGAAGATACAGCAAATTGCTTGTATACCCACTGGCTTCAGACACTAGATTTAAACTAAATTTGGGACAGGGCATGTGCCACCCTACTTTCGGCTTAGGAAGTAATATTGTTAATCTTAGTAACGAGGAACTCACTGCTGATGATATATCTCTACTCAATAGAGGACTCTCATTTGTGCCTTGCCCTAAAGCATTATCTGATAGGGACTTTTCTATTAGTAAATTAGTGCATGTTATGGAGTTCTCCAGAAATCTTAGTCTGGCTGATATCTACCGAGATTCTAGTGGGGTACGCAAGCCGTTTACATCTAAAAGCGGCTATACACCTCCTTCTCACATGTATGATCCAGAAATAAACATTAGTCGTGACTCTGTATCAAGGAAGTTTGATGCTTTAACTAATCAGAAAAACCAACATAACCTTACTCATTCAGAATGTCTTGCCTTAAGTAAGCTAAGGAGAAATCCAAACATAGTTATTAAACCTGCTGATAAAGGTTCGGCAACAGTTATTATGTCAAAACAGGATTATATTGAAGAGATAGAACGGCAGCTAAGCAACCCTCTTCATTACAAAAAACTTGATAAGGAAATTTGGCCTGAAAATGTTAGGAAGTTTAATAAAATTCTTGTTTCTCTTCAAGATAAAGGCTTACTTAATGAAAAACAGTATCGCTATTTGGAATCTGATCATAACTCTAAAAACAGGGTCTTCTATATTCTTCCAAAAATTCACAAACCCATTGAAAAATGGCCGAAGCCTACAATGCCCCCTGGGCGTCCTATTATCTCAGATTGTGGCAGTGAAAGTTATAGAATATCAGAGCTAATTGATTACTATCTAAAACCTATAGCGAATCGGCATCCTAGCTTTATAAAGAATACGGATGATTTATTGGCTAAATTGTCTGAGAAATCCATCCCACAAGATGTGATTTTGGTTACTCTGGATGTGGAGTCTATGTATACAAACATTGACATAGATTTGGGTCTTAAATCCATAAAATCAGCATTCCAAAGATATCCTGACCACCGTCGTCCGGATAAAGACATTTTAGAATTGCTGGAACTTAGCTTAAAAGGTAACGATTTTGAATTCAATGGGGAGATCTTTCAGCAAATTAAAGGGTGTGCTATGGGGAAACGTTTTAGTCCTAACTTTGCCTCTATTTTTATGGCTGAGTGGGAGAGTGATATTCTTCACAAATGTCACCTACAACCTTTTATTTACCTTCGGTATCTGGATGACATTTTTATCATTTGGCAACATACGTTGGAAGACCTTCATATTTTCATCGATACTCTTAATTCTCACGACTCAAGCATTAAATTACAGCCTACTATTGATCACACTTCTGTGGATTTTTTGGATGTAACTATTTACAAGGGTCATACATATCATACTACTGGGTATTTAGATTACAAAGTATTCTTCAAACCTACTGACACGCATCAGCTACTACATGCTGGGTCATACCATCCTCCTCACACTTTCAAGGGGGTCATTAAATCTCAGATTTTTAGATTCTATAGAAACTGTAGTTCTTTAGATTCTTTTAACCAGGCTTGTTCTGTTCTTTTTAAAGCTCTCCTCCCTAGGAAGTATTCTATTAGATTACTCCGAAGGATGAAATCTAACACAGTAAGACAAATCATGTTTCCCCCTTCATCCCCCGATACGCTTACCTCCCCTTCACGAGTGTACCACTACCGTCCAACATTTCTCTCAGGTACATCAATGAAATGCCTTAAGACGCGATGCAAACTCGATATATACGTACCCGATCGCGGAACCTTTTTCGGAGAACAAACTCGCAACAAATATCAAATGGCAGAGAACCTTAATTGTGACTCCTCTAATATCGTGTATGTAATCACGTGCAAAAAATGTCGCAAACAGTACGTCGGAGAAACTCAGAATTCTCTACGACAAAGAGCAGCTAACCATTTATCTAGCATAAGACTTAAACATGATGTACCCGTGGCACAACATTTCAATACTCAAGGTCATTCGGTCAAGGACCATTTTGAAATCATGCCTATTGAGAAAATCCCATTTCTCACTTCCGCTGCAGATACGAAGCACAAACGTTTGGAAAGGGAAAGTTTTTGGATTCAAACATTACAAACTATTTATCCTTTGGGTTTGAACTTGGACCCCGGAAGATGTCGTGAAAAAACTATAATACCATTTGTGTTTCAGTATAACAAAGCTAGCATCGCTATGGCCAAGATTATAGTAGAAGAATACAAACTACTTCAAAGTAAACTTGCTCGACCTCTGACCCAAAGGCCAGTCATTGCTTATAAAAAGAACAAGAGTTTGAAAGACATACTGGTCAGGGCTAAACTCCCCTGTCTGCCTTCTACCTAGGTTTTCTGGGAAAGGGTATGGGGGGGGGGGGGGCATACTATATAGTCTGACGATATTCTTACTATAGCTTAAGATGCGTAAGCATTGTCAATGTAATACAAAGTGTTCCAGAAAATTCTACTGACTAAGGCCAAGCTCCTGTCAGTCGTCAACCTAATGAAATATCATAGGTTTACTTTATTACAACAATTTATGATGGGGTATAAAGGTCTAAATGATATACCTCTTTTTAACACAATTAGAAACTTGTCTCCGTGGTTATTTTAGACAAGAAGATTTTCCCTGTGCCCGTGTGTTTTAGTGTCCATAAATATACATATGGCTCATTGGTTTATAGCATTTCATCGGGATAATTTCCATAAAAAAGCATCAGCTAATTTCCCTCATTTTTATCAAGAAATTACAAAAATGGCTTTAACAAAGTCTACTCACGCGTGTCTTTTTGATTGATTGATTGATTGTGTGGTGTTTTTGTACGGCATTCAAGATTATTCCACTAAGCAGCGCGAAGTTTGGCGCTACTCATCATGCCAACCCGCCATCTTGGCTTTAAGCAACGTCCCCTGTTATGGGAAATAAAATGGGTTATGGATAAATATCGTATCTAGGCTCTTTTACATTTTGTTTTTAAATTTGGGGACGATCGAACGTTAACAAAACCTGCTGAAGTACATAGATAAGCCACAACGGTTATAACGTAAAAACTAAAACCCTTACACATGCGCAAATTAAAAACGGCATTTAGACACACTTTAACAACATGAAGCGGTTGACACGTGGAAACACTGGTGTTTAAGGTCGGCAAAACCTTAACGTTTCATTTAGAACACAATACATTTTAATTAAACGGTGAGTACATTTTTTTGTTGTTGTTGTCAAAAAACGCCTTTAGACATTTTATCCATAGAAACCCCGTTTAAACGCGCGTTCACACGACTTAGCATGCGACTAAAATGAATGTATTTGATTAGTTGACAAATCGTATATATCAACCAATTAAAAGCATCCATTTCAATCCCATGCTACAAACCGGTACGACGAATCGTACCGTGTGAAACACTGGGTGTTTTTTGTTAAGAATAGGCGTCAAGTGTGTATAAAGAGGAACCAAATATAAAAAAAAATATTTTATTTAATCGGATAATGGGAACAAGAATTGATCAACTAACTTACACATGTAACATAGTATTATATTCAATATTATGAGTCTTGAGTTGTAACAAAAAATAGACCTGCATATCTTCACCATTTTCCCTTGGATATCAAGTACACATCCATTGTTAAATTGATTGGTGTTTTACGCCACACACAAGATAGTTCCTCAGTTTAGGAGTACGGCAAATCAGTTGGATTTTGTAATTAATCTGAATACTGAATCCCTAATAACAGGAAATTATCAAGACTGCGCAGCCCCACAGGTCCTGAAGGGTGAATAGCCTGGCTGAACGGAAAACAAAAACAAAAGAAACTAAGAGTTTTTTTATTATTCTGATGTAGGTACTGCCTTTTAATCAATACTAAATGATATATGCCCATAATTAACAATAATGGAACACTGCTTGACATCAAAGTTGTTTACTTCATATTCATATTATTCAAGAATTTCCACGAACAAAGTGCAGAAATTTTCTTTTTGCCATCCACACAACATAGGGATATTTTTTCTGGGTCGTGTTCTTTTCTCTTTTACCACCCACACCAAGATAGTGTTATTTGTGAAATTATGTTTGTAAAATTATTAAAAACCTGTATTTGGTACATATTAAATTCCGTGCGTGAAATGCTACATCATAGCTTGGTTTCGCGCTTCACAATTATGTGAATGCATCATGGCAATAGCCATTCAAGTTGATACATTGTTCCAAACAATCAGTAAGTGAGGGGCTCGGTGGTCCAGGGGGCTAGTGTGATCGTACCTCAGTCTCACACAAACCATTCATCGATGCGGCGTGGGTTCGAATCACACTCAGGCCAAATACAAATTTATAAAATACTGAGTGGACTTTTCACTCGGTCGGCGTATGTGGAAGAGTTACCAGGGGCCCGTTTCACTAAACGCTGAAGCGTAAGTTTTTACGTAAATGCCTTAGCAACCCATACTGTAGAGATACGTTAGTATGAAAGTTACGCAAAAAATACATCTACGCCGCTTTGTGAAACAGGCTCCTGATACTCGCCGAAGGGCGGGGGTTTCCTCCAGGCATTAAGCACGCTTTCCTCTCCCACAAACCTGGCAACGCCGCCATGTAAGTGAAATCATATTTAGTGCGGCGTAAAACATCAATCAATCAATCAATCAATCAATCAAATACTCGGTAAGCCTATGCAATAATTTAGTCTTGATAATAGGACATTTAAATTAATACGAATATGTTGTCCCTAAACATTCTCGTCTCAACAGTTGTGTTAAACATCCGGATACGTCTAGCAAAACGCTAAGGTTTATTTCAAAACATGTCACATTAACCACGCAGATTTATTGTAAACTAGGCCATCTCTACTAGAATTCCAAAAGAATCGCCAAACAAACTGTAAGTATATAGGCCGTCCAAATCAGGATTTCTAAAGAAACCAAATTTTGCCCGGAGGAAACTCCCGACATTCCGCGAGTAGGCTTGGTCAAATATATCCAGTGAAAAACACATTGACGTTTTTTAGAAATTTTGATGAAATGGATTTCGATCCCTATGTGCATCGATGGGATGTCTGTATCGTAATTGTTTTATAACGTTATGGATGGATTGGATTTTGGCGAGATAAAGCAAAAAATAGGTGCATTAAAATAGCTTAGTGTTTTACCTTTAAAACGTTTTAACAACTCCTCGATAGTAATAGAGTTAAATGTACTTTGAGGCTAAAATTTAATTCAAAACATAATTTATACAATACGAAAAGGATTATAACGATGTAGGCCTATGAACCAAAACCCACCACACGTTTTCTCGTCCTGAAAAAAATATTTATCCGAAACAAGTGGAAAGCAGTTACAAATTATACAATATGACATGGAACACATTTTTATATAAGGTGAATTTATTACTTGCTTGCCTTGGATGTAAAAAAATATTTTCGAGAATAGAGCGTATAATTTTTAAAATATATTTTGGTCAATGTTTCAGTTATATTGTTTTCCGATTATATTATTGGGTCGCTAGCCCTTTTATCGTCGTGGTAGATTGATTGATTGATTGGTGTTTTACGCCGCGCTCAAGATTATTTCACTAACATGGCGGCGTTGCCAGTTTTATTGTGGGAGGAAACCGGGCTCTATGCCCGGAGGAAACCCACGACCTTCCGTTGGTAACTGGAAACCACCCCACATAGGTCCGTCGTGGTAAATAAGCTGACCATGATCTATGTTTGTTAAAAAAAAAAAATAATAAAATAACTGACGACGTGGTGATGTCTTAATTTTTTTATCATTAGTATGATCTATGTTGTTAGAAACACATGAAAAACGTTTTAAACTGAATGCAATTTCAGAAAAGTCGCAATATCTCTGCATTTTTAACGTTTACAGGGAAAGAAGTCAGAAATAACTTTGTCATTTATAGTAGGCCTACCGCAGTTTAGCTGAAAGTGGCATGAGCTGCCAAAATTCGGACTATTTTCATAACCTCTGATCGTCACGACAGTAAGAGGCTTTGAAGGTCAGCGAAAAACTTAATGATTGGAGTTGGAATGAGGAAAATTCATACAGTATGTGGCCTGTACGAACCGGAATTAGTGTTCGAAAAGTAAACAAAATTTAAATAACCGGGACGACCATTCATTCATTTTAAACCTAAGTAAGTTGAAAAAAAGTTGCTTAATCGTACATTCTCGACACTTTAAGTACTAAAAGGTTTCTGAATTGCACGTCTTGAGAAAAATAGCCAATAATTTCAGCATTCTGTTTGAAGAGCAAAATATCTCAATTTTGGCAGTTCATGCCACTTTAAAACAAAAATTAAAGGTTAGGATATTATCTAATCATCTTGAGATCTCGTAATTAGGCCACATAAATCTCGTGGATATGTCTGACAGTGGCTAAAGAAAAGTGTTTTTGCCCACACTAATTCATTGTACTTTTAGAATATGCATATCCGCGGGCGGGGTTGCCTTTATAAGGAAATCTTATATAATCAGTGAGGAAAGTGTTTCGCTGTGGAGTTGCCACTACTATTGCGACTTAAAAGCAGCAATAGTACCTACGTAGGCTTTTAAAACCCCAGGATCTTAATGAACAATTGACCGTTGATAATTACTGCATAATTACCAGGGGAGAAATGGATTTTTCTTTCAGGAAGACAGTCGTAATGCTATAACAAGGTCCCTCAAGGACAAACTAAAGATCTGTGTTACAATAATTTTAATGGATATTCTGAAAGACTCTCACCGTTACAAACATTCTTTTGTGCACTCCAGCATGAAGGACAATATTGTTAACATAGCGATGTTTTTATCCCAAGGCAATGTCCGTACCATTAATCAGTTAGTGTTTGTGTTTTATTGAGTCGTACTTTCTTCCTGTAGTTATCACATAAAAGACTGTCTGTGTGAAATCCAAAGGGATTTGTGCTACTTTGAGCAATATTTTCTTCCTGTAGTTATCACAAAAAAGACTTTCTGTGTGAAATAGCAAAAGGACTAATAACATATATACTGATTCTCTGTGTGTTGTCACTTTACTATAATCGGTAGGCTAATGGTAAAATCTACGAACCAGCAAGACGCAAGATAAATGCTTATCTTTAGAAATGGTTCTTTATAAATTGCTATCAGAAAACCGGAATATGAATTGATTAAAGTAGTCCCTCATGCCGAAATTAACACAAAACACTTGACTTTGTCATCAATATGTTTGGACCATGCAACAACAAAAAATCATCAAGAGCTACCCGAAAGTGCACATGTTTTTGTATTTGTAAAACAAAATATATCGGTAGAACCAAAAACACGTTCGAAGCAGAATTTAAGTATCCAGGAAGTATAAAAACAATGTTGGGCTTCTTAAGGTACACTATCTACGGAAAGCTCTTATTTTGTAATTATTTATAGACACTAAAACCTTCTTGACTAAAATAACCATGGAGACAAATTTGTAGTTGTGTTAAAAGAGGGTATATAATTATTGATAAAAATGATGGAAAATTATCTAGTTCTGTTTCAGCGAAGTTTTCCCTATGTTTCTCAGCTCATGCCACTTAAAGGAGGGGAAATCTCCAGAAATACATAGGGATTATCGTCGATAACAACCTTCAAAGTACTTAAAACATTTCACGTCAATTACCTCCAGTGACCCAGAAGCTAATAAAAACAGACAGAAGTATGTCCTTTTAGTGGCTTATCTGTGTAGCCATTTTTCCGTTTTAGAATGACGTGATGTTGGTATAGCTATTTTTAGATCAATAATGACGTATTTTTTACCGCTCTCTAATGTATAATGGTAGATTTAGGTCCAAAAAACATGGCGACAAACTTGAAGTGGGAAGATTGTCTCCGAATATATAGGTCAGTATGCAACCGCGTTCCATTTCTTAGCCAAGCGGCCCAAGCCATTGGGTAAATTGCATCACATGACTACTCTATAACGCACTTAAATTTTTATTCAACAATAATTGGATAAAACTAATGAAAACATGGTGGCGGCCTTGTGAAGGGCCTATGGAGCTTATTTTCTATTGTAACGCCACCTTCAAATTTCAATTATTCACATACGAGGGGATAAAACATACATTGGACAGTGGTTTTGGACTAAATTAACTCTACTCTTTCCATCTAAACTAGTCTAAAGCTTAGATTTTCTTTCCCTTTAAAGCATTACCTCCTTTTTATTTCAGTCATGAGCGGCGTTCCCCAAGTAGTGAACTATTGGATGGGGTACTGCTCTGCCGGTGGATATGCCACATGTCTGTATCTAGGTTATATACAAACATTCTGCTTGAAATCGTCCCAGCTCTTGGTAGTTCTTATGTCACTTGACCGAGCCACTGCCCTTGTTCTGCCTTTCCGATATGGATCCATCTGGACCGTTAAAACGACATTTGCTATGGTGTTTGGGGTTGTGTTTTATGTGGTACGTATCTCAACTGCTACTCTTTTCTCGTTGTCGTTTTTTGTTTCATTCAAAACTTCAAAAGATGGTATTTCATTTTAGTTCCGAACACAAAAAATAAATAAGAGTTTGTAAAAGAGTACTTGACAATAACGAACGGGGTACAGATAGCGCAAATGCCCCATTTCTTCACGTATTTCCAAATAGATCGATTGATTAATTAATCTTTTACGCCGCACTCAAGATTATTTCACTGATCTTGTGGCATTGCTAGGTTTAGTGGGTGAGGAAACTGGGCTTTTTGCCCAGAGGAAACCCAAAACCGTCGACAAATGAGCCTACCTGACATTTCTTCCACATACGGCATTCTAGTTCTTTAAATACAAATGCTCTGTTTATAGAGAAAAACTTGTGGAACCTTTTTGCACCCGAAAAATTAATCAAGCACATAGCGTGAAGACTAACATGGTCTTTCGGTACGAGAAAACGGCGGGTGCTTTATTTGAATCTCTGAAGAGATAACGAAGAGATTTCATTTATTATTTTCTTTTTCAATAATCATGATTTGAATGGGCTGCCTGTTAACAAAGTAGGCAATACACCACATATAAGGTACAGGCAAGAGACACAAATCTTAAACTTAGAAAATGAGCCTACCAGTCCATAGAAGCATCTTAGCCAAAGTAAAAGAAAAGATTTAAAAAAATACACTGCATAACAACAAATATAACAAAAAATTAAAAGAACGTGTAGAATGAAACTGTTGCATCTCTTCATTAAAAGAAAAATGTTTGTTATTGTTTCGTAAACCATTTCGTATTTTTATTTTGTTTTAGAACCTCCTGAGTGTTCTCCCTTTCTTTGGAGTAAATCGCTACGGTTCTCAGTCATTTTGCTGGTTTTACTGGGGCGACCAAACAGCCGCAGGGAAGGCATACACCATCTATTTTATAGCCGAAGGTAACGCTTGAATTTTTTTTTTTTTACCTCTAATAAAGATACATGACATGATGATAGCATTCGGAGTTGGTGCAAATCATCACATTTTGATGGTAAGCGCCAAAAATTTTTTCAAATCCCCCCCACCCCCGATCATAGCATTCAGAGCTATTTCACGTCTTGGGAATATTTATATGGGCGAGGTAAGGGTTCTCTGTCCGGAGAAGTTTTCTGACTTTCCTTGGATATTTAGATTGTTTTCCCATTCTCATCAACGATCGTCCCGTATATATTTTTTCTTAATTTTCATATTTTTATTTTTGATATGAAAATGGTTATCGTACCAGTATAATAACTTTGATATTCTGTAGTGGGTTAGAAATACGCAAACAATAAAGCAAAACATTGTTTATTTTTTTATCTTTATTTTTATATATAAAGCCTATGGCCACCGATGAAATATGACGTGTTTTGTTCATTTGGATTTCAGGTGCAGCTACTACGGTATTCCTCATAGGCTGTAACATTGCAGTCATTCGAGAACTGTTCAAAATTCACAAGGCAAAGGGGAACTACTCTATCCAAGAAACGCCACAAACGGAATTCATTATTCTGATGGGCCTTCTTTCGGTACTGTTCATAATTTGCAACACCCCATTGATGGTAAGTGCGGCATGGACTAGGGTAAAACTAATATGGTCATTTCTTTCATCATACAGTTCGGAGCATTAATCTGTATCCATTATACGTTGATGCATGGTGATCAGTCGTCTTTCAACGAGTTTTAAAATTTTCTTTAAAAGAAATAATCTCATGAACATTTTATTTCTTCAGGAATTATTCGTACAAAAAGATTAAGGAATTAAGGAGACTCAGTTTAACATCAGCTAATGCTACCTGTACCTCTATACCTACACACATTTAAACCTTAATGTTCCATTGTTCTTTAACATCAGCTAATGCTACCTGTACCTCTATACCTACACACATTAAAACCTTAATGTTCCATTGTTTATTAACATCAGCTAATGCTACCTCTACCTCTATACCTACACATATTAAAACGTTTAATGTTCCATTGTTCTTTAACATCAGCTAATACTACCTGTACCTCTATACCTACACATATTAAAACCTTAATGTTCCATTGTTTATTAACATCAGCTAATGCTACCTGTACCTCTATACCTACACATATTAAAACCTTAATGTTCCATTGTTCTTTAACATCAGCTAATACTACCTGTACCTCTATACCTACACATATTAAAACCTTAATGTTCCATTGTTCTTTAACATCAGCTAATGCTACCTGTACCTCTATACCTACACATATTAGAACCTTAATCCTCCATTGTTCTTTAACATCATCTAATGCTACCTGTACCTCTATACCTACACATATTAGAACCTGTATGTTCCATTGTTCTTTAACATCATCTAATGATACCTGTACCTCTATACCTACACATATTAGAACCTTAATGCTCCATTGTTCTTTAACATCATCTAATGCTACCTGTACCTCTATACCTACACATATTAAAACCTTAATGCTCCATTGTTCTTTAACATCATCTAATGATACCTGTACCTCTATACCTACACATATTAGAACCTTAATGCTCCATTGTTCTTTAACATCATCTAATGCTACCTGTACCTCTATACCTACACATATTAGAACCTTAATGCTCCATTGTTCTTTAACATCATCTAATGATACCTGTACCTCTATACCTCCACATATTAGAACCTTAATGCTCCATTGTTCTTTAACATCAGCTAATGCTACCTGTACCTCTATACCTACACATAAAATGTTCCATTGTTCTTTAACATCAGCTAATGCTACCCGTACCTCTATACCTACACATATTAAAACCTTAATGCTCCATTGTTCTTTAACATCAGCTAATGCTACCTGTACCTCTATACCTACACATATTAGAACCTGTATGTTCCATTGTTCTTTAACATCATCTAATGATACCTGTACCTCTATACCTACATATATTAGAACCTTAATCCTCCATTGTTCTTTAACATCATCTAATGATACTTGTACCTCTATACCTACACATATTAGAACCTGTATGTTCCCATGTTCTTTAACATCAGCTAATGCTACCTGTACCTCTATACCTACACATATTAGAACCTTAATGTTCCATTGTTCTTTAACATCAGCTAATGCTACCTGTACCTCTATACCTACACATATTAAAACCTTAATGTTCCATTGTTCTTTAACATCGGCCAATGCTACCTGTACCTCTATACCTACACATATTAAAACCTTAATGTTCCATTGTTCTTTAACATCAGCTAATGCTACCTGTACCTCTATACCTACACATATTAAAACCTTAATGTTCCATTGTTCTTTAACATCAGCTAATGCTACCTGTACCTCTATACCTACACATATTAAGACCTTAAAAAACC
The DNA here is from genome assembly GCA_963971465.1 of Lepidochitona cinerea. Classification (NCBI taxonomy): domain Eukaryota; kingdom Metazoa; phylum Mollusca; class Polyplacophora; order Chitonida; family Tonicellidae; genus Lepidochitona; species Lepidochitona cinerea. The sequence continues at coordinate 62,139,932 of OZ020552.1, read as the reverse complement.
TAGAATCACAAAAACTGCTGGGTTGTACGTTTAAAGAAAAAAGCCGATAATTTCAACTTTCTGTTTAAAAAGCAAAATATCAACAGTTTGGCACCTCGTGCCTCTTTAATGTTAACATTTTAGATGAAATGTCCATTTTCCAGCCTTCTAATGATAATATGTCCTTTTTTCCTGTAGGTTCGAATGGCCTTCAACCAGTTACAAATAAATCTCTCCAGAGAAGCGGATTTCTTGGCCATGCGTTTTTTCATCACAAACTCTGCAGTCAACGCGCATCTGTACTGGGTATTAAGACTTGTTGTTGGTAAAAAAATATTCACCAAAGCAAGAAAGAAATTTCGGATGTTTCTCAACCAGCACTCCGCAACAGTGGAAGATTTGGAGACTCAGGCAACTACTGTCAGCTTGGCAACATGATCAATCGGAGCAAACTGGCAACGATGTATGCATTTACATGTGTTTTCTTTAGGAGAAGTGGGGAGGGGAGGACTCCGTGGCTCGTTCGTTGTGCATTCGATCCACTGACCTATATAAATGATTGGATGGCTGGTTGGCTGGCTGGACTGAGGCCACCGGAAGTAAACATTTTGGGAGTAGCAAGATGGCGGCGACGTGGCTTCATCCAATGAGCGTTAGCTGCCTTTCGAATGGGTGGAGCTTATAAAGCGTGGTCGCTGACTTATATACATGACTGGACAGCTCATTGGCTGGCTGGACTGAAGTCCCCGGAAGTATACATCTTTAGGAGTAGCAAAATGGCGGCGACGTGGCTTCTTCCAATTAGCGTTAGCTGCCTTTCAATGAGCCATCCAGTCATTTATATATTGCAGTGGTTCGATCCGGCGAAACTTCAATCACGCCTTGGGTTGAGGTCACATATATTTGAAAAAATCTGAAAATTTCTGATCTTGGTTTTGATTTGCCCCATATAGCAAGGGCCCAAACGGAACGCCGATAGATTGCCCCTTGGACAATTAAGTAATCAACAGTAAACGCTTTACCAACAGTCGCAGTATTTGACTTTAGGTTACAACGACCTATCTGGTTACAATAGTCCTGTACTATATAATTTTCATATAACACCTTAAGGTTAGTGATTTCTGTTGTCAAATATCGAGAAGATTTCATTGACTGTCATGTTACTATTTGTACAAAATTATAACAAAAACTTATTGTTGATACCAATCCACCCATAATGAATTCATACAGCCCGGCTATTTCAATTTTGTCTGTTATTTTACTCTTTCATTTTCATACGCGTTACTGACTTTATAATCAATATTTCTTTATTTCAACGTCAATCCTTGAGTTTTGAAGGTACTTTAAACGCTGAACTTCGTTGACGATTGTTTTGAGTACGCCTCCACACCACCATTTACAACACTTTTCATACTTATGAACACTAAAACACAGAGGCAAAGGGTACCTTTTATAGATAACTGGACATTTTGTATGTGTCGCATGTTTAATTTGATTGATTGTACCAGCAGTAAGCTCGTATAAATTCGCTTTTTTCACAAATGCCAGACAAGCTACGGTGGCGAGAGGGCCTTTAAACTAAATGTGCCGTATTGTTATTATTTTTAATGTGTCACAGGATATTGTAAATGTTAAAACCTGCTCACATGTTTGAAAGAAATCAATTTAAATGAATATATTTTACATATTGTCTTACATCAAATAAACTTTTACTACTTTATGGATTTATTTTATCTGTAAGCCCGAGTGAAACGTATTGCGTAGTTTTGTGGTTGCACTTTCTTGAAAAATTATTTTATCTGTAAGCCCGAGTGAAACGTTTTGCATAGTTTTGTGGTTGTACTTTCTTGAAAAATTATCTTATCTGTAAGCCCGAGTGAAACCTATTTGCGTAACTTTCTTGAAAAATGGCGGAAATTTGCTATCGATTTGGAGTCAAACCGGGGCAGGGAATTGAACCCGCGTCCCAGATTGATTGGTTGATTGATTGTTTTACGCCGCGCTCAAGATTATTTCACTTACATGGCGGCGTTGCCAGTTTTATTGTGGGAGGAAACCGGGCTCTATCCCCCGAGGAAACCGTGGACCTTCCGTTGGTAACTAGCAACCATCCCACATAGGTCGTTTGAAATCCCAGTCAGAAAATTTTCCAATTTTTGGACTGAGTGGGACTCGAACCCGCGACCCATTGGTGGAAGGCTGTTTGGATTGAGTGTCCAACGCTCTACCTACTGAGCCACGGGCACCCCCCCCCCCCCCCCCCCCATCCGTGTCCCAGAGTACGGTCCCATATAGCAAAAAACTAAATGCCGGCTGTCGTATTCATTCAGCCAACCAACTTTTTAATATTGCTCAATATTTGGCGAATGTATCGGACCAACACGTAAAAATGAATTCCCAATCAGAAGCTGAAAGGAACAGCATATACGCGAGTTTTACGACAGTTTCTTGTTATTCAAGGCCTAACAAATAAACTTGCATACACAAGTAGGTCTACGAAAAAGAGAAAGCAGTATATATATATATATATATATATATGTATATAGAGCCCACACAATTGACAAACCAAACAAACCCTGCAGATAAAATATACAGTGAATTTGTTTTGTGGCTGTACAAAAGAAAGACAAATAAAAGGTAAGTTATTGTAAACACTTGTGTGTTCAGGCGTCAAATAAGTCCAGCAGTTAGTAATACGGCATATGGTCTTTCTGATAATGAGCCTGTATTTTACAGGAGGCATACAACTCTTCGTCATTGAACCGTCGACAACATGGACTCTGGGCGAAGGGATGGCGTCGCCTGCGCCGCTCTTCGTATACTTCCATATATACTTTAGCGGCAAGTTCCACGAGAGATGCTGGGTTATTAACTACCTTGAGTTCGTTTTCTACGGCATCTCCTGCTCCCGTTATGGATTGCTCAGGAGGGGGTATATCTTGCAGCTCGGATGGGGCCTCGTCTAGGCCTCCTGGGACCGGTTGCACAAAGCTGTATTAGGCTTAAATATGCCACGTCACAAAGGAATTTGATTGTGACGTTGCTTTGATGAGTCAGACTTAAGCTTAATACACCTTTGTGCAACCGGCCCCTGTGGTCAAGTCCACGATATCGCTTGGGATATCACAATCTTTGAAGACAAATTCTGGAATTCCATCCTCACTTTTTACTGAGGGTTTTACACAACATGTCAGCTTTCTGACCCACTCGACCATTCTCGAATGCCAACTGTTGGATAGTTTTTGGTATTTTGCCTTCAAACATTTTGCCATTGGCGATTGATCCATGTCGCTGGAAGTCCGTATCAATTGACGTCTTTCTACAGAGATGTCAATGTGATGGCAGAACAACGGAATTACGTCATAAATGCGATGCGACTGTATTGCGAATTCTAATACACCTCCAACTCGTTTAACATTACAGAGATAGGGAAACCAGGGACCCATTATCTGATACAATAAAGGGTTCCTGCTGGTTTCAACCACGTTGTGCTATAAATTAGGGGTGAGATGGTGTAGAATAATCTTGGACCGAACCCCCTGAGTGACAGCTGTGTTCTAACACGTCATAGGATTTAAACTGCATGACGTCATTTGATTACTTGCGTCGTTGACAAGTCACTTGAGAGAGAACAGTGTTCGATAACGTCACAACATTCCAGTATCATGACGTCATCGCGTTTGAGCTGACAGCACTGATTTCACCCGCTATACATTCTACATAGGCCTATGGTCCAAAAGGTCCAAAACATTTCTGATTGGCTCTGGTTACCCAAGGGAGAGTCTAAATGTTCCTATGCAGGTTGGAAAGGCTGGTTTTCTGATTAAAATTCTTACGTTTGGAATACTGAAATTGAATTAATTTACATATGATATGCATTAGAATAGAAATAAAGGACTTCCTGGTGAGCTGTGTGTTGCTGAATAAATGGTCAGTGGCGGAAATACCAGCTCACCAGCGCGTCCTTTATTTCTTAAACAAGCCCTAGGACGTCATGGTTTTTTAACCTAAAAACCTTGCTTAAAGTGGCATGAGCTGCCAAAAATCACACTTTTTTCATAATTCCTGATCGTCACAACAGTAAGAGGCTTTGAGTCCCATTGAAAAACTTAATGATTGGCGTTGGAATGAGGGAAGTCCATACAGTATGTGGCCTGTACGAACCGAAAACGTGCTCGAAAAGTAAACAAAACAAAACTTAAATAACGGGGACGACCATTCATTCATTCTAAGCCAAAGTTAGTTCTAAACAACACTTTATCGTAGCCTACATTTTCGAGACTAGAAGCACTAAAAAGCTTCTGAATTGTACGTCTTGAGACAAATAGCCAATAATTTCAACATTCCGTTTTAATGTCAAAATATCAACATTTTGGCAGCTCATGCCACTTTAATAGGCATTTAGAAGCTGGGGAATATAACACGACTCATCTTTTGCAGAGATAATAACTTCTTGTTATATATATAACAAATATAGGCGCGACGATTTAACCTAGTTTCTAAGGTCGTTTTCAAGCTACTTAAGTTACAAGTATCAACAAATTATGTATAATGAACGAACTGCACCCGAGGCAAACTTTTCATAAACCTCTTCTCGGATTTTATTTAGTTTGCACAGGGGCAAATTCGTTTATAACTCGATGAATCGAAGAAATATTGAAGTCAATCCTGGTTTGAACAACCGGCCCCTGATGTTTGACTATAACTTGCTAATGACGTGATTTAGTGACGTCACAATTACGACACTATGGAGTACACGATCCAAGCATCCGTTGTTTATAACTCAACATTTTCAGCAGTTTTACATCATATTTGATTTTCATATTGTGACCGTTTATGTCTAATTGGAAGCTGGGCTTGTCCTGTTTAAGATTGGTGCCACGACGTCATGTCATTGCTGCGCGGAAAGACTGACTAATGGTCTCTTGATACCAAAAGTTAATGTAGCGTCATTTTACCATACACAAAAGCTAAGCTGAAAGCTTTTCGTCTGTGTCGGGCTTTTAACAACGACTTTGCAGAGCGAAATGACGTCGGTAACGTCAGGAGCGCTCGTTATCGGCATGGCATTCAAAATTAATGACGCCGATTACGTCGATAGCAGCGTTACATATACATATGCCATGAAAATAATTCATTGCTGGTAAATTGGCGTCAACTCATTACGTGTACTAATTTACTGATCAAAGTTATGGGCTATGGTTGGATAGCCTACCTTTTGCTTTTCGCTAATTCTAGCAGATACGCTATCACATAGAAGAGTGGACAAAATAAATCACAGGTTAGACATTTTCTGTTATATTCTTTATAAGGGAATCGGATCGCGGGTTCGATTCCCACTCAGTCCAAAAAATTGGAAAATTGTCTGACTGGGTTTTCTCTCGAAAGACCTATGTGGGATGGTTGCCAGTTACCAACAGAAGGTCGTGGGTTTCCTCCGGGCATAGAGTCCGGTTTCCTCCCAACGCCGCCATATAAGTGAAATAATCTTGAGCGCGGCGTAAAACACCAAACAATCAATCAATCAATCAATCAACCAAGAGAATCCCGGATCTCGGCCTACCGGTATTATTATATTTTGTTATTTAAATGGATTATATTAAGTGTAATAGCCAAACAATACAATACGAGTAGATGTACAAATATCAAAGGGAGATAATTTCCAAGTCACATGTTATTTTAATAATTCGTAAACAATATAATATAGGTTAGTTCTATTTATTATTTATACATTAGTGAAAACTAGGGATTTCCTTCACTCAGAAATGCAATAATTCACTGCAGTACAATAGGGCCTGGGAGTCTACCGAGAGATTTCGCGATATCCGGTGACAGGTGACGTTTTTTTTATGACGTTTTCAGTTCGATTGACGTTTTTTGTTCCAAAACGTCAGAAATGAGCGTCATATTCGAACGATAAAAGGCTTCCCACATGCGTAATGACAACGCCGGTGACAGGAAATTTGTAGAATTGTCACGTGACTCCCACTCCCTATAACACTTTTTGTTATTTAATGCACGCGTCGAAGCCGATGACGTCGTCGGACCTACTTCTTTCTTGTGCACTGACGTCTGCTGTACAATAACAACAGTACATAGGATTTCGAATGGGCTAAATGAAGCCTTTTCAGTCAATTTAAAAAGGCGGAGGGATAACCCACTCGACGCTTCGCGTCTCGTGAGTTATTCTCTGACTTTCACTCGAAAAAATATAAGTGCTATTGAAACACAGCTGTTCAATATCCTCTATATATTTGGACAAATTATTATTTATATGGAGGTAACTGGCAGTTTTATATACAAATTTAAGTTCTTAACATTTACAGTAACTGGGAAATTCTGTATATGCACTGTACAAGCCTAATATTAATTTTTCTATATATATAATATTTCTATGTAAGGGTCGACGGCTTTGTCATGTCTATTGGGGGTGTCGTCTAAAAAACGATGAATTCGAAATGCTTGAATACACGCAAAAATCATCAATGACGTCGATGACACCTATTGAAGGTGACAAGGGCAGTTAACTGCTACGCTACAAACCAGAAAAAAGATTGATTGATTGTTTGGTGTTTTACGCCGCGCTCTAGGTTAATATCTCTTATATGGCGGCGTTGCCAGTTTTATTGTGGGAGGAAACCGGGCTCTACGGCGGGGAAACCGTGACCTTCCGGTGGTAACTGGCAACCATCCCAAAAAGGTCGTTCGAGTGAAAACCTAGTCCTGGTTTCTGACTCCAAAATGACTACTTTTTTTATACTGACGGTCGCATTTTGGAGTCAGGGCTCATTGCAATCAAAAAGTCGGAGTAGACTGCACGCTTCTGATCGGGTAGTTTGCGGTCAGATTTAAATAGTAAATAACAACATAACTAACTCAAATAGTGTTAGTACGACATTCGTTAATAATTTAGCCTTTTGTAAAATGAATTGAACGTTTAAAAACTGAAAAACCGCTAAACAGTGTAACGTCATCAATGGCAGAGAGTTTGAAACTGGAGAAGGCAAAAGTGAATTCAGGGGAAGAATAATGTTTACTGGCCGATCCTGCTCGTCCATATCAGGCATTGGTAGGTAGCGAAATTATCCATGAACGTGATTAGGACCGTTTAGACACGATCTGAGTAGGTTATATTGCTATTTCTTTGTTTAAATCGGACCACATACTGCCCGCTTTTGAGCGGTCATCCAACTCCGGCTTTTTGATTGCAGTGAACCCTGACTCCAAAATACGGCCGCCAGTATAAAAAATAGTAATTTTGGAATTAGAAACCCGGACTAGTGAAAACCCACTCGGAAAATTTTCCAATTTTTTGGGACTGAGTGGGTTTCGAATCCGTGACGCATTGGTGGAAGGCTGTTCGGATTGAGTGCCCAACGCTCTACCTACTGAGCCACGGAGCCCCCCCTGCCTCAGAAAAAAGAAAACTGTGAACATAGCATAGCAGTTACCTGCTCTTGTTACCTGTGTGCAATCAAGGTCAGTCATTTCTAATGTTGGCTGCGGACATCTTATTTCAATGTTCTGGTTTAAGATTCAAATCCCTTGAACATTGCACAATTATGATTAACCCTTATTGATACTAGTACGTCAAATGCAGCCCTACGTTTTTACCTATATATGAACACTAAAACACACGGTCAGAAGGAACATTTTCTGGACTAAAATAACCACGGAGACAAGTTTCTAATTGTGCTTAAAGCACACTTGCCGCGAAAATCCAGAATACTGTTCACATAAAAAAAAACAGTGGACGGTTTTCTGTATTTTTCCCAGACAGACCCATTTAGGAACTTTCTATTTTCACCAATCAGGTTTCGATTCGTCGTTTGTTTTTCACCCCCATTTCTACATTCTAAACCTAACTGGACATGCTTTATGTTTTCTATGTTTAATTCTAGTGGTTTTAGTCGTAGTAAGCTCAAGCAAATTGGTTCAACGGGCTACGGCAGCAAGTGGGATTTTAAAAGGAGGCATGTTATTAGATACAGTATATTTAAATAAAGTATATAACAGTAAAAATGTTGTATTGTGAACATTGAAGTGATGAAAGTCACCTCGTAAATCTCGTTTACCGGAAAACAAAACATTAAAAACTAAAGGCCAATGAAAAGACGTGACATACACAGTACATAGGACATTTGCTGTTTTATGTGGAAATAACAAAATGTAGTCAAATTTAACAGGCCTCGTTGCGTGACTTATAGTCTGTAGCCTAGGCCCACGAAAATGATGTCTTCCTCATCTATTGTAAAAAGAAACTACATTTACCTGTACACGCCTTTCTCCGTGAAGATCCCATGTCGGTATTCAACTTAAGTTCTCGTTTAGACACAAGTCAGTTGATAAAACTAAGTTTTTGTTTTCCGAAATACAACTTAAGTTTCAGAAAACGCCATAAGTTAGTTCTGCCTCGATTGGCTTTAAGAGGAGATATCGCTGAAGTTTGTTGTAGTTTTCCGTTGACCTTCAAATTATTAGAAAAATAAATTTATAATGTGCATGTGCAAAAGGATATTTGTATTTGATTGAGAAATTTGACGAAAATTCGGAAAAAATGTCCAAATTTTGTCAGTCTATAGGGGCCTATGTAACTTGACCGATATAAGTTGTTTGAGAGGCATTTAGAAGTCGGTAATAGTAACACAAAAGAAGAGATTTATGGATAACAACTTCCTATTTATGATATGATATGTGTTGACCGATATGCATGTAAGCTCTTTACCTGAGCCCGTAATAATAAGAGCATTTAAGTCAATTTTTGAAACTTAATTAATCTTAAGTCATCTTATTTCAGTTCGTATTAAGACAAGTTTAACTAGTTTCTACAAGAGAAGCCACGTTTTACATAAAATATACGCATGGCTTAATAATGCTTTGTTCTGAGAGTTGCGCCTGAAATTGGCGTTTCAGTTGATTTAAAAAGGACCAACGTCCTACATTTGTACTATATTCATTCGTGTCGAACATATATTTATGATCACTAAAACACACGGGCACAGGGAAAATCTTCTTGTCTAAAATAACCATGGAGAGAAGTTTCTAATTGTGTTAAAAAGAGGTATATCATTTAGACCTTTATATCCCATAAATTGTTGTAACAAACCGTGTCGAGATAGGCCTAAAGCATAAACTAATTCAACCTATGTTAAACTAATTCTTTTTTGCTGAAAATACATCAATTTGTAACACGGAAGTGGGCTATATTTATATATATATAGGACAAAAAGCCTTGTCAGTCGGAAATGTCATCTGTTTTAAATATATGCGTTGATAAGAATGGGTTTACAACAATCTGCTCTTTTCCATGTCAGAAATGTGCTTTAAATTGTACCGATTGCTTGATGACGTCACTTGGAATTTACGCGCAAAGCATTTCGGGGGATTGAGGGGAATTAAAATAATTTTTAAATATGGCGGAAAAAATGATAATGTATCGAGAAGAAGACGTAAAATGCGTAAAGTTACCAGAAACATGTGTGAAAAAAAACCCGGTTATGTCATTTACCCATAAAGCTTTGCGTAAATGTATGGGCTCGGCGGTAATTATAGTAACTGCGACCAGTGCCTATATAAGAGCCCACAATTACGATTGTAAAGAGTTTTGCTCTTGGGCTACCTTGAAAATATTCGACGTTGAACTTAAACATCTCAGTCGAGTCATGCACACGTACGAACGGATTGATTGATTGATGTTTTAAGCCAGGTTAAGTGGAGGAAGAGACTGGACTCTTTGTCCGGTGGAAAGCCCCGACCTTCGCCGAGTACCTGGCAACCGTTCCACATTCGGCCGGCACGAACTGAAGATATTCGTGCCTAGCTTATTCTCATTCAACGAAATTTTCTCTATATTTGACTGCTCATGCAAATTTAAGGTCACTTTTACTCCGACACATGAACAGCTTCATGTTGTTTGGTGGACATATTAATTGCGTTAACTACACCCTATATGTATATCTTTTTTTAGATAAAATTTCTGACGAATGTTGCCATTAATGTATGTATATAGGTTATATGACGATACAACCTCAACTGCTTTCAACCACTCGTCACTGTAGTCTTTCTGGCATTTGTGAAGAAGTCGAATTTATTCAAGCTTAATGCTGGAACAATCATTCAAATTAAAGTGGCATGAGCTGCCAAAATGTTGATAATTTGACGTGAAAACAGTATGTTGAAATTATTGGCTATTTTCTCAATACGTATAATTCAGAATCTTTTCAGTGCTTCTAGTCTCGAAAATGTACGATAAAGTATTGTTTTGAACTAGCTTTGGCTTAGAATGAATGAATGGTCGTCCCGGTTATTTAAATTTTGTTTACTTTTCGAACACGTTTTCGGTTCGTACAGGCCACATACTGTATGGATTTTCCTCATTCCAACGCCAATCATTTAGTTTTTCGATGGCCTTCAAAGCCTCTTACGTCGTGACGACCAGAAATTATGAGAAAGTGTTAATTTTGGCAGCTCATGCCTCTTTAAAATTCATGATACAAAGTCATTCAAAGACGCTGATATATTCACACTGCCGTGCTCGTCCTTTGTTTACATTGCGGGTACCTAACGAATCAAATTTTCAACTGGAGAAAATACAGAAAACGGTCTTTCTTTTTTAAAGTAAACAGTTTTCTGGGTTTTAGCTGTGAGTGTGCCTTTATCACAAAAGGCCGTTCACACAAAGCGATTTTAAGCCATATTCACTATTTAAAGATAAAGTAGTTTTTAAATAAAAAATTACGCATACTATTTTGGCCAAAGATTCTAACATTTTAGAACTATTTTTAAATTTTTAATTCTAAAATTGAGATTTGAATTGTTAGTTTGTAATGTCAACAAACGCCAACTTGGTTATAAAAACAATCATTTGAACCACCATCATGTCGTAGAACAGGTAAACGACCGATAAGTCGGCCGATGAATTAAACAAAAAACAAATAGGTGTTAAGTGAGTATAATCCCGCATGAAAGTTATACGCGGTTTTGGGACAATCGGTTTGTTTTCGAATTTGGCTATATATACGTATGCCTTTACACTATTATCTATAAATGACTTACGTATATAATGTGCTTCATGTTCAATTTTAGTGACTCATAATTAGCCTATATAAATTCACGTTCTTTACAAATTTCATTTCCGTATCTAAGAGAGAAAAAGAATGCCTTGAATTTTTAGCTATCTCATTTTGCTTTGGGCTAAGTTCGTATGTCTATACGCTGCAAGTTTTTAAAACAATTGATTACCAAATAGGAGGCATTGACTTAAACTTGACATTTATCCTTTAAGCTTAATACACCTTTGTGTAACCGACCCCAGTATGTTTAGGCCTACTGTTTATACCTAAGATAACAACAACTGATCGACTTTTTTGCTTATAGCGTTCGCAGTAAAATTATTCTTATAGGCAACTTACTAAAGATTTTTATGACCGCTTAACCCTCCCTGTACAGTGTGTTAACGTGGAGATGAATAGGGCTGTAGCCTATTTGGACTTTCAATGCACATGCCTCCGACGCGTATTATTGATCTAAAGTAAACACTAAGGACTGCGATCTGGCATGCATCAAGTATACGGCTGTAAGATGATCTGTCATTGATAGGTCAGTTTTTCCTGCTCCTCGTCGTCAACGCTGAAAGAAAGGTGTGCGAGAGAGACTCGACGAGAGGGATATGTATATTTATATACATATATAAATATATTACCTGAGGACGTAGGAGAAAAAAACGCTTGTTGATATTAGGTCTTTATTGCAAACAACAAACGCTCGCTCGACCAGAACATCTAGGCTAGGCCAAGAAACACGCCCTACATGTAGCCCATACAAACAGACGGGACGAAACTAAAAGGCTTGCTCCACTCAAGGTAATATTGAATACAATATTTATGTACCAAAGTATATATGTTACATCATTATAAAGGTACTGACAAATTACTATTGGTTTTTTATTGATCGAGAAATACTTGATATTAAACGCCAGCTGTAGAGGGATACAGACCGTTCATTGTTTATATCTTACCTGTGCTGCCATGACAACGCGGAATTCCATAAATCACAACTTGACAAGGGAGATAATTTCCACATCAGATATAAATAAATTCGTTTTCTTTATTTCCAAATTACGCTATGATGCCCCGAGAGAGACTTACAAAATGACAAATACTTTTTAAAAAGTAAACCCTGGCAAAGGCGGACGAATATGTGTTTTGTATTGTGCCGAGACTATTAACTCTCTACGTTTATTTCCTCGTTTACTTCCGCATGTAATTAAATACTCACCCGACCTGTTTGTATGTCTTTTATAGAAACTGACTACTTAATATAAAATAAACATACTATGAATAACGAATGGTGTCCATAGACCCGCATGCGTTAATGGGACATTGCCCTTAAAAGATAGTAAAACGTAGTCCGGGTTTCTGATTCCAAAATTACTATTATATATACTGACGGCCGTATTTTGGACCGTCAGTATAAACAATAGTGATTTTGTAGTCAGAAGCCTGGACTAAGTAAAACGGTGTCAACCAAAGCAGGCAATAGATGTAAAAATATGTCATCGAAAAATAATATTTTTCTTAAAGAAAACTTGAGCACCCAGAGCACTGACGGGTAGAGGCCGGTGCCCTTCCGCGTTATGCCTGGCAAGGACATTGAGATTAAGGAGGGAGGATGTAGGCTATACAAAGGCTTTTGTGGTCCCATTTAATTTTATGGCCCCTTTTAAACCTTTGTGAATTTCCGTTGTCATAAAGCTTCGTCCAAGTTCTGTAAAGGCTACATGTACTTGTGCGTTAGCCGAGAAATCTTGGCTCTGCCGAATTTTTTTTTCCGTGTTCGTCATAGCCAAGATCACTTCCATAGTAAAAAAGGGATATATGTTAAGGAGACCCGCCGAAAAAATCGGCGGCGCAAATTTCACAACAAATAAGCAAAGAATAAAATATTTACCACTGCATTCCGATAGTATAGACCACGAAGAAGGAGTTTGTCAAACTTACGCCGATGTAAAGTGGTAAACGTTCCCTTATGCAGTCAATATTTGTGTCGAAGTCCACTGGCTTTCAACCTGACGTAACCGCCATAGTAAAACATTTAAACGACCAGTTAAACTGTGCGGGGCGTAGTAGAAATACTTCAATCATATATCTTTAGTCACTTTACAGCGGCATAAGTTTGACAAACTCCTTCTTCGTGGTCTATGCTATCGGAATGCAGTGGTAAATATTTTATTCTTTGCTTATTTGTTGTGAAATTTGCGCCGCCGATTTTTTCGGCGGGTCTCCTTAACCTATATCCTTTTTTTACTATGGAAGTGATCTTGGCTACTTGTGCGTCTGCGAATATATTTTCGTTTCACTCCCTCTGTATTTTAATCGTTTCCCCTATGTAGCGTTGCTCCTGTATGTCTGGCGTGTTTTATGCCTGTATTATGAATAAAGCATTTGTTAAAAGTGACAATAGCTGCCAACTTCTCAATTGTGCTTTAAATTCTGGTTTTCACGACAACAAAAGAGTTTGGAACTCATCGAGAAGTGATTAAAGTTGAAATGAGGAAAATCCACACAGTCCGTAGTCTATATACGAACGAATCAGTGTCCGGGAAGTAAAGAAAATGTAAAGGTGCCAAATATACAAAAATTCCTTTAAACAGATTGAGCTAATTGCTCATTACTTTTATTAAAAAGTGCAAAAAGGTATTCTTTTGATACCAATCAGATGTAGGCCTACGTTTAAAGTGGCATGAGCTGCCAAAATGTTGATATTTTGAAGTTAAAGCAGAATGTTGAAATTATTGTTGAAATTATTTCTCAAGACGTATAATTCAGAAGCTTTATAGTGCTTCAAGTCTCGAGAATGTACGATAAAGCATTGTTTTTAACTAACTTTGGCTTAGAATGAATGAATGGTCGTCCCGGTTATTTAAATTTTGTTTACTTTTCGGACACTATTTCGGGCCCTAGACTTTATGGATTTCCCTCATTCCAACGCCAATCATTTAGTTTTTCGATGACCTTCAAAGCCTCTTACTGTTGTGACGATCAGAAATTATGAAACAATTGTGAATTTTGACAGCTCATGCCACTTAAAGTATTTTAATTAGCAACAGTGCTCCCCATCTACCCATACACACGCCACCCCGGCTATTTGATTTTTCCATTATTGTACTTTTTTCGGTTCGTATTGACATTGACATTGACTTCTTTTTATTCACCAGAAAAAAATAAATAATAAAGGGTTATACATATTTGAGCTCTAAAAGTATATGTGTTAAAGTCGTTCATAATTTTTATTTCTACACCAATCCTTCAGTGTTCCAAGTTGGCAATCAAAATTTATAAAAAGTCTGAATTTTGGCAGCTCGTGCCACTTTAAATAGCCGGAAGGAATGTTCATTCAATCTATGTATTTGTTATTTTAAAACACTACTTTAAAGGGAAAGAAAATCTAAGCTTTAGACTAGTTTAGATGGAAAAAGTAGAGTTCATTTAGTCTAACAACAACTGTCCAATGTATGTTTTATCCCCTCGTAAGCGAATAATTGAAATTTGAAGTTGGCGTTACAATAGAGAATAAGCTCCATGGGCCATTCACAAGGCCGCCACCATTTTTTCATTAGTTTTATCCAATTATTGCTGAATAAAAATTTAAGTGCGGTATAGAATAGTCATGTGATGCAATTTAGCCAATGGCTGGCTAAACAATGGCGCGCGGTTGCATACTGACCTATATATTCGGAGACAATCTTCCCACTTCAAGTTTGTCGCCATGTTTTTTTGGACCTAAATCTACCATTATACATTAGAGAGCGGTAAAAATACGTCAGTATTGATCTAAAAATAGCTACACCAACATCACGTCATCCTAAAACGGAAAAATGGCTACACAGATAAGCCACTGAAAGGACATAGTTCTGTCTGTTTTTATTAGCTTGAGGGTCACTGGAGGTAATTGACGTGAAATGTTTTAAGCACTTTGAAGGTTGTTATCGACGATAATCCCTATGTATTTCTAGAGATTTCCCCTCCTTTAATGTATTTATTCTCGACACTAGTAGCAATAGAAATCTTCTAAATTACACTTATCTTGAGAAAATCTTCTTTCAACTGAAAATATCAATATTTTGCCAAATTAGGCCACTTAGAACTTTTTGGATTGTAAGAAGCACTGGACCTATATGTACCTCGGGTACATCCCTCAAAATGAATCAGTAAATAACCGAAACTAATTGACCCAGAAAACATTCCTGGCCAGGGTGAAAATCGAACTCACGGTTTATTTCATTTTACTTTCTAATTATCCCATGTCACGGATTAATTCGCAAACGACAGGGTTATTTTCTGTTTTTGCGAATCACTCACCAATGGCTAACTTTTTCGGGCTTTTTACCGAATTAGAATCTTTTCCAATGATAAACTCCAATCGTCTTTGACATGTCGCGTCAATTACAACACACTTAGTGTGGCTGGATTTTTCGTGGACGAATTAGCATTTTTCTTTTTCACTTTTTTTGTTGCAGTTCAAAATGCCGACTCGGCCTTCATAATAGCTAAAACTTTATAATCATTTTTGGAAAATTCTTACGCTTGTTCCAGAAGCCCTTTCTGATACCACAGGATCTAACATACACAATGATATGTTTTAACTGTCTTGTTATAGGTCATACACAAAGGGTATGGAACCGAAGTTAACATCGTACAAAATAAGAGACGTTGAAGACAGGAATAGAGAGGACGTGGAGATAAAAGGCGAAGATGAAAGGAATTCTCGCTGTGGATTCTTTGATTACAGACCGGCTTGGATGCAATGTTTCAACAATTTGAAATTTTTGCTGATCTTGATTTGTGGTTTCACTTTTATTCAAAGTAAGTTATAATACAAGGAAATGCTTCTGTTATGTTATATTACGTCCCATATATTCATACACACTAAAAGACACGGGCACAGGGAAAATCGACTCGACTAAAATAAACATGGAGACAAGTTTCTAATCGTGTTAAAAGGGGGAGTTGCATATCATATAGGCCTGTATACCCAATAATAGTGGTTGTAATATATAATTTTACCAGCCATTGTGAATCCACCGAGTGGTTGGTTGGTTGTTTTAGCTTATTGGCGCGTCCTTTCGTATGATTGATTGACGTCATACTAGTGAGTAATAACCTTAAGCGATTAAGATAACTCTGATACCAACAAGGTGCTTCCATGAAACTCTCAATTATATATATTTAATTCGACAGAAGCTACCAAAACATAGTTTCTTCTTAAAATTAGATTAAGTGAAGGTTTAGGTGAGTAGATATTGATAAATATCGGATGCCCCCCCCCCCCCCCCTTCCCTTTTTATCTCCTTGAAACTATCGAAAAGTGAATGTCTCACTTTTATACAATTTGACCCACATGCATCAATAACCAATTTCAGTCAAATTTACACATGTTAAGCGAGTTAATTCCATAACCGCACAATCAGCGAGAAAAAGGGAAAGATATGGCAAAAAATACAATACCAGACACAACTTCCTTATACTTCTTCATGTTAACGCCAATCAGTGTTCTTAATAAATCTTTCAATGGCATTTAGAAGTTGAAAGGTTACAATAAGGTGAAAAATTACTTATGGATAACAACTTCTTGGTTTATTGGATGACGACGTTTCGATGTAGTTCTTACATCGTTATCAAAGTCAATGACTTTTTACTTTGATAGCGATGTAAGCACTAGATCGAAACGTCGTCCCCCAATAAACCAAGAAGTTGTTATCCATAAGTAATTCTTCACCTTATAGTGTTCTTAATAATCAAAATAAGCCATCGTATACCTTTATACAGTAAACGGAGGCTTAATTGTCTGCAAACGTAATTGTTATCGATATTCCATTTTTGTTACCTAAATTCTGTTTTGTAGCTTATATGAAGGGAACTCAGTTTAGTACAGTGCTTAAAAACCATATCAATTCCAGAAACCGTCTATTCTGGAACAGTTTACGAAAAGGAATAAATTGCATTTGTTGAAGTCTGCAAAAGCATGTATATAAGAAAAATATTAGCGTGAAAGAGATGAATGGGTTTATTATGATGTTTAACTCATAAGAAATATTTTTTCATTAGCATATACCTTAAGGCTATATGTAAAAGACTGGCATTTCAAGGGTTTTCCCCGCTTATTTTTAAAAGTTGTTGATGATGAAAAAAAGTGTTGGGGCGGGGTCACTTTTTTGCACGAGATATCTTTTTTACAAAGACAAATGTACTGACCTGTTTTAGATCGAAATGTGTTTTAGAGGCTCTTTATTTAAAAATACAGTTTCAGCAAATATAAAATTGTCTTACACCGTTGACTAATTTTTTCATTGCATTTAATGCCCAGGTTTTGCGGTAAATGGAATCAACAACGCCAATACGACATCTTACGAGAGAAGATTTGGTCTTCCGAGTTCCAGAGTTGGATTTATTGCGAGTTCGTACGACATTGCGGCTGGGATTGTTATTATACCTATTTCGTATGTGACGTCAAACCTCAATAAGCACGTGGTTCTCGGAGTAGCAGCAGGAACACTAAGCTTAGGGTTTTTCGTTATGACTCTCCCTCATTTTATCACAGACACATACCATTGGGGTGACAGCGTTGAAGATATATGCTTTTCAGGTATCTTATTTTATTTAAATGTTTCGCATGGTTTTAATTTTTACAAATGACCGATTGTTTTTGACGTCATATGGATATATGGAGGGAAGACATCGCGGGCATGCGTGTACTGAAACTTATATATTTATGATCACTAAAACAAAAGGGCACAGGGAAATTCTTCTTGTCTAAAATAACCTGGTTATTTTGTACTGAAACTTATAGGTGTGCAGTCATGCGTATCTCAACGAAAGCTTGGAACAAAGCGATCAATAATGGAGACCCTCAACTATCCCAGAATTTTTTGAGTGACGTCATTAAGCTATAAGTTTTTTCCTCAAAATAAACGTTTTCTGGCTTTGGGAACATTGGAATTTTACACCATTTTAAACCAAAAAAAATTGTATTAAGCCGAAATTAAAAAGCATCGTAAATATTTTGTGTTGTCCAAACACTTGTGGATTCTAACGTTGGTCAATTAAATTAACCAGTGGCTAACTAGGCCTTGCGTTTTTAAGCTATCTAAGAAAGGATTTACGTCGGTAACCCCTAGTATCCCAAAACGCTTAGCAGTTCAAAATGATAAGTAGTTCAAAATTTTCAAGAATTGAAAAAGCTCAGCAGGTCAAAATGCTGAGCAGCGCAAATACTCAGCGGCACCATATCCAAAACAACTCAAACGCTCATCAGTTTCAAATACTTAGTTGAAGTAACGATTAAGAATCTGTATTTTTCAAATACTTAACATTTGCGATGGTCTGGTAGCTAAAATACTAATATAGGTTTTACTTTCAAACTAGATCCGAAACTTTATCAAGGCAATTCAGAAATCTCCCGTAAAGTGGACCGTGAATATGAGGCAAATTAAATGTCCAAAACATTCCGACATTTTAATGTCGTACACATCTTGGAAAGGTGTTGGGATGATTACTGGTAAACTTTCTCCCCTGACAGACCGTTAAGTGAGGAGTTTCATACCATTTTTGAATTTATTTGCAGCTGATATGTTTACTTTTAGTTTCAGCCAGGCTAGAGTTTCTAATAGAGGCTCTAGATCGAGCCGTTGCACGCTTACAGCCTGGCCGATCGTTTCGTCGTCTACTGACTTATATGTGTTAATTTGTCAGGATTACATAATGTAGAAATAAACTAAAAAACTTCGTCTCTTTACAGTCTATCAGATAGATGAATATTTGTAACGCTTTCACAATTTCTTACAGTAGGGTTGACCTTTGTTTTAGTTTACCCGAAACCCTCTGTGAGACAGTAAAAAAAGTACCACAAAATTCGCTCTACTTTAATTGTACATTTTTCGCTGAAAATCGATATATCACTATTGATCCAAAATCAATCAAATCGTATTGATCATTTTAGCAAAAATCTAAACAATTCTAAACAAACAGTACCTTTAAAGTGGCATGAGCTGTCAATTGTTAGGAAAATTTCGTGGAATTAGCTAATTGTGGGTTCATTTTATAATAAGAAATTTCCGTTGATACCAATCTTAAGGATGAACGTTAAGGTGGTTTTATAAGCAGCAAAAGTCACAAAAATGAACTCCTACATCCCGGCTATTTGAATTTTGTCCGTTATTAGAACATATCTTTGGTTCGTACAGGGTACTGATTGTACAAATATTTTTTATTTCAACGTCAATCCTTTAGTTTTCAAGGTACTGCATACGTGGAACTTCTTCTGACAATCAGAATTTATGAAACAAATTCGAATTTTGGCAGCTAATGCCACTTTAAAGAGATAAAAAGTAATATTGTATGTCAATAAAGTCAGTAAATCCCCATACATATTTTCTTTTTTTGCAAATACCGCGTTTCTGTTTTAGGGAATATTACTGATGGTTGTGTTGGGACGAGCGAAAATCTTTCTCATTATTTATACGCCCTGATAGCCGGAGCGCTTCTACTTGGGACCGGAGGATGTACGCTGAACGTTCTTGGAGTTGTGTGTTTAGACGACGGGGCTTCGGCAAAATCGGCCCCAACCTATGTCAGTAAGTATCTAGAATAAAACTCTTTTAAAATAACTCCTGTGTGGGACTTGGTTGCCCATAAGCTTTGTATCGCAAGGAAGACATTCTACGTCACTTCGATGATGTGTGACGTTTCCAATCTGACTATTTTTTTTCCATATTCTAATAACAAGTGAACAAATCGCCAGTAAGTGCAGCTCGCTCTGATATTTGATGATTCTGTTTTACAGGTATTATGTACTGTTTTAGTGCACTCGGACTAGCCTCGGGTTATTTGCTTGGTGGATATTTCTTGGAATCATACGTGGATTTTGATACGCTTACAAGGTAAGCCGAAGGGTATTGGTAATGTCCATAGGGCTGTATTGATTTAATCAACATAGCAGTGATTAAAGTGGCATGAGCTGCCAAAATGTTGATATTTTTACGTTGGAACAGAATGTCAATCATTTAGTTTTTCGATGGCCTTCAAAGCCTCTTACTGTCGTTACGATCAGAAAATCTGAAAAAAGTGTGAATTTCGGCAGCTCATGCCACTTTAAAAAAAAACATTTAGATAAATTTAAAATATTAAAATTTTTTGATATACGTGTATTTATTATCAATATAATTGAATGTTATACAATTCTTTAATTGGAATATGCATTAACACAGTTCGCACATATTGTTTTTGGTGGGTACTAAATCATATTGACTCGAAATCCTACAAGAAAACGATCTGTATCTCAAATTTTTTGAGCTGAAGCCCAACCTATTGTTGCTAGGAAACGTCATTAAAGACACACATGAACACATAGTTTAGGATGTAACACACACAAGAGCAGATTTCTACTCCGGCAATATCGGCAATATTTTGAGTAGATTGAGTAGATTTGATCAACATATTGGGGACTATATGGCCGTGTGCTTCATTTATCGCAATTCGGTGATGCAAACATGCCTTAGGATTTCTAATGGGGCTCCAAACTTTTGATTACAACTATCGGACAACAGAATAGCATTTCTTTCTCAAAAGTTAATACATAAGTTCCTATGTTCTGAGAATGTTTTGAGATCTCGATTTAATCTGCAAACCCAGCGTGGGGTCAACGCAAAAGCTGAATATAGTGAATCAAGGGCGATAACTTTCGCAGAAAGTAGGCCCAGATCGTGTATGGACACAAGTGATATCGTCACTGTGACGATATCAGTTGATATTTTCTCTTTTGGTTATGCCGATAGTCCTTTATATTTCATTTACAGGTTTATAATAAAGACAGATATTATATCTAATCTATGTTTCAGTTTGCCGGGGTTTTTTTTGGAAATTTGTCTAGAACCTTCAAAGAGAGGTTGGTTGTAATATGCCGACCTCAATTAAAAATACTTCATTAACGCGTTTATTGTTAATTGATGTACCTCAAAATGCTATGTACATGTAGTTCCTCAATAGCCAAGAAGTTTTTTTTTTCAAAAAACGTGGAACGATATTTACGTACGATATTTATCCAGAACCCATCTTATATCATAGGCCAACGGCAGTTGTTTAAAACCAAGAATGTTGGTTGCCATGGTGAGCAACGTCACAAATTCTCTATAAAGATGACGAGAAGTCATGTGATAACTTCGGCTCTTTGTTGCTCAATGTTGCGTTTTGGTTACAGTGCTCCGTTGGAATCGAATGACCCTCGATGGGTGGGTGCTTGGTGGCTGGGTTTTCTCGTCGCCACAGTAGTGTCATTTTTATTCGTTTTCCCATTCATGGCTCTTCCTAGACAAATTACAGGTAGGTGAAGAACTATTTTATTTGCTAGAAATGGGAAATAGTATTTGGTAGTAAACACAAAACTAAATGTGCGGTCAAAATCTTATTTGTGATAACAAAACTAGGAAACTGTCCCATTTTTTGTAGAAAACAGCAAATGTTAATCGTTTTACCGAATTTCCTTAAAGTGGCATGAGCTGCCAAAATGTTGATATTTTGACGTTAATACAGAATGTTGAAATTATTGGCTATTTTTCTCAAGACGTATAAATCAGTTGAACTAACTTTGGCTTAGAATGAATGAATGATCGTCCCGGTTATTTAATTTTTTTTACTTTTCGAACATGTTTTCGGTTTGTATAGGCCACGTACTGTATTGTTTTTCCTAATTCCAACGCCATTCATTTAGTTTTTTGATGGCCTTCAAAGCCTCTTATTGTCGTGACGATCAGAAATTATGAAAAAAGTGTTTTGTCAGCTCATGCCACTTTTATGTACGCATCTTGTATACTAACAATTGAAACGGATACAGCTTCGGAATATATATCTGGATAACTTTAGTGTATTAAAGTAAATTGATTATAGCTGAAAGTTAACAAATATGTCTCGTTTAATTGCCACTCAGGCACCTTTGTTAGGGGATATGGAGAGCGTTTGTTTCTGATAATCAAACCATGAACAAGTACAAAGTTGTCTGTAAAAGAATATTTTGCGTACGTAAATCCCCAAGTGGGACTCAAATTAGTGGCTTCAAGTAGCGTATTATGACTAAACTGAATATGCATCTATGTCATTAAAATTAAACAGAGAGTTCAGAGGCTTGTTAGAGTGAATTTTAGCCGATTATAAGTTCGGCGTAAAACCTGAATCAACCAATCACTCCGCCCAGGGCAAAAATGAAAACGATTCCGAGTGAGGTTTTCATTCCGTCGCGCTTTGTGAGAGTTTTGTTAGTTACCCTTAGAAGGTTGTTGGTTTTTCTCCAGGGTAAGAGCCTGGTTTTCTTTACCACTAAACCTGATAACACCGCCATATAAGTGAAATAATTTTGAGTGCGGCGAAAAACACAAATCAATCGAATTGTGTTTAATTTCCGAAAATAGCTTGGGTTGACAGATACCATAGGCTTTGTGTACATATTTTATTTGAAGGCCAGCCGTTTAGTTTTTAATAACTTCAAAACCCATTATTTTTATTCTATATTTCTGAAAAAGTTAGCAGCTAATTCCCCTAGGCAGTTTTCGATTATTTTTCTCAAGAATAGAAACTATCATTTTAGTGATATCCGTTTCGAGAACGTACAGATGTCGAAATGTCTACAAAATTGAGTCGACATGTCAATTTTAAACATTATACTCTCCTTTGCAGTCTGAATGAATACATTTCATCGCCATTTATTTACTTTTTAAAAGAAAATTCGCGTAAGAGGGTATTTTATTCTGTTAGTAATTTTGTTCTGGTATCAGAAAAAGAAAAATTCATTCCCATTTCGTAAAGAAAGCAGCGGACAGGTCTCCAATTTTGACTAATAGATATCAACGTCATTTCGCTTTAATAGCTAGTTTTTACATCACTTGAGTAGCATACCCGTTTGCTGTGTCAGCGTTCCCTCATATATTTATGGAAGCGAACCTGAGACCTATGACAAAGGGATCGTTCCTACATTCGAAATATTAACAGAATGCTTTCATTCGATGTTAAACATTTAGATTCATCCGTTTTCTTTTTTTAAATGATCTCATAAGCCAAAAACAATAATTTCGCCACCATCTTGTTTATTTTATTTCTCTTTAAGTTCCTGAAGATGCCAAAAGCAAACAAGACAATATATCAGTCGACCTGGATGAAAACAAGAACACAAAGACAATCTCGCTGAAAGAGTTCCCAAAAGCAATCCGAGACTTGTTTAAAAATGCAATGTTTATCCTAATGACTTTAGCTGGTTCCGTGGAATATATGTTTGTCGGAGGAATGACCACCTTTGCGTCTAAATATTTACAAAACCAGTTTGGACAGACTCCCGGATCCTCTGCAATATTGGCAGGTATTTATGCCCAATTAATTCCTTTGATTGTGTAGTAGTAATCGTTGGATAAAGAGTCTGTCTATTAAAAACTTCTAGGTTTATTCTAAAACACCCTTTTTTCAAGGTCCCCAATTTTCACTTCGGCACTGATGCTCATGGGGTTCTCAGTGAATGACTCGAAAGTCGACTTTTATGAGCAAAGCGCAAGTTATACATTTGTATCGCCAATAACATTTCGCCACGTCTTGAGTTAACGGAACAGTGGCGCCACATAGGAGATAACTCCTGGTGGGCGCCCCTTATTCATTAAACCCACGATGTTCAAATCTCACTCACTCATCAAGCTATCACTCAACTAAAAACACCTATTCAATTATGTTTTTTGTTGATATCAAATGATCGATTTAACAATTTCAAACGGACAGAAGCTTTAAAAATTACTGCTTTAAAATAAGTTTATAATGTATTCCTCTCATAACGTCTTTCATTGAATTGAATACGTTTTTTCTGAACAACTTTCTGCACCCTGCTCATTGACTTCCAGGTATTATCTTAAATGTCATATTAAGTCATCAATGTATTAAGTTAATAGTAGTTATTAAGAAAAAAGTTAGAACACCACCTTTACAGCAATTGAAATTAAAGTGCCATGAGCTGCTAAATATAGGGAACGTTTGGTTAAAGCAAAGTAAGCAAATTGTTCTTTATTTGTAACTTAAAGGAGATATGAACATGATTTAAAGTTGGTTTGTGTTTGTTTATGGACTAAATGTATATTTGAAAAACATCAGTTAAAACGAAACAACCTTCGCGTTAGTTCCCTGGTAGTCAAAAGAAGAACGGGGAGGAAATATGCATATTTTCTGTATTTGTCGTAACTACTCGGAAAAATGACGTCATACACGACCTTCGATGTGTACAAACTGCCACGAAGACGTTCGGAGACAGCAGAAATCGTTTATTACGTCATCGCTGTGAGGGTACGTACACAACGGAGGTCGTGTTTGACGTCATAAGTCTCTGAGATAATTAACTTTCGTAAGCATTGTAGATGGGCAAACGTAGCTTGAATTTTGTATGTGCTGTGACCGAAATTTAATTTTCTTTTTGGTCAGACTTTTAAAGTACATGTTCTACAACACACTTAACGCAAATTAGAAAATATTTCCAAAAGTTGTTCATAACTCCTTTAAAGAAAAACAGCTTTCTGTTGATACCAAACTCGGTGATGTGTACTGTAAGATAATTTTTATAAGCATCCGACTCCTAAAACGTACTCAGGCATCCGGGCTATTTTAACTATGTCCTTTATTAGCACATATCTTCGCTTCGTGTGTGGCGCTGAGTATCCGATACCTTTATTTCAACGTCAATCCTTTAGTTTTTCAAGCTACTGCGAACGATGGACTTCTCGTAACAATACGAATTAATGGGGTAAAGTACAAATTTTCGCAGCTCATGTTACTTTGAGAACCAATTCTTAATTCTATGTTTCTTAGGGATATACTTGTAAGGGATGATATGAAACGTGTGTGTAACTGCAGACAAATTAACGACCCTCTACTAATTTACTTTTTTAGGTGTTACCATCGTTCCTGGGGCGGCTGGAGGGTTACTGCAGGCAAATTAACGACCATCTACTAATTTACTTTTGTAGGTGCTGCCATCGTTCCTGGGGCGGCTGGAGGGTTACTGCAGGCAAATTAACGACCATCTACTAATTTACTTTTGTAGGTGTTGCCATCGTTCCTGGGGCGGCTGGAGGGTTACTGCAGGCAAATTAACGACCATCTACTAATTTACTTTTGTAGGTGTTGCCATCGTTCCTGGGGCGGCTGGAGGGTTACTGCAGGCAAATTAACGACCATCTACTAATTTACTTTTGTAGGTGTTGCCATCGTTCCTGGGGCGGCTGGAGGGTTACTGCAGGCAAATTAACGACCATCTACTAATTTACTTTTGTAGGTGTTGCCATCGTTCCTGGGGCGGCTGGAGGGTTACTGCAGGCAAATTAACGACCATCTACTAATTTACTTTTGTAGGTGTTGCCATCGTTCCTGGGGCGGCTGGAGGGTTACTGCAGGCAAATTAACGACCATCTACTAATTTACTTTTGTAGGTGTTGCCATCGTTCCTGGGGCGGCTGGAGGGTTACTGCAGGCAAATTAACGACCATCTACTAATTTACTTTTGTAGGTGTTGCCATCGTTCCTGGGGCGGCTGGAGGGTTACTACAGGCAAATTAACGACCATCTACTAATTTACTTTTGTAGGTGTTGCCATCGTTCCTGGGGCGACTGGAGGGTTACTGCAGGCAAATTAACGACCATCTACTAATTTACTTTTGTAGGTGTTGCCATCGTTCCTGGGGCGGCTGGAGGGTTACTGCAGGCAAATTAACGACCATCTACTAATTTACTTTTGTAGGTGTTGCCATCGTTCCTGGGGCGGCTGGAGGGTTACTGCAGGCAAATTAACGACCATCTACTAATTTACTTTTGTAGGTGTTGCCATCGTTCCTGGGGCGGCTGGAGGGTTACTACAGGCAAATTAACGACCATCTACTAATTTACTTTTGTAGGTGTTGCCATCGTTCCTGGGGCGACTGGAGGGTTACTGCAGGCAAATTAACGACTATGTACTAATTTACTTTTGTAGGTGTTGCCATCGTTCCTGGGGCGGCTGGAGGGTTACTGCAGGCAAATTAACGACCATCTACTAATTTACTTTTGTAGGTGTTGCCATCGTTCCTGGGGCGGCTGGAGGGTTACTGCAGGCAAATTAACGACCATCTACTAATTTACTTTTGTAGGTGTTGCCATCGTTCCTGGGGCGGCTGGAGGGTTACTGCAGGCAAATTAACGACCATCTACTAATTTACTGTTGTAGGTGTTGCCATCGTTCCTGGGGCGGCTGGAGGGTTACTGCAGGCAAATTAACGACCATCTACTAATTTACTTTTGTAGGTGTTGCCATCGTTCCTGGGGCGGCTGGAGGGTTACTGCAGGCAAATTAACGACCATCTACTAATTTACTTTTGTAGGTGTTGCCATCGTACCTCGGGCGGCTGGAGGGTTACTGCAGACCATACTCTGGTCGAAATGTGACGGAAACAAATTTGCGGGCATCACGGTGAACTATAACAACAGGTAGACATCACATTTTCCCCATAATTTTGTTGTTTGTTTGTGGCATGAGGCCGACACAGAGAGCTGTATCAACTTGAGCTGCGGCCCATAGCCTCAACCTTCAGCGATATACCATTTAATACTTTTAGTTAATTGACTTTTGGGGTAGTTATTAAATTGGTTCGAACGTATCCGTGATTCGCACTTTACAGCAGAAAAAGTTAATTATGGAATAATTGACACAATTACGTGAGATAAATTACTAAAAACCTAGTGGGCTCTGTTAGACAAAACATAGCGGATAAATATTTTAAGAGAACTTTTTAACAAGGAATGATTGTTTGAAAGTAAGTCCTTTCCTTAAAGTGGCATGAGCTGCCAAAATGTTGACATTTTGACGTTAAAACAGAATGTTGAAATTACTGACTTTTTCTCAAGACGTATAATTCAGAGGCTTTTTAGTGCTTCTAGTCTCGAAAATGTACGATAAAGTATTGTTTTGAACTACCTTTGGCTTAGAATGAATGAATGGTCGTCCCGGTTATTTAAATTTTGTTTCCTTTTCGAACACGTTTTCGGTTCGTACAGGCCACATACTGTATGGATTTTTCTCATTTCAACGCCCATCATTTAGTTTTTCGATGGCCTTCAAAGCCTCTTACTGTCTTGACAATCAGAAATTATGAGAAAAAAAAAAAAGAATTTTGGCAGCTCATGCCACTTTAATGAATCCAATTTCTGTTCTTTTTAGTTTGACCGTCCCTACTTTCCCATCGGTACTGGACAATTGTAATTCCGAGTGTGGTTGCTCGCAGTCCGATTACGCCCCAGTTTGTGGTTCGGATGGAATTCAGTATTTTTCAGCTTGTCATGCAGGATGCACCCTACAAACAGACAAGGTAAAGACAATATATACGACCTTTTTAAAATCTTGTGTCGAAGACAGTCGGATGCGTTCTGAAAGGGGGTTGTGTTAACCATTAACATTATGTCAAAAACTTAATGGCAGCAACGAGTTATTCGAATTTATTGATTTGAATTACGATTGAAAATAGACATCTTAATGCCAATCCGAATAGAGAAGTTAATCTCCGCATGCAAAGTTCTGAAAGGCAAAGGGAGGTAAGCATGTGGGCACGATCGGTCTTCTCGCCTGTCTTTAGTGAGATAAGATAACTTACGACTGGAAATTGAACCGATAAGCACGATTAGCTCCCTTTAGTTGTCAACCACGGTCTTACCATATCTAAGAACACTGAAAAGTCGGGCGGTTATGACCAAGTTAGGTCTCAAATAATATAGCATGACTGTTAGGCCCCAGACAATGCACAAAATATGCACAAATTAGGCCCCAGACAATATATGATTTACCATACGGCTTAGATCTACACAAAGTTGAACTATTTCTGTGAAGTCAAATAATTTGATCGAGTGTAACGGGGGTTTCTGTGTGGGTTCCGAGAGGCGACTAATATATGGGCGCCTGTGTGGGTTCCGAGATAAAAAAAAGTATCTACAGCTCTCAGGCTGGATTGATCGTACGAAGTGACCAACCCGTGTTTAAATTTTCTGTTGAGTGTTTGAGACAAACTTGTTTAAAACTCAATATGCTGTTAAACACCCTATACTATATTGTTGGGAAAAACTTATTCAACATTTAAAATCTGTGTTCATATTTCCATGACCTACTCTTGCTGAAACTATTTGTTGTTTTGCAGATATTTGTTGAGTATCATTATTTTATAATCCAATAATATCTGGCATAACGTGTTTTATCTACATATGTTTTCTTTTCACTTTCCGCCTTTTGCGTCTTCTTCTCGATATAGTATTATTCCTTCCGCCATTTTGTAAAATTATTTGAGCATTCCTCAATCCCCCGAAATGCTTTGCGCGTAAATTCCAACTGACGTCTACTAGCAATTTTATCGACACGCACAAAATAAGAGCTTAACGTTATTCGGGTATCCTTTAGTTTTCAAATGTGTTTCTAATGTTCAACTTCTCTTGACCATTGGAATAATGGAAAAGTCCCAATTTTTGGCAGCTCATGTCAAAATCAATCACGTCTCAATTGCCGATGGGGTTCGCTATTGTATGGCAATTGTTAGAAACTACAAAAACATGTTCTCTCGGTGATTTTTCCCCTTAACTTTCTTCAGAACTGTATGGGCTATTTTGAATAACAGAAATTTCAAGTTGTGTTATTTCAGTCCTTTTCTTTCTGTTTTTTCCCCAGTATTACACGGACTGTTCTTGTATCAACTCAACATTAACAACCAACCAAACAGCGACACCTGGCGTCTGTGAATCGTCATGTCCTCTATTGTACGTCTTCGTGCCAGTTTTCTTTGGGATTGTTTTATCAACCTGTACGCCGGCCGTACTTACGACGATGGCAACGATACGGTGGGTAAATTGTTGTTGTCCGGGTCATACCCATAGTCATTCAAACGAACAGAGGCCCTCTGTGTCTTTTAATTCCAGTATTACATAGATGCGGACGCGGTGTCGCGGATTCGAATCCCACTCAGTCCAAATGAGAAAAATAAACATTTCTAAGTGGCGTTTTCACTGGACTGGACATGTATGGAAGAGTTGCCAGGTTCTTGCCGAAGGTCGTGTGTTTCATCTGGGTAGGCCCTATTATTAAAATTCCTTCACCCACTAGATTTGGCAACGCAGCCATATAAGTGAATTAGCCTTGGATGTGACGTAAAACACCAATCAATAAACCATAGAATTGCTTATGTTCCGGTTCTATCCTAGCCGGCCGTTTTGGACACGCTACAAAGAATACCTCTAGTATTATAAAAACATTCTAAAAAGCTCTTAAACCAAATTTTGTAAAAAAAAACAAACAAATCAATTGACATAAAAAAACGACATAATTCCTTTGTTCTTTTTTCCAGAATCGTCCCGGCGTCATTGAAGACATTTGCCTTTGGAGTACAATGGGTTCCACTTCGTTTTTTAGGCAAGTGAAGATATTAACGTTTTTACTTCTTCTCGTCCTAGTAGAGGTTTCCTCTTCTGGGGTTTACCAAAACGGGAGCAGAAATATTTGATCAAGTTTATTCGGGTCATCAATTGGTCGCGAGTTCGAATCCTTCTCAGTTATAACAAAGTTACATTTTTTCTTATGATAGATTTACCATAATTAATCGATCCATTGAATAAATCGATCAAGGCACTTTGCGGAAGTCTACAATTTCCTATGATAATTTGTGTTTCATTTTTTATTGTTTTTTAGGTTTAGTTCCGGGCCCCATTTTATTGGGTGCCATTATTGACAGAGCGTGTATCGTGTGGGAAAAATCGTGTTCTACAAAAGAGAACGAGTCTTGTTGGATATACGACAACGGAACTTTTAGTCGAAATATTTTTTTCGCTGTCGCAGGAATAAAACTAGCTTCGTGTTGTCTATTTTTTGCTGCAAGTTTAGTGTATAAACCTTTAAAGAGAGAAGAGACTTTAGATATGGAAACCGACTCGACGTATACGAACGTTTCACTGTCAACTTCTCCATCCGAAAACGTTTCCATTTTTAAAATAGAACCCGCGGCTACATAGCATCTTTGAAACCTCTCATCGTTTGATGTCGTAAGAAGGCGTCTTATTTCAAAATTCGAGGGAGTCTCGCTGGTTCAGTTGGCTGAGTGGTCTCTTCGTCCGACACAAGCCTCCCATCGATGGCGAGCGGGTTCCAATCCCCCCGTCAAAGAAAAGATGTTTGAGCTGTTCATTCGATTGTCCCATGTGCCGTTGGAGAGCTACCAGGTACTCGCCGAAGGTCGAGAGTGTTCTCCAGAGAAGTCAGTTTCCTCTCCCACTCAAACCAAAGCAAGGCAGTGAAATGATCTTGAGTGCGGCTAAAAATATCACCAATCCATCAGATCAATATTCAATAACGATATTTGGAATAAGATGGGAATACACAAACTTAAAGAACAATCCTTATGTACGTCCATAAGTGAGATAATATTGCTATATAATTTTTATTGTTACTTTATCATCTTTTTATTGTATTTATTGTCATTTTGACTGAGAAATTTGGCTATCTATGTGTTTTAGATAAACATAATCTTAAGCATTGTATGTTGTTTTTGAATTTTTTGAAAGATTTGCCATTATCTGCGACTTGCTGGAGATCAAATATCTCGATTGATTTATATTATAAGCTTTCTGTTCGAGACTATTTCATTTAAAGATCAGGGGCCTGTTTCACAAAGCGGCGTTGATGTATTTTTTGAGTAACTTTCATACTAACGTATCTTCTACAGTATGGGTTGCTATGGCCGTTTCGTACAAATTTACGCTACACCGCTTTGTGAAACAGGTTCCAGATCGGTGTTGTTGGACATTTTCAAAACAGGAAAATGTCTTTATGCATGGAGAAAACTTCGGACGTTCTATATGCTGCACATGTAAATGAAATCCTGCGATCCTACAATCATCTACAAAGAAATAAAGTACTTGATACAAAGTATTCAAGTTCAGTTTCCCGTCTCTCAAAGCTACGTGTATTGATTGATTGGTCGATTGGTCACTTACACAGTACTTCAAATTATTTCACTTACATGTATACTGAACCGCAAAAAAGTCACTCCTTTTTGGATATTAATAATCAGTGTATTTCAAATAGATGTAAGCAACACACTTATCAACGGAATGATTCCAAATTGGCAGACAAATGTTAGAGAATGTCAAGTGAAGGTGATGACAGGTGGCGCCACAGTGCGATGTGGAAGTCAATAATGTGTACGGCCACCAAGGGGCGTTGATTACAGCGTTTCATCGTCTGAACATTGAGTGGATGAGACGGTTGATAAAGATTATAGAAACTTGGGACCAAACTCTGTATTGCACCTGAGTGAGTTCAGCTGCAGTTGTCGGCCTTGGCCGCACCAGATTGAGCCTCCTCTGAATCTCGTCCCACAAGAGCAGGCCATTGAAGAGTATGTATGTTGTTTTGACGGAGGAAGTCTCTCGCTGCTCTGGCAATATGCGCTCGTGCGTTGTCCTGCTGGAAGACATGATTTCCATGCCGAGCAAAATGGGGCACGATGAAGGGTCTCAGCGCCTGATCGATGTAGCGGGTAGCTGTTACACCATTTCTTCTACCAGAACACAATAGGGCCTAATTTTTGATTCAGTGCTATAGCACCCCATACCATAATACTGGGACCCCCCATGCGTCTCCTTCCAAAACATACTTATCTGCAAAACGCTCCCCTCGTCTACGCCAAACTCTCACTCGCCAATCAACTGTCGAGATGCAATACCAGCTTTCATCGGAGAAGACTACAGTTCTCCACTCCCGGTGACGCCAGTTCCGATGCCGTGTGGCCCATTGCAGACGAGTGCGGCGATGTCGAGCAGTGAGGATCGGACCCCTGTAAAGCCTGTGACATGTGACATTTGCCTGCATCAAAGGCCTGCACACCGTGTCGTCGCTGATTGGTCTCTGGTGATTGCCAATGGTTGTCCTTGCAGTTTCCGCAGCTGCAGCGAAGCGGTTTTGCAGGTGTTGACGAACAATCTGTCGATCTTGTCTCAACGTTGTTACAGGCGGTCTTCTACTACGAGGACGTTCTGCTGTGCTTCCAGTGGCTTGAACCCGTTGCTGCAAGCGGAATATTGTTCGGACATTAACATTGAAGTGATTTTCCACAGGTCTTGCAGTCTGACCAGTATGAAGTCTTCCCAAGGCTTGGTCTCTCGTCTTCGGTGATAGTCGTGGCATGTCACTACTGTCAAACTGCGAATGTTTCGATGCATGCTCGGTGGCTTTTTTTATATGGATGTCACTTCGCAACACACGTGCATTGTGACCTTCAGGCAAAACATACCGAAAAAGCACCCCATCATTACTTTAGTAACTGTGCTTTGACGATATTAGTGACATGATCAGAAACCAAACTTTCCTGACCACTGCCCTCAAACCAGGTCTAGCAAGGATATCAAAAAAGAAAAATTATTGAAAATTATGATAATACATGAATTTAGCAACATTTGAATAGGGTGACGTTTCTTTTGCGATTAATTTACTACATGAACTTTCCTTGGGAGAACAAAGATAAAAAGATAAAAAAACTTAGAGATTGCAGCTTGAATAAAAATACAGCATTAAGAGTAATTTGCTGTAAATACAATAGATCACTCGGAAAAATCAATGGAAGCCAACCAATCTTTTATATCACTAAGCCTTTTCAAATGTTCTCGATAAGGAGCTAGGCGTTTATATTTTTTAAACTGTAACTTAAACATCCGCTCAACAGACATGGGTTGTTTGAAAGCCTGTTCTGTTTAAGTTCCCCTCGAGCTGGGGGGCACCGTGGCTTTGTTTTTAGCCATATTTGCTGACCTAACAAGGAAGAACATGAAGTATGCCAAATTCATTCTCCCTTCTATTTTTTTGGTGGTCTGTGGATTCAGTGGCCAAAATGTACATATAGATGAGAATGGGTTGAGTGGAGGGTGACCATTTAGTCAATTGGTACTTTTCTCACCGTTTGTTGAGTGCGATATAAGGTCAAATCAATCAATCTATTTGAATTGATTGGAGAAGGGGTGAAAGTGAAAGGAGAAAGGCGATTAAGTCGGGACAATTCATCCAGTTCTGCATCCTTCAGAAAAGGGTGCCTAGGTGTGCCTGGTTGCTTCCCGCCTTAGTGACTCACTCGGGTTGTCCAGCCAGCGTTCAACCCTTTGGTGGCACGGTTTGATTAGCATCCCTTTTTACCTCTGCCCCCACCCCGCTAAAAATACAAATAAATACAATCCAAACTCCTCCTTTTGCAAAAAAAGCATAGGATACAGTATGTTGCCTCTGACCCCCCCCCCCCCCCCCCCCCAAACACCCCGCTAAAAATACAAATAAATACAATCCAAAAACCTATTCCCGTTTGCAAAAAGTCGAGGCTACAGTCTGTGTAGTAGACTTGGCATGGGCATCATTTATTAGTAATGATTTTAAATTTGTCATCAAATATCAATCCACTGTTTGCACGACAACCTAGTCATCTAATTCATCGTGTCCCAATCTCTACAAATGAATAGAACTTAGTGTTTTTGGACATCATGTTTTTTTTTAAATCCGTTTGTTGTCAGGCAGACACGTTACGTAACGCTGAGCTCATGGGATATTCATACAGACTTTATTTATTTTTTCTTCACACGCAAGCCTACAATATATTCGTTTGACTTAGATACAAAATCACGTTATCTTATCTCTTCTGCGATCGTAGTCAATCGGATTAAAAAAAAATACAATAGAGCGTGTCGAGCAGAAATCAGTTCTGAGGCGAAATCCCGTTTTTCATCATGAAAATTTAATTTTCGAACACATGTGTTGTTTTCGAAAAAAAAATTGTCAAAGACTAACACTTCATCCAATACTTTACTAACGATATATTAATTCGCAATTACTTCTCGTTTGACAAATTTACATGTGCTACCAGAGATAATGCAATTAAATTGACTATTGGCACTTAGTTAGAGATTTTCTCATCGTTTAAAGTGGCTTGAGCTGCCAAAATTCACACTTTTTCATAATTTCTGATTGTCACAACAGTAAGAGGCTTTGAAGGCCATCGAAAAACTAAAGGATTGGCGTTGAAATGAGGAAAATCCATACAGTATGTGGCCTGTAAGAACCGAAAACGTGTTCGAAAAGTAAACAAAATTTAACTAACAGGAACGATCATTCATTCATTCTAAGCCAAAGTTAGTTCAAAACAATGCTTTATCGTACATTTTCGAGACTAGAAGCACTAAAAAGCTTCTGAATTATATGTCTTGAGAAAAAAACCCAATAATTTCTACATTCTGTTTTAACGTCAAAATATCAACATTTTGGCAGCTCGTGCCACTATAAAGAAATGGCGTAAATTATCTGTTGGTTATCAGCCATAGATTTCTTCATCATACGGTTGACATAGAAGTACGTATATTTCCTGTCACGCCATCTTTTCAGGAAACGTGAAAAGATAAGCAAATAAATAGATTTATTGGCTTGGTACATTGAAGCTAAACCCTCTGCTTTTCGCTTATAATCTTCGAATTGTATTTTTTTAAATATCACTCAGAATGTGTCGATACGCCGATAAACGAAAAACTTGTTTTAAGCCTGAATCGCAACAACCACAGTATTACATTCTGTTATTCCAATGCTAGAAAAAATGAGACAAAGAATGGTCTTGTTTTGTTTATTAACTTTCCCCAAACTATACGAACATCATGTCCTGGGAATATTTGTTAAAGTGGTATGAGCTGCCGAAAATCCCACTTTTTCATAATTTCTGCTTCGCCCCGACAGTACGAGGCTTTGAATGATTGGCGTTGGAATGAGGCAAATCCATACAGTATGTGGCCTATACGAACCAGAATAGTCTTCGAAATGTAAACAAAATTTAAATAACCAGGACGACCATTCATACATTCTAAGCCAAAGTAAGTTCAGAACAATACTTTGTCGTACATTTCCAAGACAAGAAGCACTAAAAAGCTTCTAAATTATACGTCCAGTGAAAAATAGCCAATAATTTCAACATTCTGTTTTAACGTCAACATATCAACATTTTGGCAGCTCATGCCACTTTAAGGAGAAAAAGATTTAGCTTTCAAATTTATTTCAGTTTTATTTCGACGATTTTGTATTAATTGCTTGATTGATGGGATTTGTCCACTGTCTTACCTACCTGTGGTTCATACAGGATATTATCATATACCTCCCTACGTCACAATGGTAATACGGACAGTGATTTTCCAAATCCGTATCACCACACTAGCATAGGACCGTTTAACCTGGCAGTCTGTATCACCCTACTTGCATAGGACACTATAACATTAGAGCCGGAACTACTTGTTCTGTTCTATAATGACGTCAATGTCAACACACTCTCTTGGATACAAACGGCTGTCAAATCTATTTATAGAAAAGCTAACGATCTCTCCCAAGATTAGATAAATTATGTAATCTGAAGACTACTTTATAATGCGTCCGATAAATCTTAAAAATATTAAACAATTGGACAAGGGATAAAAACGTCATCAAAATATGTTTTATTTGTCTATAATTATAAATCATAGTCGAAAACCAGGATCCCGAAAATGGTACAAAACCAAAGCAATGGGGAAAAATACCATAAAGTTAAACAGTATCATGAAAACAATGGCCGAACTGGGTGAACTAAGTGGTAGAAAAAAAATCACAGCGCTCGGTCAACAGCTGCCATTCGCCTCTTAAATGCTGGGTAGCGCCGACAGGACACAAAACGTTGCCAGTCTGAATAACTATGCCGTCGCTTCGTTCGACCAGCAGCGAGAGATGAGCAGTATCCTGAGCCCGGACAACCGCCAGTCACTCCAAGTGTGTCGGCCTGTAGCAAGTCGTCACATCGAGTCGGACAACATTGGTAACACATGATAATAATCCCATCCATGAAAATCCAGCGAATGTGCACATTTCTGCTTTATCACAATCTTCGGGCACACAAAGCTAAATGGTAATCATGGAAGAAACTTTATACACAATAGTCAATAGCACTATGGCTACTAACACAACTGCTGGTATTTTCCAGGGTGCTACATTCAATAACTGCACTTTGAAAATTAACTTTGCCACTCTCGACACACATCTGTGATGTAAATTGTAAGCATTTACCCATAATAGTCTACTAGTAGAATCCATCTCCATGAAATTAAATGTATTCCAATGTCATTTTTCTCTGGTTCAGTCTTTGTTAAATGTTGACTTGTACATGTAGGCCCTACTAATCTAATTCAACAAGTTAAATCCGACTCGTTATCTATATTCTGACATTTGCTGGTCGTCCGTTCTGACGACATAATGAAAATCCGATTATTGAACAAGGAGGCGGGTAAGGAATTCACTTTGGTGAATTAGTACTAATCCATTTGTCATTTCCTCTTTGTCTTTTGGTATATATACATTTTAAAAGTGTTCTTCGTCAGGATACCAGAAAGTCACATCTTTTATCACACATGCAAAGCTTTCGTCTGTTCACTGTCTGCAGCCGGTTGATCGAAAATGACATACATCATTTATAATCACACTATTGTAGTATTGGTACATGTTACAATTTACTTTCCGCTCTTCTTGAATAAACCCGCTCGAAACTAAAAGTTAACCCTTGGCGGACTGTTAATATAGTCCATCTTGCATGTTTTATACAACGTTACAAACAGTATGCAAGAAACACAAACAGTTAAAAGGGATCATTTTTCATTTAACAATTGCTTTTGTTATTTAAAACGATAAAGACTTGTACCTTATATTTTTTTAAATATTATGATGTAGGTCAGGGGCGTGGCTTATCGTGCAGTGATCTGTCACTCACATTCTAATAAGGGCGTAGGAATATGTAGACAAACGATCCTTCGAACAAGTGAATCTTTCAAAGCCGGACGCTTTTCCTGACATAAAACAGAACGATCTAAGTATGATTTTAAAAGGGGTATATGATAAATATGTCATCACTTCAGCGTGTTGTTCTGGGCGCTTGTATCAGCTCTCGTGATTGGAGGTGGAATTTCGCAGCAACCTCGACCTTCGGTCTCGGCTGCTACTCCACTCCACCTCCAATCACTCGAGCTGATACAAGCGCCCAGAACAACACGCTGCAGTGCAATCTAAACAGAGAAGTTAATCTTCGCATGCGAGACTTAACCTCTCAGCCATACGGAAGCCATATTAGAGAGTCTATGTACGCGGATTGATCTCAGCCACACCACACCGCCGCGAGAACTTCTTTGACCTATAAACAAACACGTGGCCCACAGCCGATTACGTTGATATTGTACTTGTAGCTTGGCTGTATAATAAAGATTTTCGCTGGACGCGAAGGCCATTAGAAAAAAATAAATTTCTAAGAATGTTTGTAACTGACTTAAGACTTATGATTTTGCTTTTTCAAGAGTAAAATCAACTTTACAAAGACACATACTAAGACAGATCTCTTGAAGTTGAACACGTGTAAAGTGTCTGTGAGACAGACAGTGAGGTGTGTAGACAGTAGAGTATATACCCTACCACAATTCACTGCAGTAAATGCCTTTTATTATTTAATAATCTGGTATTCAGCTGTTGGTTGAACAGCCAGAAAAAATCAGAATGGAAAGATCGAGGTAGATATTTAAATTTATAAATTCATAATTACAGTAAGCCTGACAAATAGGACCTTCAAGTTGGTAATTTGAGCACTTAAAGTGTAACTGGCACCATAAATAAGAACTGACTAAAATGTACTTCATTGACTGGGTTTAACTTTGTGTTAAGGATAAATGAAGTAAAAAAGTAACATGGAAAGAAATTCTTGTTAGGTATATGTGAAATAAGTTACCTTTCCCAAACAAATTTGAGTGGATTGACCATTGAATTTGTTTATCCTACCCACTAATCCAAGATTTACTTCAATTATTAAGGGGCTAGAAATGTGAAATCCTGACCTTCCACTTGGTGATTGATGTTCAACCTCTATGACGGTCTGAATTATTCAATTTCATTATTGCGAGGTGCAGTGTTTGATAAGGAAGCCAGGCTTTTTTGCCTCATGGAAACATCTGACGTTTCAGGTGCTTGCATGATCATATATATTTAAAACCCTCTCATTTTGTTTCTCCATTTTTATTATTTTAACTGAGTTGGATTCGAACCGGAGGCCCATGGATAAAAGGCTTGGGGCGCATCGGAGTGAGACACTTTATCTCTCTACACAACTACCCCAAGGAACCCACTCCCCTTTCTCTCACCATCAACAGAAGAATAAAAAATGCTCTAGAATTGAACAGATATGCATTGATTGTAATAGATTATAACATTTTATCTCGTACATTATATATATATTTATACAGGACAATGTGACATAACTAATTTGGTAACAGCATATCAATTATAAAGGGTTCTCAAATCTGAAAATTACACATTAGATTCTGTTAAAGAAGAAATGTCTCTTGAAACTTTAAAGTTTATTCAAAAAGCTATCTTATTTTCTAATTGGCTTATATTCAATTCAGTTTTACTGTACAAAACACCAAGTGAAAGGCAGTGTACATCAATTTAAAAAGAGCAACAGCATTAAGTTAACTAAGAGAATACAGAAACATATAGATTATTGAATTAATAGCAGGTATATTGTTAAGTAAGGTGAAAATGAACTTTTCATGATCATTTAAAGTACTAAATATAGGACAAATATTAATAATTTGGGAAATTAAAGGGGTACGTAAATCTTTATAATCTGGACATGCAATTATGAAATGATGCTCATCTACTAGGATACCTGGGCAAAATGGGCAAACACGTTCTGATAAATGAAAACGTAAATGACGCCCTTTTTCTATTTTTGATTAATCCAAGTTTCTGTACCGGTATATATTTTGTCCAATTTTTACAAAAGAAATTAAGAAATCCACGGCATCAATCAATGTGCAAATTAACTTGCATGTCGAAGTCTTGGTAATGTTCCCCAGCCTGATATGTTGAGCACATGGTAACATAGTTCAATGTAATAAACCCATCACTTTTATATTCAATGTTTTCAGATAGTTTTTGACACCCTCTAGTGTTTCTGCACTGTGCACATCCTCATTTTTTTTATTTTGCATGAACCATAATGACATGACAGATAGGATTTTAATGCAGTGAAAAACAGCTTAATCTGAAACAAAAAATATATGTTGTTTAATAACAAATTAATGACAATATCATTATTAACTATAATTATTGAACACTAAATCCTATAAAAGTTATGAATATTTTTTTTCAAAATGCAAGTCTATATTTTATTTTTTTCCCCATAGCTTTATGTATTTGAAAAAAAAATAGTTTCACTAATTTTTTTTTTCAATATTGATATAATATATTTAGCTCTCCAATGTATTACCTGTTATTCACTGTCCCTCTTTATTGAATAGTTATAATATGCTATTATTATATCATATTCACCTCCCAGCCAATATATGTACGTGAAGAGAT
Organism: Lepidochitona cinerea; assembly: GCA_963971465.1. Taxonomy (NCBI): domain Eukaryota; kingdom Metazoa; phylum Mollusca; class Polyplacophora; order Chitonida; family Tonicellidae; genus Lepidochitona; species Lepidochitona cinerea. Next base: position 62,100,446 of record OZ020552.1, on the reverse strand, counting down.
TATTTTCCTAATTTTTTTTGGGGGGGAAATGGCATGAGCATCCAAAGTTGCTGTTTTTTTGCTAACAGTTTTGGGGGTTTAGAGTACATCGAAAACCCATTATAAAAGACATTGAAAGAAATAATATGCATTTAGCTGTATGAAGCAATGTTTAAGTGAAAACTGTAAACAAAATTTAAATAACAGGAATGTATATAATTTCATTCAAATAAGCCTAAGTTACTTATTTACACCACTTTAGCAGATAATCTAATTTGCATTTCGGAGGGAAACAATAACTGGTAATTTCCTAGTATTGTTTCATCCATGAAATATCAATATTTTGCAGCTCATGCCAAATTAGTTTACCCTTGTTCTAAATACTGTATTACTAGTTAAAATAAATCATACTACATATAATCTATTCCCAAAGAAAAAATGTACCAGAAAAATATAAAGAAAGCAGCATGACAACGAACATTCAGGCACTGGACGCAGGGGCTGACTGAAGCATGAACCTGCTGGCTGGAATGGCCCTGTACAGGCAGAGTAGTACTGGCTACAACTACCGACCGTACTCTGCGCCTAACCGCAAAATACAATTGAAAGTAAAATGAGTTTACCTGGATGCCTTAGTGCTGGATGCAAACGCTATAAATGTCAGCAGATAAAAATTATACACTTGCCTGAATAGTCCCTCGTTTCTGGTCGTAATTTTAAGGAATGTTTAGCTTGTAAACAGTTGTGAACGACCACTCAGGCTAGTCTTCGGAATCGTCGCCATGTTTTGTGTTGACAAATGACGTCAGGAACTATTTTTTAAACTGCTTTCAACGGTTTCTGTCCCTTTCAGACATAAAAACCATGCTCATTGGATGTATTCTCTTTTAAGAGTGGGTTTTGGAAGGTATGGGGCAGTTAATTTTACAAGTTGTTCGGTTATAACCATTTCCCATCTCTCGTGGGTTTTCCCATGTCTAAGATGTCCCGCCATTAGCCACATGCTTAGTTCTGAAGCGAAGGGGAGGTAAGCATGTGGGCACGATTGGCTGCAGTGATAACATGTATTTATCCCAATTCAGAGAAAATTCTAGGCCTCCGATTGGTCAGTTGGCCTCGGATAACCTGCCGCATTTGCTCTCTCGGTGTGGTACATTTTTTCCGTGTACCTACGGAGTCAAGCATTCACGCACAGGTGACAGCAGCCATCCAAGCGACCAGCGCGTGAGTCCTTAACTCCGTAGGTACACTGAAACTGAGATCTGCCGGCTGATGTTATACAAACAAAAATGCGTAAACAAACATGGCGTCGGCCGAACGAAAACGTTTCGCTGATCAAATTGTTGAGAAACGGGCGAATGTAATTGCAGAAAACACGAGCTATGCAACAGTGCCTGAGTACGTTCTTTTAAAAAACGAATAGTTTTGTTCCGCATAAAACTTCGAACTTTCGTTATATCGTGAAACCAGCGAGAAAGTCCAATTTCGGTAACCCTAAAATGAAATAACATACAAAGGTTTTTACTTGCCACGAGATAGCGTCTCATCGAATGTTATTCCGAATAAAAACATTATGAAATAGAATTTCACAATTGATCCTTATAAATACGATCAGCTTATAAACTCTTTTTGACAATACGTGTCAAAAGCTTTCAACGGAATTTCCCCAAAGGGATCCCTACAGGAAATAAACGGCATTGTTCTTGAGATTGCAGACATAATGTCTACTTGTTGACCGTAGATGTTCACGTCCTTAATGTTCTCCCGTGAGTTCCTAACAATGCCAATGTATTAACTCTGAATTAGCCACGTCCCTCGAGTTTATTATTCGGAGTTCTCTTTTTTACATATTTCAGCATAACAAAAATGTCAGAAAACTCAAAACGGAATTTAAAGCTAATAGTATGTTGTTTTTCAATGATCCCAGTAATTTAGTTAATGGCAGAACTATATTTATATTTTTATATCTGGTAAGGAAGTATAAACGCCATCCGGTAGTGGATGATTTTTCTAGTCAACGTCGCCATGTTGGATTATGAAAAGCTTAATTACAAACTTAACTTTATCCGTCCTATTTTCTTAGTTTTTGCTTACTTTCATTGATTCCCTATATTTCACATAAAACTTATCAAAATGAGATAAACAAATCTTATCTCGGAATTGTTTGAAGCTCTGGTTGAATAGTAAAATAAACAATGAAGGCGTCACCGCTAAGTACGGTTTGTGAAAAACACTTGCTTTCTATCGTATCTATGCAGTTGTCTTTATCAAATGCAATCTCATAGACATCGGCAACTTGCTCTTAATAAAGGATTCGACATGCTCTGGTAAGTTTTTGCTTTTCACAAAAGTTATTTCGTTGTAATGCCTTATTTTTTTCTCTCAATCGAACACATTTTATTGGGGACTTGGACTATTCTATTAGATGTCAAAACTTTTTATAGCTTTGTTGTTGATTCTTAAGTTAAAACTAATATTTATTTTAAAACACCTTTGTTTATGTTAAACACTGTAGCAGTTCCAAAGAGAAAAGTCTATAATTTGACAGAGAATTTACTTCTTAAATATACCAAAAATAAGTTTCATTTGCTTTGTAAAAGACACAAAACATAACCGATTTACTACTGACGTGTACTGTTATTGAAAGCCATCACATTGAATTTTAAACGTGTAATAATAATATTTCTTGTATTGAAGCCCTAAAGAACTATTTTGTTGAGACGCTAATTATGTGATAATTGCTTTTGGTACAGGTTGGCCGAGAAATCTGGGCTCTGCAGAATTTTTTTTTCCCGTATTCGTCATAATACGGGGAAAAAAAATTGGGCAGAGCCCATATTTCTCGGCTAGGTACCGGTCTACCCTAACTTGTAAGATCTTGATTAACTACTTTCTTGAGACACTATTTATGTGATAATTGCTTTTGGTACATGCCTATCGTCGTATTTATGTAGTCATTATACTTTTCTCTGGATATTCTTGGCAATTCTTCAAAGCCGTGTAACTTGGCTATCTGCATCAGTTTAGGTAGACCAAACTCGGGCTATTTCATTACATTAACAACCCATTTGGCATGCGTCATAAATCGTTATGTGTCTATAGTAAACAGAAAGTTGGACTATTATCCGACCCACCAATCTTAATAGGTAGGGATTTGGAAATTTCGTTAAAGTGTTTAGTATGATCAAGTACTGCACTTTCCTGTTGTGAATTGGTTTGAGATTGTATCCAGGTAAATGGATGCTGTAAAACTTCCGTTGCGTTTCATGAAGTTTAGTTAATATTGTAAAGGCAAATAGAGACGAATGATTTGCCACGATTCGCACATTGTTTTTTTATTATAAGCAATGATCGTCAATGCAATACACACCACAGGTAAATTAAATGATGAACGTTTTTGATGGGGAAAATCCTTATGTCTGTGGCCTGTACCAATTAAAAAAACCAGGGCGAAGGTTTATTCATTTCGGGGCTAAGTTAGTTGGAAATATTATTTTAACGTCCACCTTCCAGAATAGTAGCACCACAAAATTTCTAATTAAAATGCTTGAGTAAAAATAAACGATGATTGTAACATTAGTTTTAACGGAAAGACAACAACGTTTTGGCAAGACGGAAATTTTAAATTTTGTACGACCACTGCAAATTCGTATAATCATATTCATAATTTATACAGCCAAGGCACTGACCAAGCTATATCAAATTGATATTTGATTTTGCTTGGTTTTGTTTTACTTGGCAGACTCATTTTCAAGCATACGGTCCAATTACTTCTCTGTTCATATCATATGTAGATTAAATGGAAGTGACAAAAAGTGCTTTCGGCCATCGAATTACAAATGCGTGCCTTTAACTCATCGATGGGCAAAATCAAATCTCCAAAGATTTGCAGAATGATTTTATTAAAAAAAAGGTCATTAAGTTAACAAAAATCTATTGTCACTTAAATATCAGCTGGGTTTCAAATAATTGATTGTATCGTTCGTCTCTGAACTGCAATCAAATAGAATTATTTTTTTTTATATGGAAATAATCTCAGTTTGATCTCCGTTAAATCCCAAATTTGACAAGGCTTTTTCTGTTACGTTTCAACAGAACACACAGGACATGACAACATGCAAAGGGAATCAGGTTTTTAATTAGTGTCGACTAGGATAATTTGGACGGCAATAGCCCGAATTACCTTGTCCCTTCTTGACAAAATAATTTGGACTGCCAGAGCCACAGTTTTGTTGCCTCGTCTTGACAGGATAATTTGGACTGCCAGAGTCCTTGTTTTGTTGCCTCGTCTTGACAAAATATAATATCAATCAATGTACATCCATCGATCTTAAAAGCATCGCCGTTAAAGTGCATAAATGTTTGATGGTAAATGTATACTGTAAACACACTTTCTATATGTCCGCGAATCGCATGTTTATGCCAGCGAAGTTTACAAAAAGCTTTTTTAAGACTATAATGTTATTAATCAGGATATTCCCTATTGGCATTGTTACAGGTCCGAGGATAGTCGTATTGGTCCGAGGCCGAATTCTAATTCTTTTTTCATAATATCTGATAGTCACGACAGTAAGAGACTTTGAAGGCCATCGAAAAACTAAATGATTGGCGTTGGAATGAGGAAAATCCACACAGTATGTGGCCTGTACGAACCGAAAACGTGTTCGAAAAGTAAACAAAATTTAAATAACCGGGACGACCATTCATTCATTCTAAGCCAAAGTTAGTTCAAAACAATACTTTATCGTACATTTTTGAGACTTAAAGGGGCATGAGCTGCCGAATTTCCCACTTTTTTCATACTTTCTGATCGTCACGACAGTAAGAGGCTTTGAAGGCCATCGAAAAACTAAATGATTGGCGTTGGAATGAGGAAAATCCATACTGTAGGTGCCCTGTACGAGCCGAAAACGTGTTCGAAAAGTAGCAAAATTTAAATAACCGGGACGACCATTCATTCATTCTAAGCCAAAGTTAGTTTAAAACAATACTTTATCGTACATTTTCGAGACTAGAAGCACTAAAAAGCTTCTGAATTATATGTTTTGAGAAAAATAGCCGATAATTTCAACATTCTGTGTTTACGTCAAAATATCAACATTTTGGCAGCTCATGCCCCTTTAAGCACCGAAAAGCTTCTGAATTATACGCCTTGAGAAAAATAGCCAATATTTTCAACATTCTGTTGTAACGTCAAAATATCAACATTTTGGCAGCTCATGCCCCTTTACTGAAAATTTTATTCGTTGGCTTTCAATGTTTTTTTTTTCTTCATAAAATAGTTATATAATTTAAAAATAATAACGTTTTAATAGACACATTCGCAAGGAAAGCTGACTATTATTTTCTTAAAGTGGCATGAGCTGCCAAAATTCAGACTTTTTCATAATTTCTGATCATCACGACAGTAATAGGCTTTGAAGACCATCAAAAAACTAAATGATTGGCATTGGAATGACGAAAAGCTTTACAGTACGTAGCCTGTACGAACCGAAAACGTGTTCGAAAAGTAAACAAAATTTAAATAACCGGGACGACCATTCATTCATTCTAAGCCAGTGTTAGTTCAAAACAATACTTTAACGTACATTTTTGAGACTACAAGCACTAAAAAGCTTCTGAATTATACGCCTTGAGAAAAATAGCCAATAATTTCATCATTCTGTATTAAGGTCAAAATATCAACATTTTGGCAGCTCAGGTCACTTTAAAAATGTATTTAAAAAAATCTAGGTGTAGTGTGCCAAGAGTTTTCCCCCTTTTGTACATAAAACATAGGAACATATTTCTTTATTTTTACAAATTATCATTATTGTAATTTTTAATTTATCTAATGGATTAGACGGAATATTTGTTTTTCTTTAACTGTACATTGGTTATTTTCTTTTTTTCTGTTAGTTGATTTCAAGAAAAATGGCGTTGGGATTTTGAAGTGATATCAATGAAACGGTCGCGATGTTCGATCTCGTATCGGCCCAGTCCGTATTGGACTTGTTTGTTCGTATTAGCCTAGTTTGTTTGTATTGGTCCTGGTAAGTTTATACACATTATACCTTCTTTTCATTGTGTCAATTTGGCGTTTCGGTGGTAAGAACGAAAAAGCGATGGCGAAAATATCATTTTCTTTGATGGTTATGTTAGATTCGATAAGTAAATGTCACCATTAAAACATCAATCAGATTTCTATCGATACTTCTATCGATTTTTTGCTATATAATGCGACTAGGAAGCGCCATTGGAATACCTTCATTGTAGTTTCCTTCTTTCCACTTCCCAACCTTTCCTTTTGAATATTATGCTTGCTTTTCCAACCTCGTCTTAAGACTGTTTACGGGCAATAAATTTGTTCCATACGTCTTGGGCGACAGAGCTTGTAATTGAGTATGCGGAATAATTCAAACATATTTCTTAAATCATTCAAGCGAACGCGATAGTACAATGACAAATAAGTATCCGTGAATCACAAAAATAAATCAAAACTTCAACAACGAAATACAAACACTCTTTGCAATATTCCTATACAATATTCCTACATTTTAGTGTACGCAATCTTATTGAATTGTGCTAGAACAAATGTAGAAAATTCTTCATAACAGATATTGTATGCATTGTTTCTATCACCGAAATAAATCAAGACTTTCACAACGAGATACAAACAATCTTGGCAATATTCCTAGACTTCAGTATAAATCAAGACTTTCACAACGAGATACAAACAATCTTGGCAATATTCCTAGACTTCAGTATAAATCAAAACTTTCACAACGAGATACAAACAATCTTGGCAATATTCCTACACTTCAGTATAAGCAATCTTAGTGAATTGTGCGATAACAGATTTCTTCATAAAAATTTATTGTATGTTTCCACCAATGAACTGTATGCGTGGAATAGAGGTCATTTGGTATTTGATATGCATCGAATGCCGCCATTACTAGGAGATGATGCGACTTCGATCTAGGTCTGTTATGCACGCGCGCTTCAACTATCAATGGCGGCACATTTTACAAAGTCAGATCCAAACCAGCCAACGAGACGTGTCTATTCCTCGCATATAGTTCATTGGTTTCCACAACGGGATACGGACAAATCCTACTGTCCAATATGGTATGTTCTTGAACATATCATCGTTTATAATTCCATGCCAGACAGGTTTATACAGTAATAACATTTTATGATGACAGTGAAGTAGAACAGATGTTAATACTTGGGTTTTCAGTTTCCTGGAAACCAACAAGTCCGACACTTTTTATTGCATTGCATCGTATTCTTTGCTAAAATACCTACATGACTAAGTGGTAAGATCCTTGGACCAAAATCCGTCACCATCAATTCGCAATCTGACGTTGTTATATCTTATATCATTAGCTCAACCTAAAACACTCATTCCTGATACATTGGTTGGAATGAAAGATTCCTCATGCCGTCCTTAGAACATCAGTTGACATCGCTCAAATTGAATTCGCGTTGGAGATGAGACTAAATCCCTCTGCTGACGTAGAAAAAAACTTTATCCATACCATCTGTTTTTTTGTATTGATGTATAATGATATGATATGATATAAAGTTTATTGCATAAAGCCAATTGGCCCATGAGCATACATTTCACAAACATTTATGGATGGCGGATTGAACAAATTTAATATGAAAAACATATTTTTTTGATAATGACTATATCCAATAACGTGACGAAAGGCGTTCGGCAAAAAGGAAAATCGTAAAACAAGAAGGGCGGTGAGCCTTACAAACAAGTTCACGCTTATGAAGCCATGGCATCAAATAACGGTGATGCCCAGCCTGGTTTATTGGTGTTTTACGTCACACTTAAGAGTATTTCACTTGTAAAGCATTGTCAGGTTTAGTGGGGGTTCCAACCTTCGTCGAGTACCTGGCAACACCTTCACATTTGGCGACCAAGTGAAAAACACATTGTTTGGTCTGGTTGGAACTCGCGACCCATTAACGGTAGGTCTGTGTTGGACTAAGGCTCTCACTCTTCCAACGCGACCGCAGAGGCCCACCGGAAGATGGAGGGATGTTCATACCCAACGTTTGCTGTTTGGGACTACAAAGTTCTTTAGTTGAGACGCAGACTTTTTGACACCCCATTAAAACCGACTTTTATTGATCAATGCTTTGATTGATTGATTGATTGATTGATTGATTGTTTGGTGTTTTACGCCGCGCTCAAGATTATTTCACTTATATGGCGGCGTTGCCAGTTTTATTGTGGGAGGAAACCGGGCTCAGTGCCCGGAGGAAACCCACGACCTTCCGTTGGTAACTGGCAACCATCCCACATAGGTCGTTCGAGTGAAAACCCAGTCAGAAAATTTTCCAATTTTTGGACTGAGTGGGATTCGAACCCGCGACCCATTGGTGGAAGGCTGTTCGGATTGAGCGTCCAACGCTCTACCTACTGAGCCACGGAGGCCCCGTTCAATGCTTTGAAGTATACCAATCAACAATTGTCTGTTTTGTTCACAAATGGCAAACAACAACCAAGCTATTTGATTGACAGCGTCAATCTTTTGTATAAGGACACGGGCACGCGGTTTGGGATAGTTCCTTGAAGTATGTAAGAAATTGTCAGTGTCTATGGACTTATTTCAATATAAAGTAAATGGTTACTTAATGTTAAAAGCTCTTGTTAGATCTTTTCCAAGGATTGCTTTTCGTCCAATTCCAAAGCCGATTGCTTATTCAAACATTGTTCAGTCTCATTTAGTCCGAGACCTTTTCTATTATTCATCAACACTACTGACCATACCATGTTGGACAGATGCTGTTTGAGGGGCCCGTCGAGAGCAGAATATATGTAGGTCTTTTTGGGGCTCCCATCAATCTCACGAGGGTCCGGCGGGAATAGTGTATTGCACGTAGGAGTCTTTGAGGACACATGCAGAAGCATCGTCTTCCATCAATCCTAATTGAACAATTAAATATGAACACAGAAACAGGAAGGGTCCATATTAAGTTGATATGCTTCGACTGAAAGAAGTCGAAATATTGAGTCAGTACGAAGTTTTCGTTTTTCAGAATAACACTTGTGTAATAATAATACTTGTGTACTACGTTAAAGTGACATGAGCTGCCAAAATGTTGATATTTTGACGTAAAAACAGAATGTTGAAATTATCGGCTATTTTTGTCAAGGCATACAATTCAATAGCAATTTAGTGCGTCTAGTCTCGAAAGGGTACGACAAAGTAATGTTTAGAACTAACTTTGCCGTAGAATGAATGAATGGTCGTCCCGCTTATTTAAATTTTGTTTACCTTTCGAAAACTATTCCGGTTCGTATAGGTCACATACTGTATGGATTTTCCTCATTCCAACGCCAATCATTTAGTTTTTCGATGGCCTTCAAAGCCTCTTACTGTCGTGACGATCAGAAATTATGAAAAAAGTTTGAATTTTGGCAACTAATGCCACTTTAAAATAATCAGTGAAATTACTGGATCAAGGTATACAGGGTATTTGGATCGTTCTGACTAAGGCGTAGGTATATTATCCAGCATCCGCCATGGAATATATAAATGGATAACCTATTGGATTCACCAAATGAATTTTTATATTAATAAATTAGTAAATAACCGGCACTGATGACCTAGGAAAAATTTGGGACCAAGGCGAGAACTGAACTTCTGACTCAGGGTCAGCGTTCTACCAACTGAGCGAACCGGCTCTGCTGGAAACGACACTCTCGTTAGATTTTCTTATATACACAGAGCCCATTTCAATTTATATAACTCCAAACCCATGTATGTCTTCAACCTAATGAAATATATTTACAGACACTAAAACACATAGTACAGGGTAATATTCTTCACTTATATTACCAATGGAGACAAATTTCTAGTTGTGTTAAAATAGGGCATGTCATTTAGACCTTTAAACCCAGTCATAGGTTGTTGTAATAAACCAAATATAATGAGTTTCGATTTTATTACAACAATTATGATTGACATAACCTTGCTTTCACAAGCAGGAACTTTTATCCTTGGTTATTTCAGACAAGAAGATTTCCCTGTGTCCGTGTGTTTTAGTGTTCATAAATTTACTGAAATTTCCCTCGGTGATAAAGTCATTAATGTTTCAAAATCAAACTGCAATAAATAATAGTTAACTTTGATTATTTAACACATGAATAAGCCACTTGTACGTATACCCATATTAAGACAACTTAAGAAAAAAGCAATATGTCAAATACGACAAAGAGTAAAATACGGCAATATATCAAATGCGGCATTATGTCAAATGCGGCATTATGTCAAATGCGGCAATATGTTAAATGCGGCAATATATCAAATGCGGCAATGTGTCAAATGTTGCAATATGTCAAATGCGGCAATATGTTAAATATTGCAATACGTCCAATACCTCAAATTGAATCTATATTAATTGAACGTGTTATCTGAGTTTCACCTATCATTACCCTTATGTTTCACATACATCGTAACGGATATGATAAACAAGAAATCAAACGCACTTGGTTTATGGAAGTCGAATTACAAATAATAATTGAAGTAATACATTAACCGGCAGATTGAAAACAAATCATCTCTTTGGTATAAAAAATATCAAATAAGCATAAGAAAAAGATCTTATCACTTAAACATCATCAGATCATTTTCAATATTAATAACCCCACTGCTTAATCTGCGGGGGATTTAGTTTCATTTGCATTTGAGTTTATTTTTTTCTTCTAATATAATTGGCTCCTGGAGGTTCTCGGCTCATTTAATATTAATAATTCAAAGCGGAAACAGATTTTTCAGTTTTTTTTTAACCCATGAGAGATTCCATCCATTTAATCTGAAATTTCTTGGGGTTTTTTTTATCGGACTAGAAGGTGACTTAAAATCGATGCTCGTTAACAAAAATTCTGCCTCTCTGGTTGGAATCTGAATTCCACACGACTTTAAATTCCGATAGTCTATTAAGACAGAAACCAATACAATATGTGAGAGTTTAGCCAGAGGCGATACGTTATCAACATTGTACTTTGATTGGAGGCTAAAGCCTAGCGCACACGAGAGGCGCCGGCTGAGCTGCCGGCTACGCGTGGCTGAGAGCTAAGCTGTTTCCCCCGTGTGCGCGTAAATTTTAGTGAGATTTTCGCCTCTCGAGGCGGTGAGGAAAGTATTTAGCATGTTTGATATTTTCTGCCTCTCGTGGCAAGAATCTCACCGTGTGCGCACAACGTAAGCTGCCGGCTGAGCTGAGAGGAGGGATAGTCCAATGGCGCGTACTTATTCAACCATGTGACCACTTAGAATATTACGTAACACAGGTAGTGATATTTATGTAGCTAAAGCCTAGCGCACACGAGAGGCGCCGGCTGAGCTGCCGGCTACGCGTGGCTGAGAGCTGAGCTGTTTCCCCCGTGTGCACGTAAATTTTGGTGAGATTTTCGCCTCTCGAGGCAGTAAGGAAAGTATTCAGCATGTTTGATATTTTCTGCCTCTCGTGGCAAGAATCTCACCGTGTGCGCACAACGTAAGCTGCCGGCTGAGCTGAGAGGAGGGATAGTCCAATGGCGCGTACTTATTCAAACATGTGACCACTTAGAATATTACGTAACACGGGTAGTGACACTTGTGCAGGTCAGTGAACTTGGGTGACAAGGAACTGGCCTCAGCCGAGAGCTCATCGTCTGCGCTGAAATTTGTAGCTGCTCCCTTGGCCACGCGTGCCTTGTAGCTCAGCCGTCGCCTCTCGTCTGCGCTAGGCTTTAGTGAACTTGGGTTACAAGGAACTGGCCTCAGCCGAGAGCTCATCGTCTGCGCTGAACTTTGTAGCTGCTCCCTGGGCCACGCGTGCCTTGTAGCTCAGCCGGCGCCTCTCGTCTGCGCTAGGCTTTAAGTGTCACTACCCGTGTTACATAATATTCTAAGTGGTCACATGATTGAATAAGTACGCGCCATTGGACTATCCCTCCTATTAGCTAAGCCGGCAGCTTACGTTGTGCGCACACGGTGAGATTCTTGCCACGAGAGGCAGAAAATATCAAACATGCTATATACTTTCCTCACCGCCTCGAGAGGCGAAAATCTCACCAAAATTTACGCGTACACGGGGGAAACAGCTTAGCTCCCAGCCACGAGTGACCGGCAGCTCAGCCGGCGCCTCTCGTGTGCGCTAGGCTTAAGGTTTGAACTCTGAAAACAGGGTGAGGCTAAATACAGGTTTTGTTTTAACGGAGCAATTGTTCGTTAATTTACCGACTCGAGACAACTATAAGGATGATATCAACTGTTTTGAATAGGGTAAATGTACAGCACAGGTTCTGGCGATGATTACAAATAAAAAATAGTATCTAATACAAGTGTTTAGCACATATGCTGGCGATGATTTCAAATACAAATAGCACATTATACAAGTTGTCAGCATATGTACTGCAAATTATTGCAAATAGAAAATAGCGTCTTATACAAGTGTTTAGCACATGTACCGGTGATGATTACAATTAAAAAATAACATCTTATTTTTTATTTTTGTTTAGCATATGTGATAGTGATGATTACACATAAAAAATAGCATCTTATATAAGTGTTAGCACATATACTGGCACATATACTGGCAATGGTTACAAATAAAAATAGTATTTTATACAAGTGTTAAGCACATATACTGGTAATGGTTACAAATAAAAATAGTATTTTATACAAGTGTTAGCACATATACTGGCACATATACTGGTAATGGTTACCAATAAAAATAGCATCTTATACAAGTGTTAGCACATATACTGGCACATATACTGGCAATGATTACAAATAAAAATAGTATTTTATACAAGTGTTAAGCACATATACTGGTAATGGTTACAAATAAAACCCGCATTTTATACAAGTGTTTAGTACATGTAAAGTTGTTGATTACAAATAAACAATAGCATCTTATACAAGCGCTTAGCATATGTACTGGTAATGATGTATAAGAGAAAAACCGAGGTAGCGGGTATTCCTGAAAAAAAATGTTTTTGATATGATATTATTGTTTCTGGAATACCCGCTGACAAGGTGTTTCTCTGACGTAAACGGTTCGGACTTGTTGGAGTTTCTCACTGACTTCCGTTATTGATGTTATACAAATGCAGTACTAATTCACATCCCGTTTACAGTTGTGCGTTCAAGGTCTGGAAAAGTATTCTTCGTGTACGCCGACACGGATACATACAAATTCAGCTACCTAATACAAAATCGCATGTATACATCATAAAAAGGTTGACACAAGTAACATACTGAGTATACTTTTATTATTTCTCTGTGCAGCCCTGTAATTTGAGTTTGCTGTAATATCCTGCTGTAATATCTTTAGCTTTTTATCACGGTGTCGTCTTAAATAAAGCTTCACTTAATTGGGCGACTTTCCTAAGAAATAATGTCTTGTTGGAACAAGAGCGTGACGTCACAACTATCGTTTACTACAATGTACAAATAAAAAGTAACGTCTTACAGCAGTGTTTAGGACATGTAGGCCTACTGGTAATAATTACAAATAGAAAATAACATCTTATACAAGATAAATAGCATCTTATACAAGTGTTTAGCACATATACCGGTGATGATTACATAATAGAAAAATAGTGGCATATACAAATGAGTACATGAAAACTTCAAATAAATTTGATTACGCTAATATACAGAGTTAATTATTATTACAGCTTCTGACCTACTGTGAGATGTTTAGTAATCAGCTGATCAGTGTTTTAAGTCCCTCCAGTGATTCGGTATATAGCAGTTTTATTCTTTTCGCTCTTATTTCTTCGTAAACTGTTCTATTATTAATACCACGTGTACTGAGCGCGCCAACTTTAACTGATGTTATTTTGTAGAGACGGCCGTCGGGAATACAGTATCGTTTAAGTTTATTTGCAAAAATAGTCCTTATTTCTTCGCCAACTCTTATACATGTATTATTAATACGACAAGTACTGACCGTACCTTATAAAGCAGGTGCTATTTTGCGGACAAGCCCCTTGGGAATACGGTCTTTGCAATGTTGTGTGGAAAACGAGTCCCTAGACAGACATGACAATATGGTAACATTTAAAAGAGCACGAACTACTTAATTTTGTAATTTGTTTTAAGAAACTCCGATAGTCAAGGGATGTTTAGCGTCTGAAGTGCATTGAAAAACTAAAGACTTGCGTTGAGATAAAATATATCGGTAACGTAAACTACGTTATTGTACATCTCCGCTGTTGGTATTAGCAAAAAGCTCTTATTGTGTACTTCTTAATAAAATAACGAACAATTAGCTAATTGTAATACATTACAATTTCCCCTTTTCCCCCGGTCCCTGCGACTTTAATCAGTGTCATTCCCAACGTAGAGGTGGGGGAAATATGAAAAAAATGGTAAAAAGTAAATTAAGAGTAAAATGTAAATAATTATTTAGAAAAAAAAATGACTAAACAAAGGTTCCTAAAAGGAGAGTATACTTTTGCAGTAATAAGAAATGATTAAGGCATTACCACCTATACCGATGTCTTCATTTGATAAATCAATTATCACTTGATAAAGACACAGGTATAGGTGGCGAAAGCGCTCATTAGTATGAAACCCACGTTTAAAGAGAGTTTCAAACAGTTTTTGGAATTCTGTAGTACTTTAATCTCATAATCTAGTTTGCTCAAAGCCTTGTTAGTCCAGGTTTATCTCGCTGTATGCAAATTTTGAAAGTTTTATCGATATTCTTGGTTATTCCGAATTTTGGTAGCTCGTGCCACTTAAACAATCTGAATCATCCAAGTCTAAATATGAGGATCGTATAAAGCATATACTGGTAAGTTTCATTAAAAATTAATGACTACTTTCCTTAATTATTTTCTTACCCTGCTCTCGGAATTAATTTTTGAAGGTATTAAACGATCTATTTCGCTTTGCGAAAGTGCAAAAAGAGCTTTTTTTATTGAGTTTGCAACACGCGATAGTAAGAAATCGTTTCAGTAAGAAATCGATTATGGCTTCTAGTCGTTCGTAAATCCCTCTTCAAAAATACTCTCAAAGTGTTATCAATTGACAAAATGGGGAGATTTTAATCAATCATGATCGCTGGGATATTTCAAATTCATTGGAACAGTGAGACATTTGCATAAACCTATGGACTGAGGTTGATTATAATTTCCAGGTTAAATTAAAAATTTAGGAAGCTTAATTAAACAAAATTCGATAGCCCGTGCCATCCGATGGAACATTCTGTCAGAGATCTGAGGTTTTCTGATTGCCATCGTTGATAATGAAATGGATAAAATGCTATAAGTCGACTGCGATCATCAATAGTGCCTTCATTTTCAAGTCCTACTTCCTACTCAAGAAACTGAAATATTTGATTAAACTAACCTACAACCGTAAAGCAAGTAACAGGCACTAAACTAGCTGATAGATAAGGAACAATGTACTGTTAAACGAGATTAGATTGAAAGAGCTAAGTTTAATGAGTCTAAACAACAACTAATTATTACGATCACCCCTCAAAAATGAGTAATTAATATTTGAACGTGGTGATATAATATGAACAGGGTGTTATTGTTCACTTGCCAGTCTGATATAAATTTTCCTTTCTTTTTTCAACCAATCGGCGAATAATAAAACCCTATGCGAGCCAGGTAAGTTACGTGATGGATTTAACCAAGAATTTCTAGACCTAATTCTACCGTTAGCTATAAAAGGGCAATTGCTAGATGTCACGTGTGAACTAAAATAGCTGATGTTACCTTACATCTCGGCGCGCTGAGAAAATAGTGATAGGGATAAACAATATTAAAATCTCATAGAAACAATTAAAAAGTGGTAAACGTTTATTTTAATTGGATATCACCTTTATGTGCTTAAGTCCCTGCTGTATTATTAAAGTTGTCTATAAATAACAGTGATTGTAAGTAGGTTTCTTTGTTGACGATTTCAACAGCATGTTGTATCAGCATTTTCGTATAACTTTAAAGGGAAAGAAAATCGAAGCTTTAGACTAGTTTAGATGGAAAGAGTAGAGTTCATTTAGTCCAAAAGAACTGTCCAATGTATGTTTTATCCTCATGTAAGCGAATAGTTAAAATTAGAATGTGGCGTTACAATAGAGAATAAGCTCCATGGGCCATTCACAAGGCCGCAACCATTTTTTCATTAGTTTTATCCAAGAATTGTGGAATACAAATTTAAGTGCGTAGTCATGTGATGCAATTTAGCCAATGGCTTGGCTAAGAAATGACGTGCGGTTGCATACTGACCTATATATTCCGAGACAATCTTCCCACTTCAAGTTTGTCACCATGTTCTTTTGCACCTAAATCTACCATCATACACTAGAGAGCGGTAAAAATATGTCATTATTGATCTAAAAATAGCTACTGCAACATCACGTCATCCTTAAATGGAAAAATGGCTACACAGATAAGCCACTGAAAGGACATATTCCATTCTGTCTGTTTTTATTAGCTTGAGGTTCACTGGCGGTAATTGACGTGAAATGTTTTAAGAACTTTGAAGGTTGTTATCGGCGATAATCCCTATGTATTTCTAGAGATTTCACATCCTTTAATGTTTACGCGTTATTGAAACTAGAAACGCTTGAAAACCTTTTATGAGACAACCTTTATCAAAGCTAACTAACATGCATGTTAGCCAATGCCTTTGTTAACGAAGATTGTTAGATAACGTTTACAGCAGTCACTTCTCATTTCGCATTAAACAGTTTCTATAGTTAAATGAAAAAAAACTGAAAGTTGACAAACAAACGATAAAAAACACAAGTATCAAATTACACGTTGAAAAGGCAATGTGCTCATTAGCGATGTTTTCTATTATTAAGCGATTGTAGACGTTTGATAAGACGTATAGGTAAATAAATGAACTGTATATATTACATATCCAGACAAATCGCGGTTACTCCGTCTCCTAAGGGAACTCTTGTGAAAGATCAAATATTATATTTCATTCATATCCTCTAAAAGTTGATTTAAGGCAACTCTTGAAGGAGAAGCAATACTTCTATTTGGTTTAGTAATCAGCTAAGAGCACAACGAGGTAAAACGTCATTTATTGAGGCAAAATGCCTCTCTGGGCGATTTCCCCCCTAAATGAGATCGCAAATGTGATTTGACTGGCTATGATCAACAATGACGCTAACGGGGGGTGGGGGGGGGGGGGTGTTGTTATTGCACGGCCATTGCTGTAACCTACTATTATCAGCGGACCTGCGCATCCCGTCGCTAATTGCCATTACCATAGTCTTAATATAAACAACACATCGAATCCGATGGGTAATAAGTTTCGAATTAGGAGTAAAGATTTATTTGGATAGACGCCTTAGAGATCCACACTCCCCCAGGAGGACGTCTTCGGCAAATAACTGTTGATGATGATGGATTGCACGTATAGGAAAATTGTTACGCTGAAGCCCCCGACTGTTGTTGGTGTTATGTATTAAATATATAGATAAATGACAGTTACATTGTCATAGCCTTTGTAAATTAACTACCATATATGTATCAACAAATAAATCATGTTAGGGAAAATTATTACCGTTGGTCAACAGAAGAACAGAAGTATATTTTCTCACACTGGGAAGTAGATAGTCTTCACCACTCCCGGTCTGAATATCATAGATTTAAACCCAGTACTATTTAGCAGCAGCCCTCGAGCTGGCAATCTTGAGCATTGTGGCTCTGCTTTAGTTATGTATACTGACCCAGTAAGGGGGAACATTAAGTAAGCCAAACGCAATAGCCTTCCTGACGTTCTATTGAGCCTTATCTCTAAATTTAGGTGTAGGTGGGAAGGGCGACCTTTTGGTCGGTTGGTACTGTTGTTGCCATATTACCTTAGCTATTGAACACGACGTAAAGCCCCAATCAATCAATCAATCAATCAATCCACTGAAACAGAGCACTAAGGTTTCCTCTCCAGACTTTTTTTACAGAATTGACTAATCCAAAGTTGATACCTCATGTGGCCAGTGTTTTGTTGTAATTATACTTTCTGTGTGATAATCTTAATAGAACAATCGAGTTTTCCTAGCTCATCCAAGTTCGCAAAGATACACAGCTAAGTAAAATCCATATACTATTAGCAAAAACTAAAACTTTTCTGAACGCCAATTTAAAACAATTATTTGATTTCAATAACAGGAATGTACGATCGTAATGTAGCTTTTATATTTCAGGTTTTTAGCATTTTAGGTTATCGACGCACTTCCGATTCTCTTGACAATCAGCTTGTTTTTCTAATTTTGCCTGGGCAGATCAGACTGCTTCAAACTATCATTCAATTAATAGGGTGTTTTTATTTTCGGTGGAAATGGATCCCATGATACCTTAAAATTCAATTTGAAGGAATACAGGGTGTTAATTAACAAGAATCACATTTATTCAAATTAAGCCAGGTAAAAAGCAGAGAAATTTCCCTTCAAACAATCTAATCTATGTTGGCTTTTTTTAATGGAGCTGAAAAATAGGTTTCCTTCCTGACTAATTAATAGATCGGGAGTTAAAAACCTGAGAGATTAGTGTTGGAAAAATGTACTTAATTGCATTGGAGGTAAATGGAACTTTAAAGCCCTGCTCTATGTACATTGAACGGGCTCGAGAAAGGTGCAGTGGTCCCCAGGTATATTAAACATTAAGAAAGTAGCCTACTCCATATCGAACTGTCTGTTTTCAATTACAACCTTTTTACACGCAAACAGCAATAAGGGAATCAGATCTGTCAAATTGTACTAAATTATTGTCTTTGCAGTTTGATCCAGATGACTTGCGTTTACTAGCACAAATCAACACATTAGTAGTCATTGCCAGCTTAAAAAGTCCAATGCTTTTCAAGCGTGTGTGAGTGATTTAGGTTTTACGTCCTGCTTAACACTATTTCAGTCATATGAAGACGTTGTCTCCTTGTGGCAGGGCAGATTTCCAATGCTCTTTTATTTGGTGCTGCCTCACCGAGACTACTTTCCGAAGACACCCAACAAGCCCCCTCACCCAGTCACATTATACTGACACAGTGTCAACCAGTGGCTGCTCTAACTCCTATTGCTGAGCGCCAAGCGAAGCAACAGCAGCTCCTACTGTTAAAGTCTTTGGTCTGACTCGACCCAGGCTTGAACCTGGATCTCCCAGCCCTGAAGCGAACGCACGCTCTACCAACTGCGCTATCGGGGGCTCCTTCCAAGCGTACATGATTACATATCTCGGCACAATTAAAACTCCTAAGAAAGAGAGCATTTGTTTAATAGTTCGGTTTATAAAGACCCCAACATGTCAACCAAGGTATTTTCTATACAGTTGAATGGAGAAAAACAACTTATTTGTTAAGACACAAAACAATTACCTAAGAAATAAGAAAAGACCAGAATATTTTATGAACAAAGTTTTTTTGATTTATATAAAAAATAGAATAAACTTTTTACAGGCAAATACCATGCAAACAGTAGAAAGAAAACATGTATTAAAATGAGTCGCTTTTACAAAAAGTACCGAAATAGAAAACTGCAGTCCGAGAACTCGCAAAGTTCACTGCTTATAATAGCAGCGTAGATCAAATGATCTCAAAAAAGATCTCAGATAATAAAATTCTGAAAACACACTGGTAAGCTCTTTGTCCGAACAAATGGATTCACAGATCACATAAATTTCTGTAATACTGATAAATTCGCACGCTCATAATTTAGCACTTCAAGTGAGAATAAACCGAAAAATTCCAAACGATCGTTATTTAACATTTCCAAAGTTGACTGATAGCATACTCAAGCACAATTGTGAACTGACTAACTAAATACAAATATTAGACCCAGTTAAATATACCTTTAGAAATTCCAGAACAATCTTATCATTAAGTGTAAATAAGAATTTGCATAACTATAGAAACTATAGAAATCCATAACAATATCTACGCTATAGCACTTATCCCTGAGTTTAATCTATATGGAATCCACGGCAACGGGTCAGCTGATGAAGAAAACAGCTACCAATACAGCTAGAAACGCCTGAAACGCCTGCAACAACGGTCGAAAGTATACCACAGCTAATAATAAATTAGAAAAAAATAGGACAAGAAAACAATCTAATGAATCCCATAAACTATTACACGTAATGACTTTTCAATGAGAATGAATTTTTTGTGTTTATAAATTCAATAAGACTTTGAATTGTTCTTTTTGTATTTATCTTAATGGCAACTAAATCGAAAATATCTAAAGGCGTAAGGATAATCAACTCGGATTTTCTGTTCTTAGGCTTCAGCTGGTACACTCAAGTCAACAAATTTTCCCACGTTTACACTGCACATACATCTATGTTCTCTCCTGTCATTTGAACCATGGTTATGTTATCACCGTGCCTTTCGTTGTTGTTCATTTACGGTCACTGGCGAACTTCACTGCCCGGATGTTTTATTAAGATTGATGGACGTGCCAATAACTATTATATACATCGCATTCTCAATGGACACTCCAAAGAACATCTGTCAAAACCGTGTGGTCAGTAGCACGGGTAAATAGTATATGAGGTCGTTGGGGAAAAGAAACTGGACGGTGTTTAAATAACTAATGAACCAAACTACGAGCAGTGGGGAAGAGTTCGGCAAAGGTCCTCCCTAAGGCTGACCCCAGAGCCACACAATTTATATACAGCTGTGTGTAATAGCGGTATTACATATTGTGTAAGAATGACATACTTCCTAAGTCGATTTTTCAGCCCAAAAGTTATTTTCCTTGTTGCCATCGTTCGTGTTTGGCAGCTGCAAAACAACCAAGAACGAGGGCTTGGTGGCTCAGTCGGCAGAGTTATAATCTCTCTGTCAAACACAGGCCTTCCATCGATAAATCGCAGTTTCGAATCCCAGCAAATAAAACTGAAAAACTTCTGAGCGGAGTTTTCACTCTGACGCCCCATGTTGAAAAAGACCCAGTCACTGTCCGAAGGGTGGGGTTTTCTTCCGGCCAAAAGAACCCAGTTTCCTTCACCATTAAGCATGGCAAAGCTGCCGTATACGTAAAATTCTATTGAGTCCAGCCTAAAACGCCAACAAATGAAGACCTAATTGGGCTAACATATTTAATATAGCTGATGTAGATTCGGGTACCAAAAGAAAGAAGGCAAATTAATGACACTTTTCCATTGGTTGTGGGAAAATATCGGTCCATTTACTGTGTCATGAAATTGTCGGATATTTTCCAAACTAAGCGTAATTTAGATGTCAGGCTTCAGAATGTCCGACCAGCCCCGATAGCGCAGTCGGTAGAGCGTCCGCTTCAGGCCTGGGAGATCCGGGTTCAAGCCCGGGTCGAGTCAGACCAAAGACTTTAACAGTGGTAGCTGTTACTGCATCGCTTGGCGCTGAGCAATAGGAGTTAGAGCAGCGACTGGTTGGCCCGGTGTCAGTATACTGTGACTGGGTGAGGGGGCTTGCTGGTTGTCTTCGGCAAGTCGTCTCGGTGAGACAGCACCTAATAGAGCGGTGGAAATCCGCCCTGTCACAAGGAGACAACGTCTTCATAAAACCGAAATACTGTTGAGCAGGACGTAAAACCCCAATCACTCACTCAGTCACTCAGAATGTCCGTAATATGAGTTAAAAAAATAGCAAATTTTTTTTAACATTTTGTTTTAACGGGTTTTAAAAATGTCATCATTTTGGCAGTTCATGTCACTTTAAAATGAGCAATAGGGGAAATAATTAGAGCTACATCCGACGGTTTTTATTTGATGTCATGATAAGGGGTTATTTAAGAAATAATGGATTGATTCTGTGCGTATACGCTGTGATAACTGCAAGAAAAAAGGAAGTGTCCATCCAGTGACGTCGCGTTCCATCACGTCACCAAAATTTAAAAATGATAACGTCGTTCAGTGTCAGGGCGTTCGACGTCACAATAAAAACGTTCTCTGCGTATATGCTAGTTTATACGCCAGCTTTGTCCTATCTCACAACATGTAGGGAAATCACGCATGTGTTAGAATTAAGAAATAATGGATTGATTCTCTGCGTATACGCTGTGATAACTGCAAGAAAAAAGAAAGTGTCCATTGTTTTTGGACGAGGGCCGGAGGCCCGAGTTCAAAAAGTGTGGACACTTCCTTTTTTCTTGCAGTTATCACAGCGTATACGCAGAGAATCAATCCATTATTTCTATTCTAACACATTAACTTTAATGTAAAGAAAAACTTAATTTTAGTAGTTTGCTTTATTTTCTACTTCAAACTAAAAAAAATGACAACCCCTACGTTATAGATGAATAGTTTTACCCTGATTGGCGCATGAACGAATCTATTTCTCAGAAATGATAGGGGTGCTAGCTTCAAACAACTGTTTTATGTGTTACCATATTTTAGTCTACTAACAGACCTGATAACTTTTTAAAGATATAATTATACTTTTAGCTTATGTAAGTTCCTTTTCAAGTCTTGCCATCGCTTATTAGCAGCCTCCAGCCTCCTGTTATTCTAACACATTAACTTTAATGTAAAGAAAAACTTAATTTTAGTAGTTTGCTTTATTTTCTACTTCAAACTAAAAAAAATGACAACCCCTACGTTATAGATGAATAGTTTTACCCTGATTGGCGCATGGACGAATCTATTTCTCATAAATGATAGGGGTGCTAGCTTCAAACAACTGTTTTATGTGTTACCATATTTTAGTCTACTTACAGACCTGATAACTTTTTAAAGATATAATTATACTTTTAGCTTATGTAAGTTCCTTTTCAAGTCTTGCCATCGCTTATTAGCAGCCTCCAGCCTCCTGTTATTCTAACACATTAACTTTAATGTAAAGAAAAACTTAATTTTAGTAGTTTGCTTTATTTTCTACTTCAAACTAAAAAAAATGACAACCCCTACGTTATAGATGAATAGTTTTACCCTGATTGGCGCATGGACGAATCTATTTCTCAGAAATGATAGGGGTGCTAGCTTCAAACAACTGTTTTATGTGTTACCATATTTTAGTCTACTAACAGACCTGATAACTTTTTAAAGATATAATTATACTTTTAGCTTATGTAAGTTCCTTTTCAAGTCTTGCCATCGCTTATTAGCAGCCTCCTGCGCTCATGATTTAGTTTGAAGGCGAAATGCCTGGCTTACACAACAGTCTGGCATCCCCACTCGCGTTTAGGTGATGACGTCACCCGGTGACGTCGTGTTCCATCACGTCACCAAAATTTTAAAATGATGACGTCGTTTAGTGTCAGGGCGTTTGACGTCACAATGAAAACGTTCTCTGCGTATATGCTAGTTTATACGCCAGGGGGCTGTTTCTCAACACAACTTACGCCCGTCGTAACTTTGCGCCTGGTCGTAACGTAATGTTGAAGGTATATGTTGCCATGACGTTACGACTAGGCGCAAAGTTACGACGGTGTTGAGAAACAGTCCCCAGGGGGCTGTTTCTCAACACCGACGTAACTTTGCGCCTAGTCGTAACGTCATGGCAACATATACCTTCAACATTACGTTACGACCAGGCGCAAAGTTACGACGGGCGTAAGTTGTGTTGAGAAACAGCCCCCTGATTTGTCCTCTCTCACAACATGTAGGGAAATCAAGCATGTGTTAGAATACGACTTATATTATTCCTCGTGACACAATCATCTCCATAGTATTCCATATTATGTTGGAGAATTACACGTAGAAGGGTCAGTGGGAAACTTTGTATTCTAACAAACCTATGTCTTCTGACAAATGGAAGTGTTGAAAGCGGTAAGTGGGCAAACTTGAAAAAAAACCTTGAAATCGGCATGGAAAGAAAGTAATCCGAAAATGGTTGGGTACCTATGTCCCATATTTCTCCGTCTATCATTCATTGTTGAGATTTCGCTTCTAAAAGAGTAAAAACAACTTTCGGGAGAGTATAAAGTCACCGCCTTATCACTTATCAGTCGTCCGTCCGTCCGTCCAGAGCACTTGGCAGGGCCATATCTAAATGTTTTAAGGTAAGGTGTCAATCACTCTTTATCAAACGGTTCTGCAATGTTACACTTTTATCGCCGTGAAGTTGACGGTGTCAGTGTATATGGCCGTTTCGTAAATATTGTTTCCAATGTTTCGTTTTAATGGTTTTACTTAAAGTAAGCGCGTGTAAATGGATTCTCTTGGCAGAAGTTTACCGAATGTGCTTTTAAAAAACCGCGATATAAAACCGTTGACGACAGGATATGGCCTGTATTGCGCATTACAAAACGATCTAATCGAAGTCGAGCTTGTCACATACGTCTGTAATTTCCTAGCTGTGTTTCCTGTAGTAAATTACTGACGAATTTCTGCCTTACGGGAATACCCTGTAGAAAGATAAATAATGATATATCAGGACCATGGATCTAACCTGAACAGATGAAGTTTACCAACATTCATCTATAATGTATAATTTATAGCAGCAGTAACGTTTGTAGCTCAAACTCATTCAATTCGCCTCAAGTCTTGATAATTTTCTTCCTTCGAAGAGTAATTTGTAGAAATGAGATATTATAATTTAGCTATCCCCAAGAGCTGACTATCATACATATATAATTCATTCCAATATTAACATTAGAGAAGACCAAATCATGCCTTATCAATCATCGGCCCCAGTTATTGCTGACGGCATCTCCCAGGGTTTGGATCACAAGTTTATATGCAAATAGAAAAGTCTATTACCCAAGGGGTGGGAAGTATTGTTTTCATAATAACCATGTTATAACATTTATATTATCTATCTGGATTCCGTGTGATATTGCACGTTTTCACGGATTGCACTAAATTCGAGACACTCTCAGCTTTTAATAATGAGAACAAATTTTGACAGAATTTCGGGGGGGGGGGGGGTATTTCTTTTGGGCATCGGAATTGGGGGCGCTGCCATACCATTGAAATATTCTTGATTACTGGGTGGAGTACAAACCTAGATGGAGCAACTTCTATTGGACGGAAACATATTTTACATACAACAAAAGAACTGTGTACAAATACCGAGACACAGCATTCGCTAGCTATTATTCACGAAGACTGGTTAAAGTGGCATGAGCTGCCAAAATTCACACTTTTCTGATAATTTTTTATCGTCACGACAGTAGGAGATTTTGAAGGCCATCAAAAAACTAAATGATTGGCGTTGGAACGAGGAAAATCCATACAGTATGTGGCCTGTACGAACCGAAAACGTGTTCGAAAAGTAAACAAAATTTAAATACCCGGGACGACCAAGCCAAATTTAGTTCAAAACAATACTTTATCCTACATTTTCGAGACTAGAAGCCCTCAAAAGCTTCTGAATTATACGTCTTGGGAAAAATAGCCAATAATTTCAACATTCTGTTTTAACGTCAAAATATCAACATTTTGGCAGCTCATGCCACTTTAACAACGCCTAGATAATTCCCCCACTAGCCTATATTTAAGTCTACATCAATCACAAAATCCTTTCTAAAACAACGAAATATCATCTACTCGGTAATAAATCAGCAAGTATAAAACTGCACCCACCACGTACCACGTAAATCTAAATACACTTAGCTATACAATAAATCTATATGCAATATAAAGTGGCATGAGCTGCCAAAATGTTGACATTTTGATGCAAAAACAGAATGTTGAAATTATCGGCTATTATCTTCTGTGTGATTGCGTTTAAATTAAACAAGAAAATGCGCGTTTCTGTTTACCGATTCTTAGCAAACAAACGCTAGTATTTGGTTAAGTTCTCTCAATGCCCCCCTCCCCCGGGCCTAAAAATGGCAACTCCGCTTTATAATAATCAACTGCGGCGTTCATCGCAAACCAACAAACTGCTGTCTCAGATGTCCGTTTCCCATTTGCAAATTCTGATCAAACGATCGATAGTCAATCGGTATTGATTTGCATTGTTGTCAACCACTGCTAACGAAAGTTTTCTCTTTTTCAATTGAGCATCAAAGTTCCCAGGGTATATATTTTTTACCGCTGATTAAGTTTGAATCTCATGACATTTTGATGAAAAAAAAAATCGGAATTACTTAAGTAATCGGTGAAGCATCATTTTAAAAATGCTAATTACGGGGTAGTTTTCTATGATGGAAAAGATTCGCATAGAAACTTTCATATAAATATCTCATTTTTTATAGTTTAATTTAAATCATTAAAGTTCTTCGAATTACTTTTGTATTTGTATTTTATTGTTTAATTTAGAAACTCGCACCTGCAAACATCATCAAACTGGCGGAGTCGTTGTCGAGGAAAGACCTTATCAGAAGCAGGAACGGACTATTGAGACTTCATTATCGTTCAAATTGCCCATGTTTTGTATGGCTAGAGGCAAATAACAGAACAGCCAATCACGTATAGCTATTCCAAAAGGGAAAATACCGTAGATCACTAGATTGCTTTAAGTCTCAGTTCACTATTCTGTTCCGCGGTTATAATACTGACAGAAAGCATCTCTATATTCCGTCTAGATGTTTGTTCTCTTTGTATATTGCTATTTCTCTTTACCAATGAGTATAAAAGCCGAAGAGGGACCTGCTGGTTTAACAAAGTAAGGTAATCATGGCTTATTTCACCATTTACTGAAGAAATTACACATTCTTTACTCTATGTGAACAGTTTCTTTGAGTGGATACTTTTGAATATTAATTTAATCCCGGTATTCAATCTTTCTTTCCGTTTTCTGACATCCCAAGCGGTTGAGATAACCGTTTATTAACGCGTAACCCTTTACTAAACACGTGTTATAATAGAACACATTGGGTTTCAGATACACAGGCCTTGTTTTCAAAATGTGTTTAAATGGCAAGAGCTGCCAAAATTCGAACTTTTTCTCATAAATTCTGATTGTCACAACAGTAAGAGGCTTTGAAAGTCATCGAAAATAATTGCTGTTGGTATGAGGAAACTCCATATTCAGTGTGCTGTGTGAGCCGAAAAATTGACCGAAAAATAAACACGATTTAAATAACCGGGACGAACGTTATTTATTCTTAGGCAAAGTTAATTCAAAGCAATACTTATACGTACATGTATCTTGTCGGGTATAGTAGCAACTGCTGAATTGCACGTCTTGAGAAAAATAGCTGATCATTTCCCCATTCTGTTTTAAGGGGAAAATATCAACATTTTGCCAATTCATGCCTCATTTATTAGTTGAACGGAATAGTGTATATTTATATATTAAAGTGGCATGAGCTGCCAAAATTCACACCTTTTTCATAATTTCTGATCGTAAAGAATTGAAGAGGCTTTTTAGGCCATCGAAAAGCAAATGATTGGCGTTGGAATGAGGAAAATCCATACAGTATGTGGCCTATAAGAACCGGAATAGTGTCCGAAAAGTAAACAAAATTTAAATAAGCGGGACGACCATTCATTCATTCTTAGCCAAAATTAGTTCAAAACAATACCTTATCCTACATTCTCGAGACTAGAAGCCCTCAAAAGCTTCTGAATTATACGTCTTGGGAAAAATAGCCAATAATTTCAACATTCTGTTTTAACGTCAAAATATCAACATTTTGGCAGCTCATGCCACTTTAACAACGCCTAGATAATGAGTCTGGAAGTCAGTGTATATCATATTTACTTGTATACTGAACTTTTTGTGAAGAATAATACATTACTAGCAGTAGGGTTTGGTGGTGGTAGTGGGGGGGGGGGGCATTGTCTCTCCAATTAAAGTATTATATTCTCTCTTCTATCATATTGCTGTTATATGATTTCATTCATATACGATTGATTGGTTGATTGATTGATTGATTGATATATTGATGGATTGATTGATTGATGTTTTACGCCACACTCAAGATTATTTCACTTATATGGCGGAGTTTCCAGGTTTAGTGGGGAGGAAACCGGTCTAATTGCCCGGATGAAACCCCCGACCTTCGGCAAGTACCTGGTAACTCTTCCACACACGGCGACCGAGTGAACAATCCACTAAGAAATTGTAAACGTTTAATATATTTGTGTAAAAAGTGAGATTCGAACCCGCACCTCATAGATGGACGATCTGTGTGGGACTGAGGGACGATCGCTCTAACCCACTGGACCACCTAGGCCCCTCTACACTAAATATCAAAGGCTCGTATGGAATAAGCAAAATTCCACGGCACTGTTAATAATACTGGTTGTGTTTGTTTGATTTGGAATATCCTGTTATCCTATGACAATCGGAGACACCAGGGAATGTAATATCTGGGGATAAAAGATTAATGATCTGGGGCGTGTTTCAGAAAGTGGCGTAGCGTAAGTTGTTACGTAGCTGTCATGGCAACTCGTATACTGTAGGTCGTCCCGAAGTGGATTTCCACTTCTTTGACCATTTCTTCTTCTATCCGCCTATCGTTTTGGCTACCGTATTGAATATGTTTGCATTTTAGTTTGTTTGTTGAGCTTAGAGTTCTCCTGAAGATATCCTTTCGAGTTTTCCTCATGGACCAACTATTGATATAATCTTAATATTGAACAGCTTCTTCTGTGTGATTGCGTTTAAATTAAACAAGAAAATGCGCGTTTCTGTTTACCGATTCTTAGCAAACAAACGCTAGTATTTGGTTAAGTTCTCTCAATGCCCCCCTCCCCCGGGCCTAAAAATGGCAACTCCGCTTTATAATAATCAACTGCGGCGTTCATCGCAAACCAACAAACTGCTGTCTCAGATGTCCGTTTCCCATTTGCAAATTCTGATCAAACGATCGATAGTCAATCGGTATTGATTTGCATTGTTGTCAACCACTGCTAACGAAAGTTTTCTCTTTTTCAATTGAGCATCAAAGTTCCCAGGGTATATATTTTTTACCGCTGATTAAGTTTGAATCTCATGACATTTTGATGAAAAAAAAAATCGGAATTACTTAAGTAATCGGTGAAGCATCATTTTAAAAATGCTAATTACGGGGTAGTTTTCTATGATGGAAAAGATTCGCATAGAAACTTTCATATAAATATCTCATTTTTTATAGTTTAATTTAAATCATTAAAGTTCTTCGAATTACTTTTGTATTTGTATTTTATTGTTTAATTTAGAAACTCGCACCTGCAAACATCATCAAACTGGCGGAGTCGTTGTCGAGGAAAGACCTTATCAGAAGCAGGAACGGACTATTGAGACTTCATTATCGTTCAAATTGCCCATGTTTTGTATGGCTAGAGGCAAATAACAGAACAGCCAATCACGTATAGCTATTCCAAAAGGGAAAATACCGTAGATCACTAGATTGCTTTAAGTCTCAGTTCACTATTCTGTTCCGCGGTTATAATACTGACAGAAAGCATCTCTATATTCCGTCTAGATGTTTGTTCTCTTTGTATATTGCTATTTCTCTTTACCAATGAGTATAAAAGCCGAAGAGGGACCTGCTGGTTTAACAAAGTAAGGTAATCATGGCTTATTTCACCATTTACTGAAGAAATTACACATTCTTTACTCTATGTGAACAGTTTCTTTGAGTGGATACTTTTGAATATTAATTTAATCCCGGTATTCAATCTTTCTTTCCGTTTTCTGACATCCCAAGCGGTTGAGATAACCGTTTATTAACGCGTAACCCTTTACTAAACACGTGTTATAATAGAACACATTGGGTTTCAGATACACAGGCCTTGTTTTCAAAATGTGTTTAAATGGCAAGAGCTGCCAAAATTCGAACTTTTTCTCATAAATTCTGATTGTCACAACAGTAAGAGGCTTTGAAAGTCATCGAAAATAATTGCTGTTGGTATGAGGAAACTCCATATTCAGTGTGCTGTGTGAGCCGAAAAATTGACCGAAAAATAAACACGATTTAAATAACCGGGACGAACGTTATTTATTCTTAGGCAAAGTTAATTCAAAGCAATACTTATACGTACATGTATCTTGTCGGGTATAGTAGCAACTGCTGAATTGCACGTCTTGAGAAAAATAGCTGATCATTTCCCCATTCTGTTTTAAGGGGAAAATATCAACATTTTGCCAATTCATGCCTCATTTATTAGTTGAACGGAATAGTGTATATTTATATATTAAAGTGGCATGAGCTGCCAAAATTCACACCTTTTTCATAATTTCTGATCGTAAAGAATTGAAGAGGCTTTTTAGGCCATCGAAAAGCAAATGATTGGCGTTGGAATGAGGAAAATCCATACAGTATGTGGCCTATAAGAACCGGAATAGTGTCCGAAAAGTAAACAAAATTTAAATAAGCGGGACGACCATTCATTCATTCTTAGCCAAAATTAGTTCAAAACAATACCTTATCCTACATTCTCGAGACTAGAAGCACTAAAAAGCTTCTAAATTATATGTCTTGAGAAATATAGCCGATAATTTCAACATTCTGTTTTTGCATCAAAATGTCAACATTTTGGCAGCTCATGCCACTTTATATTGCATATAGATTTATTGTATAGCTAAGTGTATTTAGATTTACGTGGTACGTGGTGGGTGCAGTTTTATACTTGCTGATTTATTACCGAGTAGATGATATTTCGTTGTTTTAGAAAGGATTTTGTGATTGATGTAGACTTAAATATAGGCTAGTGGGGGAATTCCTTCGAAGAAAACTGATATTGTGTTTTCTTCTGATTAATGTATAAAGAATATAGAGGGAAAATAGCTCACGAACTTTGCTTTCGAAATCCTGTAATAAAACTTTCTCTTTACTATTTAAGTTAACATTATCGTTGGATGTACGTGTACGTTGGGCATACGTGTGTGTTAGATGTACATGTGCATTATATGTACTTGTACATGCACGTTAGATCACGTGTACATGCACGTTTGATGTACGTTTCAGTTGGATGTACGGGCAATTAGCCCGGTTTCCTCCCTCACTAATGCTGGCAACACCGCCATATAAGTGAAATAATCTTGAGTTCGGCGTAAGAAATCAATCAACCCTAAATCAAACAGACCGGATACTAAAATGGTTTAAACTTTAGAATGTACAGCACACTGTGGAAAAAGTACGTGCATGGTGCATGAAAAATGGTGCATGACACAGAGAATATAATACATATACCATTAGATACATATAATATATATCAATGTGATTATAGCTTGTATAAGCAACGATTGTCCTCTATATATGTCAAGGGTCGAGGCAATTTATTCTGAAACGGTATATAGTTTTCTAATTTTTGTAAAAGATGCACTCAAGCATTTTCATACATTGATGATGGTGAAATGTCGCATTTTTATTCTTCTTATTAAACCGTAAAGTTCATTGGAGCAATGACCGAACTTTATGTCAGAGTTCGAGACATTATATAGCGAAGAATGCTTTATCCGTTTACTATAATGCCAGTGAAATCCATACCAGCCTTTTTGTGCTGGCACCATCTGTTCTGATTTCAATCAATAAGATCACACCATATACGTTTTGATGAGCAAGTAAAAGTCAGCTTTGTGTTGCTGCTTGTTTTCTTTTTGCAACAGATCGCTGGTCACATATGACGAAATTTATTGGCCTCTTTATTTTCTATGATTAGTTATTTTAGTGTCACCTAAACAAAAGTTATATTCGATAATCCCATATAGCTTAAAGGTCCAAATATACATAGCGCGAACGCGAACGCGTCCAACGCGAACACGAACGCGACTTTGGAGCAGTTTTGCCATTCAAATAGAGCACAAACGCGAACGCCATATGTCTCTTTTTTCTTGATGTCTTTGAAATCATTGTCTGCTTAGTTGTACAAAACAGGATTCTTCTCAATTTTCACATAGTAGACTTCACAAAGTAGACTGACGCTAGTGCCTAGCTTTTTCTTGCAACGGTAGAAGTTTCTATTTATGGAAATGATGCGAAGGAAGTACCTGCTGATTGGTTGATAGCAAAAAAACCGCGCGACTTTTTGAGAAAATTCTCTCAGGAGGCAATCAAGGCGGTCGTTCGCGCGAACAAAAATTTGTTCGCGTTCGCGTTCGCACTCTATATGAACGAAATTGCATAAATATGACTGAGCTATTCCAGGACGAAAAACCGCGTTCGTTTTCGCGTTCGCGTTCGCGCTCTGTATAACTGGACCTTAAAGGGCGTAAAACATCAATCAATCCATCAGTCGATTTATATCTATAAATATTGGAACCTTCTGGGTCGGGATTTGCCGAATGCCAGAGCAGAACAGTGTCCATATAAGGTATTGCATTTGGGGCCACGAGATCTCGCGATCTCGATACTGTCATTGTGGATTATATTTTTGAATAATATGTTGAAATACGTACGTTTGAAATGATCAAATGACACGTGGCGATTGAGATGGATTGTTTTTCGTGCTGTTCAAAACTATACGCATTCCATTATACCCTGAGGACCTTAAAGAGACATGCCCGGGACGAATATCGATTATCGATGTGTACTATTCTATCGTTGTTTATTTAAAGATGAGGTTTCCAGATGGCTATTGGTAACTTTCCCAGCTCTAACGGACCACTGGATAAGGAGTTTTATTTGAGGATTCAATGTTTGCTTTGTTGTGGTAAAAAGCATCGAGTGCGCAGTAGAGCCCTTTGTGGCTGCACGTGTGATGTACTTTCGGCAGCACGGGATTCCCTAAATAACTAGTAAAAGGTATACATTTTTGGCTGAAAGTCGACTTGCAGCATTTTATCCGAGATTGAAAGCTCTGTATATTTCTAATAATCTAAAAATCAACGGAGAACCACCACAACAACTTAAGCGATGTCTCCTTTTAATGGTTTCGCAAAAATACTATCTTGGTTGACAACAATTGATGTGACTATAATTCCGCTCAGCGAGGATTGTTATGGCCTGACGACCGTTTGCTGCAAGGGACGCGATAATGTCTAACATTATATTCTGTAACGCCCTACAGAAGGGTGTTGACAGTGTAAGATTGACTGGTAAAAATTGTCTTTTCTTGTCATTTTATTTCAGGTCTTTTGAGGTATCTAAAATCAGTATTGTTTGTAACAAGAGCAAAACAGTATCAATATGAATTGAAATGCGAAAAGAAAATTACAAACGGTTTTAGTATTAATAATCCATCCTTTCCCAGGAGAAATTTCCTTACTATTTAAGCACAATTCTTTTATTTAGTTTTAAATAAGTTTTATCTAGCTTGTGCAATTTGCTGAATGTTGTTTGTTTTTCAATTGGCCAGAGGGGGCTCTGTGGTTCAGTATGTAGAGCGTTGGACGTTCAATCCAAAAAGCCTTCTACCAATGGATCGCGGGTTCAAATCCCACACAGTCAAAACAAAAATTGGAAATTTTCTGACTGGGTATAGAAGGTCGTGGGTTTCTTCCGGGCATAGAGCCCGGTTTCCTCCCACAATAAAACTGGCAACTTCGCCATATAAGTGAAATAATCTTGAGCGCGGTGTAAAACACCAAACAAACAAACAATCAATCAATCAATTGATCTTATGTACCTATCAATCAACAGTAATTAACCGCCTGTGATTCTTTTTTTACAATCTCTGCATGGACAAGTTTACAAACTTGAGCAATAATACGTTACGTTATGTTATCTCCCCATCTTTACTTAAACAAGTTTGTCGTAAAGATTAAAAACTATGATACATTGTTACTCCATTTGTTAACTGGCTCGTTCGTTTACAAGACTTGGGGGCTGTTCTCAAAACATTTACGCCCCGACCTAAGTCCAATGCAAGGTCTAACAGTCATGGCAACATACGGGGCCTTTACCTTCGACATTACGTTACGACCAAGCACAAAGTCAGTATACATATCATTATTAATTGACTGTGCAAGTTATTGCCCGAATACGACCTTCGCGGCCGGGTAATATCAGCATACGAATCAAGTTAATATTAGCCGTAGAGCTGTATTGGCCGAGTTAAAGTCATATTGGCCGAGTTCAAGTCATATTGGCCGAGTTCAAGTCATATTGGCCGAGTTCAAGTCATATTGGCCGAGTTCAAGTCATATTGGCCGAGTTCACGGAGTGCGGCTGAAAGACGCAATAAACATGTGCCGTCCCAGAGTTCGACAGATGCAGACGGCATATGTTGATATCAAAATGTCGACACTAGAGCCCGTTGTACAACCTCTTATTGACAGGATAGAAATGACAGTGTTAGAAGAAAAAACTGCTGTAAGTGAATCCGATTGCCGTTTTAGGCCAGCAGAAGAGGACGAAACTTCTCTACTGATCCAGGAACAAAAAAACACAGAACGCAAAAAAGGTCGGATATCTATTTGTTGAAGTCATGGATTAAATGTTCAGCGGGCGACATCCTGTTCAACTTGACAGCTTGCATAAAAATAACTTCTACAGTCTATTAATAAAAATATTATGAATCGAGTGTTTTCGTATTGCCTTGGTATTGGCCTTCGGGTGGTTGCATTGACCCTCGGCCTGCGGCCTCGGGCCAATACGGCCACCCTCAGGCCAATACCAAGGCAATACGAAAACACTCGATTAATAACATATAATAAAGCCTCGACATCTCTAAAATGAATCTGCATGTCCAATCTCATTGGAATTACATAGCTTTCTCTTCTTGTATCACGAGACACGTCAACATCATATTAATGTGAATGTATTCATTTCGCTATTAAACAGTTCCTCTCTTCACCAAGGGAGTGATGCAATTTTAACCGTAATGCACTTCGCACGATTGAGAGGGCGATGTTCTATTGAAGTCCTACTTTTGAGTGCGGCGTGAAGCATCAATCAACCAATCAGTCAATCCCTTGAAGACTTTAAGCGTGTTTTTGACTGTTTCACAACGATACAGGTAGGTAGAATTTAGTAGACATTGAAAAGACGTAATAGTACTTTAGCCGACCCTGTAGCCATGTTCCTTGATTCACAAGTCTGTATAAAGTATATCGATTTGGATGTGTTCGGGACGGAGACGGGAGTAATGAGATTTGGCCACTCTCCGTTTTACCGATGGTTGGGGACAAATACGAATACTGTCAAGCTAACGGTGATGAGAAAACGTTTGCTTTGAACATGTTAGTCCGTTAAAATTTACTGCAAAAGATATTTTATCTGAGAGAACTGGGCATTACATACAAGTCAGCACTGTACAACATGGAACCTCCTTTTACTGAGCAAAACAAAGGAGAATAGAAAAAGATATGAACACAGAATCAAAATGTACCGTTATTTATATATATTTTTGATGCAACTATTTGCAAGGTTCATATAAAGTATCATACAACTGGATAGCTAGATTACAAAGTATTCTTCAAACCTACTGACACGCATCGGCTGCTACATGATAGATCATATCATCGTTCAAACATTTTCAAAGAGTCCTTAAGACTTATGTTTTATAGAAACAGTAGTTATTAAGACTTTTAATCAGGCTTGTTCTGTTCTTTTACGGATCTTCTCCCCAAGGGGGTATTCTGATAGGTAACCCCAAAGAATCAAATCTGACACATTAATACAAATTAATTCCCCCCACTCTTGCTTCTCGTTCACGAGTTTACAATTACCGCCCAACGTTTCTCTCTGGTACATCAATGAAGTGCCTTAAAACGCGCTGTATACGTACCAGATCGCGGAACTTTTTTCGGAGAAAAAACAAATGGCAGAGATTATTAAGTGCGACCCCTCTAACATCGTGTATGTTATCACGTACCATACATGTAAATGTCGCAAGCAATATGTAGGAGAAACTCAGATTTCTCTACGACAAGTAGCCGTAAACAATTTATTTGGCATTAGACTTGGACATGATGTGCCCATGGCACAGCATTTCAATACCTCAGGTCATTCGGTGAAGGAACATTTCGAGACCATACCTAATGAAAAAATCCCTCTTCTCACTTCCGCTGAAGATACCAAACACAAACGCTTGGAAAGGAATAGTTTTTTTTAATTCAAACGTTACAAACTGTTTCCCCTTAGGGGTTGAACTTTGGCCCTGGAAGGTTTCATGAAAAAGTATTATACCATTTGTGTTTCACTACAATATGGCCAGCGTGTATATGTGTCAGATTATAAAAGAAGAATACAAAGAAGAATTCACTTTCAATGAAAAAATTACCCACATGCTCATATATGTAACACACATATATATTTGCCCAAGCCCGTCTAAAACTTATGCAACCAAATTTGATGCCCACCAAATAACTTCCCCGTTTCAATGTATGTATGTTCCACCAATGGGTCGCGGGTTCGATTTGCAATCAGTCCAAAAAATTGGAAAATTTTCTGACTGGGTTTTCACTCGAACGACCTATGTGGGTTGGTTGCCAGTTACCAACGGAAGGTCGTGGGTTTCCTCCGGGCATAGAGCCCGGTTTCCTCTCACAATAAAACTGGCAACGCCGCAATATAAGTGAAATAATCTTGAGCGCGGCGTAAAACACCAATCAATCAATCAATCAATCAATCAATGTATGTATGTACCCATGCATTGGCTTGCATTATTTGAATTAGGAGTCATTTTAATGATTAGGAAAAGAAAAAAAACATTGATTCACGACCCGATATTTGAGAGAAAAGTCTGGATTGTGGGAGCTCGAGTCCATAAAAAAACCTGATCCAAATATTTTTTTAAAACTCCGTGTACAATGTCTTGATGCAACGTCGGACTACTTGTCCAAACTATTCTTTCCCTAATCTCGCGAGACCACATTGCATATAAATTGTAAACTTGTCCATTAGCTGTAACGCCTGATCTTCGCTAGAGTTGATTTGGGATGATGACACGTTGTAGGACGTCTCCCACCCTATGTGTCCGCTATGGACAAGTGTGCAGAAAAGAGAGTACTGGGACTTCGTAAATGTCTATTTCACTTTAGCTGTCAATCATCGAGGACAATATAAGCTATACTAGTATATTGGGTTATAGTCTAGGGAACCACACGCTTGCTGCAGTTCACAGTCACCTAAAGTTTATTCCACAAGAATGTACCATGTGCCAGTGTGTTTTTGAAGAGCAAATATATTTAAAGAACATGGTGGTCATAAAACTATGTACGTAGTTACAATATATTGTCTTTGTCCTGCATTATTCATGCCAGAAAAGCTCGTTTGCTTCAAGTGGCATGGGCGGTTTTAAAATAATAGCTTCAAGATACCAATCTTCTTAAAGTGGCATGAGCTGTCAAAATTCACACTTTTTTCATAATTTCTGATTGTCACGACAGTAAGAGACTTTGAAGGACATCGAAAAACTAAATGGTTGGCGTTGGAATGAGGGAAATCCATACAGTATGTGACCTGTACGAACCGAAAACTTGTTCGAAAAGTAACGAAATTTAAATAACCGGGACGACCATTCATTCATTCTAAGCCAAAGTTAGTTCAAAACAATACCTTATCGTTCATTCTCGAGACTAGAAGCACTAAAAAGCCCCTGAATTATACGCCTTGAGAAAAATAGCCGATAATTTCAACATTCCGTTTTTCCTCATTCCAACGCCAATCATTTATTTTTTCGATGGCCTTAAAACCCTCTTACTGTCGTGACGATCAGAAATTATGAAAAAAAGTGTGAATTTTGGCAGCTCATGCCACTTTAACATGCTGTTGAGCAGTAATGTGCCAGAAATATTTCGCTATTGAGAACACGCACATTGAGATCTCAAAGCGAACAAATGTTAGCGCACGATCGCCATTTGAGTAAAATGATCTTTAGTTAGGTGAAAAACTTTTTTAAAATGCATCAAAGTCAGTTGGTAAATCCCGGTGTATTACAACTATATCGATGCGCAATTGAATCAGTATGATAACGTGAACTCCACGCCAGTAAAACTTGTTCAGCTTATTTTGTTGATCCTCTACTTATGCTATAATGGTTGTATTGAGCGCAGATCTCCTCTAGCATCTGGTATGTTATCACTTGAAACATATGTCGCAAGCAATACTTTGGAGAAACTCGGCTTAAACATGGTGTGCCCGTGGCACGACATTTTTATTTTCTACCTCATTAGGTTAAGTACCATTTCCAAATGATGCCCATTGAAAACATCCTTTCCTCGCTTCTGCTGCAGATACCCAGCACAAACCTTTGGAAAGGAAAGGTTTTTGGATTCAAACGTTATAAACTATTTATCATTTGAGTTTGAGCTTGGACCTGGGAAGATGTCGTGAAAAAAATATAATACCATTTGTGTTTCAGTATAGCAAGGTCAGCATCAATATGGCCAGATTATAGTAGAAGAACATAAACTCCTTCAAATGGAAGATGCTAACTTTGACACTTATATCATAGATCATGTAAGGAAATGGGTAAGTTTAGCATTTCGTCGGCTGGAGCAGACAGCAAAAGTGTTCGCACAAAGGTATTTGAGTCGATAATTAGTCTAGATTTCTAGATTGGCCCAGCTAAAATGATTCTAAACAAGGCATCAATGATCCACAACAATTTGATGTAATATTAAAACTGACGAGAAAATTTATAGTGTACTCTGGCGTTCTATTTCACGCCGGGTTTTCTCCTGGTGTTTAAAGGTTGTTAATGTTAAAACACAGTCTAATCCGTTTAGTTTACGCCCAGTTGACGATTTAAGCTGAATAGACACTAAGGTGATTCTGGATGATGGATTGTCGTTAAATGTTACAAACGATCATTTCTGTTAGATAAATTTGTTTTATCTGCTTCCCGTGTCAATGTAATGTGATTTAGCCTAACCGGCAGGTGATAGATTTACCAACTTGAAGTTAGCTCAGAGGAAAGCTTCAAAGCTCACCACAAAGAACAACGCATCGCAAAACTATCTTACCTTGCTTTTTTCACGACAAGTGTTCCTTCGACAGATATATATTATACAGAACCGTAGTCCCTAGTGCCGGTTATATGAACTGTCTCCGTTCACAAACTCTGGTCACATTCCCTAATCCCCAGTTGTGTCTGCTATGTGACATGCAAGACGTGAAATAATATAACGGAACAAGAGTTATCTATTGGGTTAGTTTTTCGCCATTTTATGTATGCTTAGGATTCGACATTGCCAAAGAAATACATATTATCCCCTAGTCCGCAGTGTTTAAGAAAAGATTTTCTTAATAAGTTAAGCGTGCAAACGGTTCTCACTTCAAAATAATTTAAAAAAAACACGTTATTTTTTTTATTTTTCATCTGTACTTCAAAACCAGTTCCTAAAACTTTCAAACGTTCGTCACATAGACATAACGAGATATCCATTTTTGCCAAAATTCCAAATGTCTAGCTTCATTTTGTAACCTGGATTTTAAAATTAAAACTTTGAGGTCGATCGATCAATCTGAGATTGTAAACCAAAAACATAGAATAAGAATACATGTAATTCAACTTTAGGAAGTACGTGGTTTCTGATGGATCGTTGTGTTCGGATTTTGGTTGTGGGTATGCTTTTACATTAGGCCTATTAATAGGACGTTTTAACGATAACTAGATGTTTTGACGTACCGATGTTTGATTTTAGTGTTTTGATTTATCATAAAGTCGTTTGAATTCATTTCTTTTACAAAGACAAAACTGTTTTGACGCCAAGGGTGCCTGTTAGGAATAAGTACTTTAAACATCTTGAGTTGCTCCGAGTGTGGAGTTAACACGTTTGGATCTCTAGGTTATTTTGCCGTATTGATTTGTTATAATCGATAAGGATGTATAAGGGACAGAGGAGGAGAATTGGACCAGGTTGTTGTCCACTTTGTGCTTGTCTCCTATGGTTGAGGAGAATTATCAACACGTTCATCTAATGTTAGCTATCGACAAGGGATGATTGTCTTGGTCCAGCTTCAAGTATAGTGTGTGTCACAGAAACCGTTCATATATACAGAGGTTAAGCACCAGAAAGACGTCCTCATATTCAAACTAATTTTTCCGAGTTATCATTCACTTTGTCCATGTCTCCTATGGTTGAAGACAAATATCAACACGCCTATAAATGTTAGCCATCGACAAGGAATGCTTGCCTTGGTTTTATACCTTCAGTTCTATTTTGTGTCCCTGAACCAATTCATAGCTATAGAAGATGACCATATTCAGACTATGTTCTTTCTGTCGCGTCCTTTTCACAAATGGATGTACTGTCGAAATTGAACCCGTTGTCTCTATTAACAAGGTAAGTTATTAATGATCTAATTAGACAATTGCACTATGAAATTACAAGCAACAGATTGTTAATGTTAGCAATAAGACCAGGGTTGTGCAGAACATTTCGATGCAGACATGCAGCGGCTTACTATCTATGCTATTGACTTTAACGTACCCAGCACCTTCGAGAACACAAAGGCCTTTGACATTTCTTATCTCTTGAAAAACATGGTTTTAAACGAGACTTGCTCACTTTGGCGTTAGCGAATTATTGAGGATATTTCTGAAGATTTCAGCCAAATTTTAAAATGAGTATAAAACTACACACATCATTTTTTGAGATTTTGACTCTAAAAGAGTTGGCCGCCATGTTGGATTAATGTCTTCAGATCCTTTATATTTTGCCCTACTTAAAAGTTGAAATATTTTCCAGTCCGGATCCATCTGTGACTGAAATGGAGAAACAGTCTACTTGTGTATGCAGCAAATACTGAAGGCACCGGAGTATATTATGGATTACCCGAGAAAACATTTGAGCGAAATAATTAATCATGTTTGTCAGCCTTATAGAAATCAACATCATTGATCTATCGTTAAAAAGACCTAATCTATCTTCGCTAACGAAAAGGATGATTTTTGTAAAGAAAATGTTGTTTACTGTTTTCATTTTGTGCCATGGCTAAAACCGTCCAGTGGGATGGTTTATATGTGTTCTATCGAAAGTCTAGGGCACTAGCTCATATTTCCTGCCCTTGGAAACATGGCATGGCGGCCGTATGTTGCATTAGATACACGTGGGGCTGTGGATCTCCCATCTAGCGCCCATCTAGCATATATATTCATGAACACTAAAACACACGAGAACAAGGAAAATCTTCTTGTCTAAAATAACCATGGAGACAAGTTTCTAATTGTGTTAAAAAAGGGGTATATCATTTAGACCTTTATACCCAATCATTGATTGTTGTAATAAACTAAAACCTACGATATTTCATTAGGTTGACGACTGACAGGAGCTTGGCCTTAGTCAGTAGAATTTTTTGGAACGCTTTGTAATACAATAAAAAGCGCTTAGCATCGATTAATGATTTTTCAAAGGAGAACATCTTGAGATTTGATAGATGTGTCAAACTTAATTCACTCTGTGCACGATAACGTAAATCAGGCTGTCTGTGATTTGACAGTCAAAATATGAGAGACTCCGTGTTAGATTTCGGGTGCAGTGTTTCTCGCAAGGTGTTCTTATGGATAAAACTCTCTCTTGTGTAGGTTGACGACTGGCAGGAGCTTGGCCTTAGTCAGTAGAATTTTTTTGGAACACTTTGTAATAAAAGCGCTTAGCGTCGATTAATGACTTTTCAAAGGAGAACATCTTGAGATTTGATAGATGTGTCAAACTTAAAGAGGCATGAGCTGCCGAAATTCACACTTTTTTCATAATTTCTGATCGTCACGACAGTAAGAGGCTTTACAGGCCATCGAAAAACTAAATGATTGGCGTTGTAATGAGGAAAATCCATACAGTATGTGGCCTTCACGAACCGGAATATTGTTCGAAAAGTAAACAAAATTTAAATAACCGGGACGACCATTCATTCATTCTAAGCCAAAGTTAGTTCAAAACAATACTTTAACGTACATTCCCGAGATTAGGCGCTCTGAAAAGTCTTTGAATTATACGTCTCAGGAAAAATAGCCGATAATTTTAACATTCGGTATTAACGTCAAAATATCAACATTTTGGCAGCTCATGCCCCTTTAATTCACTCTGTGCACGATAACGTAAATCAGGCTGTCTGTGATTTGACAGTCAAAATATGAGAGACTCCGTGTTAGATTTCGGGTGCAGTGTTTCTCGCAAGGTGTTCTTATGGATAAAACTCTCTCTTGTGTAACATGTTCGAGTCTCCAAGCTGATGTTCGGCCGAAAAATATCTCACTATTTATTAGAATTAAATCAGGTAAGTTATCTTAAGGCCGGCTCAGGTCGAGTTAAGATCCGATCCTATTGTCTACGATTGAATCATAAGACCTTTCATGTCGACTGAGACAGGTTAATCGTCGCCCACTGTTTACCGATTAATTAACCTTAAGCCCCGCTCTGGTCGATGCGATCAGTTGATCGGAGGGAACTTCGTCATCATATTATGCAGACTGACACGCGACCAGAAATGGTGAAACAAAACAACATCACTGAGATTTATTTGCCCGACTTTCGCAACTGAGAGACAAAAGTTCCTTACTGATTTGTTGAGTTTTGGTATCACAACTCCAAATTTAGAGAATATATTTAAGCCATCAAATAATCACTTAAAAATCATGGATGCCACATGTAAATTTCTTTACAGTACCATAGGATCCAGGCATAAAGTCAATCTTTTACATGATTAAGAAATAATAATTTAATACTTGTTGTCCTGGCGCACATCATTCAATAGAATGGAGCCGCCACAAAATAAACAAGCAACCAACCAACCTCACTGAAATGCCGAGAAAATGAGCATGTGATGTTTGTCAAAATTCCAAATGTTTAGCTTCATTCATCCTCGAATACCCAGGGTTAAATTCTCAACAAGCTCGTAAAGTGAGAGTGGGTGTAAGTTTTAATTGTGGGTTCCGACGATGAGCTTCATTTTATAACCTGAATTTGAAAACTAAAAATCTGATATTATCAACCGCAAACCTAGAATTAGAATAAATGTAATTCAACTTTTCGTGGTTTCTGATGTATCGGTGTGTTCGGATTTTAGTTGTGTGTGTGATTTTACATTAGGCCTGTTAATAAGGCATTTTAAACATAACTAGATATTTTTGATGTACCCATGTTTGATTTTAGTGTTTTTAATTATTTTAAAGTTTTTTGAATCGCTTCTTATACAAATGACGACTTCGTTTTGACATCAAGGATGCCTGTAAAGGAATAAGGAATTTTAACACCTTATAGTGCTCTAACTGTGATCTTGTTGGGATATCTTGTTATTTTGCCGTATTGATTTGTTGTAATCGATTAGGATATGTAAGAGACAGGGGAGGGGTATTTGGGCCAGGATGTGATACACTTTATGGTTGCTGGGACAAATATAAACAACATCGACTTTGCTTTAACGTACCCAGCATCTTTGGGCATACAGAGGCCTTTGATATTTCTTATCTCTCGGAACAAATGGTTTTAGTCACTTGGGCATTAGAGTAAGCTTATCTGCAGGCTTCTAACATGTTTATGAAGATGTCACCCCATTTTAAAATATGTACAAAACTACACACATCATTTTCTGGACTTTAACAGAGTAGGCCGCCATGTTGTTATTTGATATTCAGATCCTACAAGTTTTGTCTTAATTACAACCAGCTTTAGAAGTTGAGGTATTTTACATGTTCTTGTCATTCGTTATATTTATATGTCCTCACCATATTATAAAACAGTATCCAGGATTTCTCGTTGCACATTATTCGGATGACACAGCGATGAATTCTGCAGATGAAAGTGGAGCTGCATTCTACTTTTACATTCATTAAATAGCGAAGGCGTCAGAGTCTTGAATGTTTTTCATTCCCAACATTTGAGTGTAAAAATATATTACGTTTTTCCAATGGCATCAACTTTTCAAATCACAGTGCTGATTTGTCCTGAAAAATATATTATCCATGTTTAAAAGTATATTTGAAAGAACATAAATTGTTCACTGGTTTAAATATCTATCATGGCTATAGGTCTTATATAGAAAGGGGGTCTTGCTGGCTCAGTCAGTCAGAGTGATAGTCCTTAAGTCCGATGCAGAACTTTCATCGATACGCTGCGGGTTCAAATCCCACTCAGACGAGATAAAAAACTTGAAAAATTTCTGAGTTTATTTTTCAGTCGATCGCCGTATGTGAGAGAGTTGCCAGGTTCTTACCGAAGGTCGGGATTTCCACAGGGCACAGAGCCCAGTTCGCTTCCCACTAGGCCTGGCAACGCCGCCATATAAGTAAAATTATTTTGAGTGCGGCGTAAAACATCAATCAAACAATCTATCTATTCAAAGATTACGGCGTAAGCTTAAGTGTTCTCTCCATGGAATCATAGCAAGGCTGTAATGTAAATTAAAGAATCGTGAAGGGTGCAGAACTCAAAACAATTCTTAACAAAGTTGCTAAACACCGATAGAATAGCTTTACAAATACATCATAACATCATGCCTATGCGCAACTTTACTCCAGCTTCGGCACGTTTCAAAATGGTTTATCACCAGTTAAATCTTGTACAGTAAGAAAAGATGGTTGTATACTTTGGCTCTATTACAAGGGATGTTAACTTCAGATAGGTTATGTTGGAAGACAGCAAAAACGTTTAGCATGGATTAATTATGGAAGACGGATGAGGACACTCGCGCCGCGTTTTGGCGACCTGTAATAAAACGCGGCACGAGAAAACGAGAAATCGCCAAAACGGCGAATTCTCTAGAGATATTGCCGTTTTGGCGTTTTCTCGCTCCGCGTTTTCTCGACCTATTTAAAAATAATAACACGCTAAATTGAAATGTTTCGAGATTTTTAAAAATCTGCTCTTTTTGTTTTCTCGCATAACTTTTTTATCCAGGGCGAGAAAACGCGGCGCGAGAAAACGCCAAAACGGCAATATCTCTAGAGAAATTGCCGTTTTGGCGATTTCTCGTTTTCTCGTGCCGCGCGTTTCTTAAGTCGCCAAAACGCGGAGCGAGAAAACGCCAAAACGGCAATATCTCTAGAGAATTCGCCGTTTTGGCGTTTTCTCGCCCTGGATAAAAAAGTTATGCGAGAAAACAAAAAGAGCAGATTTTTAAAAATCTCGAAACATTTCAATTTAGCGTGTTCTTATTTTATAATAGGTCGAGAAAACGCGACGCGAGAAAACGCCAAAACGGCAATATCTCTAGAGAAGTGCGCTTTGGGCAAAAATAAATAAATACATCACCAGTTAAAACTTGTACAGGTACGTTTGAAGGCTGTATACCTTGGCGCTATTAATACGGATAAACTTGCAAACCGAGCCTGCTTACATCCAGATAGGTTACGTCGG
Organism: Lepidochitona cinerea; assembly: GCA_963971465.1. Taxonomy (NCBI): domain Eukaryota; kingdom Metazoa; phylum Mollusca; class Polyplacophora; order Chitonida; family Tonicellidae; genus Lepidochitona; species Lepidochitona cinerea. The sequence continues at coordinate 62,055,528 of OZ020552.1, read as the reverse complement.
TAGACAACAAAGGCGTTTATCATGGATTAATTGTTCTTCAGTAAAAACCTGTTTGAGTTTTGATGCATGTGCCCAGCCTTGTAGGCTCTGTACACGATATCTTCCGTGGCATTTTCTTGATTTGATGTAATTCCGGTCGAAATATGAGAGATGGTAGATTGGCGGTGTTGTTCTCTCTCTCTGTAGGTGTTTCTATGGATAAAGTTTCAGCTTGTGAGAAATACAGAAATATTTTTTTTGACAGTTGGTCGTCATACAGGGACTTTTCAAAACCATGTATCACCAGTTAAAGCTAGTACAGAAAGAATCTCCTTGTTGGTTGTATCTTTTGGCGCTTTTAGTAGAAATAAAACAAACAAACCGAGCTTGCCAAGCTTCAGGTATGTTACGTTGGCAGACAACAAAAGCGTTTAGCGTCGATTAATTGCATTTCAAAGGAGAACATCTTCAAATTTGATAGATGTGTCAAACTTAATTCACTCTGTGCACGATAACGTAAATCAGACTGTCTGTGATTTGACAGGCAAAATATGAGAGACTCCGTGTTAGATTTCAGGTGTAGTTTTTCTCGCAAGGTGTTCTTATGGATAAAACTCTCTCTTGTGTAACATGTTAGAGCCTCCAAGCTGACGTTCGGTGGATAATTATCTCACTAAAGCAGGTCAGCTCTCTTAAGAGTGGATGTTAATTTTATTAATTTGTTAGATAATTATGTTCAATTTACATTGGGTAATCTGTAATACAAGACTGGAAAAGCCTTATCTGAAATTATGTGGTCGTCTTTTGTATTTGGTTCTTTTGTTTTAACTAATTTAAATGAATATGTGTTAAATTAGTCAAAATTGTACAACGTGCATCAATTCGGAACCGATACGTTTTTTTTTTTCAGGTGTGACAACTACTTGACAACTACTTGATATAATTCGTTCGAAATTTAACTTGGGGTTGGTACAGAATTGAAATGGATAAAGTGACATGAGCTGCCAAAATGAAGATATTTTCATGAATTCAGATCGCCAAGAGAGAATTGGCAGTTGAATTGAAAAAACTAATCCCTTCACACAGAATCAAAAATTATTTAATGAGCACCTCGAAGCAATTTATCGCTGTTTGTTTTGAAACCGAGAGAAGATGCGGGTCATATTGCTTCGTAAGGACTAGGCTCTGCGGCTGATCGTCCCAAAGCAGTTTTGCCACTCGGCCCCTTCTGGGGAGCGAACCGAAATGACTTTCTATCGCCCTGGACTATTTCCTCGGTATGTCTTACTGATCCTGAAGCCATGTCTTCATCGAACGAGTAAACTTGACTTAAATGGACGTTGTTGTTGTATTCCCCAGCGCCATACAGTTTAGTGGTTATCTATAAATAGTCATTAGCACGCCCTCTGATTTATGAATACCTAACTTAGCCGGGATAGATTAGTTTAATTTTGTGTGTTTGACATTCCTGTACAATTACATGCAATTCCGAGGCTAATATAAACGAAAAGCTCTTTATTTTAGCTCTTTGGGAAAAATTTCCATTAAATTTGAAATTCTGTTTTACCGGGAAAATAAAAAAAATTAGCAGCTCTTGCCTCTTTAGTGACGGTTTGAGTTGCACACAAATGACCAGTCAAACAGTGACCAGTAATGAACACCGTGTTCCTGGATTGGATAAAAATACGAAACTATCAGAGAAATTCTGATACCGAATGTCTCTTGAAAAGAATCTCTTTAACTTTAAAGACTGCTTTCTGTAATATAATATTTAGTATTTTTCAAAAGGTGTTGTTGTACTCTTTTTATTCTAAACCTAATCATTCTAAGGTGCTGTCGTGCTTTTTTTTGTTCTAAACTTATTCATTCTAAGGTCTTATCGTGCTCTTTTTATTCTAAACCTATTCATTCTAAGGTGCTGTTCGTGCTCTTTTTATTCTTAACCTATTCATTCTAAGGTGTTGTCGTGCTCTTTTTCTTCTAAACCTATTTATTCTAAGGTGTTGTCGTGCTCTTTTTCTTCTAAACCTATTCATTCTAAGGTGTTGTCGTGTTCTTTTTCTTCTAAACCTATTCATTCTAAGGTGTTGTCGTGTTCTTTTTATTCGAAACGTATTCATTCTATGTGCGGTCTTGCTATTTTTATTCTTAACCTTTTCATTCTAAGGTGTTGTCGTGCTCTTTTTATTCTAAACCTATTCATTCTAAGGTCTTATCGTGCTCTTTTTATTCGAAACCTATTCATTCTAAGGTGTTGTCGTGCTCTTTTTATTCTAAACCTATTCATTCTAAACCGTACTACAATAGCATTATTTTTAAAGGCCTACTCACCGCCGAAGCCTTTTACACATTTGCTCAGAAAGTCAATTTACACGTACTTACAAGTAAAACCACTAAATTAAACAGAGGACACATTTTGCAGTTAGGTTAGAATTGTCCTGATCAAGTATATCAGGAATCGAAGCCCGATTACAAGAGCAACCACCAGAAACCTGTTAGCATCAGTATTGGATTATTCTCATTTCAGACCGTTTTGTATGTGGTGCGTTATTCCGAAACACGTATCGACAGGCTTTATGTGTCTCTCAAAGCAGACCCTCTGTCTGTATTTCTCAGATAAAGCTCGTAAAATTATACTGTACTGTTAGCTTGCTCACATAGTTCACGTCAATTGGGCACTTGCATGCCTGCCCAGGTATAGGTTTTTATATTGCGGGTACAAACCAACTAAAAATACATTTGGGGCAAAACTAGAAAGTTTTCAACTTCTTCTGTGGTGAAAAAAAATTACAGGAACCCGTACACTGGTTTTAATGTAAACGTTATTCTGGATTTACGCGGCATGTGTGCCTTTAACACGACAATATGGTAATTCGTAAAACAGCTTTCGGGAATATGGCGAAAATGCAATGTGAAATTTCGCATCAGCTCTGCTTTTCAAATGAAAACAGTGAAATCTCGAATGTATGTATCAATACAATACAATACAATCCCCTGCTTGAATTACACGAATGTTATTCAAGACACAAGAAATCTCAAAACAAAATCAAGCAATGAAAACATTTAATGGGAATCAAAGTCAATGTTTCGACAGAGGGGGTGGGGGTTGGTAAACAAATTTGCTAGGTTCTCAAGACAGTTGAATAGTTCAAAATATATTTGCATACTTTGCAATATATTTATGAACACTAAAACATACAGGCACAGGTAAGAATTTCTTGTCTAAAATAACCATGGAGAAAGGTTTTAAATGTGTTAATTTTGCAATATGTTCATATACCGGCTTAGGATTATGCATTTTGATCCTACTTTCTATGTATGCGAGGAATTTATTATTCCACAGCCGAATGTGAAACTCCTTCTATTTTATTTCTAAGAAATAATCAATTCCCTCAAGTTGTGGACACTCGTGGTACGTCCTTGAGAATTTCGCCTTGAGACCGTCAAGAAAGAGATTTTATAATAAATTGTTCCAATGAGGTAGTGAGAATTCAATACACAGTTGGTGAAATACGCTCAGTGTTGTGTTTTGTTTCTGTAATTGGATTGGCTATTCTTGTTATTGCGCTCTTAACAATGAAGCTTAGCATTTGTTGGAACACCTGATTCTAATTAAAGAAGTCCGCATAACCATTCTTTCTCATATAATCTCTGGGGCCTGTCTTACAAACCTGGGGTGAATTTGCGCATCTCCCTACAACGTCCAGAGGCTCGTTCTACTAAGCTGGCGCAAAGTTACGCATAGATTTACAGCATGGAGTTGCGCCTCCAGACTTGCGACCATGCGCAAGTTCATATAATTTAAAACGCGCTTGCGACGGGCGCAACTTAAGCCAGCTTAGTAGAACGAGCCCCAGGGGGCAAATTACTAGAGTTTTAACACTGATTTACGTTGGATGCAACTTACGTCAGCTTCGTAAGGCCCTGTTTAAGTTGATTTGCAAATGTATGTTACGTTGTTTTCTTTTTATGTAACAAACGGTGTGGTCTCTTTTTATTTTTGCTCAAAGAGGTTTATTTCTTGAAACTCGTTTTATCGTCATATGAGAAAATGTACATGCATTCATATAATTGCGGCTTAAAATTCTAGTAAATGTATCAACAGTTAAGGTTAATTAATCAACTTTAGACTTAATTTCTTTATGTTTTAAGACCGGTTAGATCGTACATTTTTGCTATTTTTTCATGGGACATGATGCAGTTTATAAAATACCGTATTATGTTACATACACAAAATAATTCAAAATCTCTCATTTAAACCCAGGTTAATTTCACTGTCTTCAAAGCATTCCTATCTCCAGAAAATTGTTTTCAGTTTCTCAAAACTTACATTAAATTATAAAGGAAGCTTTGAGGAATATGTGGCTAACACAAAAATGGTATGCGTGGCATATCGGAGAGTTGCGAAGGCCTTGGGGAGGATGAATTTAACCTAGGCTTAAATGTCAGATTTTGAAAGTTGACCAATTTGTTTTGCTTATTGTGATCTTTTATTAACTTCACTGTCAGGTGTATAAAAAAATCGCAAAAATATGTGTTTGGTACCGTTGGACAGGAAACATTAGCGCGCTTCTTCAGAGCCCTAACGTGATTTTTTGTTTTCTCCCCCTTTAAATGAAATATTATTGAACCAAGCACAAAAGCGAATAAATCAAGCAAGCGAGCATTCTCATTTATTAGCAATGAACATCTCTTTGTAAATTTTCATCTCAAATGAGCTGCCAAATTTTTTTCATAAATTCTGATTGACACGACAATGAAAGCCTTTGAAGGCTATCGAAACAATAAGTGATTGGCGTTGGAATGAGGAATACAGATTATGGCCTAAACGACTGGAAAAAGTGCTCGAAAAGTACGCAAGATTTAAATAATCACTCATTCTAAACCTTAGTTCGAAACAATACTTTATCGTACATTCTCGAGACTAGAAGCACTAAAATGCTTTGTGCATCTTAAGAAAAATAACTGATTCTGTTTTAAAGGCAAAATATCTCTATTTTGGAAGCGCATGCCACTTTAACGCTTCTCGTTTTATATGTAATTTCTTTTGAAAAAATTATTGACAGATGGGTAAAAACGGTTTTATTTGTCGGCTTAACAAATTGGCTTAACCACCATCAAAGGAAACTCGAACCTCGTATTCCTCGAGCCAGACTACCTTACCTAACTCCATCGGGTACCGGGAGCCTTCACTGACTAATGGATCAATAAAAAGTCCGACCCAAAGGGCCAACCGTCGTAGAATAGAATACTCAATTCCAACAACAATTATAGCGATTTTCCTTTCTTGTTTTTAACGTCCAGTCTCTGCTCACTTTAGAACATAGTTTGTAGTCTAGATGCTTCTTTTGTACCATTTAAAGAAAGTAATGCACTAATGTATATGTACAAAGAACTTTACATGTAATAGATGACTGTGTTCCAGCATTGCGCTCCTTCCCAAATCTTGATTTCCCTTTTATAAGAGATAAACCTTGTACGCTTATAGCAAATAGAAATGTACGGAATCAAAAGCGTTCAATGGCATTTAGAAGTTGAAAGGTTACAATAAGGTGAAGAATTACTTATGGATAACATCTGTTTGGTTTATTGGGTGACGACGTTTCGATGTAGTCCTTACAACGTTATCAAATGGAAATGTACGGAAGCCTTTCAGTGCCATGTTTGGGAGCTTGGCATTTCCAGTGCCTTTTCACTCTTTATCAGAACTTTACAACAAAAGGAACTTGGGTTTGAAACATATCTATGATAATAAAAATAAGGTTAGCTCTTTATGAATTATCCAGAAAAAAATATTGGCATTAGGCTATCGGCAATTTCTATTAAATATCGTTATTATATTAACGTTATGTCGTGTCAATGTTTCGAACTCCCAGTAGCATCTGATCAAATAGCTATTTGTTACATCTGAGATGATCTGACTAAGTGCATATGCCTTTTAATGGACACGTTAGTTCGACTCATGAGTTAACATTGCCTTTTCGTCTCATTGTTACTGTTGAACTGAAAGAAGCGCAATACGTGTAACATTTGGAAAACGTTATTTATAGAAATGTATCTTTAATACAAATCTCGGCATGCATAAAACAGATATAATAGTTGGACATTTAGTCCGATTTATAATTGCAATAGAGCAAACACCCTGTGAATTTATTCCAAAACCCTGTTAGTCATTCAATCTCCAGTTAACACAAGGCTTGAGTGACAATGGAACTCGTGAAGTATTACATTACTGCATAACGCAACGGTACTTCATAGCGAGTCTATGTGGCTCTGAGTGATGCCGGTTCGCGAATGTAGCAGTCGTGAAGTTGTATACACTATAACATTTAGCTGCGATGCGATTTTCCAATCGGGTTCCAGAAACAATCTCAGGATATACCGACATTGATTCTACCTCGGCCACGATTGTCACTGTGCGTTTAGTCGGAATTTTTCAGGCGCAAGTTAGGCTGTAAGATACCACCATAAACTCACGCGCGTTATGCCGAGCGACAATAAAATATATTTGGTTTCAATCGTATAAAAGTCTCACAAAAGTTTTATTCCTTGGTGTCGACTTCGAACAAGGATGAATCTATCAATCTTGTGATTTGCCCAGACAGAGTAAATTTGCCAATTAAGTATAATTATAGGTTGTAAAAACGAAACGGGTAGAAAATTTATTGTACTACTAAAAATCGAAGGCCCCGTTTGCTCTGACATGTTTTTCTATCTTCTGAACTTGCCTAGGTTTGTTATCTCTATCAGAAGAATCATGCGTAAAATTGACATCTGATAGCCTACATTATTCGTCATTCATGTTTATTTTTATTGATTTCCCCACGTCATACTGTGAGTACTTTTAGACAATGCGATTTTGGTGATAAATAACTCTCCTACAAGTATACTTGCCGTTTTTTTTTTTTGGATATTGACTATCTTTATTTATCATTCCCCGGGCAATAAAATACGGAGGATATCAACATGATATAAATCAAATGGGATGGAAAACGGTAACAGATATCGCGACTGTACCGATATAAACTTCGTGATATCATCACCCTGGCGATATCACTTTTAACTATCAGAGCTACTTTTTGCAAAACCTATTGTCCGGATGAAAAATATGAGGCGTGGAGGTGTTTTCCACATGGGTTTTGAAAAACAGCGAAGTTAAAATGCACGATATAAAATAATATTTGTATTGACTGTCAGTGGATCTCATCTGATTGCTTCTAATCTATCTTGGCGTGTTTCTAAAAATAATCTAAATAACGCATATGGTTTTGAAATACTACAAAATATCAGAAATAAAACAACATTGTAGCCTTAGATCCCCATAAACGCGATTGTTAAATTAACGAACGTCTTGACTCTGATCTCGGGTAATTTAGGATGAGTTTATCTAAAACTCGGAAGGGACTCAATAATTTGGGTTAATAAAAGTCTCGCCGGTAATTATGCTTATTATTATATTTATAAACACTAAAACACACGGGCACAGGGAAAATCTTCTTGTCTAAAATAACCACGGAGACAAGTTTCTAATTGTGTTAAAAAGAGGTATATCATTTAGACCTTTATACCCCATCATAAATTGTTGTAATAAAGTAAACCTATGATATTTCATTAGGTTGACGACTGACAGGAGCTTGGCCTTATTCAGTAGAATTTTCTGAAACACTTTGTATTACATTGACAATGCTTACGCATCTTAAGCTATATAAGAATATCGTCAGACTATATATTATGGGGTCACTCGACGGAGATTGAGTCAACAATGCTCTTGTTTTCAGAAGCATTTCCCAATTAATTCGTTTTTTCAGTAAATAATGTCAAGTGTATTGTCCTTGCGGATTAACGTAATTTTTTTCTCGCCGACTGTGGACACTGCCTCTGATCCAAATTCCTTTATAATTGCTAGCATTTGGATTGAGCTGGGAGAACAACCAGGAACCTCGGCTTCCTCTCATAACCAGTCAGCCACAACATACAGCATTTCCTTCCTTGGCCATCTGGTATAAGGTAAAGACTGTTTTGGTGTACAGCTCAGTAGAATGCCGATCCCTATAGTGCCTCGCTTCTTACCGTGGATTATTTTCATCCTTACCTGCTCGTTACGTGTTGCCGTTAAGGCCGAAGACGAACCAGCTGGTCTAACAAGGTAAACTACTTCTTTTGATTGTTTTTAATACAGAATATTTAGACTATGATGCTTTTGATATCTTTCGTAAAATGAAACGTAGAATGAATCGTTGTTTATTTCATTTGTTGCTTTACAATATTAACAAAACGTCATTTTTGATTTATAGGCACAATTTTCGCATTTTTGCCACTATCCACTCAGCTTTTGAAGCTATCGTGGTCCATCGAAATTGACAAGTTTATCTGTCTGAGTTCGGAGAGTAACGATCATAAACTACTTGGAATCGTTTTTATCCAGAAAATAAATGTTCTGGGGCCGGTTGTTCAAAGGTGTATAGGCTTAATACCGGTATAACTTTGTAACGTAAAAATTGAATTTCTTTGTTACGTGGCGTCATTTAGACGCGGATTGATAGTTAGCTCTTATAACGGATCAGTTTAGAAAGGGGTGGAAGAGGGTGGGAGTAGGGGATACAGACTGGATTTTGACATTATGAGAAATTCGGAAATAGACCAATAGCGCACAAGTTCTCATAACGGACGCATTGAAAAAGCTTTCTACCTCAAGTTATCGAAAATTACCTGATGAAATAAGAACGAACCATGACAATTTCAATATTTTTTAAACTGAGTGGAATTTAAACCCACAATATAATGGCGAAAGAATTTTTAGATTATAACCCCTTCTTTCTATCTAACTTGAAACCGGGCCCCACCCGACCCCAACAAATGTAAACCAATGCATCTCGCAGTAAGCCAATGCATCGAAGTGTTCAAGTTATATGGCGTTGAATTTATGTTTTAACAGGGTATAAGCCAGTAAACGGAACTAAAACAAACAAGTTGGAATCTACCGAAAAAGTTTCTTTTGTGCATTTCTAATAAATCTGAAAAGCAACACTTATTCGTGAAAAACACAACCCAAACTATTCAAAGCAAACAGAAAATGCATGTAAACCGCTGATATCGTTTTTGTTGGTTTAAGCTGCCTGAACAGCGCTGTGAGCAATGTCTCTCGTATAACAAAGTCTAGACCTATTGACATATTTTTTGTGAACGATGACGATGTTTTTATTGTTTTAATTGTGTATGGTTATTTTTAAGTCGTGTTGTAATAACACGGTTTATGTCACTGGTGTTAGTTTACAGCGCATTAATATGACATAATGACAGCTATTTACGGCTGTAAAAATCAGTATTGCTCTTTAGAATCTGACCTTAATTCTAAAACGATGGTCCTCTATATTCCGAAAATACGTAAAGCCTTCGAAAAATGATATACGTCTTAAATGCCCCTAGGGCGTCATATTATGATTTTATCTCGGGTTTTGGTAGTGAGTGTTAAAGAATATCAGAGTTTATTGATTACTATATAAACCTATAGCAAATCGGCATGTTGAGATGGAATGTCAAAAATGCTGATAATTTGTTGCTAAATTATCTTTTCCAGAAAATTCTACTGACTACGGCCAAACTCCTGTCTGTCGTCAACCTAATGAAATATTATGGGTTGTGGTTTATTACAACAACCTATGATTGGGTATAAACGTCTAAATGATATGCCCCTTTTAATACAATAAGAAACTTGTCTCCGTGGTTATTTTAGACAAGAAGATTTTCCCTGTGCCCGTGTGTTATAGGGTTTTAGGGTTCAAAATATCTGTCTGGCGAATACTTATCATCTATCAATATTTATTCCAAAGCATTCACAAGGCTAATTTTTAAAACATCATAAAAAGTAGCATTAGCTGTCAAAATTTGCTTCTTTCTCATATATTATGATTATAGCGACAGTAAAACGGTCTGAACGTGGTCGAAAACTAAATAATTAACGTTGGAATGAGATAAATCCATACAACCTGTAGCCTATATACGAACGAAAAAGAAAAATATACGATCGAAAAGTAAACAAATTTGAAATAAAAGGGATGAAAGTTGATCAGTCTAAGCCTAACTTAGTTCAAAATAATGCTTCATCGTACATTCTCGAGACTAGAAACACTTAAGATAAATGATAGCAGGAAAGCAACATACACATTATGAGCTAAACGCTCACGTTTCCTTTCAAGCGTTTTTATTTTAAAACCTTTTAACTACAGCTATTTTATAATATAAACTGTATTCCGAAGCCATAAAATAGTATACGACCTGCACAGCCCTTTTAAAAGTTTTATGAACAGCCTTTGGAAATAATTTCTCATTTGCGTTAAGTGTGTTGTAGAACATGTACTTTAAAAGTCTGACAAAAAAGAAAATTAAATTTCGGTTTCAGCACATGCGAAATTCAAGCTACATTTGCTGATCTACAATGCTTACGAAAGTTAATTATCTCAGGGACTTATGACGTCAGACGCCACCTTCGTTGTGTACGTACCCTCACGGCGATTTCTGCTGTCTCAGTACGCCTTGATGGCAGTTTGTACACATCGAAGATCGTCTATGACGTCATTTTCCCCAAGTAGTCCCGAAATATACGGAAAATATGCATATTTCAACCCATTTTTTTTTACTACCAGAGAACTAACTCGAAGGTTGTTTCGTTTAAACTTACGTTTTTCAAATATACATTTAGTCCATAAACAAGCACAGACCAGCTTTAAATCCTGTTAAATCCTTTAAGTGCGGAAACTTTGTTTTTACTTTGATAATATACTCTGATTAATAGAAGGTCATTCCGTAAAAACCGAATATGTGTGAAATTAACGGATACAATTCAAATAGCCAGGATGCACGGGTACATGGTAGGCTTTTTCTCCTAATAACAACTCTTATTTGGCGTAGCAATAATCAGCTCATTATGTCTCGATGTATAGTTTTTTTAGACTGATACCAGTTTAAAGTTCCAATTGTCTGATAAACCATACTTAAACACTAACTTAGAACTCAGTATTTTGCAGTTAGCTTTAAGAAATGAGACGCTATGTCTCCGTGTGTAGCAAAAAAAGTTCCGTTACCGACACGCTTGCTGTACTCACATACCAAACATTTCTCCCACAAAAATAGGTGTATTTGAAAGCAATCCAAATTTATTTTACTCAGCGTTTACTTCATGAGCTCGTTATCCCTTAGACGCTGTAAAAGATACAAGAAATTGTACTAGCCTAAACATAATATTCATTTTAATACATTTACAACCCAGTAGAATTTAAAGGCACACTTGCCGCGAAAATCAGGAATATTGTTTTCATTAAAAAAGAAAGACAGTTTTTTGTATTTTCCCCAGACAATATAAGTTAGGAAATTTCTATTTTTACCAAAATTTAAAAGTTTGGACGTCACTTTGTATTTTTAATTTAAATTTGAAAATTTGAATTGTTAGGTGCCCGGAACGTAAACAAACCAAACAGCTCGCAGCGGCGATTTTATGTTTCAGTCGAATGAGTGAACTAACGGCACAGTGTAATTTTACGTAGGCCTATTTATCTGAGAAATACAGACCGACGATCGGTTAACAGCGACTGGAAAAGCCTGCTGATAATTGTTTGAGTGTAAACCACAGATAAAAAGGCCTGAAATGAGGGTAATCCAACACGAAAGTTGACCGACACTGATCGTTGTTGTTGTAATCAGGCTTCGATTCTTCGTTTGTTTTTCACCCCATTTCTACATTCTAAAGCTAACTAGACATGTTTTATGTGTCCTATGTTTAAGTTTAGTGGTATTAGTCGTAGTAAGCTCATGTAAATTGGTTTTCTTAGCAAATTTAAACAGGCTCCGGCGGCAAGTGGGCCTTTAAGAAGAACTTAGAGAAAGTTTGTTGAATACGTTTCTATAGTGAATTGAGTTATGATTTCCATTATTATATATGCCCGTTATTGTCTTTGGAAAGTTTCTTGGAAAAATATGAATGCATCTAAAAATTCACTCAAAATAATCAAGAACAACTGAAATCAAATACAAAGCCAGATAGTTGAATGACTCGCCTCAAGAATTTAGCAATATAAAATAGCTACTAAGTATAGTTAGTTACCGTTTTTTATCCTTCTGGAATGTATTGCGTCCTTGGTTTGTCATTTCGACTAAATGAGTCTTGTTTTAATAAGCTGACTGTCATAATAGAACAAAACCGATCAATTATCGTTAGTGGAAAAGCGGTCGGTTTATTTTGACGCTGTAAGACTAAATGCCAAACAAATGAGCTTATGTTTCCACGACTTGCGTGAAGGCGCCAAAACTACATGTATTGACATCCTGGTCGTTCAGGAAGCCTGTTGCAATCCACTATCTGTTTTATATACAAGTATCGTCATACCTTTGTCAATAACAATACAGAATGCATAATGCATGCGTCCACGCTGGTTTTCTCATCTACTGATTAACAACTGCTACCTTTCCAGCCGTGGTTAAGGCACACACGAGAAATACCACTCTTTATAGACCATAGACCTATAAATATTCCCCCCGACCTTGCTGGCATAACAAATCAGTCTGGCAATCGGCAATAGGAGCTCGATCCCAGTTTTTCTCCGCTCAACTGCAATTAGATAACATTTATCTTCTCCGGTGTATTGAAACAACCAGCCTGGACACCCGTGATTAGATCAAATAATGGAATCTCCACGGATTGAGGTTTAGTTCCTTTATAAAAAGTCTATGGTTTTTTGTGTCAAAATATCGACGTGGTAAACCCTATAATACCATGGCTCGACGTGGTTAACCAGTTAATACCATGGTTTACCATAGCCACGTAACATGGTAAATGCAGATTTTTTCCTCGATAAAATGGTTAACCATACAATATTCCATTTTTGTTATGGCGAGGTTAAATTGAATATACCTACTATTTGCCAGAGATGTATGTATTGATGAAGGGCAATGTCAACTGTAATTCTGGTATTGGATCTGTGAACTAAAGCAAATATTTCATTGAACACTGTATGGTAAACCATGGTATTGAACTTAAATATCATGTTTTTGTTCGAAAGCACTTTGATTTTTACCATGCTATCTATTATAAGGGTGGTATATTTTTTTCTTGATTTCCGAAATGCTATACCGGCTTTATCCGGAATATTGGAAATGAGTATATATTGAAAAAATATAGTCCTAGAACATTAACAAGAATGATTATTTTACCATAAAGGTAAATAGACAAGACGAAGGCCCCTATAAACGTTAGAAATTGTTTTACTAAATCTGAGTGTTTAGTGGAAAGAAAGGAATGGTGCTCTGGGAAGGAATTCAATTGGCACATGTTGTTGACAGTTTCGTAATGCTGTAGAAAAGTAGAATTTTGTTAACTGTGGTTTCCATATTCGTAGTTGCCTTTCTTTTGTGTGCCAATGGGTCGCGGGTTCGAATCCCACTCAGTCCAAAAAATTGGAAAATTTTCTGACTGGGTTTTCACTCGATCGACCTATGTGGGGTGGTTGCCAGTTACCAACGGAAGGTCGTGGGTTTCCTCCGGGCATAGAGCCCGGTTTCCTCCCATAATAAAACTGGCAACGCCGCCACATAAGTGAAATAATCTTGAGCGCGGCGTAAAACACCAAACAATCAATCAATCAATCTTTTGTGTGTGTAAGTCCATCGATATTTTGGTACTACAATATGGAATAAATTAGCGTAATCTTTTTCGAATCTATATTATTATCTTAAAAGAAACTTGTTCTATCACTTGGTGTTCCGGTTTTCTATTTAATGTTAAGATAACACGAATCTTTCTTCATCAGATGACTTTCGTAAATATACAACAATAACAGAACTTATAAATTAAGCCAAAGTCATAACTCCGAGAAACATCATAATGGAGGTTTATCTAATCGAAATATCTAAACTTAAACATGCCCCGCTAGTCATCTCTCGACTATTGGGCAATTTTATAAAACAATTCTGTCGGAACCATGTCTTGAATATTCCAAAATTATCAGGCGAACCATTCGAGCGTTGCCTTTAAGAGACCCAGAAATGTAGATTTCCTAAAGGCCCGTTTTCACTGTTCGATTTGTCGTAGCGATTTATAGGAAGCGATTAAAATGGATGCTTTTAATTGGTCCATACGATTCGTCAACCAATCAAATGCATCCATTTGAATCGCAGTCGGGAAGACAAAACGCACAGTGAGAACGGGCCTTAAGCATAGCAACCTAAAGACGTAGGTGGCGAATTATGTATGACGGAGAGCATGTTTGTGTACCAGTACATCTCGGTGGTGAGAAATGGCGGATATAGTGATGTAAAACAAATGACAGCTCAGAAAAAGTGTTATGATATATATCCCATCTGGTATGTTTAGCTCACAAAAACTCTGCAGCACGTTCAACAGGGGGAATCGGCATTTTAACATTGACATTCTTTCTGAGAAGCTGTTTTTCCCCCAATTTCTCTGATAATAAATGATACATAAGCCCACCAGCATTGCAATTTCGAAATAAAGTTTCTTATATTTGTCTTGAAGTAGTGTTCAGCAGTGTAACATTGTTGAAAAACTATCTCACTTAAAAAGAATTTACAAAACAAATGGGAACATCTCCTCAGACCTGCGCGTAATAAGATACCAAACTCGATGTGTAGTTTTGAGTTGACCCCAGCATTTCAGCTATGCAGGACTTCTGGTGCGTCATTTTTCCTGTGTGTTTTTCAAGGGCAATTTATGAAACTTACGACGGTCTAAATATCTTGTGGAAACGGTAAAAAAATACTTCCAAGTAGACTACACAAGGGGTCTCTTTTAGCATATCAGACAAACCGCATTATGATTCAATTTACGATCGGTCGATACTGTCATTGTTTTTTTCTTTTTTATGAAATAGCAGAACACCATCGGGAAAATCCCGTAATAGCGCGACGGCTTGTAGCTAAGGAACTTTAAAATATCACTCGATAACGTTTTTAAACTAAATATTTACCATCTTCTGTGCACGCAATGAATGGCACAAGTATAAAATACAGTATAATTGGCGATCCAAGACAACCGTGTTACCATCTTTAGTAACAGTACAGTTTTTGCATATCTGTTAAAAATATATTATTAAATGTGTACTAAAACAATTATACCATTGAGCCGCTAACAGCAGTAATGAAATGTGGCCATTTTGTCCTCGTCCACAATCGTTCATCTCGGATCTTGATCCAGATTTGATGGCTCATTGCTGTGCCATTAATGTTCTCTAGCATGATATTTCTAACATTAAAAAGCCATCTTTCAGAATTAAAAGAGTTTCTGTCAATATGCTATTTTCAAGATGCTACGAGCATCGCCTTCAACTTTGCGAGGGCTGAAATTACCATTAGAAAAAACAATTCAAGCAGAATAGGATAGTCTGAACGTACAGTAGAAACAAAATGAAAGCTTCGTGTCGTGTTTTGTAAACTGTAAGGGTGAACAAAAGTGGCATTGTGATCCTACGTTTTAACTTGGAAAGATCTCATTGACCTTAGATTACCATATATTGATTGGGCAATCGTATAACAATAACTTGCCCATTCTGGAGCAAATGGTAATGCCATATTTTGGTTGAGCTATTAACGAAATCCGACTTGAGTGTAGTTTCCTTCAGTAATAGCCTTTGGCTTGCAGTTAATGCATATCGGTAATCAGCTTTATATAAGGGCCCCTCCGAAACACAAATTTATTTCAATCCTCTAATCCGCAAAATCGAGATTGTTTGAGAGCTGACATTCGTCCGACCAATATATCTCAATGGAGACGAAAAATTCGTGTTTTTTTTAATACTATTATCGGATTTCAGTGATTACGTTTTCTTTCAAAAGCTAATGTAATCTGCCTACGTTTGAAATAACAGGAAAGGCATTATTAGAATGAATATTTTGAATGGCATGAGCTGCTAAAATTTGTGTTTTTTATGAATTTCGATCATCAAGAGAAGACCAGCATTTACAGTACCTTGGAAGATTTAAAGTGGCATGAGCAGCCAAAATTGAGATATTTGGCAATACAGAATGTTACAATTATCGGCTATTTTTCTCAAGACATATAATTCAGAAGCTTTTTAGTACTTGTAGTCTCGAGAATGTACGATAAAGCATTGTTTTCAACTAACTCAGACTAAAAAATGAATGGTCGTCCCGGTTATTAAAATTTTGTTTACTTTTCGAAGTATAGCATGACTAGTTTTTTCTATGGATATCCAAGCGCTACGTTTTGACCTAGTTTCTATGGTCGCCATTAGTTCGAGGACTTGTAAATTAAGCAAGTGGCACTTCAGCACAGTTTTTACCTGTCAAGGAATGATCTTTTATACCCCCATCCGATTTGAGACCGGAACATATACGCTTCTCACATCGGCATTCAGTATCAGTATTTTGTATGTGACGTCATCCTTACAGCGCTTTGACTGGTCATTTCATAAATTTTGCTCAACCGAAATTCGCCAGAGTGGCCACACAAGGCGAATTCATCGTCGGTGATAAAATTCGGCTCGAAAATATCAAACATGTTTGATGTCGGCAAATGCATCGGGCGAACTTGGGTTCAACCTCGCGGACCAGGATACATAAGACGAATTGACCGGCGAAAGACTTGGCGAATGGATTTGCCTCGAAACGAACTAAACAATTCGCCGAATGCCCTCCTCATATGCTAGACTAGATATAATAACTCATCTTTAAGAACGTTTAAAAAATTTTAACGGTAAAATAAATTTTAATCGTCTTAGTGTCACCCACCCTTGTACTCTGCAGTTCCTTTATACGAACACGCTGTATTTTGATGTAGTCACATTTCTCACGGCGATGACTTAAAGTGGCATGAGCTGCCAAAATCCGTAGTTTTTTCATAACTTCTGATCGTGACGACAGTAAGTGGCTTTGAGGGCTATCAAAAAACTAAATGATTGGCGTTGGAATGAGAAAAATCCATGCAGTATGTGGCCTGTATGAACCGAAAACGTGTTCAAAAGTAAACAAAATTTAAATAACCGGGACGACCATTCATTCATTCATAGCCAAAGTTAGTTCAAAACAATACTTTATCGCACATTTTCGAGACTAGAAGCATTAAAAAGCATCTGAATTCTACCTCTTGAGAAAAATAGTCAATAATTTCAGCATTCTGTTTTAACGTCAAAAAAACAACATTTTGGCAGCTCATGCCCCTTTAATTAAAGTCGAAATATTGAGATTACAACATGAATATTTACGGAGTTTCCGTACTACTTTATTATGTTAAGTTGTCCAGTGGATCAAATAGCATTTAAGTGTTAACTTGTCAGGTATTTGATAGTGATTTTAAGTTTTGGGTGGTTTACCAGATCATTCTTTGAAAGGTATGATTTACACTACTCTTGAGAGGTATGATCTGGGTGGTTTGAAAAACAAATCTTTTATTTTCATTTTATCTCTCCAATTTTCCTGGAACCCGGGTGTAAATTCGCCCTGTATACGGTACAGTATAATTTATGATTAAAGGGTCGCTAAACTGTTCAACAATATTTTTGCTTCTGTAGGTTTTATGTCATTTTCCTTATCAGAAATGCTATTTAAACCTTAATTCCAATGGCATGAACCACAGACATTTTTATATTTTCAGCCAAAAATTGACAGATATTTGATCACAAGTTATAAATTGAAATTTTGTTATGATTCGAAAACAATTTCGGTCGTAATTGTCATATACTCAAAATTAATCATTTTTTTATAAACTCAAAGCCGTAACAATTTTTGTGACAATCAGAATTCACAAGGAAAGTTTTAATTTTGGCATTTCGTGTGACTTTAAGATACAGAAGTAATATTTTATCTGACGAAAAAGTATCAAATTTCGATTAATCAGGTGTCGACCGATTCATCTTTTTAATGAGATTCCATTAATTACACACACAGGTCAGGTTAAAATAATATTGAGGAACTGTCGAAATTGGAACATTTTTTCCAATTTTCCGGTCCACAAGAGACTTTCGGATTAAAAAAATCTAAATCAACTACAATGGAATAAAAAAATAGGAGCATATTACTTAATCCAATCGAAGCTATGCTCGCATTACTGATAAACGGGATGCTAGTTAAACGTTTATGTGATATAAAAAACGCAATATTCAGATAACAGTAATAACTTGCTGATTATGAAATTTTACGCTTTAAGCTATAAACTATCGGTAGCCATTGTAAAAAGACATCCTACGCCTATTGATGTAAACATAAAAGCCAGAAAAGCTAATTCCTGCCCTTTTGTGTAATAGTACCAGCTGTTTGTTTTGTTAAAACTAAATAACGGGTTGTACATTGAGAGTTTAAACCCATATCCTGAATTGTACATTGAGAGTTATGTTAATAGGGGGCATGAGCTGCCAAAATGTTGATAATTTGACGTAAACACAGAATGTTGAAATTATCGGCTATTTTTCTCAAGACGTATAATTCAGAAGCTTTTTAGTGCTTCTAGTCTCGAAAATGTACGATAAAGTATTGTTTTGAACTAACTTTGGCTTAGAATGAATGAATGGTCGTCCCGGTTATTTAAATTTTGCTACTTTTCGAACACGTTTTCGGTTCGTACAGGGCACATACTGTATGGATTTTCCTCATTCCAACGCCAATCATTTAGTTTTTCGATGGCCTTCAAAGCCTCTTACTGTCGTGACGATCAGAAATTATGAAAAAAGTGGGAATTTCGGCAGCTCATGCCACTTTAAACCCATATCCTTTATCCTACCTACAGTTTGTGTTTTGCACTCAATTGGACTTTTCGAGATTTGTGGGTGGACTGCTAAAATTTCTGGTAATTTCTCCTTAAAGCGAATTCGGCTTTACGCTGTTGGCAATCTCGGATATTTACGCTATCGTAGTCTTTATGATGAGCCTAAAACAACTAAACGTAAAATATACGTATACAGTTGCAAGCAAAATTATTCACACCCTCCTCTTCCCCCTCCCCACCCCACGTCGAAAAGCCCAGAGCCCAGACGCCCGACGTACACCACTCTTGAGACCACGACATAAGAAAAGTCAAGTTCTCTATGTTAAAATGAAGTTTGATAAAGCACAAAGGGTTTGAGTTGTTAGGTTATATGGATCAGAGATATACATGTGTATGTGGCGCAAAAAGAACGAGCCATATATCGAGAATAACACCGTGCCCAACGTCTTTTCGAGACAAGTTAAAATCTTCATAGCCATTCCATGTTTTGCCTTGGCGGATCGATTTGTATATTGGACAGCAACTTTCTACAAAATGCGAGGAAAACTTCTCGCAGCAAATCAAAACGTCCGGCATTTGATTTCTTCCACTAGCTAAGAAATGACGTAATAGCGGCAGTCAACGCATGTGTACATCTGGATCTTTTATGGAACGAGTGATGATTGGTCAAGGCTTTCCAAGGATATGAAAGGTAACTCTTACACTCCCACCAATGGACGCTGTTCTATTAATGGGTTAAACGTCATTTTCTGCCAAGTTAAAACACAAAATAGCTATGTATATTTTACCTTCAAGATGTACCTACTGTGAAACCCGACAGGGGTTTGTGATGCTATGGGCTGCTGCACTGCTAATGGCATTATGAAGTGCCACACTGGGCAAGAAGTTGAGGCTTGGGGATCATTAGACCAATCCAACCAGACAATGATCCCTGTACCACACATATAATCCTTCAAAGGCTTGGTTAGCACGAACAGACTGGAATACTCTTGTGCGGTCGTCACATTTTCCAAACTTAAGCCAAATCCAGATTCGGTGGTTGCATTAAAAAAACTATTGCCGCAAGCAGACCAAAGATCCTTGCAGAGCTGGGGGCTATTGCCCATGAGAAATGGAATGGAATTCTCAAGAAGTTGAATAATTTTACAATTTTACCGGCTAATCCAATTTTGCCTATAATAAGCACACATTTTTGGTTCACACGGTTTGCTGCTTCTTTAAACAACGTCAGTCCTTTAAATTTAAGGTATCGGTACATCAAACGCTCAACTTCTCTTGACAATCATAATGTCGGCAGCTCATGCTAATTGAACTGTCAAAAGTCAATATTTTCCATCAGTAAAATCGGGTTATCTAAAGACTTTGGATGCTCATTAAAAACAAGTTATTCGTCTTGTAATCAAACATTTAAATTGATTCCGTAACTAAAACGAGTTATGGCATTGATCGCTTAACGACCAACCCTCAGAAAACTGGAACACTTACCAACGGTCATATTTTGCGAAATTAGGTGTGTGTTAAGTGCCACAAGTAATTAGAGGTTTTGAAAACGACCAATTAATACGAAGTAAGTACATGTATGCAGTTTACTGTGTGACAAAAAAGTGAGACAATTACATTTGCACACCTTAGTTTATGGGCCCAGATGTTCCGCTTCTTTCTTTTGCTAAATCTAAATAACGAGTCATTTTCAGTTATACATATTTAAACTCGTTCCTATCCTTGATTTATAATCTGTGTGTCACAGCTGCTGTGCCGAAAATGTAATATTTCATTATTACAATAAGAAGGCTTGTTATTGGCTTTGATTTATCGCATATTAATCTCGCAAATCATAATGTAATTTGATCCAATCTGAATGTTTTTATATCATATGTTGATCAAGCCGTTGAGCTATTTGATATATCGTGTCCCAAGTTGGCTTGCCTGGTGCACTGACTGGATTTCAGCTGTCATTGCAATTTATCGAGTGGTCTCTGTTTTATTTCCAACTCCACTAATGTCAGTTTGCTTGTAACAAACAAATGTGTTCAATAGTTTTAGGAATCGTTGGTAAATTCGTTGATTTAACGACGACCATCATCATCTAGGGTTAAAAACTCTGTCATTAGGTCCGTCTATCTACTTTTGGTGTCCGTGAAACAAGGCCGCCAGACGGTAGTTGAAATAAGCTTGGTTAGCACTAACGCATTTAATTTCAACAATCAATCTCGTGCGTTAGTGATAATCATTGTTTCTTTATCACATTTTGTAGAATACCGTAGCCTATACCTTTCATATCACGCTTAGAAATTAATGTGGCAAGAACTGATACCAAACTGCCTTTAAAAATCCATTTCATATCAATCCATCTGAAAATCTGTTGCATGCAACCGGTTCGATTTAGTGGTGTTTTGTTCTTCAGGTCGAATTCAACATTATCCTAAATCTACATGTACGTCGGCGTTGTCGGGTTTTGTATGGACGGCAACCTGATCTTGTGTCCTGAGGGAACTTCGATACGTTATAGTCGATTAGGTCAGAATCTAATTTACAACTTTTCTTTGAACGGTATTCGAAGGTTTGTAGGATAAAGCTTTGCACGTTTCTAGAATAAAGCTTCGAATATTTCTTAGATACAGCTTCGATTATTTCTAGGATAGAGCTTCGAGTATTTCTGGGATAGAGCTTCGTGTATTTATAGGATAGAGGTTTCGGGTATTTCTGGGATAGAGCTTCGTGTATTTATAGGATAGAGGTTTCGGGTATTTCTAGAATAGAGCTTCGGGTATTTCTAGGATATAGCTTTGAATAATTCTAGGATATAACTTTGATTATTTCTAGGATATAGCTTCGAATATTTCTAGGATATAATTTTGAATAGTTATAGGATATAGTTTCCAGTATTTCTAGGATATAGCTTCGAATATGTCAAGAAGATAGCTTCGAATATTTCTAGAAGATACCTTCGAATATGTCAAGAAGATAGCTTCGAATATGTCCAGAAGATAGCTTCGAATATGTCAAGAAGATTGCTTCGAATATGTCAAGAAGATAGCTTCGAATATGTCGAGAAGATAGCTTCGAATATGTCCAGAAGATAGCTTCGAATATGTCAAGAAGATAGCTTCGAATATTTCTAGGATATAACTTCGAATATTTCTAAGATATACATGTAGCTTCGAATATGTCTAGAAGATAGCTTCGAATATTTCTAGGCTATAGCTTCGAATATTTCCAGGATATACATGTAGCTTCGAATATGTCAAGAAGATTGCTTCGAATATTTCTAGGATATAGCTTCGAATATTTCTAAGATATACATGTAGCTTCGAATATGTCAAGAAGATAGCTTCGAATATTTCTAGGCTATAGCTTCGAATATTTCCAGGATATACATGTAGCTTCGAATATGTCTAGAAGATAGCTTCGAATATTTCTAGGCTATAGCTTCGAATATTTCCAGGATATACATGTAGCTTCGAATATGTCTAGAAGATAGCTTCGAATATTTCTAGGCTATAGCTTCGAATATTTCCAGGATATACATGTAGCTTCGAATATGTCTAGAAGATAGCTTCGAATATTTCTAGGATATAGCTTCAAATATTTCCAGGATATACATGTAGCTTCGAATATGTCTAGAAGATAGCTTCGAGTATTTCTAGGATAGAGCTTGATCTCTAAGATAGAGCTTCGAGTATTTTTAGGATAGAGCTTCGAACATTTCTAGGATAGAGCTTCTAGTATTCCTAAGATAGAGCTTCGAGTATTTCTAAGATAAGGCTTCGAGTATCTCTAGGATAGAGCTTCGAGTATTTGTAAGATAGAGCTTCGAGTAGTTCTAAGATAAGGCTTCGAGTATTTCTAAGATAAGGCTTCGAGTATCTCTAGGATAGAGCTTCGAGTATTTGTAAGATAGAGCTTCTAGTATTTCTAAGATAGAGCTTCGAGTATTTCTAAGATAAGGCTTCGAGTATCTCTAGGATAGAGCTTCGAGTATTTGTAAGATAGAGCTTCGAGTATTTCTATGATAGAGCTTCGAATATTTCTATGATAGAGCTTCGAGTATTTCTAAGATAAGGCTACGAGTATCTCTAGGATAGAGCTTCGAGTATTTGTAAGATAGAGCTTCGAGTATTTCTATGATAGAGCTTCGAATATTTCTATGATAGAGCTTCGAGTATTTGTAAGATAGAGCTTCGAGTATTTCTGCGGTAGAGGTTTGAGTATTTGTAAGATAGAGCTTCGAATACTTCTGTGGTAGAGTTTCTAAGATTTGTAATAAAAGGCTGCGAATATTTGTAGTTTAGAACTTATTTAAGGCTTCGTAGATTTCCATAAATTTGAAAGATAGAGCTCGACATCGTGTTGATTTGCCGTCATATGAGCATGATCGCCTCCAGTGTAAGCGTTAAGGCGTTACATTCCTCTTTTATCTTGACAGTCTTAGACTTAAAATACCTCTGTCTGTTTGGGGGGTAATAGTATACTCTTATTAGCAGTTTACGAAGTAGAAGAAAAACAGCTCTGATAAATGTCTGACCTGTCACAATACTCTGCTTTAAGTAACAGAATGTTAGCTAGACCTTCCCGAACTATTTTTCCAAGCGTTTCGCTACTAGCCGTCTGTATTTACAGCTTTGGCTATATTTAGCGGATACACAGTAGAGTTATAAATGATGCTTGTTTATCTATAGAATATACTGGTTTATTACTTTATAAATACGTATTATATAGATTACCTTGCACTCCAGTTTATTTCGCTCACGTGGCAGCGTTGTCAGTGTTAATCTGTGTACATGAGAAGCAGGCGATCTAATTAAAAAGCACTTTTTGGTTTCCTCTGACTTTTAAATCAGTGCAAACTGTTATGGACCGCCTCGTCTACATTGTATATTTATTTAACATACATTAGAGTCTTACGAATTTCACATCATAAATATTCGCTTTATAGCAACGACAGTTAATGTTCTATAATTCATTAACAGACCGTTCTTTGACTTCAATTACCGCCGAGCCTGATGACGTCACACAGATTTACACAAAGCTTTCTGGGTAAAATGTACCTCAGTTCGCCGTTTTATTAACCGTACTTATAAAGTTATAGCAATACGTCACTTCCTTATAAAACATTGATGACATAACGTCTTTAAAAGTTGATACTGATAGAGTTATGAAAACAACATGTTGTGTACCGAACTGCACCTTTAAGTCAGAAGCACAACAGATAAGCGCCGTCAAAAGGTCTGGCGCCTTTTACATCCTCTTCTCGATAAAGTATTATTCCTTCCGCAATTTTGAAAAATGATGTGACGTCATCAAGCAATCGGTCAATTAAATGCTATCTTTTGCATATACCATAATCTGTAAAGGTATCCATGGTGTTTCACACTATCTGCAGGCTCCCACGCCATGCTTATATCCTACATATGATTTTCCTTTTCACAGTGCCGCTTTTCTACAAACTGTGCTAGACGAACAGAATTATGATCATCGTATTTACCCTGGATCTCTCAAACGTAAGTTTTTTTTTTGTTTCCTAATAAACACTAATACCCAAAACGAATCAATCAAACGAGAACTCATCTGCTAAAAATATTTTGTAAATTGATATTGAAAACTGTTTGTTTGGCAGTAAACGAAGCCAATTTGTTACCACAAGTACACAATATAACGAGTACCAACATCAAACATTTCTAACTTAATTGGACGCCATCATGTCAATTTGTTCACGTCATTGATGTCAGTTTCCTGATATCTGCTGATAAAGTAGTCGGCTATATGAGAATACAAATTGACAGCATTCATTGGAAGATATGTCACTTCCTATGTGTTACATTAAAGAGAGTAGATTGACAAGAGTGGTCACTTCGTCCGCGCCATGTTGAATTTGAACTGACACGATTCGATTATTAGGAACCTCCTTTCTATAGGGGGCGCCATACAGCCGAATCGTGTACTGTCGGAACACCCTTCCGCTAGGGGGCCAGAAGAACATGCCGGCAATGCTGATTGGACAAAGTGACCAATCTTGTCAATCTACTCTCTATGGTTACATCCATTGCATCGAATGATTGTGACAGTAAGCTGACCTTAAGTGCTAGCATAATAAGAAGTACATAGGAGATCACAAAAATCCATCTTGATGTGGTAAACTGGCATATTGTCCAACTTTAAAGTGGCATGAGCTGACAAAATGTTGATATTTTGACGTTGAAACACTATGTTGAAATTATTATCTATTTTTCTCATGCCGTATAATTCAGAAGCGTTTTTGTGCTTCTCGCCTCGAGAATGTACGATAAAGTATTGTTTTGAACTAACTATGGCTTAAAATGAATGAATGGTCGTCCCGGTTATTTAGATTTTGTTTACTTTTCGAACACTATTTCGGTTCGTTTAGGCCACATACTGTATGGATTTCCCTCATTCCAACGCCAATCATTTAGTTTTTCGATGGCCTTCAAAGCCTCTTACTGTCGTGATGATTAGAAATTATGAAAAACGTGCGACTTTTGGCAGCTCATGCCACTTTAAAGGTGGCTGTAATGTAGTTAAACAGGTCAAAGTATCATCAGTGAAATGAACGAAGGCTGTTTCATATCTGACATAGTGCAAACATATATTATCGCGCGGCTACAACCAGCTCATCAAACTGGGTTACATGAAAATCATAACTTGCAACATTACAGTGGCGATGGTCATGAGATGTACCTCCTAATCAAAGAACTAGACGAAGTAATACTCTTTCTTTAAATCTTGATTTGAACGACGAACAAAGCCTTTTCTTCTATTTCTTCCTCGAACGACCTATGTCGGATGGTTGCCAGTTACTAACGGAAGGTCGTGGGTTTCCTGCGGGTATAGAGCAAGGTTTCCTCCCACAACAAAACTGTCAACGCCACCATATAAGTGAAATAATCTTGAGCGCGGCGTAAAACACCAAACAATCAATCAATCAATCTATTTCTTCCAAGAGTCTGTGTAGACTCCCGTCCAATCTCTGTGCCATTCTTTAACGCTTTCAAAACGCCATTCGTTTTTAGCAAGTTTGGTATCAAATGTGACAAATACAACTTCTGTCTCTGTCAACTAATACTGTAAAAGAACATGGACCGGAATAGTTTTGGTTTTACTTGTACTATAAATCGTTATTATAAAATATGAGAGACGCGTTTTCAAAAAAACTCAACTTCTAATCACATTTGGACAACAAACATTTGAACTAAACAGTATAGAAAATTCGGACTGACACAGAGCCAACTGGCTTGATGTATTCGATACAAACTGAAAACTTATTAAGAATAAACCAAACGATTGGTTGATCGATTGATTGAACCCACGACCCATTGGTGGAAGGCTGTTCGGATTGAGCGCCCAACGCTCTACCTACTGAGCCACGGAGGGCCCGTAAACCAAACGAGTACTCACCTGTTAAAAATATTTTGTAAATTGATACTGACAACGGTTTGTGTGTAAACGAAGCCAATTTAGATCTGACCACTAACCGCCTAATATAGCACGTACCAGCATCAAACATTTCTGACTTAATTGGGCGCCATCGTGTCAATTTGTCACGTCATTGATATCAGTTTTTTTAAATATTTTTTTTAATGCGCAGGAGTCGGCTATATAAGAATACAAATTGCCAGCAGTCATTTGAAGATATGCCATAGTGGTTATAAAAAGTAGACAACTTTTTATGTGTTACATTTATTGTGTCATTGCTTCCGATGACAGTTGCAGGGAATTGATTGATTAATTATCTGGTGTTTTATGCCGCGCTCAAGATTATTTCACTAATATTGCGGCGTTGCCAGTTTTATTGTAGGAGGAAACCGGGCTATATGCCCGGAGGAAACCTACGACCTTCCGGTGGTACATGTACATACAAAAAAGGAGAAACCACATTTGTCATGGAGGGAATAAAGTCATAAAGACTTGAGTAGACCCACTTAAACTTAATTGAGAGAATCAATATTTAGCATTAACTAAAATTAGAAATTCTATATTCAACGCATTCTAAACATTTTACCAGTCTTATTGAGTTCCTTACTTTTTATTACAGAATCGACTACAGAAGTGACCGTTCATTTGGTAGTCGACAGTATAGATTCCGTTGATGAAGCATCGATGGTAAGTATTAGGCGAAGATGCCAACAGTTTTTATTCTCAAGGAGACTGACTATGGTCATTATTTGTCAGAATCCATCCATTCACAGACAAACAGTTGGGAATTATCACTCTATTCGTCGTAAACATTTGGCTGGAATAGAACGGTGGTCGTCTAAAAGAGTTGGATCGGCTTACAGACAGAGCTCTGGAACTAATTCAATTTACACACCGGCCACAAGAGAAAACTGCCTAATCCACCAGTCGAGGGCTCATGTGGGTTGTCTGGCAAAGATTACATGCCCATCCTATTGAATATAGAATGTGAGTAATGCTTTCTGACATTTTCCCCAGGAGACAAATCTCTGTCCTGGATAGGAGGATATTGTATATCCGATCATCGTAGCCTTTCACGTTAAACGGTAACGAAAGAGATAAATGATGCGATTTCCAAGCTATGATTACTGAAGGACGAGCTCCAATATTACCTTTGGAAACTTGTAGATCACCAATTCAAATCGCAAACGTATTTGGGTTTTCGTGAATCAATTGAAAGGGCGTTTAGAGATAATGTAAGCCCTTATCAGGTGCACCTCCGGTACGAATCCGACAGAATCTAAAATCAATTGTGAAAATTATCAAGCATACATACTTATCCAGAGACTCGTGTTAGATGAGGTAGCCATGCAGGTATCAAAAGAACGTCCCAGTTTTCCTCCCAAAATAAACCTGATCGTGCCGCCTGAATGTACGTTCACACTATATTCGATCCGGAGTCCGAAACAATTTCTGTCCTTAAATGGCTATTAATCAGTACATCTGTTCACCTAGCTTGATCCGAGACGTACATAAAGATTTTGAAACGAAACAGTCGAGTCGTTTCTTGTAGAGATAAAGTTAATTATATTTTAGCATGATTTCTGAAGGATTTTGACACAGGCGTTTTTTTTTTTAAACGAAATAATCTCATCTTCCAACTCGCTCTTAATTGTAGTTGAGTTGTGTTGTTGTGTAAGTATGAACAGACTTGGTAGAGTCGGCCGATTATTCGTTGCAGTGTGAACACAACACACCGAAAACGCTGACCTATCCGAAATCCAATTTGGACCTCAATTTGAATTGCTGTATAGTGTGAACGTACCTTTAGACGCATAGATATGCCAATCTTTCCATCAATGTGTTCGGAGTTCGAATTCAGAAAAATCAAGATAATGTTTTCTTATACCATGAACGAATGTGGGATGTTAACCGGCTACAAAAACACAAACAGTACAAAGAGTCCGTAACGTGCCAACTAATTATGCCGACTCAAAAACTAAACATCTGCAAATTTTTTCCAGGACTTTACTTCTAACTTCATCCTTACCCAAGAATGGTATGACAGACGACTTCGGTTCCACAGTCTCATTGGAAAGTCGGTGATTGAGTTGGACTCCAAAATGATAAACAGTGTTTGGATCCCTGATTTGTATTTTGCTAATGAAAAGAAAGCTTTACTTCATCATATAACGGTTCCCAATATCATGATGCATGTTTTCTCCAAGGGTTTCATAAGATACAAGTCGAGGTATGTTTGCCTGTCTTGGGATTTCATGCAATTTAATATATATAGATTGTTACAGGACTCTCAAGGAAATGTTTTACTAAGCTGGCATATTAGAGCAGAAAGCCAGCAGAATGTGGAAGGATTGCTCTCAAAAAAATCTCACCACCGTTGAATTAACTTTTGATTCATTGTTTGGTATTTTACGCCGCCGCCCAAGATTATTTCACTTACATGGCGGCGTTGCCAGTTTTATTGTGGGAGGAAACCGAGCTCTATGCCCAGAGGAAATTCACGACCTTCCGGTGGTAACTGGCAATTCCGGTATTGTATTCCGGTGGTAATCATTCCACATAGGTCGTTCGAGTGAAAACCGAATAACGTTTTAAAACTACTAATGCAGACGTTTTTAGTTTTGTTTGTTGTTGTTTTGTTGGGTTTTTTTTTGTTAAAAATTTCCGATTGCGGAGTTTTGGGTG
This sequence comes from Lepidochitona cinerea, assembly GCA_963971465.1. Lineage (NCBI taxonomy): Eukaryota > Metazoa > Mollusca > Polyplacophora > Chitonida > Tonicellidae > Lepidochitona > Lepidochitona cinerea. Next base: position 62,026,709 of record OZ020552.1, on the reverse strand, counting down.
ATAATGATATTTTAAATAAAGAAAAGAAAGAAAAAATAGATTTCTCCTATCCATACATGCTGCTTCATAAGATTGCCATGTGGTTCGTCTGCCCGTCCGTTGTGCTTTTATTTAGTTTTGTGAATATATCAAATCGGTTGTACATTACCAGTTTTTGAAAGGTTTCCCTCTTCACTAAACCTGCCAATCCACAACGTCAATTACTTTGACTCTCGCCAATATTTACTCCCAAAAATCGCCTGGGTCGAGGCTGTTATTTTTCAAATAACCAAGGAAGGAAATTATGTGGTTTGTATTTATTTGTCCAACAGAAATATGTTTTAGTTGCATTCCTTCAGCTCATGTGTTCGTCTGTCAGTCCGGCGGCTGTCCGTTTAGTAAAGTTGTGAACAGCAAAATGATATTGTCCGCGGCTGAGGATATCACATGCAATTTATTTTAAACTTTAACTTATTTAATTTCCTGTGCCAGTGTGTTTCAAAGTAAAAGAATATTTTTTTCCTTCATTTCCAGAGTTTCATTAACAGCCGCCTGTCCAATGAATCTTAGAAAATTTCCATTAGATACACAGAAGTGCTCATTACTCATCAAAAGTTGTAAGTGGATATGATATTATTATTTGATTTTTTCCAACTCAAACGAAACTGTATAGCGTTTAAAAACGCAATGATCACACATAAAACACACCGTTTTATGGGAAAACTCTCCAACTGGGCTGAAATTGCTGATGATTCAGTAATGAGTTTTTCATACCGACTTCGGACACACGCGGACCTATCTGTCACTAGATAAAGACTTACTCTCTAGGAGTATTAAGCCACAGAATTCTTTCAAACTTTTAAATCACTTTACTGGGTTGTGAAAACCTGTATATCTTAATTTTTAACACTTATTCTTCTCTGCAGTTGCTTACACTCAAAAAATAGTAAATTTTAAATCACTTTACTGGGTTGTGAAAACCTGCATATCTTAATTTCTTTTAACACTTTTTCTTCTCTGCAGTTGCTTACACGCGAAAAATAGTAAATTTTAAGTGGAGACAGGAACAGCCAGTGGTGGCAAGAACGTTCGAGTTACCCCAGTTTCGACTAACTAAAATTGAAGCCAGCAGCTGTCAAAATGATACAGATATTGCTGATGAAGGTATAGTGGATTATCGTCGTCTATTATCGGGGTGTTGTGAGAAAATCGTATTACCTGTAGGCGTCTGTTTGCCATCGAGACTCATTCATAATCAGCAACGGACCATTGCCCATACTTGACAAACATCGTGATGATGGGGGTGACAAAAGAAACCAGTGATTAAATGTCATGGACAATTGTTGGATTCGTACCACAAAGTAGTCATAAATAAATGCTGTAGACATCTGCTCTGTAATGGATTCGCGAAAATCTTGTAGGATGTCATGGTGATGTGCCTCCCACAATTATGGTTGATACCTGTCAAAATGTTACTAGAAAGAATAGGAAGCTTTGGACACCATATGGGCCTACACAATTTATAAACAACATTTTTTGTGGGATAGTATTTTCATTCAGTCCTAAGCTTAAAAGAAGAACGGGTGTCTCTAAGTCTTTATACAGCATTAAATATTTCTTTATTTAGTTTATTAAAGAATTTTTTTCTTTTCAGGAGATTTCAGCTGTATAAAAGTGGACTTTTCCCTGGAACGACAAATCGGCTATTATATGACACAGTTATACATCCCAAGTATACTGATAGTATCGTTGTCTTGGGTATCGTTTTGGTTGACCATCGAGGCAGTGCCAGCCAGGATTTCTTTAGGAATTCTTACCGTTTTAACAATGACGACACAAAAGTCATCGACAGTGATTTCTCTGCCTCGAGTGTCTTATGTGAAAGCTATCGATGTATGGACAGCTATTTGTATGGTATTTGTATTCTCTGCTTTGTTAGAATTCGCCTTGGTAAATGTGTTGTCACGACGAGAACGAAAGAGGGCGAAACCAACACATTCGACGGAAAAAGAATTCGAGCATCTAGAATCACTTACATCTGTAAGTACATCATTTCTTTCCCAATATTTTTACACGTGGATGTCTGGTTTTGTTTTCTTATATGAAAAATAACTTTTTGCCAACTCACGGATGTTGAGGACTAAAATAAATTATCCTCTTGTGATCTTATTCGATACGTGCCAAAACCCACACTTATTTCATAAATTGTGATTGTCCCGACAATGAGAACGATTGAAGGTCATTGAAAAAAATAAATTATTGACATTGGAACGTACAGTCTGAGGCCTGTGCGAACCGAAATAGTGTCACAAAAGTAATAAAGTTAAGATAACCCCATCCAAGGTCCATTCACTCTTCTTCAAAACATAAATTTTAAGCTTCTTATTGGTTGATACTTGATGCTATAATCAATTGATCGCTGAGTGTTTTAGGCCGCTAATTTAACATAGAGGCGAGGTTGTCGTGTTTATTGATTGGCGAAACTAGCTCTATGTTCTATAGTAATTCCCGAAGAAAACGAAACCCAATTGTTCTTTCCTACCTTACAAATGTAAGCATTCCGACTGAACGTTATTCGGATAAATTTCATTAGATTGAAGGTTGGTTTCTCTGCAGATTACGTCACGGAGACTGTCATAATATGAGATTTATTATTGTACACATGGAAATATAATCCAATGAAAACATCGTATTACTATACCATGTGACTGCTCATTAACTAGAATCAAAATGGCGGCTTTAGACGTATCATTGGTCGTCAAAAAGTGCTATTTTACGTTTGTTATTGTTCTCGGGTATCATCAGACGTACGTTCGTTCTGTTCCAGAGAATCGAGACAGTCAATCGAATTAAGTATAAGGTTGACAATGACAGATTTTTACAAGTTTATTTGAATAAATAATTAGAACTTAACACTAGGAAATAATTAACACAAAAAGGTGATCATGTTGAATCCACCCAAAACTCACCTTCTGAGGAACATGCACGTATCATAAAAATGTCATTATACAGAGTAGCACTGAATTTAAGTCAAATAAGTACACGCTCAATCCTACCAGAACTTTAACATTAAATATCAGTTATGTACTGCATGTTTTGAATGTTAACGTTCTGGTTTAGTCGAATGTCCATATCGGTAATACGGTAAACAGTAATGGGTGTAACCCTGATTAATGATTTTGTGTTTATCAAACATACAATCTCATCAGGAATTTTGATTTTCTCTGTATTCCGTATTGGGCGTCTTTATTTTGATGATAAGTTGTGAGTGTCAATCACTAACAGAAATCATTATTATATTGTTTTGCAAATCTTGTAGCGCCAACTTATTAATTTATGCGGTCAGATGATGTCAGCATAATTTCTGCGGTCAGATGATGTCAGCGTACACAAGCAAACGTACAATAACACTCACAGAGCATACAATAACATTTTCATTACGTACAATACGGTCCTAGGTATTTTTCAAGTCACGTGGAAGTAATGTGGCGATTTCATTGGATTATATATTTTTGTATCTTATTAAAATATAATTTTGTCATAGTTGTATGACTAGAACTAGTACCCAATTTGCCGTGCATTCAATCGTATTTTAACGCCTATCTTTATGTTTTATATGTTTCAGGCCGGAAGGGGCCCACGTGGCGTATTCTCTCTGTCAGCGTGTGGAATGATGGACTCTCCTGGTATTCGACGAGCCAGGACATTAGACAAAATATCCCGAATACTGTTTCCAGTATCATATTTACTATTTTGCATCGGATATTGGTTGTATTACACAACAGTGTGAAAATGTTTCTCTTCTTTCACGAACTATGAAAGAAACTCTCGCCTGGCAAAGCTCTGTGAAAAGAAAAGCACAAAGCCATTACGCCATAAAAACAATGTCACTGGACTTTATTTCAATTATTTCCATTAATAATTCATAGGTGTTATTTGAATCCAGAGGTCTTATACTTTCATGTTAAAAAATGAACAGAGTTGTGTCCGGGTAAAAGACGATACAAATGCGATCGGATAAAGAAACAAGTAATACCTGCTCGTTGAATACAAGCCATTGAAATGTCGATTGCTTCCGGCTGTAAAATTATTTCACTTGACAAACTTTGGGATGAAAAATATAACTTTTAGCTCGGTTTTAATTGTTAAGTTTGTGACTTTAGTTGTGAAGACCATGGTGACCGTTCCGACCGGATTTTAGCATGGTTACTCATCCAGGGAGGGGTACTACTTATTGAATGAGATTGTTGCTGTTTTATCAATTTGTTTATATATCCGATCCATACAAGCTTCCACGTTCCGAAAAAAAACGAATTTACCTTCAAGGACTCTATACGGAGCAGTACAAGTGACATTGGAAAATATTTTTTTTGCTTCTCGCTAACTCGTTCAAACGATTTAGTAACTCGTTCAAACGACTTAGTAACTCGTTTAAACGAGATAATAAGTCGTTCAAACGATATAATAAGTCGTTCAAACGAGATAGCGAGAAGCTAAAAAATGCCAATGTCACTTCTACGGCTCCGTAACTCTGCCTTAAATTACCAAGGCCTCAAATTGGATTAAAAATGTTTCAGTTCTTTTAGCAAACTACACAGCCTCAAAATGACGATTGTATAATGTTAAACTTCATTAAAACAGGCGCCAAGGAGATTTATTTGAGAGTGAAATTGGGACTTAAATCATACACCTATGTTGTTGTCTTTAAATGTACAGTTATTTGGATTTTTAAATGCAATGTAATTATTTAAATATAAAATGCAATCACGTTTAACTATATTTTACTTGTACAAGTCTTGAATTTGTTTTCCTTTTTACCCCGGTATATGCGGGAGGATTTAGCGATCGGCTTGTCTGTCTGTCTACCGGTCTATCTGCCTGTCTGTCCATAATCATTTCTTGTCATTGCATCTCCTCCCAGGGTTTTCATAATTTTTTGTCGAAACTTAGTGGACATGTTGGATATCATGCGAGGATGTGCACCTCCTATTCTGGTTACGCTGGTTTCATTATTTTCAGAGTTTATGTCCTTTTTCGACAGTATAGAAAGACATAGACAATTAGTCATTGTCATCGCATCTCCTCTCACAGTTTTCATCATTTTTTTTTTCGAAACTTGGTGGATATTATGCGAAGATGTGCACCTCCTATTCTGGTTACTTGGTGGACATGCTGGATATCATGCGATTAACGTTTTGCTATTTTCAGAGTTACTGCCCTTTTCCGACAGTACAGGAAGACATGAACAATAGGTGCTTGTTTCTGATGACATGCAGTGTTTCAGGGCACTGCATGCTCCTTATCATAGCCCTGCTAAATTGCTACCTTCCAGAACGTTGTGCCTGCTGTGTTTTTTTATTCCACCTGATATGGGTTTCTAAATGCATTTCCTCCTACATATTGCAATGGAATATTGTTGAAACTTGATGAGGATGGTTGTTATCAAGTGAGGATGTGGATATCCTGTATGGAAATGAACTTTTGTCTGTTCTTAGTATGTTTCCATTTCCACAATCTTATGTGGGGCCGGCGGGATACGTAATCCTCTGAAGACTCGTGTTTAAATTACTTCCTTAGCTTATAATTGAATATACATTCCAAATACTTTTCCATAGTGCATGGCATGATGGTATCAATCAAACTGTTGTTGTTGTTTTTTTTTACAAAATTCGATACATACGTTTTTTCTGGGTGAATTAGTGTCGGTTATTTACTTATTCATAAATTAATATATCTTTGATTAAAGGGCAGGAAAACACAAATAGCAGATAATTGCATGAGGCGATTTCCTGTAGAGCATTAGATACACGTATATGAATCTCTTACGTGGTTTACGGTGTAAAAGTTTTAATATCGTATCTTGTATGGTTAAAGCCATCGTTGTAAACTTACGCCCTTCAATGTCTTAAAGCCTTCAATGTCTCCAAAAAACTACTTTTTTTTAATCCACATAACGGCATCTAATAAGCCACTCAGACAGTTAATAAAGTATGTCGTTTCACGTCTTATTGTGTCGTTCCGTGTCATATTATGTCGTTCCGCGTCTTATAATGTCGTTCCGCGTCTTATAATGTCATTCCGCGTCTTATCATGTCGTTCCGCGTCTTATGTCGTTCCACGACTTATAATGTCGTTCCGCGTCTTATTATGTCGTTCCAGGTCTTATTATGGCGTTCCGCGTCGTTTTATGACGTTCCGCGTCTTATTATGTCGTTCCGCGTCTTATTATGTCGTGCCGCGTCTTATTAAGGTCACAGAGGTACAAGTTCGACTTTTAGGGGCGTCGAACCATATTTGTAGGTGGCAGAGGTCATTAAAGTCATAGTCCGCTGTCCATCATGTTTTCGTGAGTACTCGATGGCTTTAGAACCATTTGACTCCGACTTTTTCCTTTTGCAAATATGTGTATAATAGATGATTCATTCATGGTTTACGCCGCATTCAAGATTATTCCACTTATATGGCGGCGTTGCCAGGTTTAGTGGGGGAGGATTGATTGATTGTTTGGTGCTTTACGCCGCGCTCAAGATTATTTCACTTATATGGCTGTGTTGACAGTTTTATTTGGGGGGAAAGCGGGCTCTATGCCCAAGTGGGAGAGGAAGCCGGGCATTTGCGAGTACCTGGGCCCTGTTTCACAAAGCGGCTTAGCGTAAGTTTTCACGTAACTGCCATAGCAACCCATACTGTAGAGATACGTAAGTATGAAAGTTACGCAAAAAATGCATTTACGCCAATTTGTGAAACAGGACCCGGGTAACCCTTCCACATCTGGTGATCAAATAAAAAATCCCTATTTGGTCTGAATGGGCATCATTTGATTCCACTAGAACTACGGCATCTGCCATACGTCATACAGTAACCATGTTGCCTCCCTGGTGAGAGAGGAAGGTTGAGAATAAAATTTACAACATGGTCTAGATCATCATGTAGTCGCGACCTTCAGACGAAGTCGGATTAATATCCTTGACCTTGCTCAGAGGCCGGTTGTTCAAAAGTGTATTATTAATACCGGTATAACTTTGACACGTCACAATGGAATTTATTGCGCGACGTCATTTAGACGGGAACGACATAATAAGTCGTGGAACAAGATAATGAGACGTGGAACGACATAATAAGTCGTGGAACAAGATAATGAGACGCGGAACGACATAATAAGTCGTGGAACAAGATAATGAGACGTGGAACGACATGATAAGTCGTAGAACAAGATAATGAGACGTGGAACGACATGATAAGTCGTAGAACAAGATAATGAGACGTGGAACGACATAATAAGTCGTGGAACAAGATAATGAGACGTGGAACGACATAATAAGTCGTGGAACAAGATAATGAGACGTGGAACGACATAATAAGTCGTAGAACAAGATAAGACGTGGAACGACATAGTAAGTCGTAGAACAAGATAAGACGTGGAACGACATAATAAGTCGTAGAACAAGATAAGACGTGGAATGACATAATAAGTCGTAGAACAAGATAAGACGCGGAACGACATATTAAGACGTGGAACGAAATAATAAGTTGTAGAACAAGATAAGGCGTGGAACGACACAATAAGGCGTGGAACAAGATGATAAGTCGTGGAACAAGATAAGACATATTTGCCGATCTTGTTATTTTTTTCTTATCCATGTCCCTTTTACGGTTCCGTATGTACCTGTACTTCAGCTATATAAAATTTGAAATCCGGATGATGGGATGTAGTGCTCTAATGAGTGCACCAAGTGCAGTGGGTTCGAATTTCACTCGACCCACAAACGTTAAGAAAAAAACAACATTTCAAATAATGCACAATTCTAATGTTTCGGATCCGCTTCTCGGTGAGGTTTTTGTTTTCAAGTGGACAAGAAAAGACTACAGGTGCGTGACTGACGATCTAACTAACAATGTCCACCTGTCACCAAACATCGCAGACACCGTCTCCCATGGGGTACCGTTTTATTGGATGTCGAAACAGAGAGTTTTATGGCGGGGGATTCTCGGGAGAGTATTGTCTACGGACAATTGTCTGCTTCAATTAAGCTGTCGAAAAGCTGTCCTTGGGATAAAATTAAAGATTCATTGTCTGTTTGTAATGTACTACACCTGCTGGTGTCCGCCTGAAGACATACATGTAGTGTTACACGAAAAATGTCAAAATGTTAAATGTATTCTATGTGCATAACAAATAAAATCCTTTCCTCTGGAACTGTTGAGGCGTTTCATTGCACTTAACCACAGAGAGGTGCAAGAATTATTTTTAATTTCGTTAAAGCTTTACACACTGCATATGTAACAAAACAAACGAAAAACATTAGTGCACAGATATGCATTAAGGTCATGCAACGGTGCTATGCATGCCTACTTACACATAAATAAATTCAACCTTGTGCCCATTGGTCCAAAATCTGTCGTATACATAATGGGGCTAAATATTGAATGATAACAGGGAAATTATTTGGTAGCAAGAACACGCTCTTTGTAATGTACCTTTGATAAAGAAATAACGTCTTTTTGAAATCTGATATCAGCTAAATTACCGTTTAGCTGATCAATGCAGCCCTTCCATTGACGCTGGTGACTAACGTGACGATTTGAGTGTCGTCTAAAGATTGATTGATTGTTTGGTGTTTTACGCCGCGCTCAAGATTATTTCACTTAGGCCTATATGGCGGCGTTGCCAGTTTTATTGTGGGAGGGCTCTATACCCGGAGGAAACCCACGACCTTCCCTTGGTAACTGGCAACCATCCCACATAGGTCGTTCGAGGTCGTCTAAAGAGGAAATGCGAATGTACCAAGTATTTAGCCAGGAGTACGGTAATTAAACCCATCGTCGGAAGCTACGATTAAAACTTTTACTCACGCTCAGTTTTACCCGCGGGCAACCAGATGGGAAAACTTCGTTTCTAATTTGATTTGCATGTAAACTTTAATTGGTTCACAATTTGACCATTCACAATTCGCGTCACTTAAACATTTCCGTAATGAACTAAACAAAGATAGACGACTTGTTAATTGATTGCGAAACGCACTGCTAGGGAAAACAATTTCTGAACATTTGAAAGGCCGAGACGCCTATGTTGTTTTCTTTTTTACCTCACCTAATTAAGATTTTCTGCGAAAAGTGGGCTGAAATGCCTAAGTTGAGCAAACATTTCAGGCTGTGGCCACCTTATCGTTAAACTATACGTCTATAGCAAAGCGTCTAATTGATTTGTCAGTGGATGGACGTTCCAGGTAAAACGACGAAATTCAGTTGAGTTTTCCAACGGTAAATGTAAGCTTATTGCGATTTTAACCCTGGTATGAGAGGATGGAGTAAACCCCACCTTCAATAGTTACCTGACAACCAGTTCATGTAAATAAAAAAAAATGCATAAAAGCAAACTGGTTTTTAGAGAGGCGAATAACGCAAAACTCTCCCACGTGTAATGAGTGTATTCCCTCCTACATACACACGACTAATCTGTAACGGAATGTTACCAACATTATCAAGGAATTGTAGTAGGCGAGGGTCCTCTGTTTTGCTTTCTCGTCTGGTCTGGTGTCCTGGTGGAAAAATTGTAGAATTGTCAGTGGTCACATTAAAATCCAAATGACATATTAACAGGTTCCCGTGTTTCCACGGTTTGTCTGGCCAGAGACAAGATTACACTGATTCAGATTAATGAGAGCCATTAACTCCAAATAGCACGGGTTAAAAACGATTTAAAGTACATAATGGTCTCTAATTCCGTACAATATACAATCTTATCATGGCTTTAAATCTTACCTAATGGGGGTCCTCGGCCTGTTAGAGTGATAGTCCCTCAGTCCGACACAGGCCTTCAAATCCCGCTCTAGCCAATAGATAACCGTACGTGGAAGAGTTGCCAGGTACTCGTGGGAGGTGGGAGAATTCTTCCAGCAATCAATCAATCTTACGAATGGCCCACTCATCGCCCTAGCCTATTTGATATTTGTAAAGGAGGTAATTTCATACGAGCTTCCCATTTGTGAAATCGCCGAAAAACATAGGACACGTAAACTATGTTCAGTTTAGTTGCAAATGTTGTTGCAAAAGGGCATACATACTACTGAAGTGGAAATGTCCATATCAATCAAAGTAATTTCTGTGTGTTAAACTACACTCATTTCGGATTTTTTTCTTTTGAATTTACTGTTCACAAATGTATAGGGGGTCTTTCTATATATGTACCTCAAATCAAAACGGTCGTGTGTATTTATCAGGTTCGTTCCGCAAATTGCGTTAACTGTCAGTTGCTTTTTAATTCATGATTCATAATTCATATTTCACGAAGTCCTTTAATATGTGCAAACTGTCGGTCCCGACGTTTGTTTACATTGCGGGTACCTGAGAAATTAAATTTTCATTTTCAAACCAGAAATACTAAATCATGTGGAAATTTCAAATTTTGTCAAAAAGCGTAATTTCCCATCTTTTAACAGGGAAACATAAAAAACTGTTTCCTTTTTTAATGTATACAGTATGTTCTGGATTTTAGTGGGGAGTGGGCCTTTAATAATCAAACTTTACTTTTATCTCGAAGCACTGCAATGTCCGTTGGGGTAAATTCCTGGGAGAATTTAATACGGTTTGATAGTCGTAAAAACAGATTTACTTTTTATGAGGCTGTAGTTAACGAACAAAATATCCATTTTTTCTTGACAATCGAAATCCATAATAATATCGCCATTTCGACACCGTTACATAGCGTATTGCGATACTATTAGCTTGGAATTGCCAGCTTATAAGTCGACACTTGGGCGTTGGCATTTGGTGTTTGTGTCCTGAGTTTTGTTAATAAATCCCTTGATCTTTAGCCAATTATCAGGATCCGGTTGGACAATGCGGTATTAAAGTGGCATGAGCTGTCGAAATTTACACTTTTTTCATAATTTCTGATCGTTACGACAGTAAGAGGCTTTGAAGGCCATCGAAAAACTAAATGATTGGCGTTGGAATGAGGAAAATCCATACAGTATGTGACCTGTACGAACCGAAAACACGTTCGGAAAGTAAACAAAATTTAAATAACCGGGACGACCATTCATTCATTCTAAGTCAAAGTTAGTTCAAAACAATACTTTTTCGTACATTTTCGAGTCTAGAAGCACTAAAACGCCTCTGAATTATATGTCTTGAGAAAAATAGCCAATAATTTCAACATTCTGTGTTAACTTCAAAATATCAACATTTTGGCAGCTCATGTCACTTTAAGCTTAAGTCAGGCTTAAATACGTCGCGCCACAAACCACCAATGATTGTGACGTTGCCTAGATAAGTCAGACTCACGCTTAATACACCTTTGTGCAACCAGCCCAGGAGACTGACTATTCTTTGTCTCATTGTTAAGTTTCATAATTCAATTTATGCTAGGGCTTTACCAGATGTCTTCGCCATTTGTTTAACCTCAGAGATTTTCCTCTATCCCATATCACTGAATCATTGCAAAATAAACCACCATGATTGATACGAGCACTCACACGTCAGTTTCGCAATAGACCATTTGCCAGTTTTGCTCGCAACAATGAAATGACGTCGCGGCATCAATCTTACACCGGACAAACCCTGCAGTCATGTTGACTTTTACCTTATTCGGTCAAAATCTCTTTTTTTTTTGGTCCTCGATTTTTTTGCATTTCTAGATTCATTCGGACATAAACTGCCCGAATATAGCTTTTCTTTTCTCATATCTATGGGGGAATGCCGACAATTTGATGTTAAAAACAGACGCATCCTTTGTCCGGTCTACCGCTTGGAACAGTAATTGTTACGTCGCTAAATTACGTCATTTGCAAGTCATTGGCAAATCATCTATTAATTTAAACCTCGTGACAGGAAAGTACGGAGCCGTCAAAGTGACATTGACATTTATTTTTACGACATTCGAAAAAACAATGCATCGAATTAGTCAGTCCTAATTAGGAGATAAAAAATAAATGTTTCGAATTAGTATCTCCTAATTAGGAGATAAAAAATAAATGTTTCGAATTAGATACTAATTCCATGCATTTATTTTTTATCTCCTAATTAGGAGATACTAATTCGAAACATTTATTTGTTCGACATGCGAAAAAACAATGCATCGAATTAGTAAGTCCTAATTAGGAGATACCAAATAAATGTTTCGAATTAGATACTAATTCCATGCATTTTTTTTTATCTCCTAATTAGGAGATACTAATTCGAAACATTTATTTTTTATTTCGCATGTCGAAAAAATAAAGGTCAATGTCACTTTTACGGCTCCGTAGGAAAGGGCTAAAATTTATCCAAAATCCGTTGGATACACTTGTAAATGTAATTTTTAAAATGCAGCTTAATGTTTAAGCTGAAGTATTCTTACGATTCGGTTGAGATGTCTGGCCTTTCTCTAGCTACTTTTGGAATCGAAAATAATCAGAACTTGAGATGCAAACAATAGTGGTAAAATCGTTTAAATTTCAACTATATCAGTTCAGTGAGATTAGCGATGATATGTGTCATAATACTATAAATTTTGCCATCCAAGAGATCAATATGTATTCTTTGTGGGATGGTGTCTTTGAATGGGATATCTAGAGAGTACCACCGTCTACCATGGTGCCATTAGTATCCATCATTCTGAAGGCTAGGCAATATGTAATTCTTAATATCTGGATGTTTTCCAGACTAAATGTGCCCGGCCAGACATCAAGGTATCGGCTCACTCGGAACACACTTCGGCTATCTTCGCTCGCTACCGGTCGGCTTTGACACTCCTCGGACAGTCTGCGCTTTTTATACGGTAAATCACCGTATTTTTGGACTGAATAAAAATGGCGTCGAAATTAAATATCAAAATGTTTTACTGCAGATGAAAAAAGAAATTATAAATTTATTAAATGCTAATATCATTTAGAAAGATATTTGTTTATATATTTTATTTAGCCCGGTAAACCACATGTTGTGTAACGCAAAGAAGAGACGCAGTTTCGGTGTATTCCAGGAATCCTCCAATACTTCAATTATAAAACTGATCGCGCCTGAAAGTTAACAAACAGAGTATTTCGGTCCCTCACATTATCACGAGGACACTTTCGATGGGCCCTGAAGAGGAAATGGAAATTGTACGTTACACGGCTACCTTTTTGGTTGCCACATTCAAAATGACCTGCAGTCTATCAGAGGGTATTTCACGCACGTAAATCCCCGAAGTTATCAGACTGGGTAACGGCCGCAGAACAAGAACAATATAGGCCTGGTATATTCATGGGCACCAGTGACAATCAATATGTTATCTCGGAGGGTCTCGGAGATAAAACAACAAACAAACAAAACTATTAGATTTAAATATGTCTGATCAGAAGTCAATGCAACGGTTGTTATTAAATGTAGAATATATGAGCACGAGTGATCATCAATATGTTTTCTCGGAGGGTCTCAGTTTTTTTATGAAAAAAGATAAAACAACAAACAAACAAACGAAAAACAGAGAACATGATATTAGATTCAAACATGTCTGATTAGAAGTGAATGCAACGGTTGTTATTGAATGTAGAATAATGAACATGAGTGGCCATCAAAATGTTGTCTTGGAGAAAAACACGCAGAAAACTGCACAGTATTCGATTACAATGCTTAGTTTAACCAACAACCTTAACCATTCGTAGAACCCATTCTTTTTTCGGCCTATGTTGTATAGTGTTTTCATTATGGCCAAATAGGCCCCACTAAGCCTACAATTGCAATTCAATTTTTTTGAGACTTCGTCTTTTAAAAGGTATTGTACAGAGAGATATGAAAATGTTACCCTGGTCCTAAGTGACGACATTAATAGATTGCCTGCCTTTCCGATACATGCAAGCCATGGTCGATATCTTTCGACGAATCTTCGATGGATGCTATATGAAGAGCAACATATACACATAGTGTTGATTGATTGATGTTTAACGCTGCACTCAAGAAACACCCAGTGGAACCCACAAACAAATTGTTCCCTTTTTGAAAAGTGATCACTTGCTTTTTACCAATTATCTCCCTTTGACCGTTCGTGAAAAGAATATCCGAATGTTACTGAGGCCTTAGCGTGGGAATTGGGTAATTGGAATGTTTTCCAGCCGTTATAAGAATTTTACAACAGTAGGAACATGGTTGTCTTCCGAAGCAAAAATCATTTTACCAGCTTAAACATCTGAGCAAATTGTTTGATAAATTAGGTAACCTCATTTCTAAACCAAAGAATAGACATGTATCTCCCTTAAACGCTTACATAATATACAGAAGAAAAAAAGTTAAGCACCCCCCCCCCCCCCCTGTAAAGTCTGTACCGACCGATAAACCGCGACACATCGATATAGGCGCTGTTTCGAACTGAGAGATTAACCCCCCCCCCCTTCCCAATTTACACCTGAACAGGGATTGACAGAGAATGATTGGTGGAAGTCATTTGACAATCTCCATGACGACGCTTCTTTAAACGAAATATGAATACATAAATTATTTTCTCTGTCTTTGATGGTATATGTAATGTGTAAAGTTAGATCACATCACAGGCAAGTTCTAAAGGATTGCCCACCGGGGCTGGTGATTGTTAATGCTGTTTGTTGACAGCATACAGTTCGATAATGGGCTATTTATTCGAGCGCATGGTATATTGATGTTTCATCATTAAGTATTAACTTGGTAGAGTTTTTACAGGATAAAAGTATTACTCTGTACACTATTATTAATTGATCAAGAAATATAAACATTTGTCTCATAATAAGTAGAATTGTGTCCCGCGGTTGTCAACGAGAATTGTGGCTTCGTGGGCTCTCAATTCATCGGACTGTGTTTCATTGTTACATTAACGATAAACTATCTATGGAATTATTATGCACAGCCTTCCAGGCGACTGTATCAGACACATTCGATTTGAAACGGTTTATCGTCTAAGTGATATAGTATTGTACGTCTCTTCTCAAACTTTGGAAATGGTCATTTTTAGACGTGTGTTGTCTTAACTTTATTTTCATCCAATCGTTTAATGCAAATGAACCTTATAGGGAACCTTTAACTTGTAGGGAATAACCAAGGGTTTATATCAGCTGTAACTCGTGGGTTATAACTGAGGGGTATATACCAGCTGTAACTCGTGGGTTATAACCGAGGGTTATACCAGCTGTAACTCGTGGGTTATAACCGAGGGTTACACCAGCTGTAACCCGGTTGATTGCTCAAATTCCAGTTGAACAGAAGTTATCTACATGTAGCAACTTGGAAAGAGTGGGAGGAAAAGAGGATCTTAAGAAATCTGCATAATCACACGGGAGAAAAATGATGTCATTTGTCAATGAGGAGAGAATAAAAGAGCTTCGCTGAAGATTAGATAAAGTATTTTGGCAATATCTATGAAGACTAATCGGCGTCGAAATCAAAACAAATAATTCGATTTCTAGGTCATAAGGTAATTTTGTGGAATGTTAGATCACGTGGTAGAGTTCGAGATAAAAACTTATTGCTTGCTGGTCACAAAGAATTGTGGTTGTTTGAAGTTACATTACAGCAAACCTGTTTAATACTAAATGTTTCCATATTTACAATTAGTTAACTTGAGTTTTTATGGGATGGCAAACATTACATGATTACAATCACCGAGATAAGTAGATATTTTCGTCCATGTTAGAGTATGTCCTTTGTTTATCAATGATTAGTATCTCTCTGTTGCTTTATGGACATGTGATGTCGAGACATCAGTGTCGCCCGTTCATGTTTTAATGTTGCTATGGTTTGATGGACATCTTTAACATTTTGACGGGAATTTTGACATTTTAGCTGGATACTGCCTTGGGAAAAGATGCATGGAATGGAAACAACAGTGGATCTTATCGCTCCCCCTTTTCACTGAGTGGGAACGACACACTAACATATACAGTATTAATAGCGATGTTACACGAGGTTTGTTTGGAGATTGCATCATTATATTTTCCGATGCCAATGGATGTCCCGGTACTAAGTCACCGCTTTACTTATTTGTGAGTTGCGCCAAGCATTGTGATGTTTTACATACAAATTCAAAGTGTAATTTAACTGACACTCAATATCAACTATGGGATCCCATCCAACCACCAAAAATGGAAAAGCTTCTTTGAGGGATACACTATCGTCATTTAGCAATGATACTTCACTTCACGGGATCAAGTTTGTTTTCAATGCCCTTGTCTGTAAACCGCGAAGGTAAGTCCATTGATATTTATTACTTACATATGTACTTTATGCTTATAAAACAGATACTATCAACAGATCTAGAGTTTAATTACCGCCGAGCCTGATGACGTCACGTAGATTTACGCAAAGCTTTCTGGGTAAAACGTACCTCAGTTCGCCATTTTGTTTATTGGCACTCAGTAAGATGTAACTTTTTTTTTAAACATTGATGATATAACTTTTTATCCACACATTTTTTCTGGTAACTTTACCCCTTTTAGGTCTTCTCGATACAGTATTATTTCTTCCGCCATACTTTAAAATTATGTTACCGTACCTCAATCTCCCAAAATGCTTTGCGCGTAAATTCCAAGTGACGTCATCAAGCAATCGGTCAATTATCATCTTCACAGCAACATACAGAAGGAATTCACTTTCAGTAGGTAGCGTTTGACTAGAAGAACAACTCAAGTGATGCTTCTGAAATGTAAAGTATAATAAAAATCGTTTATATATTCAAGTTTCTTCGTTAAAAATGAAGATATAACTTTTATATGAAAACGGTTCATATTCAAGCACTTGTTAGGTTTTAGGTATTAACTCCAACTGGACGCACCACCTGTTGAAATCTTGTTGACGATGAAGTTCACGAAAATAATGTTGTATTATGTACAATACCACATTGCTATCAATAACCTACAGAAGTGTACAAACAATAACTTCTATTTTTCAGAATTCTCTGGACCATTGTTATAGTAGGTCAAATCGCGGCTTTTATCTATCTAGTGACCAGACAACTGATTTACATTTCTAGCAGACCAATTCTGACAAAAACTATGACCCAATATGTGACCAACATGTCTTTTCCTGCTGTAACTATTTGTAACGAAGGCAGTGTTTAAGGGTTTAATACCGCCGTAGCGGTGTTTGTTGCGTAACCCGATACCGCTGAACGTTGGTTCGTACCGAGTCAAACCACGAGAATGCGCAGCATTCGAGGGGTTTGACGAGGTGCGAACCAACGTCCAGCGGTATCGGGTTACGCAATAAACACCAAGACGAAGGTATTAAAGTCGATTCTACCCCGATAATTGAGAAAAATGAGGAAAAAGTGACGGACAGATTGGGAACTTTTAACCAATCAACGATAAGCTTTGGTCACGTGCAACGGTGATGCACTACAGACTCGATGTCGTTTGAAAAGTCATCTCTACTTAACATGTATATTTGCACACGGCACGCACATGCAGGAGGGGTAGAATTTGGATTTAACACCGTTGGCAGATTTTGATCGAGAAGTCGTTGAAAATTTGGTCAAGTTAAATCGCTCGTTTTTTGAAGATTTTTCAGAAGAGGAGCTAGCTCGAACCGAGTATGCAAAACTGTTCAAAAGAACGCTTTTGCGACAAAAGGACTTAATAATATCTTGTGCATTTGCCTCTGAGACATGCATGAGTTCCGTTAAAGGAATATGGTCCAAGCAAAACCTTTGCTTCACAGTCAACAGTAAAGTCCCTGCCAGTGAAGATATGCCAGATAGATACCAGTCAAATCAGACTTTGGGCAGACTCGTATCATATTCCCCAGGTTATGCTGACGGCTTACAAATTCTGTTGGACCTTGGTGTTATAAATGAAAGCCCCCTTGCCAGGCCGGGTGTAAAGGTAGGCTTACATGTATATATTTCTGAACACTAAAACACACGGGCACAGGGAAATCTTCTTACATGTATTAATCTTTTGGCTTGTAAACAGCAGAAAGATAAATAGTTCAACCAAAGAAACATCAATCAATAAGTACAAATTTATAGGAATATATATAGTTTGTTTGTTGTTGTTGTTAGGTTATAGTCTTCTTGATAAAGACGTCTACATGTACATATTTAAATAAGAAAATAACAAACGGAAATAAAGAACAATTAATAATATCTTTTTATCGCATCAGATGTGTTTAATGTAATTCTTCTAAAAGAATATTTTTACTGGGTTTTAGAACGGTGTATTTTGAAAGCTGGTTAAAATATTGTCGCATCATATTTTCGGTTTGTTTGTCTTTTAATAATCAATACGGCGTAGGACTGCAATTCCAGAATTGTCTGCCTCCGGCAAACATACGGTCGACATAAACGGATTAGTTGCATAATTAAATATTTAAACGCATCGATAAAGAACAATAAAGTACAGTAAAAACGTATCGAGTAGGGTAAATTGTATGGAGTGCCTGAAACGCGATAATTCAACCGTTACAACGTACTCATTTAAAAGGTATCAAACAAAAGCTAATCGGACGTTGAACAAATATTATTGTTTGGAATTCAAAAAGCTTACGATAATAAATTCTGCGACACGTAGAAATTAATTGTTTTATCAAAATCTAACACGTATTCCTTAAGCTCACGTTACTCGGACAGAAAAATGCCGATAAACCAAATTGGGTCCATTAGAACACTTACAATTATTAAGCCAACATGATGGCTAATGTCTGTATGACAGTAATTTTAAGTTTTATAACTGTCAATTGCAAAATAATTCAGAAGGTATATATTGACCTATAAATGTTCTTTCCATTTAGTTGGCAGTTTTTTTTTTTTTACATTTCCCTTACCATTTTGATCTGGTTTTTAGGTAATACTCCATGAGCCGAAAGAAAAAATTGCTATGGGCACATCATCGTTTATTCATCTGGCGCCAAATACTCTCAATTACATGGGTGTCAAATATCATAAGGTAAGTGTGGAAAATCTATACACAAGTACGGAAAAACACCCACCATATTGTAGATAAGTACCCCACATGTAGAGCCTACGTGGATGTTATCCACGTAACCCTGAGCATTCAGGTTACCATCAACAATGACAAGTGGAGTTCGTCTGCGAGAAGTGATGCCTCCCCACACCATAACACTACATCCACCCCAGCGATTTCCTTCCCTCACACATGCATTTGCGAAACGTTCACCACGTCTGCGCCACACACGTTGACGTCGGTCAGGACGATCAAGGCAGATACGAGACTCGTCAGAGAAAAGGACAGAGTCGGATGGTGCTGAGGCTTACCCTGGGCCTTCCAATTCCCACGGTCTTTCGAGCAGTCTGTGTCGCGGTGCGAAATCGGTCACGTGTGTGCAACAAACCGATGTACCGATCCTGGCGGGCTGTAGTGACTCTTGGCTGACCAGGGCGTGGCAACATTGCCAGTTTCATGTTCCCTGATTCTGAGGCGACTAATTGGGGAGGGATGACACTGCATGTGACGTCCTACGGCGGCACAACTGAGACCAGCCTGTAACATGTCAATGGCACGTTCCCTTTGTTGTGTCGTAAGTCGGGGCATGGTAACGTTTTCTGATTTTTTTTTTCGTCTTTATGCTGAGCTTCGTGTAAAGTGTTGAACCCACGACAAATGAGCCCTGAAAGCTGTTCTCAGTGACGGTGAAACACACAATGGACGTTATTAGGAAATGTTGCGTAATGTTCACGACAGGCGCGTCGGGAACACCACAGGTTATCCAGTTATTGAAACTCAACTCGAACTAACAATTAACAACAAAACGTAAATGGCCAATAGCCTTACTGGGGTAGAAACATAAAGTTCAACCGTGCGTTTTTAATGGCGCTAAGTATACTTTTCTATCCATCATGGCTGAGACAATACTACTTTAATAACACACTAAACAACACCTATTAAAACACGCAATGACTTCCAATACCACGATATATTGTATGGTAAATCCCTATGTATTTAAGAACCACGGTAAATATCATACCAGAATGTATGGTATATACTCTGGTATGTTATTGTATAGTAAACCATGAGTAGTATTTACGAACGAATGCAAGTGAGTGCATTTTTATCTATATAAAGTAATAAATAACACTTGTATAAGTTTTTAATTAACGGTAATAGATAGGTTATGATAACCGCTAGGTCATTAAGGTATATGAAGGTCACAAGGTTAAGAGGCAAAGCCTACAGCGCTCGAGACAGGTCGCCAAGTGGAGTGTCTAATTTCCCCCACGAACACTTAATTGATAGGCTGTGATGACCATTAGGTTGATAAGGTTCAGGCTGGCCACAAGGCTATGGGAAAGTACACAGTGTTCCAGACAGATGGTTGAGTAAGTTCTTCATTTCAATGCTAACTATAGGGAAAGTATACAGCGTTCCAGACAGATGGTTGAGTGAGTTCTTCATTTCAATGCTAATGAAAAAATAAAATAAAAACAGTACACGTTTGTAAGAAAAGAAATGTTATAGGAGAAAAGAAAACTGCCGCCAATTACTTTCTATTTTTTTTTAAGTATAAAATTATTGATAATCTGAAGATAATAGTTAATTTCAAATGATCATGGTAAATCTGTGCTATCGAGAGACTTTTTCGAGAGTTTTTGGTTTACGGAACTCTCTGTCGAATTCGGCCAATACATCCACTCCTTTTCGACGGGAATTCCTCACCTCTGCCAATAAATGTTTCACGTACATATCTTGTACTGTCTCTTTTAAAAAATGTTGATCTTTTACAAGATGCTATTATTGTTTTGTTATAGGAGAAAAGAAAACTGCCGCCAATTACTTTCTATTTTTTTTAAGTATAAAATTATTGATAATCTGAAGATAATAGTTAATTTCAAATGATCATGGTAAATCTGTGCTATCGAGAGACTTTTTCGAGAGTTTTTGGTTGGCCCTGAAAAGGGCCTTTGAAAAAAAAAGCTGCGTCTACTCCTCTGGCCTAAAAACAATTTCCTCTCTATGTGTGTCTTCATAGTCTGAATGGCTTTCGGAAAATGCTGACGGTGGTCTAGACATGGTTGATAGGGAAGAGTTTTCGCTGGTGCTGTTTATCGGAATAATTGCCTCTCCATATAGTATGTCTCGATAATCTGATTCTGACAAATCGCTGTGTGTAGATGATGATGGTGGTCTAAACGTGCTTGATAGGAAAGAGCGCTCGCTTGAACTGTTCACAGGTGTTACGGATCGCTCCACTTCAGAGAAAATCACAGGCGTTGTAATTGTAGAATCATAAACTGGAGCCGATTCGAGCCATCTGTAGACTATCACGACGTTAGATAGATAAGGGGGCGTGCCAGGAGTGTAACCTGAGGAATATGAACCGGTCGACATTTTGATACGACACGAAAACAGTGTAAAATAAGAGTCAGCTGAGTAAACAAAAATGATAGCACGGCGACGAATTGTCTCCAACCGGTCAATGTCCGAGATTATGCCAATAGTCTTCCGCTACTAGTTGGTAGAGTTCAGTAAATGAGGTAACCGTGAGAAAAGAACCTATCCTATGTGAGTGAGGCTGGGCAATAACATAAAGTTAATACGGATAATTATTCTGACAGCTGAAGGTAGCAGGGAGGGGATTTCAGTGTCCAATGAAAAACAAAGACACTCTGAGTTTATAACTTACGTATGTGTTGAGTCTAGCCATAGGTTGGATTCTCTAAGAAGAAAAATAGAAAATTAAAAGCCACCCAATGAAAAGAAAGGTTTAGTCACCCAACCCGGTTGAAATATATCAGTCGTGTCGATGAAAGTTCATTATCCTGTAAAGACTTCAAGACTGAGTAAGTAGCTTTTTTCTGTTTACTTTTTTTCTTTCTTGTAGGATTTTTTTTTTATATATCATACAGGTGATTTATAAGTTGTCGCTGAAAACATGTGTGAATGCATGTTATTATAATGTATTAAAAAAACATACATTTAAAGAAACTCTACAACGACGGTTCGTACATTAACTTTGCAGGAAAAAAATGTCCCAGGAGAACTTTTTCAAAGCCTTGGAAGATTTGCCTAGTGATGATTTAGAAAGACGGAGTGATTCGCTGGAGTAAGGCAATATTTTGTTTTCATTTCTTAAAAAAAAAAAAATGAATAAATTTTAGAGAAAACTTGTGTTAGTTTATATCATAGTGAAAAAACAACCTTGGCTTATTCCGAAGTTAAAGAGCAAGAATATATATGACCATTCCTAATATGTTGAACAAAACTTCAAAGTGAATTCAAACGCGCTAAGTATTAGAAGAAAAAAAAATGAAAGAAATAACAACAATATTCTATGTCGTTAATGCGTGTGATTTTCTCGATATCTCGTATACCTAATAAAGTCACATTTTCATTTTTTTTATTAAAGTGGCATGAGCTGACAAAATTAACACTTTTTTTATAATTTTGATCGTTGCGACGGTTAGACGCTTTGAAGGCCATCGCAAAAAAACTAAATGATTAGCGTTAGATTTGGAGAAGAATATATCAACGATTGGACATTGCAATGGAGTAATGCATTTCGGAATGAGGCCACGTCTTCAAATTCCGACGTATCACCCAACAAGACAGTCGACAAGGAAATCGTTTCGAGTGAAAGAGAAGATGCTTTCTTAAAAGCACTAGACACAATACCGAATAATGAATTGGTACAACGTCCTGGTTTTTCAGAGTAAGTCTCTAATCAAAATATAAAAGCATACACTAAAATATCACCTATAACGTGTCCATTTCTGCATTGTGAAAACAAGTTAGTATTTTTTTTAAAGAAAAAAAAAACTAAAACTATTTTTTTTTTCTACTAAAAAGTTATTATTACTATTTTTTTTTTCAATTAAAAGGATTTACATAATTTTCTATCGATAGTTTCGGGGATGAATTTGTTTCGAGTTGGACGGCTCTATGGAACAAAACATTTCAAGGAGGTCCGGTTGTAGATACATCCCCGCCGCGCATAGCTACAGCCTGTCCCCAGAAAGAATTACCGCCCCCATCACAACCTTCTCGGAAAGAACCTCCCCCACCACAACCCCCTAGTGAGCTTGAATGGAGTCTCACTAAAAAACGGTGGGTTCTGATTTTATTAGTATAGATCGTAGAGGATATCTTTTTTTATTTAAAAACAACATTTATAACACTCTTTCACTCCTACGGAAGTAGTCTTGATAGTTATTTTACTTTCCGTTTCAGAGATTTGAAGCGGAGAAATAAACTCAGCTTAAGCAGAAATAAGCAACGAATCAAAACTCCTCGCGTAGAAAATGAACCCGAAACTTTAACTCCGATCGTAGCTACAACCTGTCCCCAGAAAGAATTACCGCCCCCCTCACAGCCTTCCCGGAAAGAACCTCCCCCACCACAACCCCCTAGTGAGCTTGAATGGAGTCTCACTAAAAAACGGTGGGTTCTGATTTTATTAGTATAGATCGTAGAGGATATCTTTTTTATTTAAAAACAACATTTATAACACTCTTTCACTCCTACGGAAGTAGTCTTGATAGTTATTTTACTTTCCGTTTCAGAGATTCTACGAAAAGAAATAAACTCAGCTTAAGCAGAAATAAGCAACGAATCAAAACTCCTCGCGTAGAAAATGAACCCGAAACTTTAACTCCGATCGTAGCTACCACGTCCGATACACCAGAGGCGCCACCTTTTGTTAAACCGAGCTGTAGCACTGGCTATTTCAAACCTAAAGGAATACAGTAAGTAATAATTTTGTTATAAAATTGTTTTCTTTTTCTTCTCTCTTAAAACAATGCAAACGATTTTTTTTTATCTGAATCGGTATTTTCAACAAACAAAAACGCTAGAGGCTAATGGATTTTTTCCCTCTTTTTCAACAGGACATCGGTTAAGAAAAGTAAAAAAGGAAAGGGACGTGGAAAAAAATCGTCCACTATTCCCGAACTCCCCGCCGTATCCGATATTGTAGACTTGCCACCGTCTTCGGATTTTCCCGTTATGCCGGTCTCTTCCGTTATTCCCGATAAACCCGTGCCACCCGCTAATAGCGATGTTAACCTCTCACACGATACGCAATCTGGAGGGTTTACAGAACAAACGCGTTCTGATGATTTTAAAATCGAACGAGTAAAAGTAACGCACCGTAAGAAATTTAATACGACAGAATCAACACATATTCTTAAATTAAATACGCGTTTGATAAATAGAACGTGGAAATCGAGTTTAGACGTTTTAACTAGAGCCATAGAATTCGTATTCGAAAATGCTATGGCTGGATTGCACGATGACGATTTGGTTAGGGTGTATCTCAGACAGAATAACATGGAAACCCCTATAGTTATTCCATTGACTCAGCGCCGAAAAATAACTGTGGACCTGTTACTACAGATGATAGAGAAAATTCTACAGTCCAACGAAAATATCGTCTTCAACGAAACGTTTGAAATACATGTCGGTGTTATCCGTTTGATAAGAGGGGGTAGAGCAACGAAAATCACGAACCTAGAGGAAGACAGAGTAAAGAATAAAAGTATTATAAGGATAACAAATACGAGTGACAAACTATGTATGGCCCGGGCAATTTGTGTTGGATTGGCTTACAGCAGAAATGACCCTGATAAGAAAAAAGTAGGATACACAAATAAAGGACTTCAAACTCAAAGAGCTATGGAGTTAACGAGAAAGGCTGGTATCGATCCTGAGCAACCCTGTGGTTTAGAACATGTAGAATTGTTTGAAAAGGTGCTGGAGATTCAGATCGTTATCGTGAAATCGGACGCCCTCAACACTATTGTATATAGAGGCAGTATTAAGACAAGTGCTAAAATTTACCTCTTATATCATAACTCGCATTTCGACTGTATAACAAAGCTACACGCGTTTTACGGAGCTGCTTATATGTGCGATGATTGTTTGAAACCGTACTACAAGAAGTCGGACCACAAGTGTGCCAATATATGCAGTATGTGTTACACGGCCGGTTGTAAATATACCAATCCTGTAAGTTGTAAGAGATGTAACAGGACATTCAGGAACAAAGAATGTTTTGATAGACATTTAGAACGGAAAAATCAGATAATCGAAAGGCACATGTTTAACTCTTCCATATGTGACCGTTTATGGCTATGTATCACGTGTAAAAAATTACTACAAAGAGCTAAAAGATCTCCAAAAAATCATTGTTGTGAAGAGTTTTATTGTCTCTCGTGTCATGTCTATCATATGCGTGATCATTACTGTTACATAGAGCCGGGCAGTAATAAAGAAAAATCGGATCTTTATATTTTTTTCGATTTTGAAACTAATCAGGAAACGGGTGAGCACATTCCAAATTTCTGCGTAGCTAACAAAGTTTGTAATATGTGTATATCTAAAGAAGATGATGCTACGTGTAAGAAATGCGTGTTGAGAACTATGGTATTTAAAGGAACGTCAACGGTGTATAGATTTGGGAAATGGCTTTTTAATAAGAATCACAAAGGCTATACAGTGATAGCTCACAATGGCGGGAATTTTGACACTTATTTTCTTCTCAGATATCTAGTGGATCAAACAGTCTGTCCGGAGATTATATATACAGGAGGCAAAATAATGTACCTATACGTTAAATGTTTGGACATTCGAATCGTGGACAGCTTCAACTTGATTTCAACCCGGCTAGCTAACTTCCCTAAAACTTTTGATATATCTATGAAGAAGGGTTGGTTTCCTCATTTATTCAACACAGCGGCAAATCAAGAATATGTCGGAGAAATTCCTGGGATCGAATATTATGGCGTTGATGACATGTCATCGGTCGACAAAAAAGAATTTTTGGAGTGGCACGCCGAGCAAGTTCAAAGCCGCTATATTTTTGACTTTCAGAAGGAAATCTTGGCGTATTGTACTGCTGATGTTGAAATATTACGAAAATGTTGTTTGAAGTTTAGAGAATTAATTTTAGACATTACCAAAGGTACTAACGAGTCAACAGGTGGAATCGATCCGTTACAGCATATTACCGTCGCCTCACTCTGTTTCGCTATTTACAAACTACGTTTTTTGAAAGAAAACACAATAGCAAAGGTACCGTCCAACGGGATAGTGGAGAAAGATCAATTCTCACGAATATCGATACACTGGTTAGAATGGTTAATGTATGATGCCCGACAGAGGGGCGAAGAGTTGGACATCGAACAAGCCCTGAATAAAGGGGAACACAGAATAGGGCGTTACAAATGCGATGGTTTTGATCGAAAGAGAAATGTAATCTACGAATTTTTCGGTTGTTGGGTACACGGATGTAAAGACTGCTACGAGCAAGATGTTATTCATCCTCGCACAGGTACGCTGATGTCTGAAGTCTATAAGAAAACCATGGAAAAACTGACAAACCTTCGTCCGCAAGTTACAGATATTGTTTATATTTGGGAACACGATTTTAGAAAACGAATAGTAGATAACACAAAACTGGAGAAGTTTGTTCAAACGTTGGACATTCAAGATAGACTGGATCCGAGGGACGCTTTTTTTGGAGGGAGAACATGCTGTACAAAGTTGTATTACGAAGCGGAGGAGAACACGAGTGTACAGTATTTAGATTTTACATCTCTCTATCCTTCCGTTTTGAAAACAAAGGAATTCCCTTTAAAGTACCCCGAGGTAATAACTAAGGATTTCCAAGACATCCGGAACTATGTAGGATTCGTTAAATGCAAAATACTCCCTCCTAAAAATCTCTATCTCCCAGTTCTGCCATACCGCAGTAATGACCGACTAATGTTTCCTCTATGTAGTACCTGCTGCGATAATCTCCTAACAACGTGTAATCATGACGACGAACAACGGGCATTAATCGGTACGTGGGTGTCATTTGAAATTTTAAAGAGTTTGGAGAAAGGCTATAGAATACTAAAGATCTACGAGGTATATCATTTCCCAACGACAACCAAGTTTAACGGCGTGGACGAAAACACAGGCTTGTTTACTAAGTATATAAACACTTTCCTGAAAATCAAACAGCAAGCCTCTGGGTGGCCTGATTGGATACGTTCAGAGGAAGATAAGACCCAGTACATCCAAACGTATCGAGAACACGAAGGAATTCTTTTAGATCAGGATAAAATCGTAAAGAACCCCGGCTTAAGGTCTGTCGCTAAGATGTGTCTTAACACGCTTTGGGGAAAATTCGCACAAAGAAACGGATTATCGCAGACTACGTTTGTTACGGAGGAAGACCAGTTTTACGAAATATTAAATGATGCGACGAAAGAGGTAACGGATTTTCACGATGTAAATGAAGAGATTGTATTGTTGGATTGGAAGGCTAAAAAAGATTTCGCTCCGACGGGATATTCTTCCAATTTGTGGCTAGCAGCTTTTACAACTGCCCATGCACGACTTGAACTATACGCCGTCCTCGAAAAGCTGGACGTCAGAACCCTTTATTTTGACACGGACAGTATTATCTTCTATACCAGGCCAGGAGATGTCGAGATCCCCTGTGGTGATATGTTGGGTCAGCTGTGTTCCGAATTAGAACCTGGGGATAGTATTCAAGTGTTCGCTAGTGGAGGGCCCAAGAATTATACCTATAAAACGAAATTCGGCAAAACCGTGACCAAAGTAAGGGGGTTCACTTTGAATTCTAAAAATTCAGAGATTATAAATTTTGGAACAGTGTCCGACATGGTGCGAAACGTTCTCGTCGACTGCGAATGCAAAAACATGCCTACATCTTGCCCGCTTTGTTTACGAAGCGTGTACAAGGAGAATAAGATTACAAGAAAGAAAAAGGAGATTAAGATCGTTAATAGAGACGAGAAAAAAGATTACAGAATAAAATTTGTGAAACGTGTTATACAACCCGATTTGGATACTGTCCCGTACGGATATTCTTCTTAACGTCGTCCCACCATCCCTCCCAGAATCAACCGCGCTGTAGAATATTCCTCTTTCGTTTTATTCATAGACTTGTTTTCAATAAAGATTGTGTGTGTGTTGTGACCCGTCTTATTTTGAATATAAATAAAGTGTTCATATTTTATTCCTTTGTGTATAGTTTTTTTTAGTTTGTATCCTACTTTTTTGTTAATATAGAATGTATAAAACAATAGTTTGCTTTTTCTTTTTAATGTATATTTATCGTGCAATTATACTTTTGTGGATCGGGAAGAAAAAAAAACAGAAAAAAAAAAATAAAAAACCGTTATTTCTTTCTGGGTGGTTGGCCTATTGTATCTTAAAGGGTTGACACCGAGAAGGAGTTAACGGATTTTATTTAAACCAAGAAAGAAATCAACACAAAACAACGTTGGATTTACAGTTTTACATATTTTTTTTTATTCTTTAAAAAAAAAAATTACATAAAACATATTACATAAAGTTTTCTTAAGAACCGTTTACCACCCAACAACGCATCTAAAAACGAGATCTGTCTCTGGTTGTACCCGTCAATAGATGTAGTCAGGACTCTGAAGTGAAGCCTTTCCAGGGTAATTCGTTCTTTTACATAGTTCTTACTATTAATGGTACATCGGTAATATTATATTTGTAAGCGAAATAATCGTAAATCTCTACATCATTGTCGCTGTAATATTGATCGAAGGGAGCTAATATGTTTGCCATTGATGCACCACGACAAATCTGTAATATAAAATAAGCGCAATACTGTCCGCAAACCGCAGAAAAAGGACTTTGTATTCTTTTATCATTGAAAGTCCATGACTGACAATAGGCATTCATAAAGTCATAAAATTCTCGATGTAAAGGAAATAACCCATACGGATCGAAATACACCCCTGACTGTTCGTTGTTTATATACATAGCCACCCAGTGTTCGCCTCGCAAATATGAGGGGTGTGTGTTACATATATAAGCGCCTCTACCATCCTTGAAATTTGGTAAATTATCTAAAGAATAAACACCTCTGTAGCAAGTTTTAGCGAAGTCATCTTCACTTAATATCTTATCTATCTGAAGATTATTCATTATATGGCAAAGTCGAATAACACATTTCTATTTTTATCTATAAAAATTAGATTTTGGGACTCTGAATAAACGATCACGTTAATCGTCTGTGCTAGAGGGGAGGCAAACCTCATCTCTAAACGTATATTACCTTTCTGAATAAGGTCGAAATGTTCCCCGTCGCACATATCGGGGGAGAGGTCGAAGCAAAATAAAGTATAACCTTTACCGAAATCCGTTCTAGATATATTATTCCCCATGTCTTTATACATCTGACCATTACCTACATACATGTCGTGATATATTCTTAAATAATCAAAACGCTCGAAATTAGGCGTATAAGCTATGCTAGGAATTTGTTTACCGTTACAGTAAAGCGAGAAAAAATTAACTTTATTATGCTTAAAATTAAACGGATTAAATTTAAATCCACCATAGCAATAACGAGGCGCTTAGGTAACTGACCCAAAAACAAATTCTCTTGATTTAACGATAAATTTCCTTTCGGCACGCTAAATACTTTTACGTCAACTCTGCTTATAGGATATTTCGCAGGTGCTTTTTCCAAAGCCCTCATATGCGCAATTTGAACATCGGGATTAATTTTCACTTTACGAATAAAAAATGAAATATCTTTGATAACTACTTTAAAGTCCGCGTTTTGTTCACTGCTCATAAGCGAAAACGCATCTTTCGAACGAATCAGTTTTAATTTAATATCGACGCCATTAAGAATGAGTCTGTTTTGAAATGCGAGATCCAGGTGGGGTTTGCCAATCAAGTCTACAATTCGACTGTTAGACGTGAACTCGCTTCGTTTCGTTAAACCTTCGTTGAAAGGCGTAACCGAATCGAAACTGCCAGCTGTGTCTTTATAAAACAGAGCGGATGTGAGGTGAGATTCTTTTGCTTCCTTTCCATAGCTTAATATAGCTTCTATATAACTTCTGAAAGGATAAGTATTACTAGCCATACTCAGATTTTTTGAATTGAGGGATAACTGCATTTGTGAAAATAAACTATGTAACCAATAATTAACAGGAGCAAGCGGGGCATCAGCATCCACGGTTGTTCCATCCTTTTTTACTATTTGGACCCTGGCATAAATATACGAGCTGGCTAAATCGTAATAATCATCAGATGCCCCGCTTAAGT
Organism: Lepidochitona cinerea; assembly: GCA_963971465.1. NCBI lineage: Eukaryota > Metazoa > Mollusca > Polyplacophora > Chitonida > Tonicellidae > Lepidochitona > Lepidochitona cinerea. Next base: position 61,996,746 of record OZ020552.1, on the reverse strand, counting down.
TAAATTCGATCGGATTAGTATCGTTCACAGAATGATATTGGACCCAATAACTTTCTTCCAAACTAGTTTGTGTGGGTGGGATTTTGAAAATATCTAGACTATCGTTCGTACTCAAACATGATTGGGGGTGAATTAAACTCATACTGTTTTTTTATCTAAAAATATCTCTCTTCGAAGTAGTCCGTCTCTTGATCTTTGACCGAATAGCCTTTTGTTTTGTTGCTCTTCTCTTTATAGGTTTTTGTGTCCGCGTTGTGTTCAGATGATCAACTGTTTTGTTCAATAATGCGTTACCAGCCTGTCGTACCCTCGTTTTAGCGGCCGATTTGACGTTTTGACCACCTATGACATCTCCCGCTATCTGTAAACCCGTGTTTAACGCCTGTTTACCCACTGTCTTGCCTACAGATGATAGTAATGGCATAACAGCGTTCATTACGCCTCTAAATATTCCACCCAGGCCGGACCCCCGTTGGAATTGAGTTCCCACAAACACAGGTAAGCCAGAACCCACCTGAGATGCGTAGTAGTCTGAATATAACGCTGAAGCATCGCAGAAATGTCTCATGGTGATTATATTAATTAAAAATGTGTTGAACGGCGTTTTCTGAAATGTAACGTCACCACTACTTTTCCGTGTTCGAATGGAATTTTTCGTCCTAAGCTATCTCTTATATCCATTTCCACTGTAAAAAATGATCTGTTTTGTAGAGGAAAATATTTTACATGCTCGAAGGAATGAGTGATGGAATGACCATGTTTTCCCGTGATGGGAACAATTCTCATCAGAGGTACAAAACTATCTCCCACCACATGTGGTTCCACAACATCTGAGTAGATATAAAGAGCTTCTAGGCCCGAATTCATGCTGACCGCTGAGTCGCTTCTATACACTCCTGGTTTATAGAGTCCTAAAGGCAGGGTTAAAAAACGTTGAAGCGTCGGTGAAAGCTCTACCATAACTGCGTCGTGAGTAATATATAGCGAAGCTTTACAACTAATTCGATCATATGTAAATCTAACAGATTTTCTTAAGGCCCGGCTTCGAATTTTTATAGCATCGTTTAACGCGTGTATCAAGGACACTCCATCCTCATAATATCCTTCCTGTAAGGGTATGGAAAAAAAATTCTGAATTCCTTCTGTAGATTTGGTTGTAATATTTATTTTGATAGCCTCTGGATGAACGTTATACCAGGAAAATGGGTAAAAAAACTCCACCACACCAGCCTCGTAATCGCCGTTCAAGTTGATTGCATGAGGTAATTTTGTTACATAGTTCGATAAAGTATTTTCAGGATAGTAATCCATAGAACTGTTCGAAGGCAGTGTTAAGTAAAACATACTCGTACTACGCTCTGTTAAATTGTGTTGATGATTTCATTCGTTGCTCCTATTTAATACGATTGCCATGATATAGGTTCGCTGGTTTTTTATCTTTTTCGGGTTGAGGGGGTCTGTATTTTTCTTCTCGCTCGTGGAATCCTCGAGGGGGAGGGTGCTTGGGGCTTCTGCATAAACTCCCATCTTTCTTTATTGCCTATCAATTCCAAAGGCACATTCAACTCCTTTAAACCCATAGCAAACGTCTGCCATCCCTTCGGCGTAAACTGTCTCCGTTGACGTAAAGCATCGTTGACCAGATCTGATATGTTACTGCCTTCGATTAAATTGTCTTTATATATAAGTTCACCTTTCTCGTTCCAGTTCATGAACGGATTAGCTTTTATTCTCTGAATCAGTAACTGGGCTTTTTTGCTCGTGGTTTTAGGGACGCTTTGGACAATTTCATTTTCTATCACTCTTCCAATTGTTTCAGATTTGTTCGACACCGGAATGTCTTGAGAAACCATTTTTACGGGTATAGCTTGAGTCTGTTTGTTGTTGTATTGAGATTGAAAGGTAAGATATTTTTGCAATGTATCATTATACATCATTACTTTGTCTCTTTCCGATAAATTATTTCTGCTTAGAATATGCTCCATTTCGTTGTCCAAGTTCTGAAGCATAGTTACAGTACTGTTTGGAGGTGCTTGGGGCTGTCGAAGAGCATGTAACATTCTAGGATCTACTAAGGCCATTTTTTTCATAGTTGCCATAATCACTTAAATATTTTAGAAAGTAAGGGGCCTAAAACAGTTGCTGCGATTGGTGCTAAAATGGCTCCTAAAAATCCTCCTCTTTGTAGAATATCTTTTTTCTTCTTTCTGCTGGTCGTCTTTTTAACTAGTTGCCTAAGTTGATTCTTATGTCGCCTCAATTTGTATATGTGAGACTTACTGAGGGGAACATTACCTTTTAATACATTTAACGCGCATTCACATATACAACTCATTAACTCTTTGTCAGCTCCTTTCACTATATTCTTAATCAAAGGCCGAGTCGCCTTGGACAAAAGTTGTAAAGTATGAGCGTGTTTTCTTAGTCTACGCGACATGACGCCTTCCGAGTATAAAATGATGATGTAGGTTGAGCAACGAACGTTTTTATGATCTTTTCAGGTAAACCTCTTGGACCTCTCCGGGGAAAATTTTACTTCTCAATCTCAAATGGTCTGGAGTATGTTGTTTAAAATCGAAGAGAAGATAACCATGTGGTCTGGAGGTGGCGTCTTTATAGGCTTCTTGCACGAAGCGTCCTTGTCCCGGATACATCTGTTTGGCCAGGTGAGTTATTTGAGAAGCATCTCGGGGGTTTTTAAACAAAATAAGATAATGCGCATTTAAATTGAGTGTCCGCTGTTGTTTGTTCTTGTTAAACAAATTTTGGCTTATATATATCACACTAGCATTTTTATGATGACTTCCTCTAGTAAATAGCTGGGATACCCTTTCGTCTGTCTGTTGCATTAAGTCGTCTATAACTATCAGCTTGTTCTCACTCGGTTCTAAATCCGACAAGCCTTCAAGTCCTTCTATAAATTCTACATTTTTCATATTATCGTACCCGTCTTGCCATTCTCCAAAACACCATATTACTTTCGTCGGGGGTGGGTCGATCATTGCGTTGACTTCATTTAACATCCTCTTTACAAAAACAGTCTTTCCACAACCTGTTGGTCCAGCTACTATACATGTAAACGGGTGTTTCCAAGTGACATCCATTATGTTTTACACATCTGCCACAAGACCCGATTGAATATTTATATAATATCTCCAAATTTTACAACATACATCCTTTGTCACGTGATCACAGACGTGTAAAGTGTACCAATGTAAGACTAACAATCTATGTTTAGTCACAACGCCATCGCTGAACATTGATTTCACCACAATTTTATAGGCTTTCAGAGATTTGACAACATGTATAGACTTGTCTTCTACTCTACAGGGTTGTTTAACATGTTTCGTTATGCCGGCATACAGCATCCACAGCATAGAGATCATATTAAACAATACGGGGGTTTAGGATTGTATTAATAACATTCCTGTGAGATTCAAAAACTTTCCATTGATCATACGTTAACCAAATTCCAATCTTGGTCGGTTTATCGTTGAAAAAATTTTCTTATATCGATACGTGCTTCGCCATTATACATACAAACTGTCACTTTCACCGTTGCACCGATATCTATTTTTTCGGCCTTTAAACAGGAGGTTATATTAGTCTTGTTGCTATGGATAATCTCCAAACCAGAACGTTGATGTTTCGGTAATGAGATGGATAGGCCTGTTAAGGTGACAATTAAAAAATAAGCCAATGCCCCTATAACTGCATATATCCGATACTTTCGCGCCGTTTCCATAGTGAGAAATGAATGATCATTGATAAAACCTTTGCATTTATGCTTTCTTCATCTCATCGGCGGATACCCACGAATTGAACGACGAAGGCCAACCCTTCCATTTTACTTTGTAGAACATGACATCATTACGTTTCTTTCTATCTAGAATCTTCTCAATATGATAAAAATCAGCTTCAGACTTTTTAACTTCTTGTAACTCTTGTTCGTAAAAAGTACCTTTCAACACTTCGTCGTTTAAATCTTTAAGTTTATACACGACGGGGTATCTGGGTATTCGGGTTATAACAACAAAAATTTCATCTGTCCAAGACGGTAGATAGCCTTTGTCAAATATCATTTTGGTTTTACTGATACGAACTTTATCCCCTATTGTGAACTTAAATAGTAACTTATCTCTTTTTAGACGTGGATAAAGACGCTGTCTGACCTCAGATTCATTCAGTTGAGCGACCTCGACCGGAGGCATTCCAATACTTCTATGGAAAGAATTGTTATAACCCTCTATTAATTTAGGCAACGGTAAGAGTTTTTAGTCGTGAAATACCTAAACATTTTTGTTTTTATGGTTCTGTTGAAACGTTCGACTACGCTAGCTTTTGTTTCATTGTGTGTGTGAAAATGATATATTTCCTTATTTTTTAAAAACTTTTGAAAATGGCGATTAAAGAACTCCGTACCTTGGTCAGTTTGAAGATAAGTCGGTTGTCTACCTTTTTTTAATATTTGTTGGAAAGCTTTGACCATAGCTACACCAGTTTTGTCCTTCACCGGCACAGCCCATGCATATTTTGAAAACACGTCTATACACGTTAGGATATATCTATAGCCTTTATTGCGTTTCTTTAAGTGACTCATGTCTACGAGATCGGCTTGCCATTGTTCATCAATACCCGAGACTTCAACTCTGTTTCTTGCAAAGTTTTTCCTCGTGGGTTTGTGTAATGTATAGGCGTCTTGTTTCTTTAACCATTCTTTTATTTCTTTTACATGTATACGGTACCCGGCTTTTTTAACAGCTCTCTCCAGCCCCCGGATTCCGCCGTAACCGCCTGTAGAGGAATCGGTATAATACAGCTTTTCCAAAACATCATCGTGTGAAGTGTTCATGTCGAAGGTCGGACGAGGTTTAAATAGACGTTGTCGTATACCGTTCATTATAAGTACAAATCAAGAAAACAACAGAATATTAATGGTAATTTTTTTTTTATTATCTATTTCTAATACAATAAGACGTAGTAAAACAACATAAGAAAGACAGTTACTCGTCAATTATCAGCTGACTGTCATCTAAGAGTCCTTCATCAGCCAATAATGTTTTGTACACGTGTGTTTTTACATTGTCTATGAAATCACTTGTCTTGAGGTAGCATTCTCTCCAGGAACTGTCCTCATATTGTAGCAGGTACACTGGATGCACATACACCTGATGATTCGTAGCACATATTGTCTTCACTTCGTCTACCACTCGGTCGTCGTCTAAAGATTCGACGGCTTTACGGAACTCTCTGTCGAATTCGGCCAATACATCCACTCCTTTTCGACGGGAATTCCTCACCTCTGCCAATAAATGTTTCACGTACATATCTTGTACTGTCTCTTTTAAAAATGTTGATCTTTTGCAAGATGCTATTATTGTTTCACTGTTCAACACTCTTCTTCTCTTATTTTTGTTTTCAGATTTCGACTCCACTACCGGAACATAATCTTTCTGCATCAGAGGAGGGAATGGTGTTTCAGTGAAAATATGGTCACTTTCCATATACTCTCTCAGAAGGGTGTTTATGTCTAGGACGACATTCTTAAACTTCCCCCAACCTTCTTTGCTGAGCGCTACTCCGTTTTTTGTGGGAAAGGGTTTGTTGTTGACGCCTTTCTCCCATCTCCTAACATGGACAAACCAGAGGCCTTTAAACTCGCCATAGGTTAGATATACTTCTTCGCCCAAGTGGATGGCTTCAGGTGTTTTCTTACCCAGGTGGATAAGTTCATCTATAGTAGATATGTAAAACACCAACTTCTCCCAGGCTCTTTGCGGCAGAGTGACTTTTTTCTCTTCTTGGCCTCTACATAATTCTACGAATAATGCTTGACCCTCTAAGAAGGCATAGGCTACAATATCGGCGAGAATTGGGAACTTCATGGTGTCGAGAAGAGAGAGATCGCTAGTGACTGTTAAGTTATAGGATACGTCTGCTGACTGAATGAAGACTCCTTTTTCCTCTGGGTTTATAAAGCCTAAATCACCCCCCACGTGACTCTGAAGCTATCAACTTTTCCCATAACTTAAAAACATTGACCCTTGAACTATGTGTAAATAAATCCTTTGGTTTTCTCACGATGTTTGCTGGCTTTATCTATTTTCATTTAACATCCTACATGGAACGTGACCCTCATATACCTAACTGACCTAACGGTTATCATGACCTATCAATCACTGTCATCATAACCTATTAATCACTGTCAATTAAACGCTTATACAAGTTTTATTTATTACTTTTTAGAGGGAAAAATGCACTCACTTGCATTCGTTCAGTTATACTACTACCATGGTGTTTTGAAACCGTGATCAAGGTATTTCTATAAGAGCACATCTTCCATCATGTAAAAAAACTGATTTTCATTGTATCTTTATTTCTTCTGATCGTCATGACAGTAACATGCTTTGGAGGCCATCGGAAAACTAAACGATTGGCCTTGGAATGAGGGAAATCCATACAGTATGAGACCTGTACGAACCGAAAACGTGTTCGAAAAGTAACGAAATTTAAATAACCGGGACGACCATTCATTCATTCTAAGCCAAAGTTAGTTCAAAACTATACTTTATCGTACATTTTCGACACGAGAAGCACTAAAAAGCTTCTGAATTAAACGTCTTGAGAAAAATAGCCAATAATTTCAACATTCTGTTTTAACATCAAGATATCAACATTTTGGCAGCTCATGCCACTTTAAGCAACTTTTAAACTGTAAAATTGCTAAACATTTAAAAAAATGATTAAGGGATTATATTTGTTGGATCAGCATTTTACGCAATCAGGTCACGATTTTTCAACGTTCCATACAATTAGCCCACGGTTACTTAACGTTCAACGCATCCAGTTGTCAAGAAATTAAATAACGGAATTTTTTAAAATTACAGAGTAAGTACTTGCCGCCTCCGTTTCAAGCATTTGGGGATAAGACTTGTCAAACTATAGGAGAAGATTTTCGTCATCGTCTCGTTAGAGGTGGGAAGTATACGTTGAGGGCTTGCCAAGAAGCCTGTGGAATTGAAACTCTCAAAAACATGTGTGGATGTACTGTTGACTTTGAATGTAAGAGACTGATTTGTTATTTTGTGACAAGGAATTCTGTAGCTTTGATCAATATGGGATATCCAAAAAGGATTCAGAAAATTGGTACGGGATATTTATTTTATTTCGATGTTTTTTTCTGGGTACAGGGCATGCATAATTCATCAATTTGTTGAACTAATTTTGGATGTGTTGCAAAAGAATTGAACACAAAAGTTCCATATAAAGCGTGCGGTTTGATTAACCTTTAGAAATTACAAGGTCAATACATAATACCAGAAGTCTATCAAGGGGAAGTATGTAACTAGCTATCTCCCCATGTAAACGGCATTGTTCACAAGCCAGCTGAAATAACGCATCATATGACGTTCTGGCACATATCGCAAAAATTCTAGTCTCCTCTGCGCATAAAACAATTTCCGAAATAATTACTCTGGAATTGTGGGGAAAGCTTTTTCGCGCAGCAGTGTTATAGAAACTTTGAAGATAATATCTAAATACATATTCATTTTATAACATAAATGTGAATAATTTCTTTAGCAACGGTAAAGTTATTGATAAAAAAATTGAAATCCGAGACACAAAGTCTCTTTGCAGGAGATGATATCGCTCAGTTCGCTGGGCTCGCCTCTGTCAGACGAGGGCTGTTTGCCGGAGGCCGGTGAACTGTCCAGGCAGTGATCGAGGCCATTCAACACAAGCGACTAAATCAAACCAATAAGAGTTTGGCGATTGAATTCACTGTTCATTACTTCGGGAGTGTACCACGTTTATTTTCATCATCACTGCTAGCTTGCCAAATACCTTGTCATCCGTAGTGTTTATACTTTCAGTTTCAGTCATATACACCAGGGGACGTTTTTATATTTGGGCAGGATTCAATCAAAACTGGCAGAGGGCGCTGTAGTAGTTAATTGACTCTAGCTGGCTTGTGGACAATGCCGTTTACATGGGGAGATAGCTAGTTACACACTTCCCCTTGATAGACTTCTGATAATACCGAGCGGCATCATTTGACTTAAATAGGCTAAATGGAAAACATAGAAAAAACACTGAGAAAGTTTTATGTAAAATAACTGTTGACTAGTCACAGATTATTTTTAACAGTTGCTTGTGCACCATATTTGTTGCAGACGACAATGACAGCTGTAACATATTAGAGCTGCTTGATTGCATACAGATGCAACTAGAAGGCCGTATCAACAAAGACGTTTGTACGTATTATGATTCGTTTCACCGTTCGTTTTGGTTGTTGTCTTTTTCTCTCATACACAGAAAGACATTAACTCCATTAGTGAGCTAATTAAAGACAATTCCTCAAATAGTAATTCGGTGGCCTCGGTGGTCCAGTTGGTTAAAGAGATCGCCACACTTTCCACAGATTTTCCAGCGATGCGGCGCCGGTTTGAATCACACTCAGACCAAATACAAATTGAAAGATTTCTAAATTGATTTGACAGGTACTTGCCGAAGGACGGGGGTTCCCTCCGGGCAATGAGCCCGGTTAACTTGGCAACGCCTCTATATAAGTGAAAAAATCTTTAGTTCGGCGTAAAACATCAATCAATCAATCAAATAGTAATTCGTCTTAAAAGTGTTTGACAGAAAATAACATTTCATTGTTACCAAAGGCAAGATGTTCAGTTAGAAACTGTTCCATAAAAATATATGTATATCAAAAGCCTTAATAGATCTATGATAGCCCAATCTAGCATGTCTGAAGTCAATGTCATAATGGCAAAGACCCTAGTTACATCATACCAAGTTTGCAATGGACCCAATAAAATGAGATAATTAATGAGATAGTTAACAACATACAATCCAATAATCATCAAAGACATCAAACGATACGGACAGCCAGCAGGTATTTTTCTTGAAATTGCAATGAATGCTTTAAAAAGTCATGTTAATTTTGTTTTAGATAAGGGAGAAAACAAATGCAGTTGTCCAATACCATGTGAGGAAGTGATTTATGACACCTCCTTATCATCCACAAAATTGTACGGCTATCAACAAGGGTGAGTGGTAAATCGTCGGGTAAATATTTCAGCGATTCAGGGCTATAGCGTTCATATACATACGATTGGAAATTTTTTCGTTTTTTTAATTTTCAGGCGAAACTTAACCCTCCTATTTATCTATTTCGACCGCCTACGTGTTGAGTTATCAGAACAGGTGGCAGACTACACCGATGGAGATATTTTCGGTGAGTGATTTGTAGGTGACACGTTGGGTCAAATTTTGTCGTTTTGGATAACGTGACTCTCTTCAAACTTGCAACCCAAACGCAACGTTCTCATGACACCAGACGCCTTTACACAACAGCACACTACTTTTCACTTGAGAGCTTGAGTAACAATTTCAAAAGGTATTAAAAAAGAAACTTCTTTTTGGTTCAATTTTAGACATGTCAGCTGAGTTTTTCGAAAATCTGAATTAAGTTCGAGAAAAAAATTAAGCCTTAACGTTCTGCTTAAAAAGACATAAATCTTAAAGGCCCACTTGCCGCCGTAGCCTGTTTGACATTGAAGAAAATCATTTTGCACGGACTTACTACAGCCAAAACCACTAAAACTAAACAAAAAACTTAAGTTTGTTTATAAAACACGACGACAACCCAAACTATACAACACAAATGAACGTTTTAAAAGAAGAAACAAGAAAAAGAAATTTCTTGAATTAGACGAAGAGGAATTTATTTTAAAAAATAAATCCTTAAATTATGGATCTTATTTCTTCTCCAAACATAATTCTCTTCCAGTGAAGTTCATTTTTAAAGTTAACAGTCCTTTAGATTCTAGCAAGAGGTAAATTCCAATTTAGCAATACCGACAATCTAATAGTAAATCAGCATAAAGTTATATTAATTTCTCCTTGACTTGTAAATCGCCTGAGAAGACAACTTCGATTGAAGGATGACATTGCTTGTTTGTATTATGATTATGTTTTCTATCTCCTTTCACAGAAGAGTAGAATTTGACCTACAAATTAAAACGGAATTCCTACGACATCATTGGGAATTTCCTAGCTACTGGGGTCATTTGAGACAAAGAAGAAACTTAAGTTCCTCAAATCTAACCTAACTAAATTTGTCCATACGTCCTACTTAAGTTTTTGGCTTAGCTGAGGGCAAGTTCGTCATGTAAGACAACTTCAAAACAGTATATATATGTATATATATATGATCGGCCCTGGAGCGTGTTTCACAAAGCGGCGTAGCGAAGTTTTCGCGCTACGCCGCTTTGTGAAACAGGCCCCTGGGCTTTAGGACTAGGGGGGCATTTAATTTTAGAATGGCTGTGTCGACTAAGCTAGCGAGATCTAGTTACAGACCAAAGCCACCATTGTAGTCAGGATTAGATTGGCGTCATATGTTGGCTACTGACCAACCATTAGTGATCTTGACAAAATGACATTGAAGGGATCTCCTATTCTGATTGATTGGTTGATTGATATTTATTCACCACGATTTATAACGTGACAAAATAAGAAATATTTTATCCCATTATAGCAAAATATTCTTCAATTGATTGTATGACAATGGTGAAACAGATTATCAGTTGAACACAATGGCAGATAAATACTGTAAAAAAAGTCTAACCTAAGGTGGATGATAAGTTGATGATATAGAGACATTGTGTCACTTTAGTCAGTGATATCCTGTTGCATAGAGTCATTAGTTTTTTGTTTGTTTCGCTTTTTTTTTTCCTTTTCCAGCCTCAATCGGTGGCCAAATGGGATTGTTTCTCGGTGCAAGTATTATTACATTGGTAGAGATCTTAGAGCTCCTTGTGCGATGTGGATGGGCTTGGTTAACGGGAAAGTTCATGAATCAAACCGATCAGATTCAAGTCTTTAATAAATGAGAATAGTCATGTGCATTTTGAAAGCACATCGACAATTTTTACCCCTTCAACTGGATACAGGTCACAGTTTCTGACTTCCGGAAAGAAGTTCCAGATATTTTTGTGTGTGTTTTTTTTATTTTATTTTTTTCCTGGCCTCCTGCATTTTTTTTTCTGGGCATTTTTGTAGTTTTTATGAAAGGACAGGGGTTGAGTTACTGTCTGGAAATGAAGTGGAATAGGACCAGTTCAGGTGAATGGAGATCTGGTAGTTAGGCCTGCTTTGGTCTGTTTATATCCGGCGGACCATGTGCAAAGGGACCCCTATCAGCTGTTTGTAATGATAGTGAGAAATTTCTAACTTCAACCTATGAATAAATTGTGCTTAAAATACTCCCAAGGGACTTTTTAATGCCCCCAACGAAAGATTTGGTTCAACGAAAGTTAGGGAAGGTGCGGTGAGAGCAGACATTAACATTACCATTAATGGGAAATGAAGGAAAATGAAACTGTGACTTGCTACCAACTAGCCGTATGTTTGGTTTATTTGAACTGCCTACGTAGAGCAATGCAGTCATGTGTTCGAGACGCCAGTCCGGGATTTCTGTTGTCTCTTAATTATCTTCAACAAGACCTCCGGAATAATGACAGAAAAGAATGTGGGTAAATCAAGATGCTGCTCTAACAACCCATGTGTACTAAGATGGAGAGGATGGGAACCTTAAAAAACGGACTTTCCTCTTCAGGCCAAAGCACTGTTTTTCGACCAATGGAAATTTATCTCGGAGCTAGCAGTGGCCTGCTTAGCGTTAGTTTCGTATCTGGGTTATTGGATTGAAATTAATGCAGATATACTATACATACTTTAAGCTTTCGATCAATGCCTGATTGAGGATTTGTGTATGTGTTTTTTTTATATTTAACCAATTTTGAAAATATCACACTTAAGCTGAGAACGAGTATGCTTAAAATTGCCACGTGTAGCGTGAAACGGGCATGCGACTTAACACCTAGGTGAAGTAAGCCGAGTTTAAAGTGGCATGAGCTGCCAAAATGTTGATATTTTGACGTTAAAACAGAATGTTGAAATTACTGGCTAGTTTTCTGAACTAACTTTGGCTTAGACTGAATGAATGGTCGTCCCGGTTATTTAAATTTTGTTTACTTTTCGAACACGTTTTCGGTTCGTACAGGCCACATACTGTATGGATATTCCTCATCCCAACGCCAATCATTTAGTTTGTCGATGGCCTTCAAAGTCTCTTGCTGTCGTGACGATCAGAAATTATGAATAAAGTGTGAATTTTGGATGCTCATGCCACTTTAATTTAACAAATAAGAGTAATATATAATTCTCACACCACCTCAGTACGATTTGGTGATTATTGTATTTATAGTACGGCTTATCTCGGTCACGAAATTCTGAGCTCTACCCAAAAATATCCTCTATCGTTGACAAGTTTTTGATGTGTTGTTTTCGTAAATAACCTATAAAACATTGGAACATGAACTAAACAGTAAGGTAGTTTTGGCTCGATACCTTCACGTAAGCCGGCGTCTCTCCATCAGCCGCTACGTTATCAAAATTCATATCTTTCGGACTTTAGAGAAATCTTCCATTCTGGCACAAAAAGGAATTCAATCTACTAGAGACATCTACAGCTCAGATCCTCGTTACTTCACCCAACCAAAATATATTTGTAATCTGTGACTTTTATGCTTCTGCAATAAATTGAAGTATGTATATTTTAACCAAGAAATTCGTCTGTGAGTCTTCATGCCATTTCATCTTGTAAATTGCCGGATCCAACCTAAGTGTCTACGGCAAGGCAGTATCTGTTTTACTTTGAACAGAGGACTCGTCTCTTCTGACAGGTTATATAAGTTCCAACCCTTGACGCGTGGGATAGATGTATCATCTCATATAAAGGACACGCCCACTTTCTCAAATAACCTTTGCGTCTAAAAATCTTATAATATGAACTACAGACTTGCGTGTAAGACGTGTAATGGAAGTTTTTAATTGGTTAATACGATTTGTCAATCCGAATGCCATGAGAACGAACCGTGACATGTATTGATTAGAAATGCGGTCAAAATAGCAGAAACTTGTGTGACATAAAAATCGACAACTCGCTGTCAATATTCATGCATATTGGGTACATAAATGTTACTGTCAGTGGGCTAATTCACCTAGTGTAAATTGGTATACAGTTTAAACGTTACTTGTTAAGGGCCTATGATTGATTTGCAAATAACCATTAACAGTATTACTAATCTGTGTTTGATTTTATATATACAGAGAAACACTTTGGTGGCTAGCCTACTGCCTCAGTAAAATAATTCAATCAGCTGATTAAAGCTGTTTGGAGAAAATGTTGTGCGTGTTCGTTTGAACAGCTGACAAATGCATTAATTTTGCAAACATTGTTAGCCTTAGGTATGCTCCGACATAGTGTATTTGTTCAAACCCTGTGGAATATTCTGGAAAAGTGTATTAATTGCAGGGTATCTCGGTAATAATACATAATGTGACCTTGCTTTATGATTAACACCCATTTGGCGGACTCACTGAAGTAGTCTATTTACGTTTACTTCAATGTTAGCTTCTAGTTTTTATTTCAAATCGTTTTGTCAGAGTACAGGAAATAAGCTGTCCAGAAAAGGCTAGCCCGGATTATCGGTCTTACGGCGACTGGTATTATATGGCTGGTAATGTGTCTTGTCGCAGATTTCTCGGCTAAGAAAAGGCTAGTTGTTCTGTGGTTGTTGTTATTGATTGATTGATTGTTTGGTGTTTTACGCCGCGCTCAAGATTATTTCACTTATATGGCGGCGTTGCCAGTTTTGTTGTGGGAGGAAACCAGGCTCTGTGCCCGGAGGAAACCCACGACCTTCCGCTGTTGCTATTGCTGTTATTGAAGCACACTGAGATAAACGGTATCATTCTAGATCACAGTCACAACTCCGAAGAAAGAAAGCATAATTAATGTTCAATATTTCGGTTTATTAAACCATCATCAGGAATGAAGAGACAATATTTACACAGGTGTATGTATAGCTAGAATGAAATAGTTGGGGAATATACAAAATGCATAATGAAAACAGTTTGTTTGTCTAGTTACATAGGTAGAATTAACATTTTGTTTGTGAACCTGCAATTAGCAAAAGCCATGAGGTTTGTGTATTGGAAGACTTCTATTATGTAAAAGTATTCAGTGGGAATCATGGTGTCATTCTGCTGTGGAAATGATAACTTAAAGGACAAAGTTATTTTCTCTGTGGTCAAAAGAAGCGTTAAGAATTACTCCGGAATAATAGCACATTGGTTTATAGAAAATAATTCCCTGTGGTCAGAAATACATAATTGTAATGCGAAGTTAAATAAATATGTTAGTTATGTATGTTGTGTGTACACTAAAGGGATCCTGCATATCGAGTCTTTAGAATGAGATGCACCCTGGCAAAAGAAAAACGTGATTAATGTTTTAAAGATTATTTCACTTATATGGCGGCGTTTCAAAGTGTAGTGGGGGAGTAAACACGGCTCTGTGCCCAGAGGACTCCCCTCCCCCCACCCCTGACTTCCGACGAGTACCTGGAAACTGTTCCACATGAGGCGATAGAGGAAAAATCAGCCCATATTCTTTTCAATTTAACATTTGCCCCAAGAACCCGCGACACATTGATATAGGCGCGGTGTCTGACTTTTAACGATATCTGCTACACGTATTGTAATAAAGTGGAACTCTTCTGTGTTGGAAGTCTAGATAGTTGGATACAGTCGTCTGGTGTTTCTCTCTCTCGCTAAGTACCGTTAAAGCCCCTTGGCTAACGATAACAAACTTTACTGGACTGAGAGATTAGAGTTCCCTCCCCCCCCCCCCCCCTCTCACCTTTAACGTAGAAGAGCGATTTACAGAGATTGATTGGTGGATGTATTTCATAAACGACATAAGAATAAATAATTTATTTTCTCTGTCTTTGATGGTATATGTAATGTGTAAGGTTAGATCACATCATATTATGTAGGCAAGTTCTAAAGGGTTGCCCACCGGGGCTGGTGATTGTTAATGCTGTTTGTTGACAGCATACAGTTCGATAATGGGCTATTTATTCGAGCGCATGGTATATTGATGTTTCATCATTAAGTATTAACTTGGTAGAGTTTTTACAGGATAAAAGTATTACTCTGTACACTATTATTAATTGATCAAGAAATATAAACATTTTTCTCATAATAAGTAGAAATGTGTCCCGCGTTTGTCAACGATAATTGTGGCTTCATGGACTCTCAATTCATCGGACTGTGTTTCATGTCACATTAACGATAAACTATCTATGGAATTATTTATGAAAGCTTTTCAGGCGACTGTATCAGACACATTTGATTTGAAACGGTTTATCGTCTAAAGGATATAGTATTGTACGTCTCGTCTCAAACGTTAGAAATGGTCACTTCTTGGACGTGTGTTGTCTTAACTTTATTCTCTTCAAATCGCTTAATGCGAATGAACCTAATATTGAAGCTTTAACTTGTGGGTTAGAATTTAGGGGAAACTTTGTCACTTTAACTAAAAACTTCCTATGCATGGTTAGTTTAGTTAAGAAGATTTTCTGTGTGTTTTATTGTATGCAATAAAATGTGTGCAACATGATTGTGCCCAGTTGTCCAGGATGATACATCAAAAAACTGATATATTAAAGGTGTTGCCGAGGTATCCAGGATTTTACCAATTACGAATGCCGGGAACATCATCTTGAGAATACTCATTTAACAAACGTCAGAAGAAGTATTACACATAATAACGTTAGGGCTATTTGAGATTATAACCGAGGGTTATACCAGCTGTAACTCGTGGGTTATAACCGAGGGGTTTATACCAGCTGTAACTCGTGGGTTATAACCGAGGTTTTTATACCAGCTGTAACTTGTTGGGTATAATCGAGGGTTTATACCAGCTGTAACTTGTGGGTTATAACCGAGGGTTATACCAGCTGTAACTTGTGGGTTATAACCGAGGGTTTATACCAGCTGTAACTCGTGGGTTATAACCGAGGGTTTATACCAGCTGTAACTTGTGGGTTATAACCGAGGGTTATACCAGCTGTAACTCGTGGGTTATAACCGAGGGTTTATACCAGCTGTAACTTGTGGGTTATAACCGAGGGTTATACCAGCTGTAACTCGTGGGTTATAACCGAGGGTTTATACCAGCTGTAACTTGTGGGTTATAAACGAAGGTTTATACCAGCTGTAACTCGTGGGTTATAACCGAGGCTTATACTAGCTGTAACTCGTGGGTTATAACCGAGGGTTTATACTAGCTGTAACTCGTGGTTTATAACCGAGGGTTTATACCAGCTGTAACTCGTGGGTTATAACCGAGGGTTATACCAGCTGTAACTCGTGGGTTATAACCGAGGGTTATACCAGCTGTAACTCGTGGGTTATAACCGAGGGTTTATACCAGCTGTAACTCGTGGGTTATAACCGAGGCTTATACCAGCTGTAACTTGTGGGTTATAACCGAGGCTTATACCAGCTGTAACTTGGTTGATTGCTCAAATTCCAGTTGAACAGAAGTTATCTGCATGTTGGAACTTGGGAATAGTGGGAGGAGAAGAGGATCTTAAGAAATCTGCATAATCACACAGGAGGAAGATGATGTCATTTGTCAAAGAGGAGAGAATAAAAGAGCTTCGCTGAAGATTAGATAAAGTATTTGGGCGATATCTAAGAAGACCAATCGGTGTCGAAATCAAAACAAATAATTTGATTTCTAGGTCATAAAGTAATTTTGTGGAATGTTAGATCACGTGGTAGAGTTCGAGATAAGAACTAATTGCTTGCTGGTCACAAAGAATTGTGGTTGTTTGAAGTTACATTACAGCAAACCTGTTTAATACAAAATGTTTCCATATTTACAATTAGTTAACTTGAGTTTTTATGGGATGGCAAACATTACATGATTACAATCACCGAGATAAGTAGATATTTTCGTCCATGTTAGAGTATGTCCTTTGTTTATCAATGATTAGTATCTCTCTATTGCTTTATGGACATGTGATATGGAGACATCAGTGTCGCCCGTTCATGTTTTAATGTTGCTATGGTTTGATGGACATCTTTTAACATTTTGACGGGAATTTAGACATTTTAGCTGGATACTGCCTTGGGAAAAGATGCATGGAATCGAGACAACAGTGGATCTTATTGCTTCCCCTTCTCACTGAGTGCGGACGACACACTAACATATACAGTATTAACAGCGATGTTACACGAGGTTTGTTTGGAGATTGCATCATTATATTTTCCGATGCCAATGGATTTCCCGGTACTTAGTCACCGCTTTACTTATGTGTGAGTTGCGCCGAGCATTGCGATGTTTTACATAAAAATTCAAAGTGTACTTTGACTGTTTTGGCACTCAATATCAACTATGAGATCCCATCCAGCCACCAAAAATGGAAAAGCTTCTTTGAGTGATACACTATCGTCATTTAGCAATGATACTTCACTTCACGGGATCAAGTTTGTTTTCAATGCCCTTGTCTGTAAACCGCGAAGGTATGTCCATTGATATTTATTACTTACATATGTACGTAATGTTTATAAAACAGATTCTATCAACATATCTAGAGTTTAATGATCATCTTCACGGCAACATACAGACGGAATTAGCATTTTACCGGAAGAACAACTTTAGTGATGCTTCTGAAATGTAAAGTATAATAAAAATCGTTTATATTTTTCTTCGCTAAACATGAAGAGTGACATTTTATATGAAAACGGTTCATATTCAAGCACTTGTTAGGTTTTAGGTATTAACTCCAACTGGACGCACCACCTGTTTAAATCTTGTCGACCATGAAGTTCGCGAAAATAATTGTATTATGTATAACACCACATGGCTAGCAATAACCTACAGAAGTGTACAAACAATAACTTCTATTTTTCAGAATTCTCTGGACCATTGTTATAATAGGTCAAATCGCGGCTTTTATCTATCTAGTCACCAGACAACTGATTTACATTTCTAGCAGACCAATTCTGGCAAAAACTATGACCCAATATGTGACCAACATGTCTTTTCCTGCTGTAACTATCTGTAACGAAGGCAGTGTTTTGGATTTAACACCGTTGGCAGATTTTGATCGAGAAGTCGTTGAAAATTTGGTCAAGTTAAATCGCTCGTTTTTCGAAGATTTTTCAGAAGAGGAGCTAGCTCGAACCGAGTATACAAAACTGTTCAAAAGAACGCTTTTGCGACAAAAGGACTTAATAATATCTTGTGCATTTAGCTCTGAGACATGCATGAGTTCCGTTAAAGGAATATGGTCCAAGCAAAACCTTTGCTTCACAGTCAACAGTGAAGTCCCTGCCAGTGAAGATATGCCAGAAAGATACCAGTCAAATCAGACTTTGGGCAGACTCGTATCATATTCTCCAGGTTATGCTGACGGCGTACAAATTCTGTTGGACCTTGGTGTTATAAATGAAAGCCCCTTTGCCAGGCCGGGAGTAAAGGTAGGCTGACATTTATCAATCTTGTGGCTTGTACACAGCAGAAAGATAAATGTTTCAACCAAAGAAACATCAATCAATAAGTAAAAATTTATAGGAATATATATAGTTTGTTTGTTGTTGGCTAGGTATAGTCTTCTTGATAAGGACGTCTACATGTACATATTTAAATTAGAAAATAACAAACGGAAATAAAGAACAATTAACAATATCTTTTTTATCGCATCAGATGTGTTTAATGGAATTCTTCTAAAAGCATATTTGTAGCCTACTGGGTTTTAGAAAGGTGTATTTTGAATGGTGATTAAAATATGGTCGCATCATCTTTTCGGTTTGTTTGTCTATTAATAATCAATACGGCGTAGGACTGTAATTCCATAATTGTCTGCCTCCGGCAAACATACGGTCGACATAAACGGATTAGTTGCATAATTAAATATTTAAACGCATCGATAAAGAACAACAAAGTACAGTAAAACCTATGGAGTATGGTAAATTGTATGGAGTGCCTGAAACGCGATAATTCAACCGTTACAACGTACTCATTTAAAAGGTATCAAACAAAACGCTAATCGAACGTTGAACAAATATTATTGTTTGAAATTCAAAAAGCTTACGATAATAAATTCTGCGACATGTAGAAATTAATTGTTTTATCAAAATCTAACACTTAGCGTATTACTTAAGCTCACGTTACTCGGACAGAAAAATGCAGATAAACCAAATTTGACCCATTCGAACACTTACAATTATTAATCCAACATGATGGCTAAAGTCTGTAAGACAGTAATTTTAAGTTTTATAACTGTCAATTGCAAAATAATTCAGACGGTATTTATTGACGCACAAGTTTACTTTCCATTTAGTTGGCAGTTATTTTTTTTTTACATTTCCCTTGCCATTTTGATCTGGTTTTTAGGTAATACTCCATGAGCCGAAAGAAAAAATTGCTATGGGCACATCATCGTTTATCCATCTGGCGCCAAATACTCTCAATTACATAGGTGTCAAATATCATAAGGTAAGTGTGGAAAATCTATACACAAGTACGGAAAAACACCCACCATATTGTAGATGAGTACCCCACATGTAGAGCCTCACGGATTATATCACGTGTGCACAGCCTGACCTTCAATATATACTTAGTGCCATTAAAAACGCACGACCCAAAGAATATAAAATATTTTGAGAAATGTAAAGTGTAAAATATTGTAAGTACTCTTAAATTAAAGAACAAGGCATTGGTCAAAATGAGACAAAGAATTGACAATATGTGAAACCCTGGTGACTTTTATTCCTTGCAAACAAATCGTTGATACAGAAATTGAAGGTGTCATCATTCAATAATGGGCATGTCCACCTCGGGCATCAACGCAAGCAGTACATCTGCGACGCAAGGACCTGATGAGTGTGGCTATTCTGTGCTGTGGGATCCGGTCCCACTCTTCCTGCACTACCTAGATCAATTCACGTCGGTTGCGTGGCCTGGGTTGACGTTGCGCAACGGCATTCTTAAGCTGATCCCACAAGTGCTCTATGGGCGATAGATCGGGGGAGTAAGCTGGCCATTCCATGATGTTCACATTATTCTGTTGCAAGAAGTCTTGTGTCAACCTTGCAGAGTGTGGGCGCGCATTGTCTTGCTGAAACGTCGTGACGCCAGCATTGGCTTGGAGGAATGGAAGCAGCACAGGTCGAAGGATGTTATCCACGTAACCCTGAGCATTCAGATTACCATCAACAATGACAAGGGGAGTTCGCCTACGAGAAGTGATGCCTCCCCACACCATAACACTACATCCACCCCAGCGATTTCCTTCCCTCACACATGCATTTGCGAAACGTTCACCACGTCTGCGCCACACACGTTGACGTCGGTCAGGACGATCAAGGCAGATACGAGACTCGTCAGAGAAAAGGACAGAAAAGGACAGAGTCGGATGGTGCTGATGCTTACCCTGGGCCTTCCAATTCACACGGTCTTTCGAGCAGTCTGTGTCGCGGTGCGAAATCGGTCACGTGTGTGCAACAAACCGATGTACCGATCCTGGCGGGCTGTAGTGACTCTTGGCTGACCAGGGCGTGGCAACATTGCCAGTTTCATGTTCCCTGATTCTGAGGCGACTAATTGGGGAGGGATGACACTGCATGTGACGTCCTACGGCGGCACAACTGAGACCAGCCTGTAACATATCAATGGCACGTTCACTTTGTTGTGTCGTAAGTCGGGGCATGGTAACGTGTTCTGATTTTTTTTTTTTTTTCGTCTTTATGCTGAGCTTCGTGTAAAGTGTTGAACCCACGACAAATGAGCCCTGAAAGCTGTTCTCAGTGACGGTGAAACACACAATGGACGTTATTAGGAAATGTTGCGTAATGTTCACGACAGGCGCGTCGGGAACTCCACAGGTTATCCAGTTATTGAAACTCAACTCGAACTAACAATTAACAACAAAACGTAAATGGCCAATAGCCTTACTGGGGTAGAAACATAAAGTTCAACCGTGCGTTTTTAATGGCGCTAAGTATACTTTTCTATCCATCATGGCTGAGACAATACTACTTTAATAACACACTAAACAACACCTATTAAAACACGCAATGACTTCCAATACCACGATATATTGTATGGTAAATCCCTATGTATTTAAGAACCACGGTAAATATCATACCAGAATGTATGGTATATACTCTGGTATGTTATTGTATAGTAAACCATGGTGTTTTGAAACCGTGATCAAGGTATTTCTATAAGAGCACATCTTCCATCATGTAAAAAAACTGATTTTCATTGTATCTTTATTTCTTCTGATCGTCATGACAGTAACATGCTTTGGAGGCCATCGGAAAACTAAACGATTGGCCTTGGAATGAGGGAAATCCATACAGTATGAGACCTGTACGAACCGAAAACGTGTTCGAAAAGTAACGAAATTTAAATAACCGGGACGACCATTCATTCATTCTAAGCCAAAGTTAGTTCAAAACTATACTTTATCGTACATTTTCGACACGAGAAGCACTAAAAAGCTTCTGAATTAAACGTCTGGAGAAAAATAGCCAATAATTTCAACATTCTGTTTTAACATCAAGATATCAACATTTTGGCAGCTCATGCCACTTTAAGCAACTTTTAAACTGTAAAATTGCTATACATTTAAAAAAATGATTAAGGGATTATATTTGTTGGATCAGCATTTTACGCAATCAGGTCACGATTTTTCAACGTTCCATACAATTAGCCCACGGTTACTTAACGTTCAACGCATCCAGTTGTCAAGAAATTATATAACGATATTTTTTAAAATTACAGAGTAAGTACTTGCCGCCTCCGTTTCAAGCATTTGGGGATAAGACTTGTCAAACTATAGGAGAAGATTTTCGTCATCGTCTCGTTAGAGGTGGGAAGTATACGTTGAGGGCTTGCCAAGAAGCCTGTGGAATTGAAACTCTCAAAAACATGTGTGGATGTACTGTGGACTTTGAATGTAAGAGACTGATTTGTTATTTTGTGACTAGGAATTCTGTAGCTTCGATCAATATGGGATATCCAAAAAGAAAAACGTTGCAGAATCAAAACGGAACCAGAAAATTGGTACAGGATATTTATTGTTAATTTCGATGTTTTATTCTGGGCACAGGGCACGCATAATTCATCAATGTGTTGAACCAATTTTGGATGTGTTGCAAAAGAATTGAACACAAAATGTCCATACTAAGCGTGCGGTTTGAATAACCTTTAGAAATTACAAGGTCAATACATAAAACCGAGCGGCATCATTTGAGTGACTTAAATAAGCTAAATGGAAAAAATAGAACAACCAGTGTTGAGAAATAGAAAGTTGTATATAAAAAACTGTTGACTAGTCACAAATTATTTTAACAGTTGCTTGGACACCATATTTGTTGCAGACGACATTGACAGCTGTAACATATTAGAGCTGATTGATTGCATACAGATGCAACTAGAAGGCCGTATCAACAAAGACGTTTGTACGTATCATGATTCGTTTGACCGTTCGTTTTAGTTGTTTTCTTTTTTTCTCTCATACACAGAAAGACATTTACTCAATTAGTGAGCTATTTAAAGACAATTCTTCAAATAGTAATTCGAGGGCCTCGGTGGTCCAGTTGGTTAAAGAGATCGCCACACTTTCAACAGACTTTCCAGCGATGCGGCGCCGGTTTGAATCCCACTAAGACCAAATAAAAGTTGACAAATTTCTGAATTAATTTTCACTCGGTCACCATATGTGGAAGAGTTGCCAGGTTCTTGTCGAAGGACGGGGGTTCCCTCCGGGCAATGAGCCCGGTTAACCTGGCAACGCCGCTATATAAGTGAAATAATCTTGAGTTCGGCGTAAAACATCAATCAATTAATCAAATAGTAATTCGTCTAAAAAGTGTTTTACAGAAAATAACATTCCATTGTTACCAGAGGCAAGATGGTCAGTTACAAATTGTTCCAGAAAAATAAATGAAGATATCATTTTGTATATCAAAAACCTTAGGAGATCTATGATAGCTCAATCTAGCATATCTGAAATCAATGTCATAATGGCAAAGACCCTAGTTACATCACACCAAGTTTGCAATGGACCCCATAAAATGAAATAATTAATGAGATAGTTAACAACATACAATCCAATAATCGTCAAAGATATCAAACGATACGGACAGCCAGCAGGTATTTTTCTTGAAATTGCAATGAATGCTTTAAAAAGTCATGTTTATTTTGTTATAGATAAGGGAGAAAACAATTGCAGTTGTCCAATACCATGTGAGGAAGTGATTTATGACACCTCCTTATCATCCACAAAATTGTACGGCGATCAACAAAGGTGAGTGGTAAATCGTCGGTTAAAATATTTCAGCGATTCAGGGCTGTATACATTCATGGAAATATTTTCGTGTTTAATTTTCAGGCGAAACTTAACCATCCTATTTATCTATTTCGACCGCCTACGTGTTGAGTTATCAGAACAGGTGGCAGACTACACCGATGGAGATATTTTCGGTGAGTTTTTCGAAAATCTGAATTAAGTTTGAGAAAAAAAGTAAGACTTATCCATAAAACGTCTAAAACTAAAGCTCTGCTTAAAATAGACTGAATTCTTAAGAATGGTAGAGAGTAGGACAAAATCAAAAAAACTTAAGTTTGTTTATAAAACAAGGCGACTACCAAACTATACAGCACAAATGAACGTGTGAAAAGAAGAAACAAGATAAAAAATTTATTAAATTAGGCGAAGAGGAATTTTTTTAAAACATAAATCCTTAAATTAAGATGGGCCACAGTTTGGAGCAGATGGATGTTCAACATAATTCTCTTCCAGTGAAGTTAATTGTTTTGGTAAAATTCTAAACAGTCCTTTAGATTCTAGCAAGAGGTAAATACCAATTTAGCAATACCGACTATCTTATAGTAAATCAGCATAAAGTTATATTAATTTCTCTTTGACTTTTAAATCGCTTGAGAAGACAACTTCGATTGAAGGATGACATTGCTTGTTTGTATTATGATTATCTTTTCTATCTCCTTTCACAGAAGAGTAGAATTTGACCTACAAATTAAAACGGAATTCCTACGACATCATTGGGAATTTCCTAGCTACTGGGGTCATTTGAGAAAAAGAAGAAACTTAAGTTCCTCAAATCTAACCTAACTAAATTTGTCCATACGTCCTACTTAAGTTTTTGGCTTAGCTGAGTCAGAAAAGAGTAACATGTCTAAAACTTCAGCTATGACTTACTCTTTTATGAATACCGGCCCTGGAGCGTGTTTCACAAAGCGGCGTAGCGAAGTTTTCACGCTACGCCGCTTTGTGAAACAGGCCCCTGGGCTTTAGGACTAGGGGGGCATTTGATTTTAGAATGGCTGTGTCGACTAAGCTAGCGAGATCTAGTTACAGACCAAAGCCACCATTGTAGTCAGGATTAGATTGGCGTCATATGTTGGCTACTGACCAACCATTAGTGATCTTGACAAAATGACATTGAAGAGATCTCCGATTCTGATTGATTGATTGATTTATATTTATTCAGCACAATTTATAACGTGACAAAATAAGAAATGTTTTATCCCATTATAGCAAAATATTATTTAATTGATTGTATGACAATGGTGAAACAGATTATCGATTCAATACAATAGCAGATAAATACTGTAAAGAAATCGAACCTCAGACGGATATTCAGTTGATGATATAGACGTAATGTGTCAGCGATTTCCTGCATAGTCATTTTTTTATTTATTTTCCAGCCTCAATCGGTGGCCAAATGGGATTGTTTCTCGGTGCAAGTATCATTACATTGGTAGAGATCGTAGAGCTCCTTGTGCGATGTGGATGGGCTTGGTTAACGGGAAAGTTCATGAATCAAACCGATCAGATTCAAGTCTTTAATCAATGAGAACAGTGATGTGCATTTTGAACGCACGTCGACAATTTTGACCCCTTCAACTAGCCGTATGTTTGGTTTATTTGAACTGTCTACGTAGAGCAATGCAGTCATGTGTTCGAGACTCCAGTCCGGGATTTCTGTTGTCTCTTAATTATCTTCAACAAGACCTTCGGAATAATGACAGAAAAGAATGCGGGTAAATCAAGATGCTGCTCTAACAATCCATGTGTATCACTAACATTACTAAGATGGGGAGGATGGGAACCTTAAAACAAACGGGCTTTCCTCTTCAGGCCAAAGCACTCAGTTTCTGTTTTTCGGCCATTGAAAATTTATCTCGGAGCTAGCAGTGGCCGGCTTAGCGTTAGTTTCGTATCTGGGTTATTGGATTGAAATTAATGCAGATATACTATACATACTTTAAGCTTTCGATCAATGCCTGATTGAAGATTTGTGTATGTGTTTTTTTTTATATATTTTTAACCAATTTTGAAAATACCACACTTAAGCTGAGAACGTGTATGCTTAAACTTGTCATGCGACTTAACACCTGCGTGAAGTAAGCCGAGTTTAAAGTGGCATGGGCTGCCAAAATGTTGATATTTTGACGTTAAAACAGAATGTTGAAATTATTGGCTATTTCTCTCAAGACGTATATTTTTTTTTTTTTAAATAATTTATTTGAGCACAGTAAGCTAGAAGCTTATTGCGTGCAACAATTCGTACAGAAATTGGCAACATATGAAAAATTATTGAAGTTAAATAAAAATCTGTTACTGAAACTAAATGTAGTTTGTTTACCCTGACATAGATAAAGAAATGACATGAGATTGAGTTTGTGAACATGCAATTAGTAAAATGTTAATTCTACCTATGTAACTAGACAAACGAAACTGTTTTCATTATCCATTTTGTATATTCCCCAGCTATTTCATTCTAGTCATATATACACCTGTGTAAATATTGCCTCTTCATTCCTTATGATGGTTTGATAAACCGAAATATTGAACATTAATTATGCTTTCTTTCTTCGGAGTTGTGACTGTGGTCATGTAAAAATGTAATGTAAAATTATTCAGTGGGAATCATGGTATCATTCTGTTGTTGGGATGATAACTTGAAGGACAAAGTTGTTTTCTTCGTGGTCAAAAGAAGCGTTAAGAATTACTCCTGAACTTATTGGTTTATAGAAAATAATTCCCTGTGGTCAGGAATACATAATTGTAATGCGAAGTTAAATAAATATGTTAATTCTGTATGTTGTGTGTACAGGAAAGGGATCATGCAGATCGGGTCCTTAGAATGAGATGCACCCTGGCAAAAGGAAAACGTGATTAATGTTTTAAAGATAATTTCATTTATATGGCGGCGTTTCAAAGTGTAGTGGGGGGAGTAAACACGGCTCTGTGCCCAGAGGACTCCCCCCCCCCCCAGCCCCATGACTCCCGACGAGTACCTGGAAACTGTTTCACATGAGGCGATAGAGGGTAAATCCATTTGCACCAAGAACCCGCGACACATTGATATAGGCGCGGTGTCTGATTTTTAACGATATCTGCTACACTTATTGTAATAAAGTGGAACTCTCCTGTGTTGGAAATCTAGTTAGCTGGATACAGTCGTCTGGTGTTTCTCTCTCTCGCTAAGTACCGTTAAAGCCCCTCGGCTAACGATAACAAACTTTACAGGACTGAGAGATTACTGTCCCCTCCCCCCTCACACCTTTAACGTAGAAGAGGGATTTACAGAGATTGATTGGTGGATGTATTTCATAAACGACATAAGAATAAATAAATTATTTTCGCTGTCTTTGATTGGATATGTAATGTGTAAGGTTAGATCACATCACAGGCAAGTTCTAAAGGATTGCCCACCGGGGCTGGTGATTGTTAATACTGTTTGTTGACAGCATACAGTTCGATAATGGGTTATCTATTCGAGCGGAAGGTGTATTGATGTTTCATCATTAAGTATTAACTGGTAGAGATTTTACAGGATAAAAGTATTACCCTGTACACTATTATTAATTGATCAAGAAATAAAACATTTGTCTCATAATAAGTAGAAATGTGTCCCACGTTTGTCAACGATAATTGTGGCTCAATGGACTCTCACTTTATCGGACTGTCTTTCATGTCACATTAACGATAAACTATTTATGGAATTATTATGCACAACCTTCCAGGCGACTGTATCAGACACATTTGATTTGAAACGGTTTACCGTCTAAGTAATATAGTATAGTACGTCTCGTCTCAAACTTTGGAAATGGTCACTTCTTGGACGTGTGTTGTCTTAACTTTATTCTCATCTAATCGTTTAATGCAAATGAACCTAATATGGAAGCTTTAACTTGTTGGTGAAAATTTAGGGGAAACTTTGTCACTTTAACTAAAAACTACCTATGCATGGTTAGTTTAGTTAAGAAGATTTTCCGTGTGTTTTATTGTATGCAATAAAATGTGTGCAACATGATTGTGCCCAGTTGTCCAGGATGATACATCAAAAAACTGATATATTTAAGGTGTTGCCGAGGTATCCAGGATTTTACCAATTACGAACGCCGGGAACATCATCTTGTGAATACTCATTTAACAAACGTTACAAGAAGTATTACACATAATAACGTTAGGGCTATTTGAGATTTCAACCGAGGGTTATACCAGCTGTAACTCGTGGGTTATAACCGAGGGTTATACCAGCTGTAACTCGTGGGTTATAACCGAGGGTTTATACCAGCTGTAACCCGGTTGATTGCTCCAATTCCAGTTGAACAGAAGTTATCTACATGTTGGAACTTGGAAATAGTGGGAGGAAAAGAGGATCTTAAGAAATCTACATAATCACACAGGAGAAAATTGATGCCATTTGTCAAAGAGGGGAGAATAAAAGAGCTTCGCTGAAGATTAGATAAAATATTTTGGCAATATCTATGAAGACTGATCGGCGTCGAAATCAAAACAAATAATTTGATTTCTAGGTCATACGGTAATTTTGTGGAATGTTAGATCATGTGGTAGAGTTCGAGATAAGAACTAATTGCTTGCTGGTCACAAAGAATTGTGGTTGTTTGAAGTTACATTACAACAAACCTCTTTAATACTAAATGTCCTCCATGTTAGAGTATGTCCTTTGTTTATCAATGGTTAGTATCTCTCTATTGCTTTATGGACATGTGATGTCGAGACATCAGTGTCGCCCGTTCATGTTTTAATGTTGCTATGGTTTGATGGACATCTTTTAACATTTTGACGGGAATTTTGACATTTTAGCTGGATAGTGCCTTGGGAAAAGATGCATGGAATCGAGACAACAGTGGATCTTATCGCTTCCCCTTTTCACTGAGTGCGGACGACACACTAACATACACAGTATTAACAGCGATGTTACACGAGGTTTGTTTGGAGATTGCATCATTATATTTCCCGATGCCAATGGATGTCCCGGTACTAAGTCACCGCTTTACTTATCTGTGAGTTGCGCCAAGCATTATGATGTTTTACATACAAATTCAAAGTGTAATTTGACTGGCACTCAATATCAACTATGGGATCCCATCCAACCACCAAAAATGGAAAAGCTTCTTTGAGTGATACACTATCGTCATTTAGCAATGATACTTCACTTCACGGAATCAAGTTTGTTTTCAATGCCCTTGTCTGTAAACCGCGAAGGTAAGTCCATTGGTATTTATTACTTACATATGTACTTGATGCTTATAAAACAGATAATATCAACAGATCTAGAGTTTAATGATCATCTTCACAGCAACATACAAACGGAATTCACTTTCAGTAGGTAGCTTTTGACTGGAAGATCAACTTAAGTGATGTTTCTGAAATGTGAAAAACAATATTTATATTTTTAAGTTTCTCCGTTAAACATGAAGAGTGACATCTTATTATAACTCCAAATTGACGCACCGCCTGTTTAAATCTTGTCGACGATGAAGTTCACGAAAAAAATAATTGTATTATGTATAATATCACATGGCTATCAATAACCTACAGAAGTGTACAAATAATAACTTCTTTTTTTCAGAATTCTCTGGACCATTGTTATAGTAGGTCAAATCGCGGCTTTTATCTATCTAGTCACCAGACAACTGATTTACATTTCTAGCAGACCAATTCTGGCAAAAACTATGACCCAATATGTGGCCAACATGTCTTTTCCTGCTGTAACTATTTGTAACGAAGGCAGTGTTTTGGATTTAACACCGTTGGCAGATTTTGATCGAGAAGTCGTTGAAAATTTAGTCAAGTTAAATCGCTCGTTTTTCGAAGATTTTTCAGAAGAGGAGCTAGCTCGAACCGAGTATACAAAACTGTTCAAAAGAACGCTTTTGCGACAAAAGGACTTAATAATATCTTGTGCATTTAGCTCTGAGACATGCATGAGTTCCGTTAAAGGAATATGGTCCAAGCAAAACCTTTGCTTCACAGTCAACAGTGAAGTCCCTGCCAGTGAAGATATGCCAGAAAGATACCAGTCAAATCAGACTTTGGGCAGACTCGTATCATATTCCCCAGGTTATGCTGACGGCTTACAAATTCTGTTGGACCTTGGTGTAATAAATGAAAGCCCCTTTGCCAGGCCGGGTGTAAAGGTAGGCTTACATGTATACATGTATCAATCTTTTGGCTTGTACACAGCAGAAAGATAAATGTTTCAACCAAAGAAACGTCAATCAATAAGTACAAATTTATAGGAATATATATAGTTTGTTTGTTATTGGGGGTTTTCTTTTGGCTAGGTTATAATCTTCTTGATAAAGACGTCTACATGTACATATTTAAATTAGAAAATAACAAACGGAATTAAAGAAAAATTAACATTATCCTTTTTATCGCATCAGATGTGTTTAATGAAATTCTTCTAAAAGCATATTTGTGCTGGGTTTTAGAAGGGTGTACTTTAAAAAGTGGTTTAAATATGGTCGCATCGTCTTTTCGGGTATCCGAAAATATAGCTAGTTTGTCTTTTAATAACCAATACGGCGTAGGACTGTTATTCCAGAATTGTATGCTTCTGGCAAACATACGGTCGACTTAAACGGATTAGTTACATAATTAAATATTTACACACATCGATAAAGATCAATAAAGTACAGTTAAACGTACATTTATAGGAATATATATAGTTTGTTTGTTGTTGGGTTTTTTTTGTGTGGCTAGGTTGTAGTCTTCTTGATAAAGACGTCTACATGTACATATTTAAATTAGAAAATAACAAACGGAAATAAAGAACAATTATAGATTCTTCTATGTAGCGGTTTTACTTAAACCCAAACACATAGGACAACTTGTACTACTCTCTCTCTGATGATGAGAGTAGTTTCTCTCGAAAGCTCATATTAAACATCACCATGTAAAAAGTAGTACAAGTTGTCCTGTGTGTTTTTGTTTTAGTAAAGAACAATTAACAATATCTTTTTTATCGCATCAGATGTGTTTAATGAAATTCTTCTAAAAGCATATTTGTACTGGGTTTTAGAACGGTGTATTTTGAAAGGTGGTTAAAATGTGGTTGCACCATCATTTCGGGTATCCGAAAATATAGCTGGTTTGTCTTTTAATAATCAATACGGCTTAGGACTGTAATTCCAGATTTGTCTGCCTCCGGCAAACATACGGTCGACATAAACGGTATAGTTGCATAATTAAATATTTAAACGCATCGATAAAGAACAATAAAGTACAGTAAAAACGTATCGAGTAGCTTAAATTGTATGGAGTGGCTGAAACACGATAATTCAACCGTTACAGCGTACTCATTTAAAAGGTATCAAACAAAACGTTAATCGGACGTTGAACAAATATTATTGTTTGAAATTCAAAAAGCTTACGATAATAAATTCTGCGACACGTAGAAATTAATTGTTTTATCAAAATCTAACACTTAGCGTATTACTTAAGCTCACGTTACTCGGACAGAAACATGCAGATAAACCAAATTTGGCTCATTCGAACACTTACAATTATTAATCCAACATGATGGCTAAAGTCTGTAAGACAGTAATTTTAAGTTTTATAACTGTCAATTGCAAAATAATTCAGAAGGTATTTATTGACGCACAAGTTTACTTTCCATTTAGTTGGCAGTTATTTTTTTTTTACATTTCCCTTGCCATTTTGATCTGGTTTTTAGGTAATACTCCATGAGCCGAAAGAAAAAATTGCTATGGGCACATCATCGTTTATTCATCTGGCGCCAAATACTCTCAATTACATAGGTGTCAAATATCATAAGGTAAGTGTGGAAAATCTATACACAAGTACGGAAAAACACCCACCATATTGTAGATGAGTACCCCACATGTAGAGCCTCACGGATTATATCACGTGTGCACAGCCTGGCCTTCAATATATACTTAGTGCCATTAAAAACGCACGACCCATAGAATATAAAATATTTTGAGAAATGTAAAGTGTAAAATATTGTAAGTACTCTTAAATTGAAGAACAAGGCATTGGTCAAAATGAGACAAAGAATTGACAATATGTGAAACCCTGGTGACTTTTATTCCTTGCAAACAAATCGTTGATACAGAAATTGAAGGTGTCATCATTCAATAATGGGCATGTCCACCTCGGGCATCAACGCAAGCAGTACATCTGCGACGCAAGGACCTGATGAGTGTGGCTATTCTGTGCTGTGGGATCCGGTCCCACTCTTCCTGCACTACCTAGATCAATTCACGTCGGTTGCGTGGCCTGGGTTGACGTTGCGCAACGGCATTCTTAAGCTGATCCCACAAGTGCTCTATGGGCGATAGATCGGGGGAGTAAGCTGGCCATTCCATGATGTTCACATTATTCTGTTGCAAGAAGTCTTGTGTCAACCTTGCAGAGTGTGGGCGCGCATTGTCTTGCTGAAACGTCGTGACGCCAGCATTGGCTTGGAGGAATGGAAGCAGCACAGGTCGAAGGATGTTATCCACGTAACCCTGAGCATTCAGGTTACCATCAACAATGACAAGGGGAGTTCGTCTGCGAGAAGTGATGCCTCCCCACACCATAACACTACATCCACCCCAGCGATTTCCTTCCCTCACACATGCATTTGCGAAACGTTCACCACGTCTGCGCCACACACGTTGACGTCGGTCAGGACGATCAAGGCAGATACGAGACTCGTCAGAGAAAAGGACAGAAAAGGACAGAGTCGGATGGTGCTGATGCTTACCCTGGACCTTCCAATTCCCACAGTCTTTCGAGCAGTCTGTGTCGCGGTGCGAAATCGGTCACGTGTGTGCAACAAACCGATGTACCGATCCTGGCGGGCTGTAGTGACTCTTGGCTGACCAGGGCGTGGCAACATTGCCAGTTTCATGTTCCCTGATTCTGAGGCGACTAATTGGGGAGGGATGACACTGCATGTGACGTCCTACGGCGGCACAACTGAGACCAGCCTGTAACATATCAATGGCACGTTCACTTTGTTGTGTCGTAAGTCGGGGCATGGTAACGTGTTCTGATTTTTTTTTCGTCTTTATGCTGAGCTTCGTGTAAAGTGTTGAACCCACGACAAATGAGCCCTGAAAGCTGTTCTCAGTGACGGTGAAACACACAATGGACGTTATTAGGAAATGTTGCGTAATGTTCACGACAGGCGCGTCGGGAACACCACAGGTTATCCAGTTATTGAAACTCAACTCGAACTAACAATAAACAACAAAACGTAAATGGCCAATAGCCTTACTGGGGTAGAAACATAAAATTCAACCGTGCGATTTTAATGGCGCTAAGTATACTTTTCTATCCATCATGGCTGAGACAATACTACTTTAATAACACACTAAACAACACCTATTAAAACACGGAATGACTTCCAATACCACGATATATTGTATGGTAAATCCCTATGTATTTAAGAACCACGGTAAATATCATACCAGAATGTATGGTATATACTCTGGTATGTTATTGTATAGTAAACCATGGTGTTTTCAAACCGTGATCAAGGTATTTCTATACGAGCACCTCTTCCATCATGTAAAAAAACTGATTTTCATTGTATCTTTATTTCTTCTGCTTATTTTTATGATATTTTAAAGTGGCATGAGCTGCCGGAATTCACACTTTTTTCATAACTTCTGATCGTTATGACAGTAACATGCTTTGAAGGTCATCGGAAAACTAAACGATTGGCCTTGGAATGAGGGAAATCCATACAGTATGAGACCTGTACGAACCGAAAACGTGTTCGAAAAGTAACGAAATTTAAATAACCGGGACGACCATTCATTCATTCTAAGCCAAAGTTAGTTCAAAACTATACTTTATCGTACATTTTCGACACGAGAAGCACTAAAAAGCTTCTGAATTAAACGTCTTGAGAAAAATAGGCAATAATTTCAACATTCTGTTTTAACCTCAAGATATCAACATTTTGGCAGCTCATGCCACTTTAAGCAACTTTTAAACTGTAAAATTGCTATACATTTAAAAAAATGATTAAGGGATTATATTTGTTGGATCAGCATTTTACGCAATAAGGCCACGAATTTTCAACGTTCCATACAATTAGCCCACGATTACTCAACGTTCAACGCAACCAGTTGTCAAGAAATTAAATAACGAAATTTATTGAAATTACAGAGTAAGTACTTACCGCCTCCGTTTCAAGCATTTGGGGATAAGACTTGTCAAACTATAGGAGAAGATTTTCGTCATCGTCTCGTTAGAGGTGGGAAGTATACGTTGAGGGCTTGCCAAGAAGCCTGTGGAATTGAAACTCTCAAAAACATGTGTGGATGTACTGTGGACTTTGAATGTAAGAGACTGATTTGTTATTTTGTGACTAGGAATTCTGTAGCTTTGATTAATATGGGATATCCAAAAAGGATTCAGAAAATTGGTACGGGATATTTATTGTTAATTTCTATGTTTTATTCTGGGTACAGGGCATGCATAATTCATCAATTTGTTGAACTAATTTTGGATGTGTTGCAAAAGAATTGAACACAAAAGTTCCATATAAAGCGTGCGGTTTGATTAACCTTTAGAAATTACAAGGTCAATACATAATACCAGAAGTATATCAAGGGGAAGTATGTAACTAGCTATCTCCCCATGTAAACGGCATTGTCCACCAGTCAGCTGAAATAACGCATCATATGACGTTCTGGCACATATCGCAAAAATTCTAGTCTCCTCTGCGCATAAAACAATTTCCGAAATAATTACTCTGGAATTGTGGGGAAAGCCTTTTCGCGCAGCAGTGTTATAGAAACTTTGAAGATAATATCTAAATACATATTCATTTTATAACATAAATGTGAATAATTTCTTTAGCAACGGTTAAGTTATTGATAAAAAATTGAAATCCGAGACACAAAGTCGCTTTGCAGGAGATGATATCGCTCAGTTCGCTGGGCTCGCCTCTGTCAGACGAGGGCTGTTTGCCGGAGGCCGGTGAACTGTCCAGGCAGTGATCGAGGCCATTCAACACAAGCGACTAAATCAAACCAATAAGAGTTTGGCGATTGAATTCACTGTTCATTACTTCGGGAGTGTACCACGTTTATTTTCATCATCACTGCTACATGTAGCTTGCCAAATACCTTGTCATCCGTAGTGTTGATACTTTCAGTTTCAGTCATATACACCAGGGGACGTTTTTATATTTGGGCAGGATTCAATCAAAACTGGCAGAGGGCGCTGTAGTAGTTAATTGACTTCAGCTGACTGGTGGACAATGCCGTTTACATGGGGAGATAGCTAGTTATACACTTCCCCTTGATAGACTTCTGATAATACCGAGCGGCATCATTTGACTTAAATAGGCTAAATGGAAAACAGAGAAAAAACACTGAGAAAGTTTTATGTAAAACAACTGTTGACTAGTCACAGATTATTTTTAACAGTTGCTTGTGCACCATATTTGTTGCAGACGACGATGACAGCTGTAACATATTAGAGCTGCTTGATTGCATACAGATGCAACTAGAAGGCCGTATCAACAAAGACGTTTGTACGTATCATGATTCGTTTGACCGTTCGTTTTGGTTGTTGTCTTTTTCTCTCATACACAGAAAGACATTCACTCCATTAGTGAGCTATTTAAAGACAATTCTTCAAATAGTAATTCGGGGGCCTCGGTGGTCCAGTTGGTTAAAGAGATCACCACACTTTCCACATACTTTCGAGCGATGCGGCGCCGGTTTCAATCACTTTCAGACTAAATAAAAATTGACAAATTTCTGAATTGATTTTTCACTCGGTCACCGTATGTGAAAGAGTTGCCAGGTACTTGCCGAAGGACGGGGGTTCCCTCGGGCAATGAGCCCGGTTAACCTGACAACGCCGCTATATAAGTGAAATAATGTTGAGTTCGGCGTAAAACATCAATCAATCAATCAAATAGTAATCGTCTAAAAAGTGTTTGACAGAAAATAACATTTCATTGTTACCAAAGGCAAGATATTCAGTTAGAAACTGTTCCATAAAAATAAATGACGATATCATTTTGTATATCAAAAACCTTAATAGATCTATGATAGCCCAATCTAGCATGTCTCAAGTCAATGTCACGATGGCAAAGACCCTGGTTACATCACACCAAGTTTGCAATGGACCCCAATAAAATGAGATAGTTAACAACATGCAATCCAATAATCGTCAAAGATATCAAACGATACGGACAGCCAGCAGGTATTTGTCTAGAAATTGCAACGAATGCTTTAAAAAGTCTTGTTGATTTTGTTTTAGATAAGGGAGAAAACAATTGTAGTTGTCCAATACCATGTGAGGAAGTGATTTATGACAACTCCTTATCATCCACAAAATTGTACGGCCATCAACAAGGGTGAGTGGTAAATCGTCGGTTAAAATATTTCAGCGATTCAGGGCTGTAACATTCATATACATACGATTGGAAATATTTTCGTTTTTAATTTTCAGGCGAAACTTAACCATCCTATTTATCTATTTCGATCGCCTACGTGTTGAGTTGTCAGAACAGGTGGCAGACTACACCGATGGAGATATTTTCGGTGAGTGAATTGTAGGTGAAGACGGTGGGTCAAATTTAGTTTTTGGCGTTTTGGATAACGTCACTCTCTTCTAACTTGCAACCCAAACGCAATGTTCTAATGACACCAGGCGCCTTTACACAACAGCACACTAATTTTCACATGACAGCTTGAGTGACATTTTCAAAAGGTATTAAAAAAGAAACTTCTCTTTGGTTCAACTTTAGACATGAGTCAGCTGAGTTTTTCGAAAATCTGAATTAAGTTTGAGAAAAAACTTAAGCCGCTTTGTAAAACAGGCCCCTGTGCTTTAGGACTAGGGTGACATTTAGTTTTATCCCATTATAGCAAAATGTTCTTTAATTGATTGTATGACAATGGTGAAACAGATTATCAGTTGAACACAATGGCAGATAAATACTGTAAAAAAGTCAAACCTGAGGTGGATGATAAGTTGATGATATAGACACATTGTGTCACTTTAGTCAGTGATATCCTGTTGCATAGAGTCATTAGTTTTTTGTTTGTTTCGCTTTTTTTTTTAATTTTCCAGCATCAATCGGTGGTCAAATGGGATTGTTTCTCGGTGCAAGTATCATTACATTGGTAGAGATCTTAGAGCTCCTTGTGCGATGTGGATGGGCTTGGTTAACGGGAAAGTTCATGAATCAAACCGATCAGATTCAAGTCTTTAAACAATGAGAACAGTGATGTGCATTTTGAACGCACATCGATTTTGACCCCAGTAGTAAGCATGTCACTGCTGTCCAGTTTCGGTAGTCACTTTAGGCCAGTTTCGCCCGTCACTTAAGGCCAGTTTCGGTAGTCACTTTAGGCCAGTTTCACTTTAGGGCAGTTTAGTCGCTTTAGATCAGTTTTTTTTATAAAAAGCCAGCATGAGAACTATCTTAAGAATGTATGTATAGGTTTTTAAAAAAAAAATAATAAAAAAATAAGTATATATATGCAAAATAGTGTATAGTGGTGTAACAACGGTCAAAGGGAGATAATCCTGGCCTGGAATACTTATTGGAGTTACCTGCCTTGGTCGTGTCGACATGTCTGGGCCCTGTTGTGGTTGTTTCGATCTAGCATGTCTAGGCAAGTTTGTATGATCGCCCCGAACAAGTCTGGGCACGCTTTGTAGTTTCGTTTTATCACGTTTAGACACGTTGTGTCCTTGTGTTGAAATCTACTTTCCGTCAAACAAAGATGGCATAGCCAAAACATTGACTCTAACGGGTGCTTCTTGGAGGCGTCTGACTGAATCTTTTGATATCATTGAACAGTGTTTAACTATGAACAAAAGAAGTGAAAATCACATTTTGCTAGCCCAAGACGTATATTTACCTGTGAGTGAATATCTGGATGGAATTTTGATTCATATTCGTAAATGGAAACCCGGATTTTACACCGCTGAAAAACACGATCAAATGGAGATAATCCGAGGCTAGAATACTTTGAGGTATTGGAAGAGTTACATCCCTTGGGTACTGCGGCGATTCGTCTTTAAACGGGGATTCCCCACGTAAAACCCAGGCAGGTCTTATTGCACCACCGCTATGAAATGGGGATTTCCCATGACGTCAGGAGAACAGTTTCGGCCGTCGCTTTAGGATTGTCAAGTGATAATGATGAGGGTTGATAGTGTTTCTATTATTAAATCTATAAATATATACTCCACATGCGTCTATAGAGAGATTGTGTAAAGCTATAATCGATTATACATCGGTTAGCTAGTAACACTAAATAAATACAAAGAATGATATTAGAGTAACTGTAACCAGCATGTTTATCGTTCTAATTACCTGGCACCCCGACAAGTCTGGGAGGGTGATTACAGTTATTACAGCCGGCATAATGGTTTAGAATGTAGAAAATTAAACATCGCGATTAAGCTTTATATACTATGAACAAAGAACAGACTTTTAGAAATACCCTCACTAACCGATAGGGAAAATGGTGTAGGTTAAAATGTACACGAGCCAAACAGAAAAACATATAGAAACATAGTCACACAGGAGACTGATTATTCCAGATTTAGAAAGTAAGGAAATGAAACATCTGAGATGACAACTGTCAGTGTCCATTCGCTGCTAGGATAGAAAATGACCTGTGAAATGTTCTTAAAGTATGTAACCTTACTACCACTAACAGACGCCCTGCGGGCGTTAAGCGGGCGCCGTACGTTAAGCGGGCGCCGGGCGTTAAGCGGTCGTTCCCGGGCGTTAAGCGGGCGTTCATTCAAGATGAAAGTTTATTCGTACCATTACCTTAAGCATTACCTACGGCCGCTTTACGCCCGCCGGGCGTCTGTTTTATGCGCCCACAACGCCACCTGGGGGGAATTATATGCTATATAGAAATACATCTCACTATACCAATATTATTAGTCAGTCGAGTGCCGTACATTAGACATGGGACTGTTTACATGCACCGAGTGTGGTCAAACTTTTACTCGGGATCATGATATGCGGCGTCATCAGGATAGGTATAACCATCATACAACATCACTTCAAAGTCACAATGAAGATCAAAACACTTCCTCAGAATATGGGAACCATCACTTCAACGACAATGTAACGAAAATCACAGAGTCAGAAAACAATGATTCTGCGGGTAGTTGTGCAAGTCAAGAGACCTTAGATGAAAACACTCTGTCGTCAACGGAGGAAGAATCACAGGAAAGTGAAAGCTTTTCCTCGGCTGAGGAAGAGTCACAGGAAAACGGAAAGGCATCCACAACGATGTGGGATAATCTTGTAACCAAGGCGATCGAACAGCACATCCCTGAAACAACTGACTCTATCGATGAAGAAAATGGAGACTACGAAACTTTGAGGCCAAAAATAACAAATACTCTGATGTCTTTATACAACGAAGAGAGTTTGCTTTTAGAGTCTATGAAAAAAGATCCAATCCATAAAAAAATTATGGCAACGAAACAATCACTTCAAGACAATTTTGACTTATCACCGAAAGAGGCCCTGTATAACGCTATAAAAATGAGGAAACCCTTATTTGACGATCTTTTACCAGCCACATACTCTGACACTCAAGAAAATGAGGACAGTGACTAAATCTAACCTTAACATAAAATTTTTATATATGTGTTTTAAATTTGTTAATATAGTTTTGACTTTACATAGCCTAAGTCAATAAAGATGTTGAACTATAAATAGAATGTCGAGTTAGTCATGTCTTTGGTCATTTACATACTGCCTTTCGTCTTGAATGAACGCCCGGGAACGGCCGCTTAACGCCCGGCGCCCGGCGCTTAACGCCCGGGAACGACCGCTTAACGCCCGGCGCCCGCTTAACGTCCGGCGCCCGCTTAACGCCCGCAGGGCGTCTGTTAGTGGTAGTAAGGTTACATACTTTAAGAACATTTCACAGGTCATTTTCTATCCTAGCAGCGAATGGACACTGACAGTTGTCATCTCAGATGTTTCATTTCCTTACTTTCTAAATCTGGAATAATCAGTCTCCTGTGTGACTATGTTTCTATATGTTTTTTTGTTTGGCTCGTGTACATTTTAACCTACACCATTTTCCCTATCGGTTAGTGAGGGTATTTCTAAAAGTCTGTTCTTTGTTCATAGTATATAAAGCTTAATCGCGATGTTTAATTTTCTACATTCTAAACCATTATGCCGGCTGTAATAACTGTAATCACCCTCCCAGACTTGTCGGGGTGCCAGGTAATTAGAACGATAAACATGCTGGTTACAGTTACTCTAATATCATTCTTTGTATTTATTTAGTGTTACTAGCTAACCGATGTATAATCGATTATAGCTTTACACAATCTCTCTATAGACGCATGTGGAGTATATATTTATAGATTTAATGATAGAAACACTATCAACCCTCATCATTATCACTTGACAATCCTAAAGCGACGGCCGAAACTGTTCTCCTGACGTCATGGGAAATCCCCATTTCATAGCGGTGGTGCAATAAGACCTGCCTGGGTTTTACGTGGGGAATCCCCGTTTAAAGACGAATCGCCGCAGTACCCAAGGGATGTAACTCTTCCAATACCTCAAAGTATTCTTGCCTCGGATTATCTCCATTTGATCGTGTTTTTCAGCGGTGTAAAATCCGGGTTTCCATTTACGAATATGAATCAAAATTCCATCCAGATATTCACTCACAGGTAAATATACGTCTTGGGCTAGCAAAATGTGATTTTCACTTCTTTTGTTCATAGTTAAACACTGTTCAATGATATCAAAAGATTCAGTCAGACGCCTCCAAGAAGCACCCGTTAGAGTCAATGTTTTGGCTATGCCATCTTTGTTTGACGGAAAGTAGATTTCAACACAAGGACACAACGTGTCTAAACGTGATAAAACGAAACTACAAAGCGTGCCCAGACTTGTTCGGGGCGATCATACAAACTTGCCTAGACATGCTAGATCGAAACAACCACAACAGGGCCCAGACATGTCGACACGACCAAGGCAGGTAACTCCAATAAGTATTCCAGGCCAGGATTATCTCCCTTTGACCGTTGTTACACCACTATACACTATTTTGCATATATATACTTTTTTTTTTTTTTTTTTTTTTTTAAACC
Source organism: Lepidochitona cinerea (assembly GCA_963971465.1). NCBI lineage: Eukaryota > Metazoa > Mollusca > Polyplacophora > Chitonida > Tonicellidae > Lepidochitona > Lepidochitona cinerea. Next base: position 61,956,370 of record OZ020552.1, on the reverse strand, counting down.
TATACATACATTCTTAAGATAGTTCTCATGCTGGCTTTTTATATAAAAAACTGATCTAAAGCGACTAAACTGCCCTAAAGTGAAACTGGCCTAAAGTGACTACCGAAACTGGCCTTAAGTGACGGGCGAAACTGGCCTAAAGTGACTACCGAAACTGGACAGCAGTGACATGCTTACTACTGACCCCTTCAACTAGCCGTATGTTTGGTTTATTTGAACTGTCTACGTAGAGCAATACAGTCATGTGTCCGAGACGCCAGTCCGGGATTTCTGTTGTCTCTTAATTATCTTCAACAAGACCATCGGAATAATGACAGAAAAGAATGCGGGTAAATCAAGATGCTGCTCTAACAACCCATGTGTTAATATTACACCAAAAAAAAAATACACACAGTTGTATTTGTTCGGTTTGTTCGGAAAGGAAACGTGATTAATGTTTTAAAGATTATTTCACTTATATGGCGGCGTTTCAAAGTGTAGTTGGGGAGTGCCCCCCCCCCCCCCCCCCCCCCTTGACTTTCGGCGAGTACCTGGCAACTATTCCACATGAGGCGATAGAGGAAAGCTCATATTTTTTTCAATTTACCATTTGCACCAAGAACCCGCGCGGTGTCTGACTTTTAACGATATCTGCTACACTTATTGTAATAAAGTGGAACTCTCCTGTGTTGGACCAGCTTCTACCAGCTTTCAGTAAAATTCTGGAAAAAATTGCTGCCTCTAATGTAATTGATCTTCTGGAAGATTCAGTCATACATTGTTGTAATCAATTCGGATTTAGGTCAAACCATAACACAAGTTTGGCTCTGATGTCTCTATATGAATCATTGGTGGCGGCGAAAGAATCCAAATTATTTAGTATTGCATGTTTTTTAGACTTATCAAAAGCCTTTGATACGGTAAATTATTACATTTTGTTACAAAAGTTCGAATTCTATGGTTTTACAGATGTTAGTAATCATTGGTTTAGAAGCTATTTATCTGATAGACATCAATCTGTTATATATAATGACGTGTTATCAAATATACTTCCGGTTCCTGTGGTGTGCCCCAGGGGTCCATCTTAGGGCCTATACTCTTTATCATTTATATAAATGACATAATTAATGTTTCTAGAGTTCTGAAAATCATATTATTTGCAGATGACACAAGCACGTTATTATCTGGTAATAATCTTACAGAAATGTATGAAATTATGACCCATGAGTTATCCCTATTATGTAACTGGTTTGCATGCAATAAGTTATCACTGAATATCAATAAAACAAAATTCTTACTTATCAGACCAAATTGTAAGACTAATACTAGTGTTACTTCTGGGTTAACTATTTTGGGTCATGAAATTGAACGAGTCGAACACTACAAATTCCTCGGTGTATATTTAAGTGATAACTTAACATGGGTAAAACATATCAGTGAAGTCAGCAAAAAGGTCTCAAGAAATATTGGTTTAATGGGCAGTCTAAGATACAGTATCAACAAGAGAACCCTTCGTCGTTTGTATTTCTCTCTTGTTCATTCATACTTGTCCTATTGTAATATTGTTTGGTGTAATACACTCAAAACCCATGTAAATCCACTTTATCTCTTACAGAAGCGAGCCATTTGAATTATTTCTGTTGTTCCATCTTCTACACATACTGCATCCGTTTTTTTAAGTGAAAATATTTTACCGCTTCCAATTCTTAATCTATACAATATCTTGCAATATTGTCATAAGTTTGTTCATCACTTGGAACTTATTCCTATCTCGCTTCATTCCCAGTTCATCATGCTAGTAGATATCCATCAATATCCTACTAGAACGGCTACTTTGGGTCTATATCAACATATCTACAGAACTAATCTATCATTATACACTACAAAAATAAAGGGTCCTAGAGAGTGGAATAAGCTGTCCTCAGCCTTACAAATGTGTAATTCAATATCATGGTTTAAGTCTAATTTGAAAACACTCCTTCTATCTAAATTCAAGGTGTCGCTGAATCCATATTAAGTTAGTATATAGGTCAAGTGGGTATGTAAATATATATAATCATATTGTTGATTTTGTATATATATGTGTGTATATTTAAGTCTCTCTACTTTTCGCCCTTATTTATGAATTTTTGGCTGTTGTAAATATGTTAATATACTATAATTAACGTCAAGCATTAATACTTAGTAAAGAATTTCACTTCTGATTGCCTGACCCGTAAATTATATATATATATATATACATATATATGTGTGTATATATATATATATATATATATATATATTTTAAACTAAGGATTACTTTTATAATTACTAAACAAAATAATTTGGGATAGCACAAACCCTCACGGGTTTTTTCCCGCCACCTATTACTTTTCAAGTACAGGGATAAAAAATCATTTGTATATTATTTTGTTTTGCTGTGGTGAATAAACAGATTTCAATTCAAAAATTCAATTCAATTCAAAAGGTCCAGATAGTTGGATACAGTCGTCTGGTGTTTCTCTCTCTCGCTAAGTACCGTTAAAGCCCCTCGGCTAACGATAACAAACTTTACTGGACTGAGAGATTAGTGTCCCCCCCCCCCTCCCTCTCACCTTTAACGTAGAAGAGCGATTTACAGAGATTGACCGGTGGATGTATTTCATAAACGACATTAGAATAAATAATTTATTTTCGCTATCTTTGATGGTATATGTAATGTGTAAGGTTAGATCACATCACAGGCGAGTTGTAAAGGATTGCCCACCGGGGCTGGTGATTGTTAATACTGTTTGTTGACAGCATACAGTTCGATAATGGGTTATCTATTCGAGCGGAAGGTGTATTGATGTTTCATCATTAAGTATTAACTGGTAGAGATTTTACAGGATAAAAGTATTACCCTGTACACTATTATTAATTGATCAAGAAATAAAACATTTGTCTCATAATAAGTAGAAATGTGTCCCACGTTTGTCAACGATAATTGTGGCTCAATGGACTCTCACTTTATCGGACTGTCTTTCATGTCACATTAACGATAAACTATTTATGGAATTATTATGCACAACCTTCCAGGCGACTGTATCAGACACATTTGATTTGAAACGGTTTATCGTCTAAGTAATATAGTATAGTACGTCTCGTCTCAAACTTTGGAAATGGTCACTTCTTGGACGTGTGTTGTCTTAACTTTATTCTCATCTAATCGTTTAATGCAAATGAACCTAATATGGAAGCTTTAACTTGTTGGTGAAAATTTAGGGGAAACTTTGTCACTTTAACTAAAAACTACCTATGCATGGTTAGTTTAGTTAAGAAGATTTTCCGTGTGTTTTATTGTATGCAATAAAATGTGTGCAACATGATTGTGCCCAGTTGTCCAGGATGATACATCAAAAAACTGATATATTTAAGGTGTTGCCGAGGTATCCAGGATTTTACCAATTACGAACGCCGGGAACATCATCTTGTGAATACTCATTTAACAAACGTTACAAGAAGTATTACACATAATAACGTTAGGGCTATTTGAGATTTCAACCGAGGGTTATACCAGCTGTAACTCCTGGGTTATAACCGAGGGTTATACCAGCTGTAACTCGTGGGTTATAACCGAGGGTTTATACCAGCTGTAACCCGGTTGATTGCTCCAATTCCAGTTGAACAGAAGTTATCTACATGTTGGAACTTGGAAATAGTGGGAGGAAAAGAGGATCTTAAGAAATCTACATAATCACACAGGAGAAAATTGATGCCATTTGTCAAAGAGGGGAGAATAAAAGAGCTTCGCTGAAGATTAGATAAAATATTTTGGCAATATCTATGAAGACTGATCGGCGTCGAAATCAAAACAAATAATTTGATTTCTAGGTCATACGGTAATTTTGTGGAATGTTAGATCATGTGGTAGAGTTCGAGATAAGAACTAATTGCTTGCTGGTCACAAAGAATTGTGGTTGTTTGAAGTTACATTACAACAAACCTCTTTAATACTAAATGTCCTCCATGTTAGAGTATGTCCTTTGTTTATCAATGGTTAGTATCTCTCTGTTGCTTTATGGACATGTGATGTCGAGACATCAGTGTCTCCCGTTCATGTTTTAATGTTGCTATGGTTTGATGGACATCTTTTAACATTTGGACGGGAATTTTGACATTTTAGCTGGATACTGCCTTGGGAAAAGATGCATGAAATGGAAACAACAGTGAATTTTATCACTCCCACATTTCACTGAGTGGGAACGACACACTAACATATACAGTATTAATAGCGATGTTACACGAGGTTTGTTTGGAGATTACATCATTATATTTCCCGATGCCAATGGATGTCCCGGTACTAAGTCACCGCTTTACTTATTTGTGAGTTGCGCAGAGCATTGTGATATTTTATATAAAAATTCAAAGTGTAATTTGACTGTTTTGGCACTCAATATCAACTATGGGATCCCATCCAACCACCAAAAATGGAAAAGCTTCTTTGAGTAATACACTATCGTCATTTAGCAATGATACTTCACTTCACGGGATCAAGTTTGTTTCCAATGCCCTTGTCTGTAAACCGCGAAGGTAAGTCCATTGATATTTATTACTTACATATGTACGTAATGCTTATAAAACAGATACAATCAGCGGATCTAGAGTTTAATTATCATCTTTACAGCAACATACAGACGGAATTCACTTTCAGTAGGTAGCTTTTGACGGGAAGATCAACTTAAGTGATGTTTCTGAAATGTGAAAAACAATATTTATATTTTTAAGTTTCTCCGTTAAACATGAAGAGTGACATCTTATTATAACTCCAAATTGACGCACCGCCTGTTTAAATCTTGTCGACCAAGAAGTTCGCAAAAATAATTGTATTATGTATAATACCACATGGCTATCAATAACCTACAGAAGTGTACAAACAATAACTTCTATTTTTTCAGAATTCTCTGGACCATTGTTATAGTAGGTCAAATCGCGGCTTTTATCTATCTAGTCACCAGACAACTGATTTACATTTCTAGCAGACCAATTCTGGCAAAAACTATGACCCAATATGTGACCAACATGTCTTTTCCTGCTGTAACTATCTGTAACGAAGGCAGTGTTTTGGATTTAACACCGTTGGCAGATTTTGATCGAGAAGTCGTTGAAAATTTGGTCAAGTTAAATCGCTCGTTTTTCGAAGATTTTTCAGAAGAGGAGCTAGCTCGAACCGAGTATACAAAACTGTTCAAAAGAACGCTTTTGCGACAAAAGGACTTAATAATATCTTGTGCATTTAGCTCTGAGACATGCATGAGTTCCGTTAAAGGAATATGGTCCAAGCAAAACCTTTGCTTCACAGTCAACAGTGAAGTCCCTGCCAGTGAAGATATGCCAGAAAGATACCAGTCAAATCAGACTTTGGGCAGACTCGTATCATATTCTCCAGGTTATGCTGACGGCGTACAAATTCTGTTGGACCTTGGTGTTATAAATGAAAGTCCCTTTGCCAGGCCGGGTGTAAAGGTAGGCTTAGATGTATATATGTATCAATCTTTTGGCTTGTACACAGCAGAAAGATAAATGTTTCAACCAAAGAAACATCAATCAAAAAGTACAAATTTATAGGAATATATATAGTTTGTTTGTTGTTGCGGTGTTTTTTGATTCGGCTAGGTTATAGTCTTCCTCTACATGTACTGATTTAGATAAGAAAATAACAAACGGAAATAAAAAACAATTAACAATATCTTTTTATCGCATCAGATGTGTTTAATGAAATTCTTTTAAAAGCATATTTGTACTGGGTTTAGAAGGGTGTATTTTGAAAGGTGGTTAAAATATGGTCGCATCATTTTTTCGGGTCCTAAAATATAGCTTTGTCTTTTAATAATCAATACGGCGTAGGACTGTAATTCCAGAATTGTCTGCCTCCGGCAAACATACGGTCGACAAAAACGGATTAGTTGCATAATTAAATATTTAAACGCATCGATAAAGAACAATAAAGTACAGTAAAAACGTATCGAGTAGGGTAAATTGTATGGAGTGCCTGAAACACGATAATTCAACTGTTACAACGTACTCATTTAAAAGGTATCAAACAAAACGCTAATCGGACGTTGAACAAATATTATTGTTTGAAATTCAAAAAGCTTACGATAATACATTCTGCGACACGTAGAAATTAATTGTTTTATCAAAATCTAACACTTAGCGTATTCCTTAAAGTGAACACTTTAGGTAAAATACAATATACTTCATCTTAAAGACAATATCTACCTGGTCCCAAAGCATGGTTTATTTATTTTTTATGACTTTCCTACAAGAAGCTATGGTGAATTATTCTCAGATGTCTGGTGACTGGATGTCACTGAAACATGTGCACACCTGGTATGCTAACCTGCTATTGGTGTATTTTGGTCAAATAAACCAATCATATTGCCAGTTGCAAACATGTGCACATGTTTCAGTGACACCCAGTCACCAGACATCTAAGAATAATTAACCATAGCTTCTTGTAGGAAAGTCATAAAAATTAATAAACCATGTTTTGGGACCAGGTAGATATTGCCTTTAAGATGAAGTAAATTGTATTTTACCTAAAATGTTCACTTTAAGCTCACGTTACTCGCGAGAAAAATGCAGATAAACCAAATTTGGTCCATTGGAACACTTACCAGTCTGTATGACAGTAATTGCAAAATAAATCAGAAGGTATTTATTGACGTATAAATGCACTTTCCATTTAGTTGGCAGTTATTTTTTTTTTTTACATTTCCCTTACCATTTTGATCTGGTTTTTAGGTAATACTCCATGAGCCGAAAGAAAAAATTGCTATGGGCACATCATCGTTTATTCATCTGGCGCCAAATACTCTCAATTACATAGGTGTCAAATATCATAAGGTAAGTGTGTAAAATCTACACACAAGTACGGAAAACACCCACCATATTGTAGATGAGTACCCCACATGTAGAGCCTCACTGATTATATCACGTGTGCACAAACTGACTTTCAATATACTTTTCTATCCATCATGGCTGAGAAAAGACTTACTTTAATAACACACTAAACAACATGGTGAACCGGATACATCTTTGTCTTCTTAGCAAAATTAACTTACTTGCTGCATAGCTATAATCAGTTAACATTGTATAACAATTGCTCTAAGAAAGGGAGATGTAGATGAGTACCCCACATGTAGAGCCTCCCTGGTTATATCACGTGTGTACAACCTGACTTTCTATCTATCATGACTGCGACAAGATTGACTTTAATAACACACTAAACAACACCTATTTAAAACACACAATAACGTGCAATACAATTTACCACGGTATAGTGTATGGTAAATCTCTATGTATTGAAGAACCACGGTAAATAACATAACAGAATGTATGGTATATACTCTGGTATGTTATTGTATAGTAAACCATGGTGTTTTGAAACCGTTATCAAGGTATTTCTATACGAGCACCTCTTCTATCATGTACAAAACTGATTTTCATTGTATCTTTATTTCCTTATGATATTTTAGGCCATTTTAAAATTGCCCTAAGATATTTGGCCAAATATAGGCTATACATTTAAAAATGTGATTAAGGGATTATATTTGTTGGAACAGCATTTTACGCAATAAGGCCACGATTTTTCAACGTTCCATACAATTAGCCCACGATTACTTAACGTTCAACGCAACCAGTGGTCAAGAAATTAAATAACGAAATTTATTAAAATTACAGAGTAAGTATTTGCCGCCTCCGTTTCAAGCATTTGGGGATAAGACTTGTGAAACTATTGGAGAAGATTTTCGTCATCGTCTCGTTAGAGGTGGGAAGTATACGTTGAGGGCTTGCCAAGAAGCCTGTGGAATTGAAACTCTCAAAAACATGTGTGGATGTACTGTTGACTTTGAATGTAAGGATTTGTTATTTTTGTGACTTTGAATTCTATAGTTTTGTAACATTTTTTATTATACATGAGCAAAATCATTATTTTGACCCGATGATGACTTAGATCAATATGGGATATCCAAAAAGGAAAACTTTGTAGAATTAAAATGGATTCAGAAAATTGGTACCGGATATTTATTGTTAATTTCGATGTTTTTTTTCTGGGCACAGGGCACGCATAATTCATCAATGTGTTGAACCAATTTTGGATGTGTTGCAAAAGAATTGAACACAAAATTTCCATACTAAGCATGCGGTTTGATTAACTTTTAGAAATTACAAGGTCAATACCGAGCTTTTGACTTAAATAAGCTAAATGGAAAACAGAAAAACCAGTGTCGAGAAATAGAAAGTTTTATGTAAAACAACTGTTTACTAGTTACAAATTATTTTAACAGTTGCTTGAACACCATATTTGTTGCAGACGACGATGACAGCTGTAACATATTAGAGCTGCTTGATTGCATACAGATGCAACTAGAAGGCCGTATCAACAAAGACGTTTGTACGTATTATGATTCGTTTGACCCTTCGTTTTGGTTGTCTTTTTCTCTCATACACAGAAAGACATTCACTCCATTAGTGAGCTATTTAAAGACAATTCTTCAAATTGTAATTCGGGGGCCTCGGTGGTCCAGTTGGTTAAAGAGATCGCCACACTTTCCACAGATTTCCAGCGATGCGGCGCCGGTTCGAATCACACTCAGACCAAATAAAAATTGACAAATTTCTGAACTGATTTTCACTCGGTCACCGTACGTGGAAGAGTTGCCAGGTAATTTCCGAAGGACGGGGGTTCCCTCCGGGCAATGAGCCCGGTTAACCTGACAACGCCGCTATATAAGTGAAATAATCTTGAGTTCGGCGTAAAACATCAATCAATCAATCAAATTGTAATTCGTCTAAAAAGTGTTTGACAGAAAATAACATTTCATTGTCACCAAAGGCAAGATATTCAGTTAGAAACTGTTCCATAAAAATATATGAAGATATCATTTTGTATATCAAAAACGTCAGAAGATCTATGATAACTCAATCTAGCATGTCTGAAGTCAATGTCACAATGACAAAGACCCTGGTTACATCACAGTTTGCAATGGACCCCATAAAATGAAATAATTAATGAGATAGTTAACAACATACAATCCAATAATCATCAAAGACATCAAACGATACGGACAGCCAGCAGGTATTTTTCTTGAAATTGCAATGAATGCTTTAAAAAGTCATGTTAATTTTGTTTTAGATAAGGGAGAAAACAAATGCAGTTGTCCAATACCATGTGAGGAGGTGATTTATGACACCTCCTTATCATCCACAAAATTGTACGGCTATCAACAAGGGTGAGTGGTAAATCGTCGGGTAAATATTTCAGCGATTCAGGGCTATAGCGTTCATATACATACGATTGGAAATTTTTTCGTTTTTTTAATTTTCAGGCGAAACTTAACCCTCCTATTTATCTATTTCGACCGCCTACGTGTTGAGTTATCAGAACAGGTGGCAGACTACACCGATGGAGATATTTTCGGTGAGTGATTTGTAGGTGACACGTTGGGTCAAATTTTGTCGTTTTGGATAACGTGACTCTCTTCAAACTTGCAACCCAAACGCAACGTTCTCATGACACCAGACGCCTTTACACAACAGCACACTACTTTTCACTTGAGAGCTTGAGTAACAATTTCAAAAGGTATTAAAAAAGAAACTTCTTTTTGGTTCAATTTTAGACATGTCAGCTGAGTTTTTCGAAAATCTGAATTAAGTTCGAGAAAAAAATTAAGCCTTAACGTTCTGCTTAAAAAGACATAAATCTTAAAGGCCCACTTGCCGCCGTAGCCTGTTTGACATTGAAGAAAATCATTTTGCACGGACTTACTACAGCCAAAACCACTAAAACTAAACAAAAAACTTAAGTTTGTTTATAAAACACGACGACAACCCAAACTATACAAAACAAATGAACGTTTTCAAAGAAGAAACAAGAAAAAGAAATTTCTTGAATTTTCGAAGAGGAATTTATTTTAAAAAATAAATCCTTAAATTATGGATCTTATTTCTTCTCCAAACATAATTCTCTTCCAGTGAAGTTCATTTTTAAAGTTAACAGTCCTTTAGATTCTAGCAAGAGGTAAATTCCAATTTAGCAATACCGACAATCTAATAGTAAATCAGCATAAAGTTATATTAATTTCTCCTTGACTTGTAAATCGCCTGAGAAGACAACTTTGATTCAACGATGACATTGCTTGTTTGTATCATGATTATGTTTTTACCTCCTTTCAAGAAGATTAGAATTTGACCAACAAATTAAAACGAAATCCCCATGACATCATTGGGAATTTCCTAGCTACTGGGTTCATTTAAGACAGAGAAGAAACTTAAGTTTCTCAAATCTAACCTAACTAAATGAGTCCATTTGTCCTACTTAAGGTTTTGGCTTAGCTGAGTCAGAAAAGAGCAACTTATGTCTAAAACTTCAGCTATGACTTACACTTTTATGAATACCGGCCCTCAAGTGTGTTTCACAAAGCGGCGTAGCGAAGTTTTCACGCTACGCCGCTTTGTGAAACAGGCCCCTGGGCTTTAGGACTAGGGGGGCATTTGATTTTAGAATGGCTGTGTCGACTAAGCTAGCGAGATCTAGTTACAGACCAAAGCCACCATTGTAGTCAGGATTAGATTGGCGTCATGTGTTGGCTACTGACCAACCATTAGTGATCTTGACAAAATGACATTGAAGGGATCTCCTATTCTGATTGATTGATTGGTTGATTGATATTTATTCACCACGATTTATAACGTGACAAAATAAGAAATATTTTATCCCATTATAGCAAAATATTCTTCAATTGATTGTATGACAATGGTGAAACAGATTATCAGTTGAACACAATGGCAGATAAATACTGTAAAAAAATCTAACCTAAGGTGGTGATAAGTTGATGATATAGACACATTGTGTCACTTAAGTTGCATAGTCATTAGTTTTTTGTTTGTTTCGCTTTTTTCCTTTTCCAGCCTCAATCGGTGGTCAAATGGGATTGTTTCTCGGTGCAAGTATCATTACATTGGTAGAGATCTTATAGCTCCTTGTGCGATGTGGATGGGCTTGGTTAACGGGGAAGTTCATGAATCGAACCGATCAGATTCAAGTCTTTAATCAATGAGAACAGTGATGTGCATTTTGAACGCACATCGACAATTTTGACCCTTTGAACCAGCCGTATGTTTGGTTTATTTGAACTGACTACGTAGAGCAATGCAGTCATGCGTTCGAGACGCCAGTCCGGGATTTCTGTTGTCTCTTAATTATCTTCAACAAGACCTCCGGAATAATGACAGGAAAGAATTCGGGAAAATAAAGATGTTGTTCTAACAACCCATGTGTATTACTAACATTACTAAGATGGGGAGGATGGGAACCTAGAAAAAACGGACTTTCCTCTTCAGGCCAAAGCACTCAGTTTCTGTTTTTCGACCAATGGTAATTTATCGCGGAGCTAGCAGTGGCCTGCTTAGCGTTAGTTTCGTATCTGGGTTATTGGATTGAAATTAATGCAAGTAGATAGGAAAAGGCCGGTTCGGCAACACCTATGACGTCATACGAGGTGGAAACATGTTACGTAATATTCGAATTCCGGGTCAAAGACGCCCCGAGTGGTCGAGGTCAATAACTAGCACATCTCATTAACATCTAAGCTCCCGGCTGTTGGTCGCGCTTGACTACACATCTAATTAAAATCTCCCAACAAGAGGAGGCGGCAATGGCTTGAACTGTGAGGTCGAGGTCAATAACTAGCACAACTAATTAAAATCTTAGCTCCCGGTTATTGGTCACGGTTCGCCGCATGTCTAATTAAAATCTAAACTCGCGGCTACCAATATTAAAGCACATGTGCACCTATTCTTAAAAAAAAATATGCTGAATAATACACTCCCGACCTCGGGAATCTGTTCGTCAGATGGACGGAAAAAATATGCTTAGTAATGCAATACTGGTCTAAAGGACCAATTAAACCGACTGACACTGGTGATAGACAATAGATAATAAACGAATGTATAAACAACCTTGGACTGTATTACCTCAACGTATAGATCATATCGGTAAGTATGTGTACATCAGAGCCGGACGGCCTCGGGGGGCAGATGCATCGGACCGTATCCAATTAAGTCGACTGCCAAAGAGACGTGTGCGTCCAACCGTAACAAATTAACGGAATAGAATATCTCGAGTAATGCAGTCCTGCCGCACAACTAATTAAAATCTTAGCTCTCGGTTATTGGTCACGGTTCGCCGCATGTCTTATTAAAATCTAAGCTCGCGGCTATCGGTTCACTACGGTACACATGTCATTAAGAGTAGAATCTAAGTTATTTATTAAATTATCTCAGTGGCATTGCATATCAAAAATATACTACGTATAATACTTAAGTCTTAACCACTGGTCATCAACCCGGAAGTCACCCGGAAATGAAGCGGAAGTGACCGGAAGTGAACCGGAAGTGTACCGGAAGTGACTGGAAGTTACCTGAAGTGAACCGGAAGTGACCGGAAAAAACCCGGAAGTCACCGGAAGTAACCGGAAGTGACCGGAAATAACCCGGAAGTCACGGGAAGTGGACCGTAAGTGACCGGAAGTGTACCGGAAGTGACCGGAAATAGACCGGAAGTGGCCGGAAGTAACCGGAAGTGACCGGAAATAACCTGAAGTGAACCGGAAATAGACCGGAAGTGTCTGGAAATATTCCGTAAGTGGCCGGAATTGAACCGGAAGTGACCGGGAATAATCCGGAAGCGGCCGGAACTAACCGGAAGTGACCGGAAATAACCTTAAGTGGACCGGAAATAGACCGGAAGTTGTCGGAAGTGAACCGGAAGTGAACCGAAAGTAACCGGAAATGAACCAGAAGTAGCCGGAAGTGACCGGACGATTCGACTGTGTAGCGCCCCCTACAGAAAGGAGGTTCCTTATAATCGAATCGTGTCAGTTCAAATTCAACATGGCGCGGACGAAGTGACCACTCTTGTCAATCTACTCTCTTTGCTGAAAGATATCGGTATCAACGGAAAGCTTTAATTTTGTAGTCGTTGACAAACGCGACAAACGATTAGCTAAATTTGTCCCAACGAAATTTTCCCTAGCTTTGGCAGCTCATATCACTCTCCTTTATTTACTCTGCGTAAGGGTATTCGTCCGGTAAAACCTTATCAAATAACATATAGCGTATTTTGATCGCGTTCGCTAATGCCTCGTCAATCGGTAGGCCAATTACTCCGCGTAAAAGATCCCTAGTTTTCACAATTTCTCGGTGAAGCGGGTCTCCCATTAAATGCATCCAAATAGTGTTGTACTGTCCGTATATAGTCATCAAGGTTTTCTTTATTTCCGGCCTGCGCCGTCGGTATTCCTCCTGTAAACTGCAGCCGTCAACAGACATATGAGTTTGAATAGCTTCCCTCACAATGTCGTCCCATACGTCGGAAACTGTATCAGCCATACCGCTAGCGGGCGTAATGCTCCTCGTTAGAAAAACTTTACGGTCATCTTCTAAAGTATTTTCATCCAAGGGATGCCCTCCATAAACGGTCATCTCAGTATTCTGCGAATCGGTTTTGTGTTTATTGAAAACGTGCCGCTTCATGTCATGTCGGCGACTAAAAGTCTTGTTACAAACATGACAATTGAATCTCATTTTGTTTCACCCACTGTGGAATATAATTTATAGCGCTATTTCAGCGGTCGGTCTAATCCAATGTGAAGGACGCGCCGCCTTTTATACGCTTCTGCCTTGCCTTCAATTCCGACTTAGCCATTTCCACCGCTTGCTGTGCGTTAGATACGGCAATAATCCGCGGCAAATCCGCCTTTTCACGGTTGGGGGAGCTTTCGCGATAATAGGGCTCGACAGTTTTTCTTCGTTTAAAGGCTTGACTTTGTGGCGTACCACTTTTTCTGCGTTCCTGTCTGACCTCCGATCTGGTCATTTCCACCACTTGTGCGGGAGACACCACATCTATCTGCGGTAAATCCGCATGGTCGGCGTCAATTTGCGGCGGATCCATCTTTTCACGGTCGGGAGAGCTTTCACGGCAATAGGGTTCCAGAGGGATGAGCGTGTTTCTACTTCTGAATGCTTGGCCGAGGGGCGAGCCTCTCTTTCTCATTACACCTTCGTTCATGGGTATTTTACCCTTTTCCATATTGCGGTAAAAACGCACCAATTTATCCACGTTCGACATGTTTAAACGTTACAGACACCGTCTGCGTAAGGAGTGTTGTCGAAGTACGATGATAGCTCGTTATATAAAGCTTAATGATACGCGCCCGCTGAACGCCAGAAGCGACCGTTAACGCATCTTCAAAGCGGGGAAGGACCATCAGATTCAACAATACGGCTTGAACGCAGTTAACGAGATAACAACATATTTCATTCAAACGATTCATATAAATCTTAAATAAGTCAGTCTCATATACCGGTACATAGTCGCCCTAATTGTCGTGAGTAATCTGCCGACAATGCGTACAACCAATCAAACCATTGTAACCCGGCTGTTCGCTGTTACAGTTTTTCAAACTAATTATAGTGTTTTGAAGGACTCCAAGTATAAACTTAATTCCCACGGGAAACCTATGTTAAGATTTCTATAGAATTTTGACCACGGTATATCGTCTTAATTTCGACTTCACGGCAACAACAAAAAAAATACCTAGTGTGAGAACATTCATTTTTAGCTACTCCGGTGATCAGATATATATTTGTATACACAACTTAGATCAATCAAAAATCTTACCACTAAACCAGGTTACATGGGTATTTAAAACCAACAGTAAAAATACGCAAACAAACATCACCTCTAAAACAATCCGAGAAACTATCATGGAAACGATGAAAAAAATCTGCTTTCTCGGATTGTTTTAGAGGTGATGTTTGTTTGCGTATTTTTACTGTTGGTTTTAAATACCCATGTAACCTGGTTTAGTGGTAAGATTTTTGATTGATCTAAGTTGTGTATACAAATATATATCTGATCACCGGAGTAGCTAAAAATGAATGTTCTCACACTAGGTATTTTTTTTGTTGTTGCCGTGAAGTCGAAATTAAGACGATATACCGTGGTCAAAATTCTATAGAAATCTTAACATAGGTTTCCCGTGGGAATTAAGTTTATACTTGGAGTCCTTCAAAACACTATAATTAGTTTGAAAAACTGTAACAGCGAACAGCCGGGTTACAATGGTTTGATTGGTTGTACGCATTGTCGGCAGATTACTCACGACAATTAGGGCGACTATGTACCGGTATATGAGACTGACTTATTTAAGATTTATATGAATCGTTTGAATGAAATATGTTGTTATCTCGTTAACTGCGTTCAAGCCGTATTGTTGAATCTGATGGTCCTTCCCCGCTTTGAAGATGCGTTAACGGTCGCTTCTGGCGTTCAGCGGGCGCGTATCATTAAGCTTTATATAACGAGCTATCATCGTACTTCGACAACACTCCTTACGCAGACGGTGTCTGTAACGTTTAAACATGTCGAACGTGGATAAATTGGTGCGTTTTTACCGCAATATGGAAAAGGGTAAAATACCCATGAACGAAGGTGTAATGAGAAAGAGAGGCTCGCCCCTCGGCCAAGCATTCAGAAGTAGAAACACGCTCATCCCTCTGGAACCCTATTGCCGTGAAAGCTCTCCCGACCGTGAAAAGATGGATCCGCCGCAAATTGACGCCGACCATGCGGATTTACCGCAGATAGATGTGGTGTCTCCCGCACAAGTGGTGGAAATGACCAGATCGGAGGTCAGACAGGAACGCAGAAAAAGTGGTACGCCACAAAGTCAAGCCTTTAAACGAAGAAAAACTGTCGAGCCCTATTATCGCGAAAGCTCCCCCAACCGTGAAAAGGCGGATTTGCCGCGGATTATTGCCGTATCTAACGCACAGCAAGCGGTGGAAATGGCTAAGTCGGAATTGAAGGCAAGGCAGAAGCGTATAAAAGGCGGCGCGTCCTTCACATTGGATTAGACCGACCGCTGAAATAGCGCTATAAATTATATTCCACAGTGGGTGAAACAAAATGAGATTCAATTGTCATGTTTGTAACAAGACTTTTAGTCGCCGACATGACATGAAGCGGCACGTTTTCAATAAACACAAAACCGATTCGCAGAATACTGAGATGACCGTTTATGGAGGGCATCCCTTGGATGAAAATACTTTAGAAGATGACCGTAAAGTTTTTCTAACGAGGAGCATTACGCCCGCTAGCGGTATGGCTGATACAGTTTCCGACGTATGGGACGACATTGTGAGGGAAGCTATTCAAACTCATATGTCTGTTGACGGCTGCAGTTTACAGGAGGAATACCGACGGCGCAGGCCGGAAATAAAGAAAACCTTGATGACTATATACGGACAGTACAACACTATTTGGATGCATTTAATGGGAGACCCGCTTCACCGAGAAATTGTGAAAACTAGGGATCTTTTACGCGGAGTAATTGGCCTACCGATTGACGAGGCATTAGCGAACGCGATCAAAATACGCTATATGTTATTTGATAAGGTTTTACCGGACGAATACCCTTACGCAGAGTAAATAAAGGAGAGTGATATGAGCTGCCAAAGCTAGGGAAAATTTCGTTGGGACAAATTTAGCTAATCGTTTGTCGCGTTTGTCAACGACTACAAAATTAAAGCTTTCCGTTGATACCGATATCTTTCAGCAAAGAGAGTAGATTGACAAGAGTGGTCACTTCGTCCGCGCCATGTTGAATTTGAACTGACACGATTCGATTATAAGGAACCTCCTTTCTGTAGGGGGCGCTACACAGTCGAATCGTCCGGTCACTTCCGGCTACTTCTGGTTCATTTCCGGTTACTTTCGGTTCACTTCCGGTTCACTTCCGACAACTTCCGGTCTATTTCCGGTCCACTTAAGGTTATTTCCGGTCACTTCCGGTTAGTTCCGGCCGCTTCCGGATTATTCCCGGTCACTTCCGGTTCAATTCCGGCCACTTACGGAATATTTCCAGACACTTCCGGTCTATTTCCGGTTCACTTCAGGTTATTTCCGGTCACTTCCGGTTACTTCCGGCCACTTCCGGTCTATTTCCGGTCACTTCCGGTACACTTCCGGTCACTTACGGTCCACTTCCCGTGACTTCCGGGTTATTTCCGGTCACTTCCGGTTACTTCCGGTGACTTCCGGGTTTTTTCCGGTCACTTCCGGTTCACTTCCGGTTCACTTCAGGTAACTTCCAGTCACTTCCGGTACACTTCCGGTTCACTTCCGGTCACTTCCGCTTCATTTCCGGGTGACTTCCGGGTTGATGACCAGTGGTTAAGACTTAAGTATTATACGTAGTATATTTTTGATATGCAATGCCACTGAGATAATTTAATAAATAACTTAGATTCTACTCTTAATGACATGTGTACCGTAGTGAACCGATAGCCGCGAGCTTAGATTTTAATAAGACATGCGGCGAACCGTGACCAATAACCGAGAGCTAAGATTTTAATTAGTTGTGCGGCAGGACTGCATTACTCGAGATATTCTATTCCGTTAATTTGTTACGGTTGGACGCACACGTCTCTTTGGCAGTCGACTTAATTGGATACGGTCCGATGCATCTGCCCCCCGAGGCCGTCCGGCTCTGATGTACACATACTTACCGATATGATCTATACGTTGAGGTAATACAGTCCAAGGTTGTTTATACATTCGTTTATTATCTATTGTCTATCACCAGTGTCAGTCGGTTTAATTGGTCCTTTAGACCAGTATTGCATTACTAAGCATATTTTTTCCGTCCATCTGACGAACAGATTCCCGAGGTCGGGAGTGTATTATTCAGCATATTTTTTTTTAAGAATAGGTGCACATGTGCTTTAATATTGGTAGCCGCGAGTTTAGATTTTAATTAGACATGCGGCGAACCGTGACCAATAACCGGGAGCTAAGATTTTAATTAGTTGTGCTAGTTATTGACCTCGACCTCACAGTTCAAGCCATTGCCGCCTCCTCTTGTTGGGAGATTTTAATTAGATGTGTAGTCAAGCGCGACCAACAGCCGGGAGCTTAGATGTTAATGAGATGTGCTAGTTATTGACCTCGACCACTCGGGGCGTCTTTGACCCGGAATTCGAATATTACGTAACATGTTTCCACCTCGTATGACGTCATAGGTGTTGCCGAACCGGCCTTTTCCTATCTACTAATGCAGATATAATATATATACTTTAAAGGAGGAGAAAACAAATAAAACTGGTATATACACTAAACGGACGACGAATTTCCCTTTCCAATGGTACCATAGACATATTTTTACGATTTTTCCCCACCGCACAGTCCTAAAGTGAAGTTATATAAAACCGTTGGATTTCGACTGAGACCGACTTGCTTACTTGGCCGCCATCATCGCAACAGTGCTTAGGGGTGTGTCTCCTTCGGCCAATCAGTAGACGCATACCCAGCAATTCAAAGCGCACGTGCGAGTGAAATTGGTCAACTTTCTTAGTCTGTCATTTAAGCCTAGGTTAATTGCTAGGCACATCTGTTTCCGGTCAATTTCTCGCTTTACAAATGGCGGTCCCCATCGTTTTTGTGACCCAATTTAAACATGTGCAATTTTCTGCATCACCATAAAACGCAGGTAAGATTAACAGCTTAAAAATTGATTCTCTAAGGGTGATCGTTCGTTACAATTTCATGTTGTTTTTTTGTTTTCTCCTCCTTTAAGCTTTCGATCAATGCCTGATTGAGGATTTGTGTATGTGTTTTTTTATATATTTTAACCAATTTTGAAAATACCATACTTAAGCTGAGAACGTGTATGCTTAAAATTGCCCTTATGTAGCGTGAAACGGGCATGCGACTTAACACCTAGGTGAAGTAAGCCCAGTTTAAAGTGGCATGAGCTGCCAAAATGTTGATATTTTGACGTTTAAACAGAATGTTGAAATTATTGGCTATTTTTCTCAAGACGTATAATTCAGAAGCTTTTTAGTGCTTCTAATCTCATAAATGTACGATAAAGTATTGTTTTGAACTAACTTTGGCTTAGAATGAATGAATGGTCGTTCCGGTTAATTTAATTTTGTTTACTTTCGAACACGTTTTCGGTTCGTACAGGCCACATACTGTATGGAGTTTCCTCATCCCATTGCCAATCATTTAGTTTTTCGATGGCCTTCAAAGCCTCGTACTGTCGTGACGATCAGAAATTATGAATAAAGGGTGAATTTTGGCAGCTCATGCCACTTTAATTTAACAAATAAGAGTAATATATAATTCTCACACCACCTCAGTATGATTTGGTGATTGTATTTATAGTTCGGCTTATCTCGGTCACAAAGTTCTGAGCTCTACCCAAACATATACTCTATGGCTGGCAATGTTTTGATGGGTTGTTTTCGTAAATAACCTATAAAACATTGGAACATGAACTAAACAGTAAGGTAGTTTTGGCTCGATACCTTCACGTAAGCAGGCGTCTCTCCATCAGCCGCTACGTTATCAAAATTCATATCTTTCGGACTTTAGAGAAATCTTCCATTCTGGCACAAAAAGGAATTCAATCTACTAGAGACATCTACAGCTCAGATCATCGTAACTTCACCCAACCAAAATATATTTGTAATCTGTGATTTGTATGCTTCTACAATAAATTGAAGTATGTGTATTTTAACCAAGGATTTCGTCTGTGATTCTTCGCGCCATTTCATCATGTAAATTGCCGGGTTCAACCCAAGTGTCTACGGCAAGGCAGTATCTGTTTTATTTGAACAGAGGACTCTTCTCTTCTGACAGATTATATAAGTTCCAACCCTTGACGCGTGGGATAGATGTATCATCTCATATAAAGGACACGCCCACTTTCTCAAATCATCTTAGCGTCTAAAAATCTTATAATATGAACTACAGACTTCGAGTCAAAAACGATTAAAGCTTGTAAGACGTGTAGTGGATGTTTTTAATTGGTCAATACGAACTGTCAACCCGAATACCGTGAGAATTAACCTTAACGTGTATTGATTTGAAATGCGGACAAAATAGCAGAAGCTTGTGTGACATAAAAATCGACAACTCGCTGTCAATATTCATGCATATTGGGTCAATAAATGTTACTGTCAGTGAGCTATTCACCGAGTGTAAATTGGTATACAGTTTAAACGTAACTTTTTAAGGGCCTGTGATTGATTTGCAAATAACCATTAACAGTATAACTAATCCATGTTTGATTTTATATATACAGAGAAACACTGTGGTGGCTAGCTTACTGCCTCAGTAAAAGAATTCAATCAACTGTTGAACCCGGCAATTTACAAGATGAAATGTTGTGCGTGTTCGTTTGAACAGCTGACGAATGCATTAATTTTGCAAACATTGTTAGCCTTAGGTATGCTCCGACATAGTGTATTTGTTCAAACCCTGTGTAATGTGCATTTTGCTAATTAAAACGTTTAGATATTCAAGCCAATGATCTTTCTGTGCCTATTGCTATCGTTCTGGAATATTCTGGAAAAGTTTATTAATTGCAGGGTATCTCGGTAACAATACATAATGTGACCTTGCTTTAGGATTAACACCCAATCGGCGGGTTCACTGAAGTAATCTATTTACGTTTACTTCAATGTTCGCTTTTAGTTTTTATCGGGGTGATATTTCAAATGGTTTTGTCAGAGTACAGGAAATAAGCTGTCCAGAAAAGGCTAGCCCGGATTATCGGTCTTACGGCGACTGGTATTAGCAGAAAAGGCTAGTTGTTCTGTGGTTCTTGTTATTGAAGCACACTGAGATAAACGGTATCATTCAAGACCACAGTCACAACTCCGAAGAAGGTGAACATAATTCATGCTCAATATTTCGGTTTATTAAACCATCATCAGTAATGAAGAGACAATATTTACACAGGTGTATATATAGCTAGAATGAAACAGTTGGGGAATATACAAAATGGATAAGGAAAACAGTTTGTTTGTCTAGTTACATAGGTAGAATTAAAGGGGCATGAGCTGCCAAAATTCACACTTTTTTCATAATTTCTGATCATCACGACAGTAAGGGGCTTTGAAGGCCATCAAAAAAACTGAATGATTGGCCTTGGAATGAGGAAAATCCATAAAGTATTTGGCCGGTACGAACCGAAAACATGTTTGAAAAGTAACAAAATTTAAATAACTGGGACGACCATTCATTCATTCTAAGTCAAAGTTAGTTCAAAACAATAATTTATCGTACATTCTTTAGACTAAAATTACTAAAAAGCTTCTGAATTATGCGTCTTGAGAAAAATAGCCAATAATTTCAACATTCTGTTTTAACGTCAAAATATCAACATTTACGCAGCTCATGCCACTTTAACATTTTGTTTGTGAACATGCAATTAGCAAAAGCCATGACATTTGTGTATTGGAAGACTTCAATAATGTAAAATTATTCAGTGGGAATCATGGTATCATTCTATTGTGGAAATGATAACTTGAAGCACAAAGTTGTTTTCTCCGTGGTCATAAGAAGCGTTAA